>JARQOC010000003.1:789337597-790072383 GCA_033576535.1 Allobates femoralis | reverse complement strand
TCATGTCCCAATCCTCTGTATTGACCACACATGTATTTATACATAGAAATGAGATCTCCTCTGAGATGTCTTTTTCTATGCTAAACAAGTCCAACTTTTTCAACCTCTCATCATACGAGAGGCCTCTAATCCATGTAATACTCTAGTTGCTGTTTTTGAATTGAAAAATTGAATTGGTGGAGACCAAAACTGGATCCCATATTCTAGATATGTCCTTACAAGTGCTTTATAGAGGGGAACAATACGTTGGGGTACTGGGATTTTAGGTCTCTTTTTATGCACCCTGATATCTTGTTTGTTTTTGCAGTTACTGCCTGACATTGAGTACTGCAGTTCAGCTTACTTGTAACCAAAATAATCAAGTCCTTCTTCTGTTCTGTAGTTCCAAATTTACTTCCATTTAGTGTAGATGCAGCAATAGGATTACACCGTCACAGGTGCATTACTCGGCATTTATCAACATTAAACCTTATTTGCCAAGTGATTTTACAAAGAAAGGGTTTTTGTACAAATAGTGGTAAATGGGACCTTTTTCATGATCCTGGTGCATACAGCACTGGTTAAAGCTGCAGTAAGTTATTTTGTGGTACTCCCCCTCCTCCCCCCAAAAATAAATCTCTCTCAATTATAGTAGGTCTAAAAAAAAGATGATCTTGTATGTAAGGGCATCATGGTAGCCATCTAATACTGCATTTCCACGCAGCACATATGCAGCCAGTTCTAGTTTCACATGGAGTTTTATTACATGGCACATAAGGCAATCAGGTTTCTTAAACTTAGACCCCTCCTTATCAGTGGCGTAACTTGAAGCTCATGGGCCTCAATGTTAAAGCTCCAATGGGGCCCCCAATTATTGTAAATCTTTAATAGCAATAGTCTTTTTCTATAGGCCAAAGCGACTTTGGGGCCCCCTAGGGCTCCAGGGCCCAGTTGATATTGCAACCCCTGCACCTGTTGTAGTTACGCCCCTGCCTCCTTTGAAGGCTGTAGATCAGAACTGAAAGGTGAAGATTGACCCTCACCGATACAGACTGTAATAACTTAGGGGTGACGCAGGACATTCAGTCTTTGCCACGTCAATTATATCACACATTTCTCACCCTTCCTGTTCTCATTTACCCAATGGATTATCTCTAACTATATAACAGATGGAGTGGTACTTACTCAGGAGGGCACAGCTCTGTGTTACATTCTCTCTGGTTTTCCGGCGGTTTACTGTCCAAATCACAGTAGTTATTCTGCACCACAGAGTTGTCATCCAGCCTTTTACACACAACCTCCTGCCTCTGGATACCTGCAAAAAAAAAAAAAAAACAATTCAGTCCATCAAGAACTTATGTAACTATATAGCGCAGCACTGATTACATAATACAGGAGTACATGTTCTGCAAAAGTCACAATTCGCAAACAAATAGGGTATGTGCACACGTTTGGGCAGAAACAAAATTGCTGAATACTGTCAGAAGGAAAAATGCTGGGTACAATATACATTATGCAGTTTTGCCACATTTTTGCTACGTTTTTTATCCTATTCATTTGATTGAATAAGGAAAGTTCCAAAAAGGCTGGAGGCATTGAAATGCTGCAGATTTGCAAAAATAAACCTTGCTGGTAAAATCTCCAAGGAAAAAATTATTTAAGAAATCTCATTCACGTAGCTGTACTGTAAAATGCTGCAGTTTTTTTTTCTCTTGAAAAATGTGCAAGGAAAAAAATGTAATGTGTGAACAAGTCCTTACTACAATTGTAAATTGATTAGCATAATTTTTCTGCACATCAGCAGAACACTGCATCACTATCCATCGCTAGGAAGTATAGCCAAACTGCAAGTTTCAGTTGGTGGGAAAGAGGGAGGTAAAGGGCCATGGTCAGAGTCAGTACCACAGAGTTAGTACCCAAACAGTCAGTAGCTACAGAGTCATTGTCCCACAGTCGGTATCCACAAAGCCAGTGTCCCGCAGAGTCAGTGTCCCGCAGAGTCAGTGTCCCGCAGAGCCAGTGTCCCGCAGAGCCAGTGTCCCGCAGAGCCAGTGTCCCGCAGAGCCAGAGTCCCGCAGAGCCAGAGTCCCGCAGAGCCAGAGTCCCACAGAGTCCGAACCCACAGAGGCGGTGTCCCACAGGGCCAGAGGAGGGAGGTAAAGGGCATGGTCAGAGTCAGTACCCACAGAGTTAGTACCCAAACAGTCAGTAGCTACAGAGTCAATGTCCCACAGTCGTATCCACAAAGCCAGTGTCCCGCAGAGTCAGTGTCCCGCAGAGCCAGTGTCCCGCAGAGCCAGTGTCCCGCAGAGCCAGTGTCCCGCAGAGCCAGTGTCCCGCAGAGTCAGTGTCCCGCAGAGTCAGTGTCCCGCAGAGTCAGAACCACAGAGGCGGTGTCCCACAGGGCCAGTATCCATAGTCAGTATCCATAGTGTCAGAAACCACAGAATAAAAAAATGTATGGAAATCAGTAGCAGTTTACAGTTCACATCTTTGGATGCATTGATTATGGAGCTTTCCTTTGAGTCAATTAATGGATAACACATATAGACACTAGATAATATGTTGTAATTATTGTGAAAGCAACTTACAGTATGACCTAAAAATAAAAAAATAGGTTTGTCTACAGTTAATCCTAATAAACCACTCCTCACACGGATCCCGAAAGTGGAGATACAAGGTTTGAAGACAGTAAAGTTCCTAGTGATCTCTCTCAACACCAAAAACGCTCAGCCAATTTCAAAAGCATTATTATTTTCCCTAAAAGGATGATAAGATAATTGAAAATGATCAATTTCCTTACTTGTACATTTCACAGCGTCCTACTGTAAAAGGCCCCACCATAGTACATCTTGGAGTATGTTTGGGGGAAGGTTTGTTATCCTGGGTAAAATATAAGTGTTTGGTAAGCCCCCAGGAAAAAATAAATAAAACATACTTCAGAACAACTCTGCAATTATGTAAATCCACTTGACAATCCTTTGGTGGTAGATCTTCAGCTCACATCACAAGTGAAGTAAAAAAAAAAAAAAAAAAGAAGTGCAAGCCTACACGGAGGGAGATATTTAGTTTGAGCGCCAGCTGGAAAGATGAATACATCTTCTCTTTTGTTAGTTTATAGCTGCAGGCTAGCTTACCTATTCCTAATTATATGCCTGTAATCAAATTACGGAATAGATGCTTCCTATGTTAAATAAAATATGATCTTTCACTGTGGGAAAGTGCCCCCACGCCGGCAGCTGGAGCTTCCCCTACGGCGTCAGTAGACAATTATTCTAAAGCACTGTCGCTTCTCATTTCGCACCTCCAATATTAAGACCATTTACTGCACCACGCTTGCCAAAATCAAACTGTTGAATGAGAGAATAGAAAAATACGCATCGTACCATCAGCATCAAAAACACACAAGGACTTACTCCATAGAATTGGGAGTTGTATGTGAAAAGCGGAGTTGATAATAAAGGGGTTTTCAACACCATTGGAGAATTCTGAATTAATTTGATTCCCCTCTTCTGGATCTTATTATAATAGATGGAGCAGAAAATAAATGTCCTGAAGGATTTGATACGTTTATATTAAACAACACGTCCTTTGCATTGAAATGTGAACTGTAATGCTTGGTTTCTCCTTTGATGGCGCTGCAGGGAGATTGAACCATTGCTTCCAGTTCCCCGCAGAGGCAGCAGCTGATTACTGGTGACCCCTGCCATGCTTTGAGATCATGGCTCAAGAAGACCAAGTCTGCCCTGTGCCAAAAAAGAACTTTGCTTTTCTTCCAAAACAATGAGATTTTTGGGAATATCATAGGTACCATTCAGGGGCATTACTACAAGTGGCGGGTTTGCAATCACAGCCAGGCCCTGGAGCCTAACGGCTACATAAGTCTCTTTGGCCTACAGAAAAAGACCATTACTATTAGGGTACGTCCTCACAGTCCGGAGGAGCTGCGTGTTGGACGCAGCTCCTCCGGACCTGAGGGAAGCCGCGGGTGGCCGCAGGGAGACCGCAGCCGCCCTGTACTCACTGTGTGCGGTGGTGCAGGGAGGCTTCTCCCTGCAGTCACCCGATGGGAGCCGACTCCGCACCATGAATGAACATGCTGCGGAGGAGTGGACTCCCGGCAACCCGCACCGCAGCTTCAAAGACGCTGCGGGCTGGTTACGCATAGTGAGGATGGGATTTCTTGAAATCCCATCCACTATGCTACTACTGTACTACGCAGCGTTTTGGACGCAGCGCAAAGACGCTGCATCCAAAACTCTGCGTCTCCTGATCGTGAGGATGCACCCTTAAAAATTTGCAACAACTGATTGTCCAGTTGGAGCTTTTGCATCGGAGTCTATGAGCTCCAAGTTATGCCACTGGTACCACTGGGAGGTATGCAAATAGAAAAAGCAGATTATGTAGCTATCGTTCAAGCCAATATTCTACCCGTAATGTCCAATGGGTCAATGCCCTACCCATAACACCCCTTGTAACATAACTGCCTGCTATCAGGGCACTCCACGAGTTCTAGTTTTGTGGCAATGGGAGAACAACAGAATGTAGTTTACAGACCACTGCTGTAAACTATTAAGTACAACACAAAACTAAAGCGCCACGTCTACAGTAAAACCAAGCTCATCTTCTTAAAGTGTTCTTGCAGAAAAGCATGGTCTTGCTGCCCTCATGCCGCAGAAAAATGTAAAACTGCCTTTAGTGCCGCTACTTTGTCCAGGAGTTGTCCTGAATTTCATGCTCTGTAATGAGTAATTTAGTTTCATCAGTCCAGTACATTTCTCCCCCTTGTATTGTGTCTTCCATTGTGCAATCGTTATCCTGGCCCAAACTGAATGCCCATCTCACTGTTATGTCTGTATGCAATTTCATAGGCTGGAGAGCAAGAACAGCGAGACAAAGGCGGTATTTCATTAAGGTGGTTATGTCACAATTCTGGCATAAACACCTTGATAAGTGCAATATTTTTAAACACCTTCCCAAGAAAGTCTCAGCTGCCAGTCAAATTCATTGTAAGTTATGCCACCAAAGTGGCGCAACCTACTCTGGAAATATATGCCAGCCCCCAGCTAACATGCTAGGTATCAGATATACCCGATTCATTAACAGGCACACAGCGCTTAATGAATCAAATCAGTGTGCTCAGCTTCATTAAAGGGAACCTTCGAAGCTGTTGCCTAAACATTCCTCTCTGAGCTAAAGGGGCCCTATAACAATTTAGAAAAATAAATTAGAGCTTACATATAGTCTCCATCTAGGAGACTTGAAAGACGGACTCCCGGCTCCACGATTCCCTCCTCGCGGTGTCCAAGCACGCCCCGCTGGGCGTCATCCCTCCTGCTGCTTTGCCGCCTCCTTTTGGAATCTCCCACCCTCTCTGTCAGTGTAACACCCGGGCTGGAACATCATATCCGGTCCGCTGCATTATGGGCCTGATCACATGATCGGGCCGGCTTCAATATATGCATTGCGCATGCGTGGAGTCGGGCCGATCACGTGATCAGGCCCATAATGAATCAGGCCAAGCATGTAAGCTATAATTCATTTTTCTAAATCGTTATAGGGCCCCTTTAGCTCAGAGAGGGATGGGTAGGGAACAGCTAGGAAGGTGCAGGGACAGGTAGTGATAGGAGAGAGGGCTAGATCGAAGTGACACGTTCCCTTTAAGACTGGCAAGTGCTGCCCCAGTCTTAATGAATCACTCCAAAGACTCACATCCATGTTTTGTGACCTATAAAAAACAAATGGATATATATGCATGATCCGTGCTACCGTGTGGTGAATGAGACCAAAGAGATATATGGATCAGCCAGTGACTTTTTCAACGCGTTTCAGAGCATTAAACTTGCCCTTTCCTCAGGAAACCAACCATATATCCCTATGGTCTCATTCATCACACAGCAAAGCGGATCATCCATTTATATATCCATTTGTTTTTTCCTGTCACCACGTAGCACACACTGGATCGGTGGATTCTGCAGCAGTGTTACATGCGATATATACTGGTTGTGGTGCCACAACCTGGCCAGGTGAGGGAGCAACAATAGAATACAAAATTTAGTGAACGAGGATAAGACCCTATTTGCGCTTCTGTATCTTTTACAGTTTTCTCTGCATTTGTGACCCATCCTGGCATCTCAGTTTCTAGAGACTGATTATACTTTGCTACAGGTAGTAACAAGACACCTAGCAGATTGCTTTTTTTGTAAGACAACATCACTTTTAATAAAGTAATTTGATGATTGTTCTTCAATCACATTACGTATATATCAAACAACATGAAAGTGTCTTAAAGTACAGGTGTCTACAAACTTGAGATTCTGGTTTGGCATTATACCCAAGTCATACGACAAGATTCATAAAAGGGTCGATATTGACTCTTATGATGGATAGTTCCAATAGGGCGCACTAAAGTTCAAATCCTCTTCCCCCTAAAAAGGCAATTTACATATTTAAATTTGCTAGAGGAGCTTAGCATGGTTCATAAATCTCCTTACAGTGACATGCCAGTCATGTCACTCTCTACCAGGAGAAACGTTACCCCTTAGAATAAAGTACTGGGAACAATTAAGTAACAGAAAAACGTGATCTATCCTCAAGTAATCTACAAGCACAGTGAAAAGTATTAATTCTAGGTCCCGGATGAATGATTACAAGCAGTTGCACATGAACACAGAGCATTTCAATGAACAAGATTTCTAACCTCTAATAAAGGAGTGTTCAGACAAAGACTTCAGTGTTGGGGTGACAGTATCTCGAATTTAGAATTATAGATGTTCCTCGGGATCTAATCTTACTCTTCAGGAATACAAATCTACAACTACAAAGCATTGGGCAGCCTACACTGATGCGTGTTAACAATACATTCACTTTATTGAACAGACTCAAAACTAAATGTTAGCACAAGATTACACTTCATAAGAAGAACGCCAGAACCTGGTGAACTTTGCATCAATAAACTCATAACAATCTGGTTAACCCAGACATTCCTTCTGACAGTCTCATCAAAGCATGGGATGTTCATCTTTTTGCCAGTACCCTTGTCTTCTCTGTGGAAAAAAGCCTCTTTATACTCAAGGATTCTTTTTCAAGATGCTAATTTATAAACACAATTTTCATTAAATGAGAGTTTACGAGCAGTATAATGTGTCTGAGTTATCTGGATGCCATCTTCAGACTTTTTTTTTCCTATTGTCCTTCTCAAGACCAAATGGAAAAAGTCGATAATGAATTTCATAGCCGAGCAACGTTCATTTCAGATTAAATATTTGGGTAACAACCAGACGTGGAATACTGGTTCTAAATCTTAAAGTACATGTATACCTGAAGAATTCAATGTCAGCTAAAAGGGGAACGCCACTTGCAATGATTAAAAAAACATGGCATACACTTAAGAAACGATTAAATTGCTTGTCTTTATGCATGGCATTGGCAGTGTACATGACCTTAAAATGGTAGTCCCATCTTTAGAAGTAGCCACCAATACATAGGTGACAATGGTGAAGATCCAACTACTCAGACCCTCACCGATCACCAGTATAGAGCGAAGGCCTGATATGGGCACCACCACCAAAACACTCCATGGGACTGTTGAAGAAAGGTGGAGGTCTCAGTAGTTGGACCCTTATTATACAGCAAGTTATCACCTATCCTATGGACAGGTACTAACTTCTAAAGATGGGAAAAACCTTTTAGGAATAGGATCCTATTCATACAAGTGCCTTGGTCACCCGTTACTAATTTTTTTCTTTAAAAAAAGGCCAACTCCTGGACTCTTACAAGACAATGGGGCTACTGACATTTTGGATTCTTTCATGTGACTGATCGGATAAATCCCTTCTTGTCCTATTTTGGTCTGTTTTAGTATAATAAACTCATCCATTCAAATCTGTGAAAGTGAGAAAAAAATAGAATAGTCATCTGTGCGGTATCTGTTTTCTGTGGTTGCAAAATGGGACACAGCATGTCAATAAAGCCAAAGCTGCAAACACTGGTCTCAGAGTACGCAGTTTGTCTAAATACGCAGAAAGTGATTTGCAATCTGGCCATAAACTCAGAATAATAAATAGAAAAACTTATAGAACTTTGTGTGCATCTTCTAAAAGGCATTAGATGGATTCATTAGGATATGGTGTTAGGGGTTGTTTTCCCATTGATAGAATGTGCAAGACTGCTAAAATGTAGAACAGCTTAGTGTTAAAGCTTTACAAATTTTAGGGTTTCTGATTCATAGTCTTTAAAGTATACTAGCAGTTACCACTAGGTGGATGGGCATACTTAAATCTTCCCTAACTGCTGAAAATGGAAAGGAAGGGTTAAATAAAACACACTGCTGTTGAAAGAAGATTGGAGAAAAATCCTGGAAAAGTGATTTATCCGACATGTTTCAAAGTGGATACTACTTCTTCAGGACATTACTTCAACTCTTATTAAAGGGGTTTACAAAAGAATCCTAATAACAGGCAAAAAAAAACTTCAATTCTAATGCCAATGCTCTGAGGCTCCTGGTGTCTTTCTCTTAAAGGAAAACTGTCAGGTCAAAAATCCGTATGTAACTGCTATCGTTTTCTAATTCCTCACTCTAAACTCTCTCTATTGATGTATTTATTTTATTTATATTTCCCTCCTATCTCCTGTAACATTCAAATAAAGAGATTCACTCCATCTGTCACTCACAGTGAATGATTCACTTAGTTCTCTGCTGTCCACTCCCCAAGCATGAATATGCATGTCACATATTCACACCACATCATTGCACAGGAGATCACTGGGGGGGCTATATTCTCCTCTCTGCTCTCTGTGTCTGCAGCCAAGAAGAGGTGAAATAAACCACAGAAACTATCACAGCAGGATATCTGCTTACAAAAACAGATGGGAGTCTAGATAAGTCAGATCAGCAAGAGCTCTCTCCCTCCTTGTCATCAGAACAGATGCTACTGAAACCTGACACTGCACGGTTAGAAAAGGCAGGTGAGAGAAGAGGACTGCTGAGAGGGAGAAGAGAGCTGCTGAGAGGGAGTGCATAATTACATGACAGTTAATACAGCAGCCGGACTATTTCTGTTTGTTAATGGAGAGGACTAATCCAGGAGCTTACTGTAGGGTCTGACAATGCTGATAACATGGAAACTACAAACGGTACAATAATGATTTTACATGTTTTTAAAAGATCTGCTCATGCCCTAATCAAGGGTAATATTAGTATCATACTGAAAATTGACCTGACGGTGTCCCTTTAACTTTGCTTCAGCGACCTCCTGCCATACATGACCACTGCAGCCAATCTTTGGCCCCAGCTATTTTATGCCATCCACATGGGCAACAATGCTGACACAGAAGCCAGTATGGACTACCAGAGAGCCCACTAGAGCTGGTAACAGAACAGGATTCGTGTTTTTAGTTTTTGTTTTTATACGATTCCTTTCTGTAAGAAAAAAAAAACATGAACCCTGAAAAACCCCTTTAATACAACTCTTATTGAGCTAAAAAGTGAATCTGCATAATGGCTCCCTAAGTTGCACCTAGTGGTGGCTGAAGGTAGCCAAGATTTTATTTAAAAAAGAAAAAATGTTCACTGCAGGCCATTCCAGAATGCAGTAAAAATAACCTTAACAATCCTCGTCATTCCACACACAATACTGCTCAGGTTTCTTGACAGTTGTTGTAATTCCTTGAAGGATCAGAAAATCAACTGACCTGCAAAGCCAATCACTGGCCGAAGACGTGACCAGTAAGCCGCTAGCAGTGATTGTCTGCAGTAGTTACATATCGGCCAATCGCTGGCCGAGTATGTGACCAATGAGTTACTAGCAGTGATTGGCTGCAGTAGTTACATATCGGCCAATCGCTGGCCGAGTATGTGACCAATGAGTTACTAGCAGTGTTTGGCTGCAGTGGTTACATATCAGTAACGCTGGCCGTATGACCATGATTCTGCAGTGTTGGCTGTAGTGTTACACGCTGACCCTTTCTGAGACGAGCAATGAGTTCACTTGTATGATGGCTAGTGTTCATATGCCATCCTGGCAGACGTGACTTAAACACAGCAGCACGGCTGCAGTGTACCATTGGTGATCACTAGCAAGATGGACCAATGAGCCATTAGCAGTGATTGGCTGCAGCAGTCCCATATCTGCCTCTCACTGACCACAGTGGTTAAATGCCTGTCCAGGCCAAACATAAAAAGTCTGGTAACTGAAAGGGAACCTGAGCAATGTTGGAAAATTAGTTGGGGGGGAATCACCAATGTGAGCAAACTTTATTACGGTATTTTACTGCAACTCTGGATAGGTTTTTTTTCCAAATATCAGGGAAACCTATTTACTGCTATGGTTGTGTGAAGGGATTTGCAGCTGTAGTTAGGAAAAAAGCTTTACCCCCATGACTATATGCAATAGAATTGATAAGCATGAAATGATGCAAATACAGTAGAACATGAATACATAGGTATCGGTAAGATCTCAGCATTAGAGAATATTCCCACTATCTCTAGGAACCCTGATATGTTATTAGCACTCGCTGATCCAGTAGATTCAGAGCCTTACACAGCAGACTTTATACACTGCGATACAAGAGTTTAACATCTGCTGCTGACATGACAAGTTGCTTATGTATGCAATTGTACATAAATTGGATAAATGGACGAGTTTGGCTTTAATTTCGCATGATGAAAGCACATCACACTGGGCCTGTTAAAGCAGAGTGCTATCAGATGGGGTGAACATGCTACAAGCGGTTATTGCCCGTAGTCACTCCAGCTGGAAGCATGATGAGGCTGCAATATGTGATTGACAACTAGAGAATATGAGAAAATAGAAGGCTCTAGAGCAACCTGTAAAACACCCTGAGCACTTCTTTATCCTGCATATTTCCTCCTGTAATGAGAATTGGTAGAAAACTAGTAGCCCTTATTCTGTCCTGATGAAGTGGCCTGTTTGCCACGAAACACGTAGACAGAATAAACAGAGTGTGTGTGTTACTCTGTTACTCTTATTGTGGTCAGCGCGGCTTCTATCCATCCGGTTCTATTTTCTCCAAGTGGACACTGCGTCTGAGCAACTCAGGGAACGACCAATTAACATTGTAGTGAATAGGGGAATTTGCGCTCCAAATCGTAATTGCGCTGTCACACAGCACGATCATGCCAGATCGGCAAGCCAATATTGCACGGTTGAAGAGCATGCACAATTCAAAAACGATATCGGAGTTGCATCGTTTTTGAGTTGCGTTGCCCATTCACACGACACAACACACGAATGAAATCAACTGCAACGCAACTACCACGTGACTTTTTATCGTAGTTGTGTTGCAATATCGTGACGTGTAAAGCGGCCTTTAGGGTACCGCAACATTGCATGCACTTTCACTTGCAATTTGCTGGTTGCAGTGAAATCATGGGACACATTGTTACATTTGTACATGGCAACAAAATAGAACAATGTGTCCATGATTTCACTGCAACCAGCAAATTGCTAGTGAAATTGCATGCAATGTTGCGACGTGTACTGGTACCCTTAGTGTACATGGACCAACTAGTCAGTTCTATATGTTTAAATCTTTTATTGTAAATAGGAGATATCTGCTGCAACACTGACACTAAATGTGTACAATTCATGAGTGCAATGAACGGCCGAGCTGCGCAGCTAATATAAGAAACATGATAAAATGTATTATGGCAAACACTGCCCTAGAATATATTGCAAATTGGAAGACTTAGCTTCAGCAGTGGCCACTGCGGAGTGCCCAGTGACCAACGACAAGGTGCTTCCATCTCACTGGGTCCTACCACTATGACTAACAGAGTTGTGCAATGTGAATGGGTTTATATGCCCTTATTTTTAATTGAAAAAGGCAGATATCTCCTATTTTCATTAGTATGTATTTTTTCTGCTTGCACCTGCACTTAGCGGTTAGATGTCAGTCATCCATACTATTAATTATGCATTCATTTTGACTGAGCTTCCCCCTCGCCCTTCCCCGCCCGGAGGCCAGCTTGGGTCTCCATCTTGTTGGAGTCCAGCACACACTTTTCATTTTTCAATTAAAAATAAGGGCATATAAACCCATTCACATTGCACAACTCTGTTAGTCATAGTGGTAGGACCCGGTGAGATGAAAGCACCTTGTCGTTGGTCACCAGGCACTCCGCAGTGGCCACTGCTGAAGCTAAGAATTCCAATTTGCAATATATTCTAGGGCAGGGTTTGCCATAATACATTTGATCATGTTTCTTATATTAGCTGTGCAGCTCGGCCGCTCATTGCAGTCATGAATTGTACACATTTAGTGTCAGTGTTGCAGCAGATATCTCCTATTTTCATTAGTATGTATTTTTTCTGCTTGCATCTGCACTTAGAGGTTAGATGCCAGTCATTCATACTATTAGTTAAAACTTTTATAGTGTCACAAATCATTTCTGTAAAAAATACTTCGTATAAAAAAACTACATGTTGTAGTTGCTAAAATACATCTCAGGGTATAAGATGGTAATAAAAATAGAATTTCTTATTAGAAATAGTTATATACCAGTTTGTCTAATTGTTCGTTGTTTGTGGTGGTTCCCTTCCTTGTGAAAGGAACACAACACTTCTAACACCCCCTATAGGTATGAACATTCAGAGACAACACATGAAAGGAACCGCCGAAGAGGACAGAGGACCTGCAGTGATGTCATCTCCATGTGACGACCCATGTGATCTGGCCTATTCACCAAACCCGGAAGCGGGAACGGCGACTGGTGGGCTCAAGCACCGCAGGCTCCGACTCTGTGGTTATGCAGGCGGCATAACCACATCAGGTTAGTGCCTCTCATCCACGCTTCCTCCACTGGACCACCGGGTATTACTCCAGGAGCGCCCCTCCTTCTCTCTATTTTTGTCTTACAATAAATGTTTTTAACATATACACTGTGTGCAGAATTATTAGGCAAGTTGTATTGTAGAGGATTATTTTTATTATTGATCAACAACTATGTTCTCAATCAACTCAAAAGTCTCAAAAATATCAAAGCTTAATATTTTTAGAAGTTGGAGTGTTTTTTTTTTTTTCTTAGATTTGGCTCTCTTAGGAGGATATCTGTTTGTGCAGGTAACTATTACTGTGCAGAATTATTAGGCAACTTAATAAAAACCAATTATATTCCCATCTCACTTGTTTACTTTCACCAGGTAAACAAATATAACTACACAAAATTTAGAAATAAACATTTCCGACATGCAAAAACAAAACACCCAAAAAATAGTGATCTTTCTTTATGATTACACTCAACAGCCTTCCATCCATAGATTCTGTCAGTTGCTTGATCTGTTTACGATCAACATTGCATGCAGCAGCCACCACAGCCTCCCAGACACTGTTCCGAGAGGTGTACTGTTTCCCTCCCTGTAGATCTCACATTTTAGGAGGGACCACAGGTTCTCTATGGGGTTCAGATCAGGTGAACAGGGGGCCATGTCATTATTTTTCTTCTTTTAGACCTTTACTGGCCAGCCACGCTGTGGAGTAGTTGGATGCATGTTATGGAGCATTGTCCTGCATGAAAATCATGTTTTTCTTGAACAATACCGATTTCTTCCTGCACCACTGCTTGAAGAAGTTGTCTTCCAGAAACTGGCAGTAGTTCCGGGAGTTGAGCTTCACTCCATCCTCAACCTGAAAGGTCCCACAAGTTCATCTTTGATGATGCCAGCCCATACCAGTACCCCACCTCCACCTTGCTGACGTCTGAGTCGGAGTGGAGGTCTCTGCCCTTTACGGATACCATCCATCTGGCCCATCAAGAGTCACTCTCATTTCATAAGTCTATAAAATCAGTCTTAAGATATTTCATGGCCCAGTCTTGACATTTTTTCTTATGTTTCTTGTTCAAAAGTGGTAGTTTTTCCAGTCTTTCTTACCTTGGCCATGTCCCTGAGTATGGCACACTACTCCAGTAACGTTGCAGTTCTGAAATATGGCAAAACTGGTGGCAAATGGCATCTTGGCAGCTTCACGCTTGATTTTCCTTAATTCATGGGCAGTTATTTTGCACCTTTTTCGCCCAACACACTTCTTGCGACCCTGTTAGCTATTTGCCATGAAACGATTGATTGTTCGGTGATCACGCTTCAAAAGTTTGGTAATTTCAAGACTGTTGCATTCCTCTGCAAGACATCTCACAATTTTGGACTTTTCAGAGCCCGTCATATCTCTCTTCTGACCCACTTTGCCTAAGGAAACGCATTTGCCTAATAATTAAGCACACCTTATATAGGGTGTTGATGTCATTACACCACACCTCTCCTCATTACAGAGATGCACATCACCTGATTTACTTAATTGGTAGTTGGCTCTCAGGCCTATACAGCTTGGAGTAGGACAACATGTATAAAAAGTATCATGTGATCAAAATACTCCTTTGCCTAATAATTCTGCACACAGTCTATAGACTCATTGGTCCATGTACACTAAGTGCCAAGATTATTAGTGCTGGGTCTTTCAACAATCATAGAAATTGCTAAATTATTTTCAGAAATGTCTAATTGCCGGGGGTGGAACTACAATAGGTGCAGGTTTGTGGTCGCTCCTGGGCCCTGGAGCCCTAAGGGCATGAAAAGTCCCTTTGGTCTATAGGAAAAAAACAATGCTATTACAGGCTTGCAATAATTGTGGGCCTCGTTGGAGCTTTTACATTGGGGCATGCACTTCAAGTTACCCCACTGCTTATTGCTCATACAATATACCAGTACAAACATTGGTCCCAACTGCCGTTACTCTAGTTTCCTGGAGTAATTTTCAGTTTTTTTCAGTGATTTCAGTGTTTGCACCTTATTCTATGTTATGTGCCACTTTCTAAACTCATCTTTCTTTTTATTTAGTCTTTTCTGATGTTTCTCCACAATTCCAAATGTTTTCGGAAGATTCAAGAAATGTGACTTTCAGCGCCTCTCAGGCCAGTCCCTGCATGGAGCAAGGTTTGACCGGGATAAATGTGATAAATGTGTGACTGCTTAAGGGATTTGTAACTGTTGGTGTCAGAGAGCCGAAACCCCCCCTCCCCCAAGAAAAACAGTAGGCCGCGTAGCCCATTTTTGAATTTTGGAGAATATGGCACAAAAAACAATGAATACAACAAGATGAAAAGAGATGAAAAGTGATTTTAAGAAATCAAAAAAGATGAATTGGGCCTATGAAGCCTCTTAGAGAAAAATCTGGATTTAGGGAGCAACGGTTTTTGTTGTGTCTAGTCGTAAAAGAACAGTGGATTGATTGCAGAAGACACTCCGTTATTGTCCTAAACAATTTCTCGAGTTGCTGGACAGCTGTCCGAGGGTCACAACATAAAGAGTCAAAACAAACCAAACTTCAATCACATGCAGAACCGAGCTAATCCGTATTACCCCAAACAGTCCACTCTTCTTAGGAGAAGAATTATCTCGTCTCGGTATTTCACCAAAGGTCAAACTAAATAAATAAATAAAGAATTCCACCAGACCAGCTTTTAGGAAAACATCACAAGAGAGACAAAGGCTTAAGTGCTAGCTGCTCATGTTTGTCTGTCACAGAATACAAGGTATCATGTAAGACATCCAGTCTACTAAGCCGGGATGTTGATACTTTATATTGAAAAAGTCTTGGGGCTACTGTTTCTCTTAGTGGAGACTTATCAGCCAGGCAATGCTCCCTGGAAAAAAGATATGCAAATGAGATTTCTTCCAACTAACACCAATGGGGGGGGGGCACCAGAGAGCCAGCTCTCTTTCACTTAAAGAATATCTAATTTATACTGGCTAACTGAAAAGATAGTAAAGAGAAAGCAAAGCAAGCTTTCGAGACTCTATGGCCTCTTCATCAGGCTGATAATGACACCCATTCTGAAGACACACACATTATATATATATAAAGAAAAAGGCACAGAAAAAACAAATCAGCAAAAAAAAAAAAAAAAAATTTTATATATATATATATCTATATATCTATATATATCTATATATATAAAAATACAGGGTGGGATTATTATTATTATTATTTATTTATATGATGAGGGAGTCAAGAACAAGTACACTAAATCTAGGCGATCAGGACGTACAGGTACAGGAGGGGCAGGGACCCTGTCCACGAGGGCTCACAGTCTTGAATACGACAGGTGACGTGAAGCTGAGGATAGTGGTCAGTCTTGGGAGGGGGGAGAGAACAGCTGGGGAAGTAAAATCAGAGTTCCGAGATAAGAGGCACAGATAAATTTTATTGTCCTTTGATTAGTGGTTTGTCCGAGACCTGAAAATTCCTCAAAGAATGTAGAAAGACATAAATCCATGCGAGACACTCATTCTGCTTTAAATGTGTTAAAGTTCATCATCAGGTTATATTTTCACACTTTCCTGATTCTCTGTAATTTGAAGTTACCTTTCAGAACTAGTATTTTCATATCCAATATTGTGTCATCAGGCCTACAAAAGTGTTTAGGTACAGGTAAATATGTCCTTCTTTCCTTTATTGTATGGCAATGAGAGTTCATCCTAGTTCTGAGTTGTTGCCCCGTCTTCCCTACATATAGATTCCCATGCCCTATTTGTATAAATGTGTGTCTCACAATGTGTCATTATAGCCTCATGAAGAGGCCATAGAATCTCGAAAGCTTGCTTTGCTTTTTCTTACCATCTTTTCCGTTAGCCATTATAAGGTATCAACCACTGAGGACTCTCAGATTCTAATATTTTTCTATCTACTGGCTAACACGGCAAAAACATTTTATAATTTATACTGTATAGGGGAAAGACATCAACAAACTTGATCAGGGAAGAGCGGCCGGTCTGCAAACCATGTCCTATGAGGAACGGTACCAGGATTTGGGAATGTTTAGCTTACATAAAACATGACTGAGAGGAGACTTAATAGCTGTCTGAAAATATCTCAAGGGATGTCACACTGTAGAGGGATCAGCTATATTCTCATTTGCACAAAGAAAGACTAGAAGCAGTGGGATGAAACTGAATGAGAGGAGACACAGATTGGATGTTAGAAAAACGTCTTGACAGTGGGGGTGATCAACGACTGGAACAGGCGGCCACGAGAGGTGACGAGTTCTCCTTCAATGGAAGTCTTCACACAGAGGCTGGACAGACATCTATCTGGGATGGTTTATTGAATCCTGCTTTGAGCAGGGGGTTGGACCAGATGACCCAGGAGGTCCCTTCCAACTCTACCATTCTATGATTCCTAAGAGACTGGGTAAATATGGAACAGCAGCAAAATGGAATTTACTGCAATCCAAGAACGAAGAACATTGAAAGAAATTAAAAAAAACAACATGCATGATCCCCAAACATTTTGGGATGAGACAATGAAGGCAAAACTAAAAAATTTTTAAAATGGAAAGTTACGTTGTGCATGGTGTAAGGAAAATGTTACCAAAAAACAACATAGCGAACATCAAACATAGTAGCTATAGGGTGATAATTTAAAGGTGTTGTCCCATGAACAAAGTACATTTTGGTTATTGGTAATAGATCTTGGAATAACAAGTTCCACAATTGGACATGTGTAAAAAAAAAAAATTCCTATGCAGACATACTCCTACAAATGTTATTTCCTGTGTCCAATCACGTGGAGGTGCTGCAGTTTACAGTTGTGCATGCTCCTGGACAGGGGTGAACGCGTAAGTGGATATATCGGGGACACTGCAGGAGCTTTCAGCTGCTCGATTGGGTTAAAGAAAACAGTTCTTCGCCTGTTTGTATTATCACAGGAGCTTCTTCTCACAGGAGTTTCTGCCATGTAACAGTACATAGCAGGGGCATAATTGAAAGGTTATCTTAACAAATACAAACACATTCAGTCAGTGAACTTATTAATATTCCAAAATGTACTGCATTTTGCAGACTATGAGACTCACTGGACCAAAATATGTACCCCAAATTTAGAGGAGGACAATAAAGGAAAAAAAAGGTATGTGAAGATGGGGGTCCATCTTATAGTATGAATATTGCTAATGGGGTTGCAGCAGCAGTGGAGTGGGGTTACAGGAAGTAGGAGTGGGGCAACGCTGCTGGTCTAGGGCTGGGAGGAGGGGGTGACCCAGAGGAGCAAGGCAGGAGTCATTGATCTTCCAGCTGTGGGTTCAGAGAAATGTCAAGAGCAAGAGCTATTGATCTCCTGGCAGCGGCCTTCAGGAAAATGTGCGCATGTACAGGTGGAGATCCCAGCTCTATATTGAGCCGTGATCTAAATCTGCACATGCACCACCTCCGATGCAATTTCCCTGAAGTTCACTGTGGGCAGTGCGAGGCAGGAGCTATTGATGATGTGGGCTTCAGGACAATTGAGCAGGAGGTGGCGCATGCGCAGATTGAGATGCCAGGATTTGTTTGTAATTCATAGGTACCATGTACATGTTCTATTTGAAGAGACAGGGATCAGGAGTTGATCAAGAGGGATAGTTTTAAAACTTCCGGTTCCGGCCCCTCCATGTGCGGACGCGCTTAGAGCCGCTCCGCTCCCCGCCTGCATAATCCGCCGCCATCCGCCTGCAATGGACTCCGGAGCTGCCCCCTGACCAGCCATCCACGTCCAGGAGACCTCCGGGAGCCCGGTAAGACCTGCCATGGCCACCCTGGACAAATACTTTAGGAAGAACGCGGAGGGAGAGAGGGATGAGGCACCATGTGCAGACCGCAATGATGGCGCGGTCTGCTCACAAACAGCACGGGGCTCAATACATGATGGACAGGGGCGGCCAGATGGGGACAAAGAGAGGGAACCGGGAGAGGACGGCACGTTAGAGAGACCGGAGGGTCCCCGGGAGCAGACCCCAGAGAGAGGGGATGACAACCCCCCAGGACAGAGTCCAAATGCTGTGAAGGCGATCTGTGACCAACATCAGCCCCAGACACCATCCCAGTCACAGGCTTCAGACACAAGCTACACACAAAAACAGTGCATCTCTACTGCTTGGGATGATGGTTCAGGAGACAGCTGGAGATTCCAGCCCCTGGACTATAAAAAATTAGCCAAAGAAATGGCTGTGCATTTAGCAGAAGAATTTAAAGTCACAGTGGCAGAGATGGTGGCAGCTTCTACTAGAGACCTATCTGTGAAAGTAGAGACACATGAACAGCAGCTATTAGAAGCTGAATCTAGAATAGGAACAGCAGAGGACAGGATTCTGGAACTTGAGGAACAGCTAATGGCCCTGCAAAAGCATGCTGATTACACACATAAGTTGGAGGACATTGAAAATAGAACGAGACGGAGTAACCTAAAAATTGTGGGACTCCCAGAGTCTGTCCCTGTGAGCCAACTAGAAGAAATTTTTGAGGTGGAACTGCCTAAAGCCCTGGGTCTAACTCACAGATGCAAGACAGAACGTGCCCATAGGATAGGTCCCCCTAGAGACGTGCAGGAGACGACCGACGCCACAAGACGTCCAACACCGAACGCAGCCTCCAGAGAGCCCAATAAATCCAGGCACGCTATAGCAAAATTTTTGAACCACAGAGACAAAGAGGAAATCCTGCGGGCCTATAAAGCAAAAAAGCAACCTCTAATACTTCAGGGGCATAGAGCACTGGTCTTTGCGGACTATTCTGTGGAAGTCACACGTCGTAGACGAGCATTTAGTGAAACGTGTTCACTGCTGCATAAAAAGAACGTTCGCTTCCAACTGAACTTTCCTGCAACGCTAAGATTTAGATCTAGAGAGGGTATCTTGAAGACCTTCACAGATCCTGAGGAGGCAATGGCGTCTGTCAGAGAAACTCTCATCTCCCCAAGAAGAACCGAGTCACCGCCTCGCACCAGTAGGAGATCACCTGTGAAACCTACGCCTGCCCCAGATTCAGAAAACGAAATGGAAAGAACCTCGGTGCGATCCTATAGACTCAGATCGTATTCCTTATTAGATGATGGAACACAAAAGGGAGCAACACCGGGCACTCCGAAACAACAGAGACAAGCCGGAAACAGATGGCAAAAGAAGAAATGAGGCGGGAACACGTTATTTGAACTAATTTTTATGGCCCTTGCATCTGGCGGATAAAAAACGGAGGTCCTGAAGGAACAGAGATATGACCTGGATACGCTAGGAGATGAAGAGGATACACTACGAGATGAAGAGGAGAAAATATTTTAGCCTTCCCCCCCCCCCTTCTTCTTCTCCTCTTTTCTCTCTCTCTCTTCTATATCTTTACTTTTGCTTAATCCACAGGGCCATGGATATAAGGACGTTAAGGTGTTTACGGAGATCTTCTTCACTTTGGAGATCTGTTATTGACACCTGGACATGGAGAGGCTAAGGTGTAACCCACTCAACCGAATACAGAAGCTCTCTGAAACTTTCTGAACCCATATTACGGTAGAGGGTGTGAAAAGGGTTGTGAATTGTTTATGCACTGGGATCACGAGACATGACCCTTGGGCAATTTATAGAAGTACCTCCTTATTGAAGATAACCAATTGGAGACTAATGTTCTTTGGGCAGTACGTTGGAGTTACAATATTATCTGTTTAAGTGTTTTCAGAGGTGGTGGAGGACGAGGCGGGGGGGAGCTGAAGGTGTGAATTGCACTGGAGGACATAAGTGAAGTCGCGGACTTTTTGATGTTGAAAGTTGTTGGAGAGTTTTGGGGGGAGGAGGGTGGGAAGGAAAAGGAGGGAAAAACGGAAATTATCCTTGGGATTGGGACTATGTCTTTAAAAAGTTTTACCATCACTGTTTGCCACACCTTACTCAATGTCATGCCAGATGAAACTTCCTACGTGTCGATATTCACCATGAAAAAATTTTGGGACCCGAGCGGGGAGGCTTCCGATGGTTAGGTGGGCCTCCTGGAATGTTAAGGGACTGCGCTCCCCGGCAAAGCGCATGATGATCCTGCGCCATCTTAAGAGACTACATGTGGATATAGCGTTGCTTCAGGAGACCCACCTGGCCGCGGAGGACTTCTTTCGCCTTAAAAAATTATGGGTAGGAGAGGTCTATGGTTCGGGAGCAATAGAAAGAAAGGCGGGAGTTATAATTCTGATACATAGGTCACTAGCCCACACAATATTATCTACTTCACAAGATAAGGAAGGCAGGATAATACAAGTAAAGATACAAATCCATAATGACACCTTTAACATCTATAATATTTATGCCCCTAACGGAAAGCAGAAACCCTTCTTCCAACAATTACAAAACACTCTGCTCCTGGATAATGAGATCACTAAAATAATCGGTGGAGACTTTAATACGGTCATGAAAGAGGAAGAGGATAGACGCACGACCTCACAAACTCACTTGAGAAAGCAAGCAGGAGGTAGATCAGGTGAATATAGTATTTTGGAAAACCTAGTGGGAGAAACTGGACTGTTGGACGCTTGGAGGTTAGTAAACCCACTGGGTAGAGAGTTTACCCACTTCTCGCACCCCCATGGGTCGTGGTCCAGGTTAGATATGTTCTTTGTTTCACCCAAGATAATCCAACAAATGAAAGACATTAAAATTGAGGACATGCTGATCTCGGACCATAGCCCGTTGGTGTTAGAGACCAGGGACAAATTTGAGAAGGGCTCCGATTATTTATGGAGATTTCCCGACACGTTTGTCAGAGAAGAAAATTTCATTAACTTACTGGGTGAATGGTGGTCTCACTTCTCTTCTGACAATCGTGAACATAGATCTGATCCAGCTCTATACTGGGAAACAGCAAAAACAGTGCTACGAGGACATATCATGGCATATAGCATGAGAATTAAGCGCCAAATTAAGGACAAGTTTCTCCAAACCAGTATAGTGGTAAGAGACGCGTATACACGCTATCAATCCACAATGGCAGCTCCTGACAGAGATAAGTGGATGCAGGCAAAGAGAGATTTTGATGTTTGGGCGGGAAAGCGGGAAGATATTTATAAAAATCGCTTAGAACTAGAGCTCCAGAAATTCGGAGACAAGGCAGGACGCCTACTAGCTAGGTTAGCTAAGGGTAGACATAAACCTTCCCCAATACAAGCGATAGTGGACACCCATGGCACCACTTGGCATGACCCCAAGAACATCTCAAGAGTGTTGGGCAGATATTATACCTCTCTTTACACAGAGATCAGCGCTGATAACCCAGACAGCCCTGACTGGTTGGGGGGGATCACACTGCCAGCTGTTTCCCAGGAAGATGTGCAATTTCTTAATAGCCCAATCACAACTGACGAAATTGAGTCGGTCATACGTCATTTAAACCCGGGCAAAGCACCCGGTCCAGATGGCTATAATGGGGCTTTTTTCAAGTCATTGAGGGAGCAGATCACTCCGGTGCTATGCGACCTATTTAACTCAATACTAGGTGGGGCTCCTATACCGGAGAGAATGAACCTAGCTTACATCAAATTGATACCTAAACCAAGGAAAATATCCACAGACCCGGCCAATTATAGACCGATATCACTAATAAATCAAGACTTGAAGCTCCTCTCCAAGATCCTGGCGGACAGATTGGCGGTGGTCCTACCCAAACTGATACCCGCACATCAGGCGGGGTTTGTTAAGGGGAGGTCGACCACTACTAATATTAGAAAAGCACTACTGATGATAGATGTGATGGGAAAGAAAACAAAAATTAATGGCGGCAACCCAGCCATGATCACTCTTGATGCTGAAAAAGCATTCGACAATGTCAGATGGTCATGGCTGGGTAAAGTGCTCGACTCCGTGGGTATAAGAGGCCCCTTTAGACAATATATTAATGCATTATATAGCAACCCCAAAGCTTGCATTAGTACCCCTGGTTTCCTATCTGACTCTTTCAGCCTCCAAAAGGGAACGAGACAGGGCTGCCCACTATCGCCCCTGTTATTCAATTTGGCTATAGAACCTCTGGCACTACATCTGGAACGTCATAACACCTATGAGGGTTTTAAGATAGGGAACGCCGAAGTCAAGCTTTCGCTTTTTGCTGACGATATTATCCTATATGTACAGAACCCAGAGAGGGACCTTCCAGATATATTGTCAGACATAGAGAAATGGGGTAGATATTCAGGTTTTTCTTTAAACAAAGACAAATGTGAAGTCCTCTTTATAAATCAAGAAGAAGGAGCACAAAAGGGAGACCATTTTTGCGGACTACCCGTGGCGAAGCATAGCCTCAAATATCTAGGCATACACTTAGCCAGGTCCAGTGAGATGACATATAAACTAAACTTTCTACCGATTATTACAAAAATAGAACAGGAGCTGGGAAGATGGGTGGGACTGCCACTGTCTCTGCTGGGACGCTGCCATTTACTTAAAATGATGAGTTTTTCAAAACTGCTTTATCCTCTCCAAACCATTCCTATGTTAATGAAACACACTGATATTATAAGACTCAACAAAGCGTTTACAAAATTTTTATGGAGAGGAAAAAGATCTAGACTAGCCTTTAGGACACTAATACAACCTAAACAAGAAGGGGGACTGCAACTTCCTGATGTTAGGGGATATAATTTAGCATGCAACCTTCGTTATGTACTAGATTGGATTAAGGGAACAAGCAAGTTTGCAGACTCAGAACTGGAGGGAGAATGGGCTAAACCCTGGGACTTATCTGCATTATTACATTCTCCGTTGTCCTGCCTTCCGGCTTCCCTGAAAAACACAGTAATCTATAGAGACACCATCATAACATGGAGAGAAGTCAGGAAAAAACTCAAATTGGCCTGGAAGATCTCTAAGAGACTCAATCCGTGAGATGCCCGGCCTTTGAGTTGGGGCGTGAAAACTCTCTATTCAAAACTTGGAAAGCAAAAGGTGTCAATACTCTAGAAGACCTCATAAATTTTGAGGAACGAAGGTGGATGACGGAGAAAGAGGTGCTTACTACCTTTAATTTACCCCAATTCCAGGCGATACAATACCGCCAGTTGAGTCGCCATCTCCTTTCACACTTGTGGGACCTCTCTGGAGAAATTGATAGTAACTTATGGTCCGAAATATTACAGATAAATGAAGGTGATGTATCAATCACCTCGCTGTATACTAAAATACAGCAAGTCCTACACCCGCGGGGGAGGAGAGGGTTCTTCAACAAATGGAAAAAACACATTAAAGATCCTGAACTCACCCAGAAAATCCTGGAAGGTTGGGGGTTGATGAGACGATACGTTAGCAACGAGAGATGGAGGGATTCCCAATTCAGGATTATGCATGGGACTATCCAGGGATTTAATGTTCCCCCCTCCCAAGCCAATCAGGGGAGATGGATTCACTGCCCGAAGTGTAAACTTGAGATGACAGACATAGAACATGGGCTTTGGTCTTGCCCTGAGTCAACAAAATATTGGAGAAAGGTGGTCACTTGGGCCAAGGAGATATGTGGAGATATGGAGGACCTAGACCCGATGCGCTGGATCTTCCACTATCAGACAGAAACTGGAGCTCTCAGACACCCACATGTCTTATGGCACTATATTGCAATAATAGCTAAACGACTCCTTCTACAATACTGGCTCAATGACAGACCCCCAGACCTGCATCAGATCAAATTGATGATGCGTCATACTCTAACGCTTGAATCGATGGATGCGATACGGAGCCCTAATAAATTAACTAAGAAATTCTTTTACAAATGGCAAACATTCATCGAGAAAGAATTCTCAGATGGTGACATAACTAAATTCATGCTACCCTTTCGATCGACGGTTTGGTATGCGGAAAGGGAGCTAGAAGGGACACTAGGCAGACTGAGGTGTGATGGTTAAATGGTTAAAAGGTTAAAAAAAAACTAAGATAAATCTTGATTTGGTTTCTATATAACATGTTCATATCTTCTTGCAATCTCAAAACACGATTGAAAGACTGGATGATTTCCGATGTGGGTGGGGTGGGATTTATTGAAAGTCAAGAGGCGTAAATGCAAATAGATAAAAGCTGTTTATTTCAGTTGACGATTTTGGTTTCGTATAACTTAATGTTGGATATGCTTATCCTAATACTATATTTCTGATGTATTGTCAAAAACCCAATAAAAACATGGTTCAAAAAAAAAAAAGAGGGATAGTTTTAATGTCAGGGTTTTTTTTGTGGCTGTGCAGCCATTATTTCCACCAAATTTATCAAATAGTTGGAGACATTTGGAGGATCTTTTCACGTAACACTTTTGTGTATAGCAGTTTCTTCACTTTTTGTGCTAAAAAACTATTGTCAGAAATACAACTTTTAAAAAACTTCACAATTAATAAGTTGGCCTAAAAGTTATCTACATAGCTAATCATACCCACTTCACTAAGAGTGATGTACAATAACAAAATGTCACATATAACTACATTTTCTATCATTTTTATGCCAACAACTGACATTTTAGCCTTGATAAGTTCCCCTGGTGCTGACTACCCATTGTGACACGGTGATATCATACCTCCAGCACACGTGGCTGAACACTCAGACCAAGGCAAGTGGTGCCAAGAAAATCCAACTTCATTATCTCCACTGCCCGTACGCGTGATGGGGACATTAAATTTGTATCGAATTCCCATGTTCTGTTCTTGAAGTAAAATCTGAAAAAAAAAAAAAAAAAAAAGGTTTATTTTTAATATTTTTTCTACAAAACATTTGAAAAGCAATACAAAGAGCGCTCTAAAGTTAGAATTACCATCTTATTCCAAAGTCGCTTTTTGTAATAAAATCTATTGTAACTTTTACTACCACCTCTTGCTTTATACTGTTATCATTCTGTGTGCGCTTCAGTTTTTCCTAGCAAATTAAATTACCAAGTTAAGTAATTCTTAACAAAGCCAAAAAGAATATCTCCAATGTACAAGTCAGTGAAATTTCCTGCTTCGCTGAAGGAGTAAGTAACGTTTACTGACCATATAAGGCCGGTTGTACAACTGCAAACATTAGTCCGAAAGTATTTGTAATGTTCTCTATGGAAATAGAGCAATTGTAGGAAAAAAAAGAACCTTGATATTTCTGAGATTCGCAAATGCAATATTATATACCTGAAGCTGGCCGGACTCTGAATAATGACACACGTCACTGACAGAACGAGCAAAGCCATGGTTAGAGTTTCCTTCACCAGACGGCAAAGAATCAGTTAGTTGCTCCAGCGCTGTATCCAAAATACCAGTCAAAAAGATTGGTTTCTTGATCAGGGCTGTGGAGTCGGATTCAGGGAAATTGAGGAATTGAAGTTGGATGTTTGGCTTACTGACTTCACAGACATAGTTGTGGAGTTGGTGTCAGAGTCGGTGTCCATTTTTGTGGAGTTGGAGTCGGAGTCACGGAAATTGAGGAGTCTGAGTCAGAGTTGGATGTTTGGCTTACCGACTCCACAGCCCTGCTTAATACCCCCTACATATCATCCCCTCCAGCTCCTCTCTATCTACTCCCCTGAGGATAACCATTGACATTTGTAGACACCGTACTGACATCTTTACCATTACTATCAGGCTTTCCGTTGTTGGTCCTAAGGCCTCTAGTGATTCTGGCTCGTCAGCTGGGCGTTTATAATGAAATGCAGTTCCGGCAACATCAAACTTCCTCGGCCAGTCGATTGTCCATGCACCATTTATGAAATAGTCATCGGATTCAGATTTCAGTGCTAGGGCAAAAAAGGTTACGTTATTCTAACATACCAGAACAATCTGAGAAGATATAAAGATTCATGGAGATAGTAGTAATAATCAGTGATAGTGAAGGCACAAGTCTAGAAGTAATGTCACACCGGCAGACTACTTGCCCAGTGTCTACTTAGCAGGGTCTTCTACTAGACAGTCCAAAGTTAGAGTTCTAAAGTAGTCCTCTAGATAAGTGTTGTACACTACACATATGCCAAGGGCAAGCACGACAGCCTTGTAGAATAGGAATTAAAAAAAAATGATGATTCAAGACTACTTTAAACTTCAGTTAAGTTTCGTTACTGGTTGGGAGGCCACCAACATACCAGCTCCTAAATCCCACCCTCTCTGTGCTTCCTGCCGTGTCCTGCTGTCACCAATGCTGTTAGCTTCACCAATGCTGTTAGCTTTCTGCCATCACCCTCATGCTCCTGGATAGAGCAGGTGGAGCCATGGCTGGGGTAAGAAGCACATCATGTAGGCACCTGATTATGTCAGCAACACAGGTGCCTAACCTTTTTTTTTTTGTTTTCTTGGCAGCTAATTATACGGTAAGGTGCTTCCTCCCGCGGCAAAAATGTGCAAACTTGTAAAATAGCAGAATTGCTTAAAAACGTCTACAAACTGTGTGCCTGATTTTAAACAATTCAGTTTAGTGCAAGGGGTGTTGCAAGCTCAGCTCAAGCAGACTTAATGTCTTTGGTGTCCAGGAGATGAGGGCCACATCTGTATGGTAGAAGGTCAGGCGGCCCTGCATTTAATAACACTTATGTGCAATGAGAGGGTGTGTGAGGATGAAATCTGGGTCCTGACATGACATATTCTTTAGCAGGGTATTGCTCAATGATTGGGGTCTGGAATCTAGACAGGATTTGTGCAAACTTACCAATATAGTTTTTTGACATAGCAACTTCTTTAATTTCAATGTGAACTGAGCCTCGTGGAATTTGAACGACTTCCATGTAGCCTAGGAGGCAAACGGTAGCCCGTTATTACTAGATCTAAAGCCATCTAAACCTAGACAGCTCATTGAATGATAACTTATGTCAAAGATTATAGGACATGCCAAGAGGGCCATCTTACCATTTGGAATGTCGGGTGGTGGACCACCATAATCGACATTAATAAGGGTCAATTTTGAGGGATTCACATTTAGCAAACATTTATGACTCATCCTGTGAATTGGTAAAACTAAAGAATCCTCTATAGGTCCTCAGTTTCTATTGGCCAATAAGGATAGAGAAAATTTCAGTGTTATCTCTAAGGCCCACGCCTCACACACAGATATTTGTGCAGATATAGTTCACAGATCTCTGGTTGCAGTGAAATTATGGACACATTAATCCATTTGTACACAGCCACAAAATGGAACAATGTGTCCATGATTTCACTGCAACCAGAGATCTGTGAACTATATCTGCACAAATATCTGTGTGTGTGACGTGGGCCTAAAAGGAATCTGTTAGCAGGTTTTTGCTGTGTAATTTTAGAACAGCATGCTGTTCCTCTCATATCAGTGTGTGTGCTATTGTTTACGTAAACTAAAGGCTTTATCACCTAGTGACTAACATTACAGGACTACTTTGCCACGACCACAGCAGTCCAACATGCCCCCTTTTACGATTGACACCCGTCAATGCACAATCTCTATTGAGATCATGGTGTGGGCGGGGGCAGCTCTCCCAGCTCTGCTGTGTCCCTGAAACTAAATGCTTTGTGTAAGAACAGCTGCAGCCAGTAATCTATATGATATATCACTAGATTCAGGGTTTCTTTGCCTACAGATGAAGTAGCAATAACCTGCTGACAGTTTACGTTTAATTACATTAGATTATTGATAACTAGCTGGGTGCCCGATGCAGATGCATCGGGATTCTAGAAGAGCGAGTCTCTGACTCGCAATGGCCGCTTCGCGGCCAATGCTTCGCGCTGCTAAGGCGACTCACCATGCCCGCTGCGCGGGCATAGCGAGTCGCCTTAGAACTGCTCGCAATGGCCGCTGCGCGGCCAATGCTTCGGTCGTATCCACATGACCACGCTGACTCGCAGCGTGAGCGGTCTCAAAAGGGGCAAAAAACCCATTCGTGATTATATAATAGATCAGGTTATAAACGCATCAAACACATTAAAATCCGTATTCACATGGTTCACCATACAGACACTGTGCAAAAGGAACAATTTAAAACAGATGATTGAGAGCCCAATGAGTCTCATGACTTAATTACCTACTTTGAGTATCTAGCCATTAACATGTTTACTCCTCTCGGAAAATCAGTCCAAGCTAAAGACTGAAAATATTTTAATGTGGATACTAATGAGAAAGAGAATATAAATAATGCCAGATAACCAATGTGTTACACTGTGCTCACTCTTAAATGACAGAGTATTAGGAACAACGTCCCTGAGAGTCATTACTAAGTATTAACATATTTCTCCAGGGTCTCTAACGAACACAAGGACATGTCCCAAGGAATCGCAGGTCTCATGGTGGGTTTACACGCCGCGATAATCGGCGTCCAACTCCGACCCAACTCCGACGAAAAGTCACGTGGGTCGCGAGTTGGAGCCGATATCGGGCGCGCGTTGTACTGTTTGAGTGTACAACGCGATGCTGGAACGATGCCAAAACGATATCGGAGTTGGATAGCAGAGCTATTCAACTCCCCGATATCGCATGGCCGTTGTAGCAGCATCGCAGCGTGTGACAGCCCAACTCCGATGTGTACTCGCACCTCACCCATTAACTCCCATGTTAAATGGTCGTTACTGGGTTGGTGGGCGTACACATCGGAGGGACGTTGTTTCCCGATATCGCAGCGTGTAAACCGCCGATGCGATATGGGAAAAGGGCTGAAAAAATACGCGCCGTTGCCTCCGATATCGCCGCGATATCGGGACGTGTAACCCCACCATCAGACAGTCATGTGTCTTAATCTACTAATCAAGCTTGATTGTGGAGATGAGTCAATAGATGTATAAAGGGATTCTGTGAGCAAAAAAAAAGTGTGAAACATGCAATATTCTAAAGGCCCTGTTACACGGCACGACGTCGAAACGATATTACTAACGATCTCGGGGGCGCACGGTCGTTAGGACATCGGTTTGACATCGTTGGTGATATGTCACACTTCTAGATATCATGCACGTCTCACCAACGATCCAGCGAGCAGATATCATTCGCACAACCCAGCAAACTGTACTTGTTCACTGATGTGAATAGGCGAAGTTGTTAACGACAGACATAGTTATCGCGGTGTCACACTGAACGATGCAGAGGTTGGCTGATCAAGGATCGTCTGATTTGAGAACATGTTCTCAAATCTGCGATCAACGATCCAACGATTTATCGTTATCAAATCTTGGTGTCACACGCAACGATGTCCTAACTGTCGTTTGAACAAATCCAAACCCGTGACGTTTCAGCATATAGATAAGGATATCATCGTGCCGTGTAACGGGGCCTTAAGTGGCAGTGGGGAGGCAGGAAGAAAATGCAGTTGTATTCTCTCTGCAGCTGCTTGCTTTCAGTCATCAGGGCAGCAGTGCAGCAAACACAGTCAGTGAGCTAAAGTAACGTCTACCACTCTATGACTGGCATTCTGCTCCACACACATGCTGTAGAGCAGGATGTCAATCAAGCAATAGGAGGAATGATTGTAGCACAGTCACTGTGTATTTAGCTCTAACTGTTCACAGCTCTGATTACTGGAAGCAAGTGGCTGCAGGGAGAACATAACTTCATTTGCTTCCTGCAGCCATACTTCCAATTAGAGACCTGTATATCTTTGATATTGTATTTACCTGCAGATTAACATTATAACTACAAGGGAATATCTTTATTCAGACAGCTTTTCTTTAGGTTAACAAAGTTCATTTTAAATCATTAGATATTGGAATAGTAATAATTTCCACAATTGGATGTTTAAAAAATATATATTCTTGTGCTGAGATAATCCTATATATGAGTAATTGCTATGTACTGTGTAATGGATGTGTCTGACTGTACAGAGATATGGTCTAATCATAAAACTTCTCCTGGGCAGGAAAGGGTGCAAAAGAGTATATAGATTTTACAGCATGGGATAATAGATGATTGTTGGCAAAACATTTCCCTGCCTGTTTTTAAAAAAAAAAATTATCTCAAAGATTTATTTATGATCCTGTACTGTAATGTCTGTATAGGCTTTTGTGTCCTCACCTGCCCAAGAGATGTGGTATGATCAGACCATGTCCCTGTATGGTCAAACACATCTATTACACAGTACATAGCAGGGACACATATATAAGATTATCTCAGCACAAAAACATTTTTTTAATACATCCAATTGTGCAGCCTGTTATTGGTCCAAAATCAATCAATTAAAATGAACTGTGTGTGAAATTCCCCTTAAGACTAAATCCATCCTTATAAAATTCACAGCAATATCTGCATGCTTCTTATTGAGGTTAATAAACCATTCAATGTGAATCTATGAAGGAAAAGACAGAATTAATTGTGCACGTGGAAAAATATTCCCTTCAGTCTCTGGTTACAAATTTTAAAGATACTCACCTCCCCTAGGTAAGGAGTCATTAAAGAATCCCTCTATTGCTTCACAGGTGCTCCCATCTCCACCACATACACGGCACCTATCCTCTTTAGCATCGGAGCCCAAAATGTTATCACAGCCGACATGCTACACATGGGAATAAACACATTACAAACGTCAATTAAGAATATCTTGTTCCAGTGATCTGTACTTCAAAATTTACATAAATCTAAATTACAACCTTGACCATCCAATATTGTAGTTTAAATTGGACTTTTGGATCAGAGATTTTCTCAAGGATAATGACCAATGTACATAGCATAGGATATTAAAGAATGAATCATCACAGAATGAGAATCTGGAGAGGATCAGGGATGAAACAGTTGTTTAAACGAGTCAAAGAGAACAAGCAGTCTGATCGATGGGCAGCAGAGATTAAAGCAAGAGCAGCTGAGCAGAATGATAGATAGCACTGTGCAAAAAGATTTGGTATATCTTTTTTCCCTGATCATTTTGGGTTTAGGAGTCCAGTAGGCGGTCCTACTCACTGATTGACAGGTATCTCAGTTGGTACGGTCATTGATATGACTGGCCACTGGACTTGTAATCCATTTCCTTAAACTCATGCACATTCTGGGCTCAAAAGTTGTACTGAATATTTTTTGACAAAATTAGATATCAATTTGCTTAGCTCCTCTTTCTCTGTAAGCTGTTCTCACAACAAGGCCTACATGTTTAACATGACAATATTTTTATTTTAATCCTTTTTATTTCATTCCACTATTGTCACGATCCTCCACACAGCACATCCAGGACGCTATTGAAGGTTGTGATTACTGGTACCTAGGTGTGCAGAGTTGTCAGCATGTTGATGTGCAGAGCTATTCTCCATGCTGGTTCTGGTAAGGACTAGATTGCTCAGGTGTTTCTAAATCCCAGTGATTGCTCTGTTACTTAACTAAGCAGTTTTCCCTAGAAGCCTGCCAGTCATACATTTTTCCTAAAGTGCTGTGTGGCCTGTTCTCCTGTGTGTAATCTGATGTCTGTTATCTGACCCGGACTGTAGCTGGATTACTCTTTTGCCTGTTCTCTGTACCAGTCATTTTTCCCTGGTATTTTGACCCCTTTGTTTCATCCCTGGATCTTCGTTGTGATCTCCTGACAAACCTGTCCTTGGACTGTTAAATGACTATGTCTCTGTCTACTCCCGGTATACTGAAAACTCTCCTGGAACTGACCCTGTATTACCTGACCATCCTGTTCCTATAAGTAGTGACTGTGTCACAACCTAGTTTTTGTAGTGACTAGCTTCACATTCTGTGTCACAACTTTGCTGCTGTAGTCACTAACCTCACAACTGTCTTTACCTTCCAGTAGTACAATGGAGATTGACAACTCTTCCGGCCAGCCAAGAGGGCTCTTCCCTTTTTCCAGGAGCCTCCTGGACGTGGCGGGAGAGTTGCAAGTAAAACCCATGTATTCATAAGAAAGTTAAAAATAACAGGCAGCAGAACAGAAGATTGGGCCAGCAGCTCTCACGTAGAAACAATAGACTAATTATTACTCATAATTATGAGTGTTTGATTTTATGAGATATTTTTGGGGGACTTGGGAGAGATCAAGTAATATAGATGAGAGCATTATATATAGATTTAATCACGTAGTTTCATGCGATCGTTAATCATTAGGACCAGTCACCTTGCACTCTCCGTTGATGCAGATATCCAGGGAATCGGCGTTGCAGCGAGTTCCATCTATAACAGCAGGGGCCCGTTCAGTGTAAAAATTATAGCCTTCAGCCAAACAGTTTAATGCACAAGATTTAACACCACCTGTGATTGCAAAATGGACACAGAGCTTAATATTTTATACGTGGCCTGCTACATGTCAAACTGCAGAGCAGCGATAGCAAGGAGCAAGGAGTGTTTAATACACTTAAGCCGGGGCTGTAATAGTTTACTCTAATAATCTTTCTTCTACTTAAACAGTTGCACATTGGAGCATTAGTACGAGCAATCATATTCTGCTTTTACGCACACTTTATAAGTTATGGCCATAAAATATAACTCTGCACCTTCCCAAAGGAGTCTATAAACAAGGAAAAGTCAGAATTAATATTAGGATTTTGGTAATAAGTAACTCCAACTGTTCCAAGAACAAATGTGAAAACTGAAAGGACTGTGCAGAAAATATTAGCTTTTCTTATCCATTTAAAAACTGTAAAAAACTGTAACAACTTCAGTACTATTAGGGCACGTCCTCGACACAAACGCTTCTTTTGTGGATGTGAGCAAGAAAGATTTGATTACAAAACAAAGTGGTGAAGACTCATTAATCGACCGTGGACTTTTTAGAATCTTCAGATAGAATTAAAGGCATTTTCCGGTTTGAGAAAAGTTCTGTCCCGAGGTGCAGCTCTGGGAGGTTCCAATAGCGAGTCAATATCAATCACAGCAGGAGCCATGTCAGACTGCCATGCGTGTGACAAAGTAGTCCTGTAATGGTAATCACCTGGTGATAATACCTTTAGTTTCTATAAACAATAACACAGACTGATAAGAGAGGCACAGTTGATTTTTGTTTTATAACCCCTACAGCATGCAATCCTCAACTTACATAGCAAAAACCTGCTGTCAGATTCCCTTTAATGCACCCTCCATGCTGAGCCTCTTCTGCTGCCCAGGTCCCTGTTTGTCTGTAGCACTGACATCACTTGAAAAGTGTGTCAGCCAATCACTGAGCTCAGTGGCTCTGCGGATGTAGACGGCACATACTTCCGAGCTCAATGATTGCCTGTATGTTGATGTTATGTCAACAGCACCACAACCAAACAAAGACCGGTAGACAGCTGGCAACACTTGGTGCTTGACCTTGATATGGTAAGTAAAGCACAGTTTTTTGGCGTTTTGTTTTGTTTTCTAACAAACTGCTCTTCCAGAAAGAACTTTTCTGAAACTAGAAAGCTCTTTTAAGCTTGATAAAATGTGGTAAATTTCTAAATACATGATTTACAGCCTGTTTTATACTCCAGAGCTGCATTCACAATTCAGCTGGCTGCAGTGCAGAGCTGAGATCTCTAATGTGCTCTCTGTCTACAGCTGGTCATACACTCTAGTTAGCCATTAGCCAAATGTTTGTTCGTTAAACAGCCATTTTTCCCAACTCAACCATAAACACGAGCGCTCAACTTGGGCTGAGAGGATAAAGTTGCTGCCAGACACCTCTCGTCCTGGCTTATTTTCCCTGAGCACCAAGGACTATTGCATTGATATTCCAAAGGATCGATCCTACTAATCCCTGACATTATCAGTCGGAGAGAAACTGAAGACCTTCATACGCATCAGATGGTCAGCCAGAGCCAAAATCGTATGACTTCCATGTAATGTGTGTGGGGTACCTTAGACTGCCTTGGAAGTACATATTTTGGGGCACCTTTAATTACATACATTAGAAAAAACTATTCTTGGCAATGGTAGACTTTAAGCTGTTGTCCAGAAGAAAACAAAAGTAACTACTGTATTTTAAATAACACAGCACCACGCCTGTCAACAGGTCATGTGTGGTATTGCCACTAAGATCTTATTACATCAATGGAGCTGAAATGCAATACATGGTGCTGTTGTTTGGGGGAAAAAAAAAAAATCAGTAAATATTGAGAAGCATTTCTTACCTTTAATGCTCCTTTAAATGATAGACTCCAGCAATGACAAATAAGTCAATCTGGCCATGTATAATCATTCTAAAATCATCTAGTTTTTATTGACTTTCCAGTCTAATTTTATTGCACTTTGTACGATAATCTGTTTCTCATCAGTCATCCAGCAAAAGAAAAGAAAGAAAAAACCCGTAAAACCTTATTCTTGTCATAAAAGCAAAAGCAGATTCTTTCTCAGAAATAGCAATATGCAAGATTCACTAAGAACCATCAATGCTCAAATAACCCCCAATGTCCCAACACATGGGTTAATTGTGGGCTACATGTGGATATTTTGAGACCCCCTTGACCACAATACAAAAGCTTTAACAGTTTCACTAAATGTCAAGGTGTCCTCATAAAGGTACTGTTACATGCGGCAATGTTGCGAGCACGGGAGTGAGCACGTTTTTGGCACTTTTCCAAGATTGCCTTGTAGATGTCACACAGGGAGATATCGTAGGCAATGCAACTAGGATGTTGAAAGCAACTTTCGTTTGCTGGGTATGATCAACCCAGCGAGCGATCCTTAACAATGTAGTGTAGCTTTCAACATCGCTATTGCGGTGTTACACAAGGTACCATCACACGCCACGATATCGCCTGCAAACAACTCACGGGTTCGGCGATGTTCAAACCAAATTGCAAGTGTGTTGTGGCGTGTGACAGAGCGATTGAGCGTTGTGTTTTCTGCGCCCCATCGGCGGCAATTGGTGGATACTACTGTGTTCCCATTGGCTGCCCATGGCCAAGGCGCCATATTTGAATAGCGAGATAGTAGAAAGGGCAAATGCGTAATGTAGTGCTGACCACTGGTAACGCAGTTGGGTCGGCCAATCGCAGTGGTAGGGGCACGGTGAAACACACTCTGGCATGTCTAGCTCTTTGCAGGCATCAAACAGCACACCCACATCGCTGATGTAGTTGTGCTGTGTGACACGGCGATGTGGAAAGGCAAGATAGCTTCCGGTCTTTTTGAGGCGATTTCCGTAACGCCAGATCGCCGGAGGTTGCACGCAACATCGCCTACATGTGACATCTCCAAAGCGATCTTGGCAAAGTGCCAAAAGCGTGTGCGCTCACGTGAAATCGCAGGTGATATCGCAGCGATGTTGTGGCGTGTAACTGTACCTTTATTGCAATGCTAGCAGATTGCCTGAGCAACACTGCCAGATTTCAGAACATGTTCTGCAACCTGGCAACCCTGCTCAAGCAATTTATTGCCGTTGAATTGCGATGTCACACGTAGCAACGCACTAGCTATGTTGCTTCAACTTCGCCACGCCCCCGAGTTGCCGACGATGTTGCCGGCAATGTTGCCGCGTGTAACGGTACCTTTACACGTGGCAACTTTTCTAGGAATTTCACTGGCAACTTACTGGTTGCAGTGAAATCATGGACACATTGTTCTATCTTGTTGCTGTGTACAAATGGAACAATGTGTCCATGATTTCACTGCAACCAGTAAGCTGCCAGTGAAATTCCTAGAAAAGTTGCCGCATGTAAAGGTACCTTAAGGGATAGAGGAACCATCACACCAGGCCAGAGACAATGTGTAGCGGCAAACTGTGCAGCAACGGTAACCTGTTCAGCAGCGGCAACCTCTTCAACAACGGCAACCTCTGCAGTAGTGGCAACCTGTGCAGCAACAGCAACCTGTGCAGCCATGGCAACCTGTGCAGCCAAGGCAAGCTCTGCAGCAACGACAACCTTGGCAACCCCTGCACCTCTAATGGTGCTGTCACACCAGGCGACGTTGCTAGCAACATCGCCGGAAAAGTGACGTACCAGCGATGTTGCTAGCGACGTCGCGCTGTGTGACAGCGCGACGCAACCGCGTTTTATCGCTAGTCGCAGGTTGTCAGGTTTACGGGAAGAACCGTAAACCTGACAACCTGCGATTAGGCTGGATCGCGCCGTGTGACATCGCCAGAGCGATGTCGGCGGCGATCCAGCCTATACCGCAGCGTTGCTGCGGATCGCTCGCTGGGCTAAGCCCAGCCCAGCGAGCGATGTCACCGCCCGCATCGCTGCGGCATCGCCGGCCGCAGTCGTGCTGTGTGACAGCTGGCCAGCGATGTCGGAACCGAGCGGGCACCCGCGCATCGCTTCCGACATCGCTGGCCAGGTTGTGCTGTGTGACGGCACCTTAAGTTATGTTTTTGGGTATTATGGGCACTTACCTATATAAGGAGAATTAGATTATTTACCCATAAAAAGACACAAGTAAAAAAGAAGGTTTTTAGCATGAAATAATGAGTTGATTAAAAACATGAAGAATGTATACAGGTAAGAGGGCCAACTGCCTCATAGCTGTTTAGTGCTTATTAAGGTCTTGGGTCGTTTCAAATTGCATGTTTGTTCGTCATATACATTTGAAGCATTTTCCTGCACATACATTTTTTCCTTAGATCCACAGGCTTGCATTGATGAGTGTAATCTGACAATCGGATCAATATCACTCAAGTCTCTAAAGGTACAGTTACACGGCATGATATCGCCCGCAACATTGCCGAAAAGTCGCTGGTTGTGCGATGTTGACGCGACATCGCAAGTGCGTTGAGGCCGTGTAACAGGATGATTCAACCACGATAAATCGCTGGTTGCTAGTTTACAGGTTTATTGTCCAGAAACCTGGCGATGTTGCACAAGCGATTTGGCAGGACCGTGCCGCGTGACACCGCGATAATGATGTTGTTTGCGATTTCAGTGGTTGCGCAACCAAGGCCATAGGCGTGCCTGGGTGTTGTGTTTTCCATGCCCCGTCTGCGGCGATTGGTGGATAGTACTGCATTTCGATAGGCTGGCCGAGGCAAAGGTACCATATTTGATTATCCGTGCGTTCATCAGTAGACTCCTTGACTTCTTCTCAAGTGTCATTAAAGACCTTCAAACAAGGAGCGTCATTGAAGTCAGCACCGTTTTCATATGGCGTGTAACTTTGCGTGTGTTGACAAAGCTAAAAACCTTGTGGCCTAACGAGTCATTTAGTGACGCCTAAAAATACATATATGTGGTCATGTTCAATTTTCATTGATGGTAGCAGAAATGTCTGACACAACATGTGTCCTATATTGAAATCACTACACACATCTGATACCCCTCAATAAGGCCACGTCCAGGAGCATTACCGTCTGATGTTTTGGTGACGCCGCAGTGTCTTGCAGAAGCCTCAACAAATGCCAACAGACTTCAATAGCGAGATAGTACAAAGGGGGGCAAAGGCGTTAAGGTAGCCGCCATCTTGCCAGACAAGGCTGACCAATGGTAACGCAGTTGTTGCGACCAATCGGAGTGGTAGGGGCGCAGTAAAAAACAAACTCGGGGACGCCTATCTCCTAGGCTGTGTCAAACAGTACGCCCACATTGATGATGTGGTTGTGCTGTGTGGACAAGGCGATCATGACTGGCAACATCGCTTCTGGTGTTGGTCAGGCGATTTCAGAATCGCCGGATTGTCGGTGGTTGCACACAATATGTCTATGTGTGACATCTCAAAAGTGATCTTGCCAAACTGTCAAAAACGTGCGCGCTCACGTGAAATCGCGGACGACATCTCTTCAACGTCGTGCCGTGGAACGGTACCTTTAGTCTGTGCTTTTATGTGAACCTCTTGGTCCAAAGAAGAAAAAACAGACATCAGATTTATCTGATAGACCAGGAATTCCCAATCTGAGACTCAGGAGTCATATGTGGTTCAATAGCCCAAAATGCGTGGCTCTCGACTGTCTACCCACGTGGTGCACCAGCTCTAGCGACCAGCTATGGAGAAAGGCTTCTGATGATGACTTTTTCGAGTAAGCCCCACATATAAGAACAGATCTGAATGCGCATATACTGGAAATGGTTACAGGAGGAATAAATTCTTATGGTGTTTTGCACATATACTAAGACAGGCATTTCTCATTATTCTCACAAGATAATATGTATATTCAAAATGCCGTTTTCCTATCTCCCAATGAGTTACTATATGTGAGCAGATAAATCACCATAGCTTTTTCTTTTCCATGGTAAAATATTTTGCCAGGAATGTTAAAAATCTGTCTAACTAGATGATCATCAAGAGTAAAATGGATATTCTGGAAGTGTGAAAAACCATAGAAATGCTCACACAATTACTCAACCATGAGCAACTGTGTCCAGACTAGAAATCGGATCGACAAGAAATTGACTAAAGCTACAATACAGCCTATGATGTCCTCTAGTCCAGGGACCTTACACTCCAGGTCATGTTTTCTGGATTTCCTTATTTTTGCACAGGTGATAATATAATCACCTGCACTGGTGATGATTCAATTCCCTGTGCAATGCTAAGGAAATCCTGAACCCATAACCTGTTTGCAGCCCTTGAGGTCTGGTGTTTAAGATCCCTGGTCCAGGCAAAGGGTGACCAATAGTAAAATGAGCACCATACATGGACCATAGAAATTACCGTATATAATAGCTTCTTCCACTTTTACTTTTTAATTTTCCGACTCTCAAACCATTTATTTTTATTATACGGTGTCCCAAAGGTTTAGCAAGTGAGACTCAAAAGAGAACAGCTCTCTTCTATCATCATGCTAACGGAACCACCTTCACATCTACCCTTGTGCAAGCAATCCTGGTTTTCATCACCTTAGATTTTTTACTTTTTATTATTTTTTACACCATTTTGGCACTATATTATGTAACTGCATAAGTTGACACAGTTGTCTGAGGGTTTTATGTCTTTAATTTATATCAACTTAGTTATATCCATTTCATTTTGAAGAGGTAATTTCAATACCCTATATATCTATGAAGTCTGTGATTGCTAGCCCTCACCTGTAGACTTGGGGCAATCAACCCTGAAGACTCCAATGAAAATCATTGAAATCTGCAGAAAGACTTGAGTTAAATATTTATTCATATGGGTCATCATGAAAAAGACGCATGATATCATTTTGGTAATTCCTTCCACCACCAGCAATCATCAGTGATCAGCCTAGATTCTGGTTCATACAATTATTTTTTCATTTATTTAATCAAGAAGACATCTTGGTCAGATTTAGAAGATATCAGACTGCAGGGTTTGATGACATGATCTCTAATTTAAATCGCTGATTAATTGTTCCTCCTCACTAGAAAATTCCTTGCCCTATTGTGACCTGATCTGTCCTCTTTTGGACATCTGTTTTACCTCATATCACCTCGTTCTCCAGTATGCCAGACACAAAGTCATTCAGTGGGATTTATAAACAAAGCATGTGGGAGCTCAACCTCCTAGACAAAGTATATCCCTTATGGAAACGTTACGGGTATACCCAATATATTAATGTGGGAAAAAAAAGCTATTTACAGGCACTGGGACGCTGAATGCAATAATACCTTTACTTAAATGATTCCATGTTTGATTGCAGAGCAAAGTGTGCTAAAACTCCTTGAAAATAGGGCAGCAGATGATTGAGGTTTGCAGCACTGCGTCACTATTTGGGGTTCTTTCAGTTCCTGGCTCCTGCGCACTGTCTCTATACTCCAGCCACAGGGTGCCTGAGAAAACTGAAAGTAGAGATGAAAGTGGGGGAGGGTTTGGCTTACAGCTAAAAGGCATAACCACAGGGTAGCAAAAAAAAAAAAACAACTCCAAATAGTGGCGCAGTGCTGCACATATCAATCATCTGCTACCTGTTTTCCACGAGTTTTTTGACACTTTTCTCAGCAATCAAACCTGGAATCATTGAAGTAAAGGTATGATTACACTTAGTATCCCAGAGCCTATAAGGCAATGGCTTCATTTTATAGCCCTAAATCCTGCTGGTTGGCTCCCTTTAAAAGCAATTTACTGATTTCAGAATTCCACTTGAAATCTCACCTAGAGTTCTGTCTGTCCTTACCTTAGCTCTTGGTTAAACACCTCCTTATTTGTGTCTACTGAATGACCAAATCTGAAGTAAAAAAAAAAAGATTTTACTATACTCTGCCACATGAGGTCTATGTTCTTAGTGGTAAATTGTAGTCAGACAGTGGCAGCATGTTGCAAAATAAAAAAAACATAAAATAAAATAAAGGCAAGGGTGCTCATATCTGAGTTTAGGTATTGCAGATAAGAATTGGAGAGGCACTCACCGGATTAGCTCAGCTTCTTTATTGGAGCTATGTACAAAGTGAAACATTTTGGAGACATCAAGTTTCAGCAATGCAGGGGGGAGGGTAAAGCGGGAGGCACAGGACTACAGCACCATTTCGCACCAGTCTGATGCTTCAATGGGTCCACAACTGATGATGTCAGGCACCTCCTTAACAGGTGGGTGGGGGTAAACCATAATCCTTATCTGCAATACCTGGATGCCATGGTTATTGTTGCTGCTGCTTTCTGGAGGGAGCACCGCCAGTCTGTAGACCCGGTGAGTGAGTACAACCTGTCTGCAGGCGAAGGTAGGGACCGACTTCCCCGTTGTAGTGCCCGGAACCTTTCTTCATAGACTTCCGTTCCCGGAATGTTCCAGTTTTGTGGTGCACACAGGAAGGAAGAACCTTGTACAGTGTCCTGCCAGCCTGCCAGCGTTCACTATGGATGGTCACAGCTCTGGGACAGTGACTATGCCGGATTTAGGGCTCATGGCGGAGGATGTGGAGACATTCTTCACTGAGTGTAACAATAAAGCTGACAGAGGTTCTGGGCAATAAAAGCCTGGAACAGAAAATACTATCGCTGGTTGAGAGAGAAATCAGATTGTATTGGACTGTGCAGTCTTTACGTTCCTATGTGGAATGTGGCAGAGTACCCAGAGGTTTAAAAGTGAGCAAGGCTATTTCCCATTTTAATTTTAATGATGATGCTGTGTTTGTGAAGAAATGGGAACAGGCCCAGCTGGAGTGTTCACAGCGGTTTCTATCTCTGATTTTGGACCAGAATGAGAAAGAGCATTAAGTAGTCACCAATGAATGACTAAAGATCAGAGGCTGTCCTTTATGCAGAGAATTTATAAGAAACTTATACCAATACAAAATGAGCTCCAGAACAAGAAAAAAGAGAAGTTTGCTTGGGACACATTAGATTTTGAATTGGGAGAAATCTTTAATTGGATTAAGATCAAAGGTGGTAGTGGCCCCCACCAAATTGGAGAAGGTATAGGAAAAAGATCCCCAAATCGTCCCCGGCCAAAAGACCGTCGGACACTTGAGCTCAGCCTGACATTCCTTTAGGAAACAAAAAATATAATCGGAGATGTGAATGGTGATGAGGGACTATTTGAATGCACAACATATTCAAGCATAGTGTGCAATTTAACTTACCATGTGCTAAGTGAGGATATGATGTCAGTCCTAAATAAGGGCTTGGATTTTTGTGTTCCAGAGCCATTTAATCTGGTGGACTTTAAGATCGATCTCTATAAAGCGACACGGAAAATTAATTTGCATACGTTTTATACAAATAAATCAGATAATAAAGTGTGTAGTTTACCGGCTAGTAAACAGTGTAAAATAGGCCCATTGAGGTTCTTTGGAACCAATAGGGCATTGGGTGGAGTAAAACATGATGCCCGTGGTCCTTATGGGACTGACAGAGTATCAAATAAACAAACCAGAAGAAAAAACTGACGGGGAGTAATTCTTTAAGAGAGGTATTAAATTTTCCTTTTATCCACCTGTTATCCCCGGGAATGTAATTGATACCTTCCAGGAGTGTGTGATCAGAGATATAGATGCTTTGGTCTATCCTTCTTCAGCTAAAAACCTAATGCCCACAGAAGAAAAGGCCCTTCAAGAGCTTAGAAATTGGGACAATGTGATATAAGGGAGGCAGTATCATGCTGATGACAAGGGAATGTTATGTTTCCGAGGCAGCTAGACAATTGCGTGACACCAATACAATTGCTTTGTGATCCTACAAACAATTATAAATCAAAACTACAAAGCTTGTTATAACGTAAAGTGTCCTCACGTGTAGAAAGGCAGAAAAATTGTTCCCCGATGTTCCGAACAAACCTGTCACGTAATTTGGATTGGCTACTCAGACCCATTCCCCCCTGCAGGCAAGACTATAAGACTGCTATATGTCCGCTTTAAAGAGCATTTCAAGTCTATAAATTCATGTTTTATTTGCACATTGCTCCAATAAAAAAGCTGAGCTACTCCGGTGAGTGCCTCTCCAATTCTTATCTGCAATACCTGGATGCCATTGTTATTGTCGCCGCTGCTTTCTGGAGGTACCACCACCGGTCTGTGGACCCTGTGAGCCAGTACCACCTGTCAGCAGGCGAAGGTAAGGAACGACTTTCTCCGTTGTAGTGCCTGGAACCTTTCTTCATAGACTTTCACATCAGAATTTAGCATGAAGCATGAAGGTTACTTTGTTGTTTTTTTAGGGGATGAACTTGACTCATTATTGACTTACTACAATTATTGGAAAAAGAAGGTGAAAAAAGTGTATTTATTCAAAATTCGATGTTTCGGTAACAAACTTATCCTTTCTAAAGCACGTAACCCACATGTCACATGTTGGACAAATACACTGTTTTGCAACAAACTTGGAGAATTGACCCTTTTTCTGCTCTTGTATAGTGGTCTGACCACAATGAGGCGCACCCCTAATAAATGACGTATAGTTTTGTATGTACTGCAAACTATATTTTACCAATTCACTATTACACTATCACACTGTGTTACAGAGGACTTTGATCTTGCATCTAATAATCCAGAAAATTTGAGAATGCTGCTCTTGTTGCAAGACACAAATCTGGACAACTAAACAGTGAGAAGCAAAAGATGAAATTCTTCTTACTTATATTTCTATTCTATTTTATTAACCAACAAATTAATAAATAACACATTTTTCTATGACCATCCAATAATTCAAAATTTCAGCTAAGGCTGGTTTCACATTGCGGATTTTTCAGATCCGATGCTGTCCGATCAAAATCGGACAGCATCGGATCCGAATTTGGCCCCATGCAGCCCTATGGGCATCGGACCTAATCGGATGTGCACTAAATGCCATCCGATTTGGTCCGATCCGATCTGTCGATTTTATTATCGGTGCAAAAATCGGAGCTTGCTCCGATTTTTGCACCGAAAATAAAATCTGACAGATTCGGATCGGACCAAATCGGATGGCATTTAGTGCACATCCGATTAGGTCCGATCCCTATAACATGGGGCCCTATGGAGAAGGGTCCGAGGAAACATCTGATGTCTCCTCGGACCCCGTTTTACTGTACTGAGCATGCTCAGTACAGTAAAACTGCTCCTAACTAGGAGCACAAGGGTTAAAAAAAAAAAAAAAAAAAAAAAAGTTATTCTCACCTCCCCCCGAGCCCCCGCCGTCTTCCGCCATCTTCTTGGAGGCTCCCGGTGGCTCCCGCAGGCTGCCGGTGTCAGCAGAGGTCTTCCTCTGCTGTATAGGACCTGCGGTGATGTCGCAGTCATGTGACCGCGGGTTACTATGGTGAACCCGCGGTCACGTGACTGTGACATCACCGCAGGTCCTGAACAGCAGAGGAAGCCCTCTGCTGACATCGGCAGCCTGCGGGAGCCACCGGGAGCCTCCAAGAAGATGGCGGAAGATGGCGGAAGACGGCGGGGGCTCGGGGGGAGGTGAGAATAACCTTTTTTTTTTTCTTTTTTTCACCCCGGAGGCACAGATTTTATGCCGGAATCGGGTGCCTATTTGGCACCCGATTCCAGGCATCAGAAGGGAGCCGATGCTGTCCGATTTATATCGGACAGCATCGGCTCCCTTCAAATCGTTATGTGAAAGTAGCCTAAACTGGCATTAAAAAATTATTTGTTTAATTGTTTTTGTATTTTTTTATTTTACATATGGCCCTGAAGGCCAACCAAAAGTATTATCTTCACTCATATATTTGGAAATACCATTCATAAACACCCCTATATAAAAGAGTGGGCAGATATGGTGAATCTACCTCATGTCTTACTGTGGAGGGACTTATAGGTGGAAAGATGTGAGATGGAAATCTTTTAAAGTAGACCTGTCACATGGAAAAATGCAAGTATCCTGCAGATATGGGGTTAATCTGCAGGATAATCTGCAGGTTAATAGCATTCTGAGCCTGGCCGGTACCTGCATATTAAACCCTGACGCAGGTAGGAAATTAAGTCTAATCCTCCTGGCAGCATTCAGATTTCAGTTATGGGGGCAACACCGATGCGGTTCAGTCACCGCTCTATGATTGGAGGGTGGTGGTTGTAACCTCGCCCCACGCAAGGACAGCCGCTCTGCATTAAAAGAAGCTGTCAGTTGGTGCAGGGGCGGTTACAGACGCCGCTCTACATACACAGAAGGGTGATTGAACCTGCAGCGGTGCCGCCTCCATGACTGAAGCCCGGCAGGATTAAAGTTATTTCCTCCCAGCAGTGGGGTTCAAAGAGAAGGCGACTGGCAGGTTCAGAATGCTATGAAACTGCAGAATAACCTCATATCTGCAGGATAATAGCATTTTTCCATGTCACAGGTTCCCCTTAACCCCCGTCAGGTTTTGTGATGCGAGTTCAACTATGAATCAAACTAGTTTCTCACAGATGCTTCTTCAGATACAGTAAAAGTAACATTTTGGAGGCAAAGTCAACATCTTGAACTCTTTGACATGTTCCTCAAACCATTTCTGGATAGTTTTTGCAGTTAGCTAAAACTTGCACTAGGAAATGCTGTTGTCATGAAGGGGTCTGTACAATATTTAGGTAGGTGGACATGTCAAAACTAACATCCACATGAATTATCAGGATTTAAAATTTCCCAGCAGAACATTGCCCAGAGCTTTACACTGTCTCTACAGGGTTTCCTTGGCATCCAGGTGCCAACTCTTGCCCAGTTAGCAACGTAAGCTGTGATCTCTGCGTGTTCTGACACTTTTCTTTTATGGAGTCTTATTTCCCACTTGTCTATTCTCTCTGCTTCTAACTTGGCACATTCAAGAACTGTTCACTTGCTTCCCTTGACAGGTGCCATTGTCACCAGATAATCAATGTTATTAAGCCTCATGTATAATAAAAATCCAAAACATAAAGGCTCTTTTTACTTAAATGTTGTCAAAATTAAACATAAAAGTCAAACTAAAGTGAAAAACATTAGAAATAAAAAAAACCACAACCTCGAAATAAGCATCCCTTCGTCATACTTACCAGATATTAGCACAATGTGTGCTTCATGGTGCGCTTACATGTGCGCCCTTTAAATGATGAAGTGAACGGAAAAGCAGATTAAAAGCATGACCTAATTTTCCTTTATATAAAAATTCTGGGATGCTGCGCAGTAAAACGTTACACAATTCAGAGCAGTTCAGTTTACAGTTCTTCTTTTCCTCAAGCAGACAGCACCATGTCTGTGTAATAGCAAAAGAAAGGATTCTGGTAGAATCCTAAATCATTATCGTCTGCTCGAAGGGAAGACATGTGGTGTACAATCCTACCCTTAGTCAAGTATGAAACATAAGAATACAAATCACCCTGCATCAATCTATGCAGGTTTTCTCCAGACCAAATAGCAGCTTTGATTACTATGTCTGCATATTCACTGACGACAGCCCCCGTCCTTAGGCCATGTGCACACATTCAGTATTTGATAAGTTTTTTACCTCAGGATTTGTAGACAAAACCAGGAGTGGAGCAATCAGAGGAAAAGCCTAAAAGCTATGTGCACACGTTGAGTATTTGATGAGTTTTTTACCTCAGGATTTGTAGCCAAAACCAGGAGTGGGTGATTAAATACAGAAGTCGTGCAGGTGTTGATATTAGACTTTTCCTCTGATTGTTCCACTCCTGCTTTTGTCTACATATCCTGAGGTAAAAAACTCATCAAATACTCAACGTGTGCACATGGCCTTATAGAAACACCTGTACCACTTCTGTATTTAATCATCCACTCCTGGTTTTGGCTACAAATCCTGAGGTAAAAAACTCATCAAATACTCAATGTGTGCACGTGGCCTTATATACTTTTATACTTTATGATCCAATGTGTGGATTTGTCCTTTTTTTGAGCTTCTACCATTAACTTTTTACTCTTTTCCTTTCATGTCTGTTGCATCATTTAAATTCATCATTATTTTATACTAGCTGTAGTACCCGGCTACGCCCGGGTTAATAAATAACTGCTGTTAGCTATAACAAAATAGAATTTGAATATGTCATATTAATGACCTGTAGGAAAATAGAAGCTGAGCTGTGATTGGTTGCTATAGGCAGCCTAATAAATCTCCAGCCAACAGTAAACCCTCCCCCTGGCCGGGCAGTATATGTTACCTCACACATACACATAATAGACAGCTCATGTGACTGACATCTGCCTTAATTCCCTATATGGCACATGTGTTGCACATTGGCTGTTTTTAATCATATGTTTATGTTTGGAAAATAAAGATAGCAAATGTATGAGGTGAGATGTGTGAGGTGATTTGTGCACATCTGTGTCTGTCTGTGTGGTGTGTGTCCCTGGGGTGTGTATGTGTGTGTGTCCCTGTGGGGGGGGTCTGTGTGGTGTGTGTCCCTGTTGTGTGTGTCTCTTTGTGGTGTGTGTGTGTCCCTGTGGGGTGAGTGCATGTGCCCTTATAGGGTGTGTATGTGTGTGTCCCTGTGTGTGGGGGGGTCTGTGTGGTGTGTGTCTCTGTTGTGTGTGTCTCTTTGTGGTGTGTGTGTCCCTGTGGGGGGGTCTGTGTGGTGTGTGTGTATCTGTGTTGTGTGTGTCCCTTTGTGGTGTGTGTGTCCCTGTGGGGTGAGTGCATGTGTCCCTATAGGGTGTGTATGTGTGTGTGTCCCTGTGGGGGGGTCTGTGTGGTGTGTGTGTCTCTTTGTGGTGTGTGTGTCCCTGTGGGGTGAGTGCATGTGTCCCTATAGGGTGGCTGGTTGAGTGTGTCCCTGTGGGGGGGGGGGGGGGGTCTGTGTGGTGTGTGTGTCTGTGTTATGTGTGTCTCTTTGTGGTGTGTGTGTCCCTGTGGGGTGAGTGCATGTGTCGCTATAGAGTGTGTGTGTGTCCCCTTGGAGGTGTGTGTGTGTCTCTTTGTGGTGTGTGTGTGTTTGTTCGGGTGCGTGGTGAGTATCCAATGTTGGGGCTGCACTTTAGCGACTATACACTTACTGTTACTCTTTGTGTGCGTGTGGTGTGTATACATGTCCCCGTGTGTGGTGAATATCTCATGTTGGGGCCCCACCTTAGTGACTATATGCTGGTATGTGCTGTTAGTCTTTGGCGCTATCATTAAGCCCCTCTCATTCACAACTGTCAACTGGTAACTGTCACTTTTTCCCCATTATGTAGATAGGGGCAAAATTGTTTGGTGAATTGGAATGCGCGGGTTAAAATTTCGCCTCACAACATAGCCTATGACGCTCCCGGGGTCCAGACGTGTGACTGTGCAAAATTTTGTCTCTATAGCTGACATGTGTCGATTTTCCTCCAACACTTTTCCATTCACTTTTTCCCCATTATGTAGATAGGGGCAAAATTGTTTGGTGAACTGGAACGCGCAGGGTTAAAATTTCGCCTCACAACATAGCCTATGACGCTCTCGGGGTCCAGACGTCTGACTGTGCCAATTTGTGTAGCTGTAGCTGGCAGCTGTCGATTTTCCTCCCACACGTTTCCTTTCCCTTTTTCCCCATTATGTAGATAGGGCCAAAATTGTTTGGTGAACTGGAACACGCAGGGTTAAAATTTCGCCTCACAACATAGCCTATGACGCTCTCGGGGTCCAGACGTGCGACTGTGCAAAATTTTGTGGCTGTAGTTGCGACGGTGTAGATGCCAATCCCGGATACACACACACACACACACACTCAGCTTTATATATTAGATTCAACAGATTCCTTTAAACCCTTAGGACGTAGTTATGTCTTATGGTGGGGTTACACGTCCCGATATCGCCGCGATATCGGAGGCAACGCCGCGGGAGCGCGCATTTTTTGAGCGCTTTTCCCGATATCACATCGGCGGTTTACACGCTGTGATATCGGGAAACAACGTCCCTCCGATGTGTACGCCCACCAACCCAGTAACGACCATTTAACATGGGAGTTAATGGGTGAGGTGCGAGTACGCATCGGAGTTGGGCTGTCACACGCAGCGATCCTGCTACAACGGCCTTGCGATATCGGGAAGTTGAATAGCTCTGCTATTCAACTCCGATATCCTTTTGGCATCGTTCCAGGATCGCGTTGTACGCTAAAACAGTACAACGCGCTCCCGATATCGGTTCCAACTCGCGACCCACGTGACTTTTTGTCGGAGTTGGGTCGGAGTTGGACGCCGATATCGCGGCGTGTAAACCCACCATTAACTTGTGTCCCGGACATTCATGTTAGTGAATACGCTGACCTCACATCATTCCCTGCACATGTCGCCTGATATGATCAGCTGAGATTTGAAGCTAAGGCCACGTGCACACACTGAGTATTTGATGAGTTTTTTACTTCAGGATTTGTAGACAAAACCAGGAGTGGAGCAATCAGAGGAAAAGTCTAATAGAAAGACGTCACCACTTCTGTATTTATCACCCACTCCTGGTTTTGGCTACAAATCCTGAGGTAAAAAACTCAAATACTCAGCGTGTGCACGTGGCCTAACAGGTGCAGATATAGCTGCGTCTTTTAACCCCTTAAGGACCGAGTCACTTTGCAGCTTAATGACCAGACCGTTTTTTGTAATTCTGACCAGTGTACCTTTATGAGGCAATAACTCTGGAACGCTTCAGCGGATCCTAGCGATTCTGAGGTTGGTTTTTCGTGACATATTGGGCTTCATGTTAGTGGTAAATTTAGGTCAATAATTTTTGTGTTTGTTTGGGAAAAAAATCAAAAATTTGACGAGCATTTTGAAAATGTCACAATTTTCACATTTTGAATTTTTATTCTGCTAAACCAGAGAGTTATGCGACAAAAAATAGTTAATAAATAACATTTCCCACGTGTCTACTTCACATCAGCACAATTTTCGAAAAAAAAAAATTATGGTTAGGAAGTTATAAGGGTTCAAAGTTCATCAGCAATTTCTATTTTTCCAGCAAAATTTACAAAACCATTTTTGTTAGTGACCACATCACATCTGAAGTCCCTTTGGGGGGCGTACATGACAGAAAACACTCAAAAGTGACACCATTCCAAAAACTGCACCCCTCAAGCTACTCAAAACTACATTCAAAAGATTATTAACCCTTCGGGTGCTTCACAGGAACACAAGCAAAGTGGCAGGAAAAAATAGCCATTTTAATTTTTCCAACAAAAACGTTCTTTTAGCCTCAATTCTTTCATTTTCACATGGGCAACAGGATAAAATGCATCCTAAAATTTGTCGGTCAATTTCTCCTGAGTACACAGATACCTCATATGTAGTCATAAACCACTGTTTGGTGCACGGCAGGGCTCAGAAAGGAAGGAGCGCCATTTGACTTTTGGAGCTAATTTTATATTCAAAAAGTCAAATGGCGCTCCTTCCCTTTTCGAACCGTGCCGTGCACCCAAACAGTGGTTTATGACTACATATGAGGTATCGGTGTACTCAGGAGAAATTGCCCAACAACTTTTAGGATGCATTTTATCCTGTTGCTCATGTAAAAATGAAAGAATTGAAGCCAAAACAAAATTTTTGTTAAAAAAAAAAAGTATTTTTTCATTTTTACGGAACAATTTGTGAAGCACCTGCTCACTATGCATCTAGATAAAGCTCCTTGGGGGGTCTAGTTTCCAAAATGGTGTCACTTGTGGGGGAGCTCAAATACTTAGGCACACAGGGGCTCTCCATATGCAACATGGTGTCCGCTAACAAATCCAATTGTTAGTGGACACCATGTTGCGTTTGGACAGCCCCTTATCTAAATGCATAGTGAGCACTTTGAACCTCCAGGGCTTCACAAATTGATCCGTAAAAATGAAAAAAGTACTTTTTTTTTTCCACAAAAATGTTAATGGGGTTAAGATACTGTTACACGGTACGAGATCGTGAACAATATCGCTCAAACGTCATGGGTTTGGAGTTGTTCAAACGATCCACGTTCAGCCAACCTGCTGCATCGTTGTGTGTGACACCGCGATAACGATGTCATTAACGACTTCTCCTATTCACAACAGTGAACAAGTATCATTCGCTGGGTTGGGCAAACGATACCTGCTCGCTGGATCGTTGGTGCGTCGTGCATGATATCTATATGTCTGACATCTCACCAACGATCTCTAAACGATGTCCTAACAACCGTGCGCCCATGAGATTATTGGTGATATCCTTTCAACATTGAAGGTGTAACGGTACCTTTAACAAGCTCTGACAGCCTAATCTAACACATCCTAGCAGAGCTCGAGCTATTCCCCACCACCATCGGTGACGTCTTGACTCGATCACAGGGCGCCGATGTGTTGCCATGACAGAGCGGGGTCAGATGATGACACCTGTCACAGTCATGATGATCTTCCTGTGAACACTGGCCACTTGGTTTTCCACGGCTAACAACTTTTGCACAATTCTTCTGCACTAAGCAGATCTCATACCATTCAATAAACATGATATATGCTGTCTGTTTCCCAACAGTCCATACAACAGACTTAGAGACACTGCATGAAGTTTGGACATGCATCCACATCACACTCTTCACATACTGTAATATGCATGAGCAGGGATATACAAGGTGGACTGGTTAGGTTATACTATTTGCTAATAGTGTACTAGTTGGGAGGAAAACATGTAAATGGAAAATGTAGTTTAGGGTAGAAGTAAAACATTCTGACATGCCTCAAAACAGAAAACATATGAAGCAACTAGAAGATAAGGGCAAAAAGAAGATTAAAATCTACACTAACTGTACTGACTCTTTAATAGTAAAGCATGTTTATACATCGTTACAAAAACATTGGAATTCCCAGAAATCTATTAGGAACTCGCTGCCTGATTGTAGATGTCTCTATCAACTAGTCTGGCAAATACTCATATCAAGAAAGAAGGAACAAGGAGTTCAGACCGATTGCATTCCAGGTCCTTCTCCATCTTCAACTGCTTTAATGGCCACTTTACACACACCAACTTATCTGTCCAACTTCTGAACTTACTGGTTGCAGTGAAATCATGGACACATTGCTCCATTTTGTGGCTGTGTACAAATGGAACAATGTGTCCATGATTTCACTGCAACCAGTAAGTTGTTCAGAAGTTGGACAGATAAGTTGGTGTGTGTAAAGTGGCCCTGAGGATGGTCTCGAAAAAGTAAACTAAGGTGGAGAACCACGGTAATAGAAATTCCTAGATTTGCACCTTCTACATAGTTATTACATCCTTTCAGAGTCCACATTTTATCTATGCATCCAGTTAAAAAAAAATGTTGGTTGAACTATACAGTTACAATTTGTTGAAGAGTTTCCATTCACAAAAGGAACACACACAGGAACACTCTGAAGAAACAAATAATATCAAGACATACAATGAAAAGTGAAGAGCAATGATTCTACTCCCAAAAAACAACCATTAAATTAAATTATTCCCTGCTTCTGTCACTCCTTACCTCCAGTGTAGGGTTTCCAGTTGTAATATTTCCCTCGGAAAGGCATATTATCGAAGTCCGCACACTGCTTTTCTCTGAAGTCACGGGACCCTGATGGGCAAGGCTAAGAACAAAAAAAATAAAGGAGGATAAAAATATAAATACAAATATACTTGCAAATTATAATCATGTGCTTGATATTACTCAAGAACAAACGTGTCAGTGCGACATATACTATATAAGTAACTATAGTACGTTAGGGGGAGAATTCGCATTGTATTCTTAAATGGCATCCAAAGGATAGGGGATAACTTGTTGATTCCTGGGAGTCCAAACACTGGATCCTCAGCAACTTATCTTGTATTTGAAAACGTTTTGGTGAAAACCCTTTGAGCATTTATGGCAAAGGTCATAAATGCCTTACAGGTGCTGGTCTAAGCTGCCAATGGATAGGAGGCTTGTCTCATTGCCTTTAATAAAAAGGGCCAGGTTCAAGAGCAGGAAACGTTTTACTGAAGTCTATAAAGAATGGTGCAGCTGAGAAGACATGAATGTCGACCACTGGATTCCCAATCTCCCTATAGATGGGACCGACACCTATCACTCATTTATAGTAAACCCTAAATGGTAAAACACCTTTAACAATAAATATGTTTTGTACAGCATAGGATAGATTTCAAATCAACTATGCAATGTTCTAAACAGCTCAACCTGTTCTAAGTGACCATGAAAACTTGGCCAAGTAAGTGTCTATCATTAATGGATTAATTGATAAGTTCAGCACATAGGTAATGACCTGTACCACAACTGTGTAGTCATTGGGCTAACAAGTGTTAGGGGATACTGAGGTCAGACTTTATGACATTAGCCACTGCATGGGTTCTGCGCCTCTAAACAGCATTCATAAGTACACCAACAAATAGAAAAAAATGAGACTGCTCTCACCATGGCAGATTCTTCAAAGCTTTTATTGCAGTGAGAAACAGGGTTAAGCCAGGCAGGTAGACAAGGATGTGGGCTACATTCCTGGACAACGGCCGTTTTGTGCTCAGATGCACTTCAACGGGTCCAATGGATCATTGGATGTTGTCAAAATTATGGATCATTGGGCCCATTGAAGCATACCTGAGCGCAAAATGACCATTTTCCAGGAACGTAGCCCGCATCCTCTTGTCTACCTACATGGCTTAACCCCGTTTGTCACTACAATAAAAGCTTGAAGAATCTGCCACTGTGAGTGCAGTCTCATTTTCTTCTAATCCTGGCGTATTGATAGAGTAGACCTTGTTCAGATGGACATGTAATACCGTACAGTAGTGAAAAAAAATTGTACAGTTGGCACGCAGTCTAAACTGTATCTTTTGTAACGTTGGACAGGCATAATATAATAGAGGTTATATAAACAGCTTTAAGTGTTACACCAGATCCTCAACAGCTTTAATCTCCAATGCATGTCAAGGATCCCTTAGCAATTAATCCATCAGGTATCTCCTTATAAACACACATAAAAAAACAGATGAAGAATCTCAAACGTAAACAGGGCTTTAGAAAAGCAGTTAAAGTTCTGCAGCACCAGCTGTTTCAGAGTTTGTGCTGAGATGTACCATTAGCCTCCTGCTAAGGGAATTATCGAATTGCTGTGCAACCTAATGAAGTCCATCAAGTACCAGTATAAATAATTTTATGAGGAATTCAGAGTAAAAGAAAGAGTTCATGTTCAACATATGCCTTAAACCATTGCAGGCCAAAAATCCAAAACAGCAACCACTGATGAGGAGCGATGTCAATGGATTCTGCATAGAAATGTACAGCTGTGGATGAAGCAGTAATGTATTTTAAAGCTTGGTGGACATTCAAGCTAATAGAGGCTTTCCCGTCTATTGCCACGACTTGGTTCTATCAAGCATTGTCAAATTAATCGTAATATATGCATTGTGCCCAATATGATGTATAATATTTCCCAATGGTGCTGAAAGGACCCCATTGAGTCCATTTAATTGCCTTTGTGATTTCTGTCTTTTTGGTGGAATATATAGTGCAAACGTTATCAATACTAATGTGAACCTAGTCTGACGAGGTCTTCACACTGATGACATTCTAAGATCTTAAACCAGCCTAGACTTCCAGAAGTTTACAAACATACACTGTTATATTAACTGTTCAACAATTTTAACTCTCTCCTCCGCCCACCGCTTCCACCTCCGACCACCCTCAACTCTGCTGAGGACTTCACCACATGCTTCAAAAATAAGATTCACCAGACAAGGCAAACCTTTATTGTTCCACCACCCCAACCACTCCATATACCAGACCTCCGCCCTTCCCTCAAAACCTCCCTCTCCAACATCACTGAAGGAGAGCTTACTCGTTTCCTATCCAAATCACACCTCAACACCTGTGCACTTAACCCCATCCCTTCCCATCTCCTCCCCAACCTCACTAACATGCTCATCCCAGCCCTAACTCACCTCTTCAATCTATCACTATCTTCCAGGACCTTCCCCTTGGCTTTCAAACATGCCACCATCACGCCCATCGTCAAGAAGTCGAACCTTGACCCGACTGCTAGGACGAGCTACCGCCCCATATCACTGCTCCAGTTTGCTTCCAAACTCCTTGAGCAACACGTCCATGCTCAACTTTCCTCCCACCTCTCATCAAACTCTCTCCTTAATCTACAATCCGGTTTCCGGCCCCACCACTCCACCGAAACTGCTGTAACAAAAATTACCAACGACTTACTCACAGCCAAAGGAAGGCGCCGGGTGTGGCGCTGAAACGCGTAGGAGAGAGGAGGAATAAAAGATGAAAATACTTTTGGCTCTTTGGTGAGTTTATCCACACCACAGCAGCGCGGACCGTGACACACCAGCACTCCCATCATTTTCTTGGATTCAAACCACTATCCAGTGGTCGGTGGAGGTCCTGCAGCAGCTGGAACATAGTTTCCAAAAACGCCTTCAAACCAGTTGTGGGGTTCACAACTGGACCAGGTGAGCAGCTTCATAGTACCACCATCAATAAGTGTCACTAGTGATAGGGCACTATTGCGCCTCTTGTCCCCCTCCCTATTTTCTTTCACAGCCAAAGCTAACAGACAATTCTCCATCCTCCTCCTTCTAGACCTGGCATCTGCCTTTAACACAGTCGCCCATTCCCTCCTACTTCAGATTCTTTCTTCCCTTGGCATCAAAGACCTTGCTCTGTCCTGGGTTGCCTCATACCTTTCCAACTGCACATTTAGAGTTTCCCACTCCCACAGCACCTCCTCACCCCGCCCTTTCTCTGTTGGAGTCCCACAAGGCTCTGTCCTGGGGCCCCTACTTTTCTCCATCTATACCCTTGGCCAAGGACAACTCATACAGTCCCATGCCTTCCAGTACCACCTGTACTCTGATGACACTCAGATCTACCTCTCTGGCCCAGATGTCATCTGTCTGCTGTCCAGAATCCCGGAGTGTCTGTCAGTCATATCCTCCTTCTACTCCTCTTGCTACCTAAAACTCAACATAGATAAAACCGAACTCATCATCTTTCCTCCATCCCACCTTTCATCTTCACCACCTGATCTATCTATTATGGTAAATGGCATCATGCTCTCTCCCACACCTCAAATTCGCTGCCTTGGAGTAATCCTTGACTCTGCCTTGTCCTTCAAACCACACATCCAAACTCTCGCCACCTCCTGTTGCCTCCAGCTCAAGAATATTTCTAGAATCTATCCTTTCCTCAGCCCTCAATCTACTAAAATTCTTGTACATGCCCTCATCATCTCCTGCCTTGACTACTGCAACATTCTCCTCTCTGGCCTCCCTGCTAACACTCTTGCACCTCTCCAGTTTGTCCTCAACTCTGCTGCCCGACCAACCCACCTCTCTCCTTGCTATTCCCCTGTATCTCCCCTCTACAAATCCCTCCACTGGCTTCCAATTCCCCAACAAATCCAGTTCAAACTACTAACACTGACCTACAAAGCCATCTATAATCTGTCTCCTCCCTATATCTCTGAACTAATCTCCCACTATCTTCCCTCACGTAATCTCATCTCCTTCACACTTATTCGTTCCTCACACAATCGCCTCCAAGATTTCACCCGAATATCCCCCATCCTCTGGAATTGTACGCCCCAACACGTCAGATTATCCACCACACTCGGATCCTTCAGACGGAACCTGAAGAGCCATCTGTTCAGGAAAGCTTACAGCCTGCAAAGACCAAGCTGCCACCCCATCGCCACTGGAGCTGCTGCCCCACCGCCACCAGATCTGCTGCACCCCTGACCTACTGTCTCCTCACCAACATCCTGTAGAATATAAGCCTGCAAGGGCAGGGTCCTCCCCCCTCTGTACCAGTCTGCCATTGTTAATTTGTTTACTATAAACTTTATCAAATATGTAAAGTGCTATGGAATTAATAGCACTATATAAATGAATAAATAATAATAATAATAATAACAATAAACTATATCTATAATTTTGTATGTAACCCCTCTCATGTACAGTACCATGGAATTAATGGTGCTATATAAATAAATACGGTAATAATAATATTAATTAGCATCTTTTAACTCCTTGTAAGTTGTTTCCTATTGTCACATTTGTCAGTTTTATATCTGCAACTCTTTATCGTACAGAGTAGTAGGACTAAATTTTCCTTTTACAGCGACTTCACAGGCCAAAATTGGTGGAAACAATCCTAAGATGCAGTCATGTGATATGAAATCCATTCAATCAAGAAAAACAATGAAACCACCAGTTGTGCCCTAGTGTCACACAGCTTTCTTGGACATATGTTGTGACATCTGACAAGTGTGCAGAGCTACTCACTATCAGAACAAATGTTTTCCTACAGACTTAATGTTTGGCATGCCATTGTAAACTGAGGCCCTGAGAGAAGGACATTAACATTACATTCTTAGATTAGTAAAAGTATGCAATTCTAGGCACTAGAAGAGTCGACTCACAGTAACCATTCACTTGGTACATTTTTTTAAATGCATTATTAATTGGCAACAGATTGTTTCCATGTTGGGTCAAGGTTCCCCATTCAGACTCTGAATGGAGCATTGATGCCAAAAGTTAAAAGCTAAGGTGACAACTAGTTATGAGCAAGTAGTAAGATATTCAGGTTCAGATAGCGCTAGCCGAATACTTTGAACTGTTTCAGTATTCAGATCCAAGTGAGTTCTCCATTGACTTACTGACTTACTTTGGATTTTTTACTTGTTACTCGTTCAAAAGTATTTGGTTACAGCTATCTGAACCCTAATATCTTACTACTCGCTCATCACTATTGAGAACCCATATGGACCCCATTCCACAAGCAGGTCTCGATCTGGTGGACTCGAGCAGTCTATGTATTACAAGGATGGACATTTATGCAATGGCTACCTTGAAATATATGTCTAATGATAGCTTTTCCATGGTAAAATCAACTGTCTCCATTGGGTGTCGACAGAAGGTCAACCAGACTACGGCCCAAGGGGCCAAATTCTAAAGTGTTTAGTTTGTGCTGAGGTAACCCATTTAACAAGTTTTAGCATCTTTTGCCTTGGAGAGATGACTTCGTATGTTATGGCCCCTTCCATACTGACATTAATTTGGAGCTACAAGGCATTTCCCATAGCCAGTGACAATCACAATATTCAATATTCTACTATACTACATGAGAGCCATCTAGATAAATGGAAGGTTTAAGTCCACTAGAATGAAAAGGGGGTTCAAGAGTAGGGACTCTCCTCATTGGGGTATAAGGACATGGGGAATCATCACAAGACAACCCTTTTAAATTAATGTAAATGCCACGTAACAGTATGTAACTTAGGGTCATTTAGTTATTACACATTAAACTATAACATCTGTTTGCAAGTCAAAGACCATTTCTGAAGGCATAAGTACTGCAATGTCAATACTTTGCCTGCTGTTAGCTACGTTGTAATGATAGCTTATTGTATCTGTATTACCAATGCACTGTATAACAAATACAATACCTTCTTAAAAGCCTAAATAATGACAGCTTATTTTTATTGGGCTTCCCACCGCAGTATGTCAAGGCTGTAGAATCAGGAAGGTGAAGCCTTTGCACATTTTAAAACTATGCGAACCATACAGAAATGCCAAGTTAAGTCTGAATATTTGTGAATTACACCACACGACTAGTAAAAACATTGTGTTCCCTGAGCAGTATGATGCTGCTTTGGTATGTGTGACTTAGCGGTGGAGGAAAACTACAGAGGAATCGACAACAACAAGATGTAATGATTCCATTTGGGTAGAAATGACAATGAGCTAATGATGACAACATACAGTGTCTTTTATAAATCTGTTCTACTTCACTAAGGAAATTGACTTCATCCGCCTAACAAGTAAAATATTCCAAAACCAATCTTCTTTATATTTTCCAACGAAATACCCCTACTTGGAAAGGAATACACTGTGCAATGCCAGCGACAATAACACAAATAAAGAAAAGAGGTGACTTAAGGTTATTCATCACCAGTGGTGGACACGTGAGCTAAACCATCCAAATCGTGAAGTCAACACATAGGACAGATGTCCATAAAAAATGTTATGTGTAGTAATGATAAATGATACAGGAATAAAATATTGAACACATGAAGAAAGAGAGTTGCAAAAAGCCATGTAAAGTGATGACACCAGCTGAAACCTCTCAATAATTAGAAAGCAATTCTGCCAATTAGTGTCTCATTACCAACGGTGTCACACAAAAAATCTCATGATGGGTAAAACCAGGGAGCGGTCTCAAGACCCTCGCAACTTTATTGTTGCAGAACATACAGATGGCATTGATTATAGAAGAATTTCTTAATTATTGAGGGTTCCAGTGAGCACTGTTGGGGTCATGATACAGAAGTGGAAAGAACATAATTTCACAACAAACCAGACACAACTAGGTGCTACCTGCAAGATTTCAGAAAGAGGAGTGAAAAGAATTATCAGAAGAGTCGAACGACCTGCGAACAGTTACAAAAACACCTGGAATCAGCAGGTACAATTGTTTCAAAGAAAATAATAAGTAATGCCCTCAACCTCCATGGCCTGTATGCTCATCACGCAAGACTCCATTGCTGACCAAAAAGCATGATAAGGCATGTTTAAAATAAGTTAAATGACATTTAGATAAGCCTGTGAAATAGTGGAAGAATATAGTCTGGTCAGATGAGACCACAATTGAACTTTTTGGATGCCATAATAATAACCATGTTTGGAGCAAAAAGGCAATGACATATCACCCCAAAAACACACTACCATCAATGATGTTTGACGGTGGGAAGATCATGGTATGGGGCTGTTTTACAACATACAGCACTGGCAAACTTCATATGATTGAAGGAATGATGAATGGGCAAATGTACCGAGGTATACTTGATGAGAATCTTCTGGAGGAAAAGGGATGTGGAGGTTCCAGCTTCTGGCAAGTATAAAAAAAACTAAACAAAACACTTTATTTCTTCATTTAAAAATATAGACAGGAATCAGACATATGAAATAGGGAGTAGGAAGCATAAAGCAACCTGTTTCAAACGCTATATCACGCTCTTTCTCAAGTCGGAATGTGGCATGGCGTTCAAAATATATCACTTTGTGCTTCCTCTTTCATATGTCTGATTTTGGTTTATATTTTTAAATTAAGAAAGTTCTTTTTATACTTGCCAGAAGTTGGAACCTCCACATCCTTTTTCCTCAATTGTACACCCGTGTTCCCTGCACCATAGATACCATGAGCATCTGGTGAGCTGGATATATTTTTCTTTTTGCTTAAGAATCTCTTGACTTCTTCCATTATGATGAAATGAGGGTGGACATTTCAGCAAGACAATGATCCCAAACACACAGCCAAGAAAACTCTCAATCGGTTTCAGAGAAAAAAATGAAGCTGCTATAATGTCCGAGCCGATCACCTGACCTGAATCCAATAGAAAATTTGTGAAAAGAACTAAAACTCAGAGTTCATAGAAGCCAACAGAACTTTAAAAATTTCAAGAGCGTTTGTGTGGAAGAATGGGCCAAAATCACACCTGAGTAATGGCTGCCCCTAGTTTCTCCTTACAGAAGTTGTCTTGAAGCTTCATCTCCAACAAAGCCTTATGTACGTAGTATTACATTTTGGTAAGTGTTTTCAATACAATTTTTCTATAGAAGTTCTCATTATTACACATCAATAAATGTATGTACATCTATGATTTGATTTATTTTTCTATGCAGATTGGATGGGTTGTTACCGACATCTGGTGACGATTTCATGGCTATAGCACTTTTGAAATATATTTATTGAGAAAATTGGTGACATCTTCATTACATATTTAACCCGTTATGTACATAAAATTTTCCTTTTTTATAGTCCTGGTTATCATAAGTCATCCATCTCGAGGTATCTCAATTCAAGAAGGTAGATGAGGAAAAGACTTCATTATAGTCAATTTGAGATTGAAAAATATTATTAGGGCATCCATTTTTTTTCTACACTAGTAAACTTATGGGTCCAATATATCAACTGGCCCATTTATATTCTTTTGTGCCCTCGGGTGTTAAGGTCTGATACAATAATGGAACCAAAGGTCACTAGTAAGGCAGCAACACTATGTGCAGCTGACACTGGAGAACAACAACTTGTCAACAGGGACCGCTTCTTAATTTGATTGATAACGATAACTTGTGTGCTCAATACTAGAAAATGTTACAATGCAAATTAAAATGTATCTACTTTACCCAACAGGTCTGTGAATAGACCCACTGGAGGAGAAGGGCTTTGTAACACCACACCCAAAAGTAATTTTGTGGGAACTTTCTTGTAAGTATTGAGGATGGGGTTTACATGTTCAGAATTTTCTGATGTAACAAAAAGTATGTGTGCACACATTAAAGGGAACCTTTCAGTAGGATCGAACCTCCTATGCAGTTTATATGGACATACAGGTGTCAGAAAATTGAAAAAACGATACCTTGATATCGGAGATCCAATGTCTTATTCCAGAGAAACCCATGCTTTCTTTATATGTAAATGAAATGTTAAGATCTATGGGCCAGACATAGATCATCCCTGAGAATCTACCAGTTGTTTTAAACGAAAGCAGTCAACAATAGTGTGACACATGTAGATGACCAGAGCAGACTGTCAGTCATTACAAGTCTCACTCTAGTAAACCCTTTTAACTTAAAATAGTCTCTAGTATGGAAAAAATGTGTCACGCTGGGGTGTAGGGAGAAATCCAGCGCTGGACGACTACAGGGGAGGGGAAAGGAGTCCCTGATGCTAAAGGCAAAAAGGGGGGGATGGTGACCCCTAGAACAACTAGGGCTGACTCCTGGCTCCCCTAACGTCCCTATATAGTTTCCGCAACTGTCGCCGCCAGGATACCTATTCCCTGACTGTACCTGGACTACCACTACACAGGGCTCAGAGCGGGTGAACACTAGTCAACCCGGCTAGCAACTAGAAAACACACAAGGAAAAGATACAAATTGGGAAGAGATACACTTAGCTTGAACAGATCTAAGCAGCAAACCAGCATACTCCAAGAAACACTGCTTTGATCCAAGAAACAAATCAAGAACACCTGAGACTAGCACCAGCAGTGCATTCTGGGAGTCAAAGGAAATATATAGGCAGCTCCAAGGTAAGGAATCAGCTGGGTCCTAGTGACCTCCAGCTTTACCAAAAAAGGGAAATGCCTCTTAAAGCGACAGACATTTTTATTTAAGATGTGGACTGTTTGGCCAAACGCTGGGACCTTTTGCGAGTAACCTCTACAGTCTCATCCGTGCCTCCTGACACAACCGTGACAAAATGCTCAGGGAGAACTATCTTAACTAGATCTTAATAGCTCATTTACATATAAGAAAAAAACGTAGAATTCCATGGATAAGAAATCAGATCACAGATATCAAGGTATCATTTTATTCAACTTGCTATGACCTACATGCCCATATAGACATCTTAGGAGGGTTAATAATACTGACAGATGTCCCAAAAGGGCTCTTTGAGAAAAGGAATTATGGAGCTTGACAGTTGCAATTCTGTGTTATTAAGATGCAAGATATCAATAAGAGAATAGTAATGACCAACTGACGCATATATTTCCAAGAGGTGTGAGAGGAGGAGAGTACAACATAAATGGCATAACAAAAGGTGTTATAGTGTTAGTTCATGTTGACTGAAGTTAGAAGCAGATAGATATGCATGCGTTATATACATATGTAGATGCAAGATGCAATCGGGAGGCGTAGATTGGGGTTTCCAAGTGCTCGGTGAAGCCACTGGGTTTAGTAGCGCCATGAAGCAGAGTTTTACAGCTGCTAGTAACATTTTTCATTTCCTGCCTTTTACAGTCTGCATTAGGAGTTTTCTAAATTAATAAACATTGTTTTGTAAGAACGCTCGGCTTTCTAATACAAAAAAGTGGCCTGGAGGAGGAAAGTAATTTTCATGAAGAGCAGTCAGGGAACAGAAGAAAGGAACTAGTTTACCCTGGAGAAGTAGGGGACTTTTTTTTTTTATTTTTACAAAGAGCAGAATCAGCAAAGAGTTAGGTCTTAAAATTATTAAAGAGATGATGGATGCTGACACCGAGCGTAAACGGTTGGAGAAAAACAGCAGGTTTAAGAAACACATTAGTCATGCACAGACCTTCAGGTTCTCCTACAGTTAATTCAAGCATTCATCAAGAGTGGGGCTCCAAAACCCCTATTACCAGACAGGGCTGTCGAAGCCCCTACATGCAATAATTTTAGATAGTTGGTGGTTTTCTTACTTTTTCATGGCAAAAAGTCATACCACCTTGATGTGTCAAAAAGTTGAAAATAATCTGATTAAGTGTATAAGCCCTAAAAATTCCTAAATATATTTTTTTAACACACGCAGTGTAAGAAAAATATTTTATTAGGTGTTTTTTTCTGGTATTACTTTGCAACTGATGGTAAAGTCAGCAGACAGCAAATCATGATCATATTGGAATATGTACTACTAAAACGGGAAGTAGCCGAACAGACGAGGAGCTCTTTGCTGTTCCTTCCACCTCCTTGTGTATACACCAAACATAGCTCTAAATGTGACTTGAACAAAGTCTTTAAGGGAACCAACCACCAGTATTTAATGACCTGTAAATCAGTGCAGCAGGTGATTGACATGTGCAGCATGACATCACTATTTGGATTTGTTTTTTTTCTATTCCTCCCCTGTGGGCTTGTCTTCTGCAGTAAGTAAACACCTCCTCCCAGAAGAGTCTGCGTGATAGGGAGGGGGAGGTGGTTTGGCTTACAGCAGAAAGACAAGCCCACAGGGGAGGAATAAAGAAATCCCAAGTAGTGATGTCATGCTTCACACATTAATCACCTGCTGCACTGATTTATTGGTGATTAAATCCTGGTGGTTGGTTCCCTTTAAAGAGGACCTGTCAAATCCTACACTGAACTTTTATTATTTGGTGTAAATGCCATTGTTCTTCTGAATCAGGCATTTTTTGTTTCTTTTGTTCTTCTGTTTATATATCCAGACCTTTTAGCCAAGTGGATGCGGTGCTCACATCTTTGTGGGTTTTCTTGAGAAACACACCCAGTTAGCCAAAAAGACTAGGTTTATACAGAGGGAAGAGAGGGACACAATGTCTATAACGGAAAGGAGTAGGAACAAAAGAAAGACAACACTAGATTTAGGAGGACAATGGCATTTAACACCAGGTGAAATTATACATATTTATGGCAGGTGACAGGACCTCTGTAACGTCCTTAGGATAGGCAATCACTATGATCTAACGGTTAGACGAACTCCCAGAACTCCACTGGACAACAGAATAAGGGAGTCACTTAGCTCTCTGGAACACAAGACATTCTTGAATCCAATAGAGAACTCCATTATCCAATCCTAGATTTAGGACATGATCTGCAAGGGTCATTGATTTTTGATTTATTCTCATTTTCAAGGAATTTTAATTGTAGAACATTTTCTTACGGATAGATGCAATTTCAACTCTAAGCATTTGATGGAGAAAAATTAGTAGATGCTGTACATAGCCGGACTACAACATGCCCATAGAGTGACAATCTTCTAGTTGAATTTCTAATTGCATAAGGAAACATTCATAAATTTTGGTAATTAATGAATAACTTCATCTACTTTAAGCCAGTGATACATTAGGTACAGCCAGAAGTCATTTATTTCTAGTGAATGTAGCTCAGTGTTCTTTACAAGATTTAGACGGGTAGACGATGGTTCTGCATGGTTTGCCAGACCTCAAGCCAACAAATAAACATTCAGCAACCTCGAAAGGGTCCAGATATTTTGGGTGGCGCAATCACAAGAAGCCACTAAACTAAATATGATAGAGGGTAACAATAAATAAGTACAATACTGCCGTTTTCTTATAGTCGAAGGGCGGCCAAGGCCTGTCTGTCTTATTTCCTGATCTCAACCATTTAAGAGTGTGGGTTCTTAAAGACTAGTAAAGATTTTGCCAAAGTTGGTTTAGACTCAATAATTAGGAGAACAATACTAACATAGTAATAAAAAATGCTAAACCAATGTAATATACTAATACTACTGTATAGCTTATATGAGAAGTGTAGGCATTTATTTATATCTATTAAGCAAAAAAAGGCATAAAATCCAGCACCTATGTAAAACTTCAATCTCATTTCATCTTTAAAGCTAGGTCATCGCGAGATTAAAACCCAAATGATAACTAACACGTTTTGCACAGTGCAGACCTTATTACGAAGAAATGTACTGTCCGAAACGAGTCAATTATCATTTGGATTTTAATGTCACGATGACCTGGTTTTAAAGATGAAATTATTTTTATTATTATTATTATTTATTTACAGTATATAGCGCCATTAGGTTCCATGGTGCTTTACATGAGGATAGGGGAGACATGCACAATTACAATAACTCTAGACAATCAGAACATATAGATACAGGAGGGGAGGGGACCCTGTCCACAAGGGCTCACAGTCTACGAGGGGCGGGTGGGGATACAATAGGCTGGGGTAGTGTTAGTTACGGGGCGGTTGCCTGGGTCTCATGGCAGGTTGTAGGCTTGACGGAATAGGTGAGTCTTCAGGTGACACTTGAAGCTTCTCAGAGTCGAAGAGTGTCTGACGTGTTGGGGCAGGGAGTTCCAGAAATGAGATCGAAGTTTTACATAGGTGCCAGATTTTACCCTTTCTTACCTCTTTTCTGAAAATACCAGCCATTTGGATCCGTGCACCTGCCTTAGAAGTTCGGTGACTGCAAAAATTCTAAAGTGGGCTACACAATAAACATGATGGTGCGCTGATAGTAATAGATATAAATAGAAACATCAAAGAGACTATCGTACGACTACGGAAAATAATGAAAGTGCAGTTGTTGAACCTGAGTTTTGGACTACCACTCTTTCTCAGTTAGTTTCCTGTAGAGCCCCGTTCTGGACAAAGTATTAAAACTGCATATATTTGTAAAAAAAAAGCTTTTATATAAAGGTGTAAAGCTCTATACTATGTCTCAATTTGCATCTTATTTATAAGGTGATCTACAAAGGTTTTTCACTTTATACAAGTTGATTTATTGTTAATTTTCTAGCAACCAAGCTTGAGGCCATTTGTGAACCAACAGATATCTTAAGAATCCCTGCTGGTTCACACACAAATATTAGGTTCTGCAGCTGTAGACTAAGATAATAGATTGTGCAGCTGCAGGAGAGACTCTGCCTTTCTATTTTCTGTGTTGGGTGTTATAGACTTTGCCTTTCTCTATACCCAGCACTTTATGAGTCCCATGCACACAGTTAAGGAGGTAGCAATCTCTCTTACTCCTTCAGTGCCAGCAATCAAGTTATCACTGATTGTGAGCAGCAAGGTGGTTTAGTCGTTAGCACCTTAGCCTTGAAATGCTGGGGTCCTGGGTTTAAATCCCACTAAGGACAACATCTGCAAGGAGTTTGGATATTCTCCCGTGTTTGCGTGGGTTTCCTCCAGGCACTCTTCTGTCACTGTTTAAGACACTCTCAGAAATAGCAGCACAGAGGAAATTATTTTTTATGAGCAGTGTGGCTGTGAGTCCAGCTCTGGTATATCCAAAATAACTCTCTATCTGAAGCATGATCTTCTGGTCTTCTCACCCTGCTCTTCACTCCTCCTGTGTCTTTCACAGTATGTAAAAGGTGTAACCTGACACCTCAGTGCTGGTATACCATTTTGCTTTGACCTAAAGGGAATAGAGCTGGTTTTCAAAATAGATGGCGAGTTCAAAATATCAGCGGGAGGAGAAGAAGTAGCTAACGGGTGGAGAAAGAAGCAGATTTCTCATAAAGATACATGAAAAAGGTTCTTATATTTGATTGTGTTGTTGATTCATGTCGTTTCTAGTTTGTACAGTTCTCATTTACGTAAGAGCCCAAGTCTCCAGCCTGTCGGTCTGCTTTCTTCCATCTATGGACATGTGTTGGCTTCAGTCTCTGAATACCATAAAATCACTCTAACAGCAAGGTACTGTTTAGGTCAGGTATAGGGTTAGGTGTATAGAGACATTGTATATTATTGCTGAAGAAAACTGATAACCATACCCATCAATGTAAGATTGACTGTAACTAGCCAACATAGCAATAAAGAGTTGTATACTTACATCGGTGTTACAAGATCGGTAGCGCTTCCTTTCTCCCAGGCAATATTTTCCTCCTCCTGATGGTCTGTAAAAAGGCACTGTGCTTTACTTATGCAAGTAACATATTTTCATTGCACAAATAGTCACACACAATAACATGGGTTTTACTATATATCTATGAACGCCAATTTCTAAAAGTAGCAAAAATCTAAATTTGACCTTTCCTTATAAAATGTTTTCAATACCTTTAAACCCTGGCAGGAATAACAGGGAAATTGTATCAGGATTAAAGATACAGATATAGACTAAACATGTATATTGGTGATGGTGATCTCATCGCCTCTTGGTGATATCTGGTGTAATACTATTCTAATTCAATAACATGTAGCCTGGTGTGTCACCCCAAGTGTGACCGGGGACCAGTACATATTACTTTAACTGTTCTGCGGGGAAACACAATATTATATGTTACTTTACAGAATGTAAGAGGATGAGAGAAGCAACTTCTCCCAAAAAACAAAGAATATATTGCATCCAAGATAGGCTGAAAATACAGTTGTTGGTACTAAAAGAATAGGTCATCAGTGGCCTAATGAACACTGGGGTCTTTCTCAATGATTTTTTTTACTTTAATTACCATAACAGGAGCATTTAATCTTGGACTCTCAATGTGATGTCTCTCTGTTCATACTCCTGGAAATACATTAAATAATACACCTACAACTGAAACCTGAAACAACTGACAGTGGACACATAGGCTATGTTCCCACCACGGGCGTAAACTACAACGGGTGCAGGGGTTGCAATCGCACCAGGGACTGAAACCTAGGGGGCCCCAAAAGTCCCTTTGGCCTATAGAAAATAACTATTGCTATTAAAGGTTTGCAAAAATTGATATTCCTATTGGAGCTTCACATTGGGGCCCATAGGCTTCAAGCTACACCACTGGTTCACACGTTGTGTTTTTGTCTACAGCCAAAACCTGCTCTCTTGGCAGTAAAAAAGCAGGTTTTGCTGCGTTTTTGCAGCATTTTTTGTTGGACTTTTGCATTTTTTTTTTGCAGAGTCATTTGCCAGGGTGAGGGGTGCAACAGCCAATCACAGACGTTGTCACAGAGTGTGGGCATCTGTGACTGGCTGTTGGAGCCAGTGCAGTGACTAATCAGGAAGTACAAGTGCATGGTCCTCGGTAAGTAGCGCTGCTGTTTAATCAATGTTATACTTATTTTTACAGCCGACAGCCCACCTAGCCACCATTTTATAACATTAAAGTCCGGGTACAGGGGTCAGGATCAAGTTCAGGTGAAGTCCGGTCGCGAATCTGGACTTTAAAAAAAGTCCATCCGGATCCACTGCACCTTAACATCAGTAGGTTCGCCCATATCTAACAGTAAGGTCTCATTCAGATGTATGGACAGCACATCTGAATTAGGTTTAACAGAAACACAGTTTTAAGAATAGATGTTCAAGATTATTTATATAGCACCATTAGATTCCATGGCGCTTTACATATGAAAAGGGTAGACGAGGACAAGTACAATATATATGGACAATCAGGTTGTACAGATACAGGAGAGGAGAGAGGACTCTATCCGAGAGGACTCACAGACTAAGAGGGACGGGTGGGGATACAGTTGGAGGGAGTAGTGCCTATAGTGAGACGGTGCGGTGAACCGGGTCTCATTGTAGGTTGTAGGCTTGACGGAAGAGGTGGGTCTTCAGGTTTCTTTTGGAGGTTCCCAGGGTAGGAGAGTGTCTGATGTGTTGGGGGAGAGAATTCCAGAATATAGCAAATGCGCGGGAGAAATCTTGTATGCGATTGTGAGAGGAGGAAAGAAGAGGGGAGTAGAGAAGGAGCTCTTGGGAGGATCGCAGGGTGTGTGAGGGTAGATATCGGGAGACCATGTCAGAGATGTATGGAGAGGACAAGTTGTGGATGGCTTTGCATGTCATAGTTAGTATTGTAAACCAGGATCACCGAGATGTGGGGAGCCAGTGAAGGGCTTGGCAGAGGGGGAACACAGGGGAGTAGAGGGGAGACAGGTGGATAAGTCGGGCAGCGGAGTTTAGGATGGATTGGAGAAATGTTACTTCATGTTAAGTATACATATATGGAGAGCTAAAACATCATCCTTAAAGGTAATCTGTTAGTAGAATCAAGCCTCCTAAGCCATTTCTACGGTCATAGGAAGCTGAATAAATTGATGCCTTGTTATATCTTTAATCTGATGTCTTACTCCAGAGAAATCCAAGTTTTTCTTGCATGCAAACAAGCTACTAAGAACTATAGGTGGGTCACAGAGAATCTGCCTCCAGAGAATATTGTATAGTGAAGGGGGTGTTACCAATGCGAGACATATAAATGACTGACAGTGTCCTATTCATTTACATGTCTCATAATGGTAAAGCTCCCTTTCATTTAAAATAAGCTCTTGATAGGGGACGGATATGCAGTACCCTGCCGTGTCCACTATACACTTGCTGGAGGATAGAGCTATGTAGCTCCAAAACTGAGTATTTATGGCTGGCAGTGGTATGGGGAACAGCTGATCAGCGGGGGGTGCTGGATGTCGCATTCCCACTGATCAGATATTCTTGACCAATCTTAAGAATAGATCACCAATGTTAAACTCTAGGACACCACCTTTAAGAAAAACTTTGCCCTGGAATAAGAGATGACCTGCATGCCCATATAGACGATTTAGGAGGTTCGATCCCACAGACACTGCTGGTATCATTACTATAATCATCCTTATGTATCAAAAAGAGAAAATGTTTAGGTGTCACCCAAAGCAGCCAATCAGATTTCATTTTAAAAAATACTTTATCACTGAACTGGACTTTGGCTATACAGGATAATACTGAGACAGAAGATTTGATGTGCAACTTTTTTCCTGCAAAAACTACTTTGAATCTGAATTTTCTAATTCATTATGAAAGAATACAGTAAACATTAAAATTGTGACATGCAGAAAAAACAAAATAAAACATAAAAACAGGAAACAAATGTTTCTTTAGGTTGGCTCAGGCTTACTTTAGTTACTTACGCTGGACTGTCACAGTGTCTAACAGATGACGAGACCCCTCCGCCACAGGTTCTGGTGCACTCTCCCCATACTGACCATGGACCCCAGTCGCCATCTAAACTTTTAGGCCAGGTTCCAAAAGTTACACATTCACCTTGATAACACCACTAAAAAGAAATGGATCAGAGAAAACATGAGAATTCGCACAAGACTAGTATGGAAAAAAAACATAAATCAGACAATAACACTAACATTTCTAGAAATGGCGAATATAAGAGTTATCGTACTTTTCAGATTTGTCTTATGATTTTGTACCTTGCTGCCATCTTGGTTTTGACCTGGTTGCCTGATCACGCCATCTGATCCCAATTTTATCCTTTTCCTGACCTCTCGGCTTTGACACTGCATGGCTACTATTCCAGTCTCTGGACTGCTGTCCACCCTTAGGCAGCAATCTCCTGGCCCATCTATTCTAGATCCCTGAATACGGGTTAAAGGGCGTCAGAGTTTCGCTGGGTTCTGCCTGACAGAGCAGCTTGTTCCTAATCTGTCTAAGATGGGCTTTATTGCCTTGGACTGACATCACATTCCATAATTGTCCAATTGGACCTTCATAATAAGTTGATCAGTTTTGGCCACCAGCGATTAACAGTAGAAAACACTGCAAAAAAGAATTACATTTCCCAGCAGCACCCCCACAGGAGAATAAAAGCATTACACTGTGCTAATTCAAATTAATAAATTGTTCATATAATGCTAAACAGGACAAGTCCTCCTGAGCGGAAAAAATATCTTTGCAACCTCTTCTTATTCTGACCAAAAGACAAGGGTCGTGAACAGTACTCCCCCTTCTATTACCGTCCTAGTAGGGTATACAATTTTTTTTCCCCTTAAAAGTCAATAGGGACAATACGCAAAGTACAGTTTTTGGCCATGTAGTTTTTACATGTAAAATATTTCATGCTAAAACACGTGGTTTTTACGAAGTGGTACAATATACGAGTTGTCAACGTGGCAAAACCTTCAAATGGATATTCCTATTGGAGAACTTCTAGATCGTTTGGAGTCAAGACCACTACTGATTGCCAATATGAGGCACTTTTATTCCCACTAGTATTAAGTGGCAGGTGATATGATAAATTTCTCCAACAGGAATAACCATTTAAAGCTTATATTAAATAACCGTATAAATTCAGATTCACATTAAAAGGAATCTGCCAGCAAGTTTTTTTTATTTTTCTATGTAAGCTGAAGACAGCATGATGTAAGGGTTAGAAAGCAAAAAGCAACTGTGCTTTCGTTTTCAGGATCTGTGCTATTGTTTACTTAAACTAATGGCTTTATAACCCTGTGATTAACATTACAGGACTACGATGGGTATAGAAGGAATCCAGGCACCAATCGATCTATTAAGGCTTGCCAAACCACACACTGCTGTGGTCAGAGGTGAGCCCGATTGACCGTCCTCCGACCTTGCACACCCTCCCTCCCTGCACTTTGCAACCCATGAAAATGGAATAAACTTCACCACAGCACCTGAAGTGCCGCTTATTCTTCCTTTTTGTATAAACATTACAGGACTATTTTGTCACACACAGGGCAGTCAGACATCCGTCTTCTGTGATTGACACCTCACTGTGAATGCACAATCTCTATAGAAAGCCTGGGGTGGGCAGGGGCAGCTATCTCAGCTCCACTATGTTATTGAAACTAAATTCTTTGATTATGTGAGAACGGCTGCAGCCAGTAATCTATGGGATACATCGTTGGATTCAGGGTTTCTTTAACTACATTATGTTGCTGTCAGGATGAGGTAGCAAAAACCTGCTGACCAATTCCCTTAATGTGATGTAACTGCTCCCTTTACTGGTGGAAAACAAAATAGACTTCAGTGGATTTGTATTATTACTTGTAAAGACAACACTTCGAGGGGATATTTTCTTTTACATAGCATCTACTCACAATTTCAGCATCATACGATATATAACAAACTTTTATAAGTCTCAATATGGAACCAGAGGCATAGGGTGGTCTAGCAGGACCCAGTATGGGGCAGTATTTTTTGCTTTCGGACGCCTTCATCATATCGTTATGTATAAAATATATTCTAACAGTGTCATGATGACTTTGCATTTTCTAACACCTCTGGATCTTCCAAACTAATTTTCTGACTGTTGACTCTGCTTAATTGGATCTGTTGCAATCCATCAATGGTTTGTTTACAGAAAACTCCTTTTTAGAAAGTAAAACAGTGTAGGCCAAGTGTTGTGCCATTTAATTAAGTAAACGAGTGTTACAAGTGGAGTCAGGTGCTGCAAGACATTAATAAGCTGGATCCGAAATCTGCGCCATACCAACAACTGCTCTTGCTAATAGTGGTGTCACATGGGCCAAAGCAAGGAGTAAGCGAAAAAAAAAGTTTAATTATTTTCATATACGGTACTTCCTTTCCATTCATGATCTACTCCTGATGGTGGCTTCAAAAACAGAATAACTAATGTGAAGTTCCATGAGTTATTAAATGGAATGGAATCTGTCAGTAGGATCAACCCTCTTAAGCTGTCTATAATGACATGAACGTCATAGGAAGTTGAATGAATGATATCGATATCTGCAATCTGGTCTTATTCTAGAGAAATCTATATTAATTAATATTTAAATGAGCTGTTAATATCTATGGTCCTGACATAGATCTCCCCGAGAGTCTGCCTCCAGAGCTCATTGTAAATGAAAGGAGACATGTAATGACTGACAGATTATCCTCCTAACCTACATCAAAATTGTAAGCCCACCCCCTTTGATATCACAATCTCTTGAGGCAGATTCTCAGCGATGATTTATGTCCAGATCATAGATTTTAACAGCTCATTTACATATAAGAAAAATGTGGATTTCTCTTGAATAAGACATCAAATCATAGATATACCGTTATCCTGTTATTCAACTGTCCATGTCCTACAAGTCCTTAAAGACAGCTTTGGAGGGTTGACCTTGCTGATATAATTATGCTAATGAGTTAAAAGAAATCTATTCCGTATCGAGACTCTACTGCATGGATAGATCTCTTGTAATTAACCATATGTATTTTGTCTCAATATTACCGTAAGTCAATTTTTGTACAATGATATGTCTGGTCCTAGTGAAATGTATCACCTATCATATTCATTTCTTCAGACACAGTGTCCCCGGCCGCTATTTCTTATGGCGGCTTACATTTCTCTCATTCCCCTAGACCTGGGAACAGACATGGTGGTGCAGTTGGCTTACTCCTGTCTCCTCAATGTACTTTCCAGGTCATCCCCCCAGCTACATCACTCTCATTCCTCTCTTTTGAGGGCCACGCAATTAGGCTCTTCCGTCCCCTCCCCCTCAGAGTAGCGGTGGTATAACGCCCGCCAGGGTCATCCACCCAATTCCTCAACCATTTCTCCGCATGGCTGCCGCATTTCATGTCCTCAGAATTACCAACCCTTATTCTGGGAGACTTTAACATCCCCACAAACAACCCCATCTCTTCATCTGCATCCCAGCTCCTATCTCTAACCTCATCTCTTGGCCTCTCTCAGCTCTCAACCTCGGGGACACACAAGGATGGTAACACCCTTGACCTGATTTTTGTCCGACTGTGCTCAACCTCCTCCTTAGATAATTCACCACTTCCCCTCTCTGACCACAACATTCTCTCCTTCATGCTCACCAACCCTCGCCCACCCCAGCACATTCCTACATATCACAGATTCAGAAATCTACAGGCCATTAACCCTCATACACTCACAGACTCTAAAAACTCATCACTGTCCCCAATCTCCTCATTCTCCTGTCCCGACCTGGCAGTCAGTCACTTAAATGACCCTCTCAGAAGCTCCCTGGACCAATTAGCACCCCTCACCCTCAGAACCTCCAAACACAGAGTTAAACAGCCCTGGCTCACATCACAAACTCGATTCCTCCAGGAGGGCTGGTGCAATGCTCTAGGAGTGCTGAACATCTATGGAGGAAAACCCACACTCCAGAAAACCTTATTCACTATAAATTTATGCTGAGAAATTACAACTCTGCCCTTCACCTTGCCAAACAAACCTACTTCACCACCCTGATCTTCTTACTATCCAACGACCCAAAAAAACTCTGACACCTTTCACTCTCTCCTCAGTCCTAAAATGCAGACCCCTATCACTGACCTCTTTGCTGATGATCTGGCTTCCTACTTCACAGAGAAAATAGAAAACATCTGTCAGGAAATCAACTCCCAACCTCAAATTGCTATTACCCCTACCTCTCCCCACATTTCCTCTGGCTCACTCTCCACTTTTGTCCCAGTCAGAGAAGAACTAGTCTCCAGGCTCCTCTCTTCCTCTCGTCCCACCACATGCACTGCTGACCCCATCCCCTCACACCTACTCCAGTCTCTCTCTCCAGTGGTCACCACTCACCTAACCAAAATCTTCAATCTCTCCCTCTCTTCTGGCATCTTCCCCTCCTCCTTCAAACACTCTTTCTTCACTCCATTATTAAAGAAATCTTCTCTCAACCCATCCTGCACAAACAACTACAGACCAGTCTCCAATCTGCCCTTCATCTCTAAACTTTTGGAGCGCCTGGTCTACTCCCACCTCACTCATTACCTCTCCACTAAAGGTACCATTACATGCCGCCATATGGCTTCCACATCGATGACAATTTGACATGAGTGCGCATGTTTCGGGCACTTTTTGTACATCCCTGTGGAGCTGTCACACTTAGCGATCTCGCGTGGGATCTTCGGCGATCCTGTGTTCCGGAAATCGCCTGCAGAAGACAGGAAGCGATATTCCCTTCACACATTGCCGAATCACACGCTACAATCGTAGCAGCGATATGGGCATACTGTCTTGATAGGGGCGTGCTAGAGTATGTTTCACTGCGCTCCTATCATTGTGATTGGTGGACTGAACTGCATTCCCATTGGTCAGCCTTGCATGCACGGGTCATCAAATAAGGCGTCTTGGACACGGCCAGCCAATCGGAACGCAGTATCACTCACTAATCGCCGTAGATGTGGTGCAAAAAAAACCCACATTCAAGCACGCCCACGGAATATATTTCAGGATCGCTGTATACGTCGCTATCGCCCTGTCACACGCCACGAAGCGCTGAGATCGCCTGGTGGATATCGCCTGATTTCACTGCAGTGCAGGGCAATCAGGCGACGCTCCACCAGCAATTTATCAATTTCTCGCCGTATAATTGCCCAGTCACACACTACTACGCACATGCGATGTGGTTTCCACATCGCCGAAATTGGGAATTGACAGCCATCTCGCCGGAGATATGGCGGCGTGTGACGGTACCTTTACTCTCTTCTAGACCCATTACAGTCTGGTTTCCACCCCCTACATTCTACACAAACTGCTCTCACCAAAGTGACCAATGACCTTCTGACAGCAAAACGTAATGGTGACCACTCTCTGCTTATTCTTCTTGATCTCTCTGCAGCCTTTGACACTGTTGACCACCATCTACTATTCTCCATGCTGCACTCCATCGACATCAAGGACATGGCTCTCTCTTGGTTCTCTTCCTATCTTTCTGACCGTTCTTTCAGTGTATCATTTGCTGGCTCCACTTCCTCCCCTCTTCCTCTCACTATTGGGGTTCCTCAGGGTTCAGTCCTTGAACCTCTTCTCCTCTCTCTACATGGTCCCGATTGGACAGACCATCAGCAGATTTGACTTTCAGTACCATCTTTATGCTGATGACACACAATTATACACTTTTTCCCCTGACCTTACTCCCGCTCTAATAAAGAACAGCAATGACTGTCATACTGCAGTTTCCAATATCATGTCCGCTCTCTACCTGAAACGCAATCTTTCCAAAACTGAACTACTTCTGCTCCCGCCCTCCACTAACCTCCCTAAATATGACATATCTCTCTCAGTGTGCAGTACCACAATTATGCCTAGTCAGCAGGCTCACTGTCTGGGTGTTATGTTTGACTCTGATCTTTCCTTCACCCTACATATACAATCTCTCGCCCGCTCTTGCCGCTTTCACCTGAAGAACATCTCTAGAATTTGCCCCTTTCTCACCTTGGAAACCACAAAAACCCTCACTGTGGCCCTGATTCACTCCAGCCTTGACTATTGTAATACTCTTTTAGTTGGCCTCCTCTGCACTAGACTCTCCCCTCCCCAGTCCATTCTTAATGCAGCAGCCAGGATCACCTATCTAGCTAACCGTTACTCAGACGCTTCTGCTCTATGCCAGTCATTGCACTGGCTGCCTATACACTATAGGATCCATTTCTCATCATTTTTTGCCTTTTTATTGTATTTCCTAAGTTGATTCTATGTTTATTGTATGTAACTACTGTTCTGCATTACCTTTCTTTTTTTTTACCATTAATATGTTTTATTAAAGGTTTTAAGATTGATACATACTCAAAGTATAGACAAGGACAGAAGAAAATTTACAAAGTGACAATAAAGTACTGAACAGTAAGATTCCTAGAACTTAAGAAATTCCGATTTACGCTGTTGCCTTACCAAACCAGTTGGAGGACTCTTAAGGCCGTGCTATGGTAACAAGTACGCCTATGTAAATCAAGTCTCTTCTCTATGAATAGTCTCTGTTATAGAGTAGATCATGTTGTCCATCCGTTAAGCACTTAACAGCGATTGGTAGGTGTATCGTAATCCGGTGATATTTAGAACAGTCAGGTATGCTTTCTTACACATTCATTATTTTATAACCAGTATTAAAATGTCTATAACGATAGAAAAGAATAGAGAGTGGTAATGAAGGGATAGATAGAATATAATATAGAATATAGTAGCCTGAAGGGCAATAAAGACAATCAGAGAAGGGTACTCCTAGCTAGATTCATGGATCGTTCAGGGAGTGGAAGAGGAGGTCAAAGGTCTGATCAGGGGGGGATCCATAAGATCGAATCCAAGTATCAGACATTCCGGTGTTTGTCCTGGGATCGAGCCAGAGGAGGGGGGACTCCGGGAGAGGGGCTCTCAGCTCCCATTAAAGGGGTATCTGCAGTGCCAATGGATGCCTTGCCCACAGCTCCCACGCCTCAGACACATATCTTTTTGCACCTTTGTCCATAGCCAGGTAATATTCGCTGCAAAAGATGGAGTTAAGCTTATCTGTCAAGTCACTCATAGCTGGAGGAGCCTCGCTCTTCCATCTTGCTGCTATACAGCTTCTCGCCGCCATGTATATATATGTCGTGATGTGGCGGATCACTGGCGGGTTTGACATTAGCCCTATATTCAGTATGGCCAATTGTGGGCAGAGGGGGATCCCAGTGTCCGTAACAGACCCCACTAGTCGCTCCACCAAAAGCCAAAAGGGTGTTATTTTGGGGCACGACCACCACATATGGACCAGGTCCCCCTCTTGTCCACAATTTCTCCAACATTGCGCTGAAGCTCCTTTACCAAATTTGGCCAGTTTAGCTGGAGGAATGTGCCAGCGTAAATGGATCTTCTTTAGAAGTTCCAAGTGGTTGATACATTTGGAAGCCGCCAAGACACACTGTATGGCGTCCTCCCAGTCATCAATATCCACCCGGAAACCCAGATCTTTCTCCCATTTATCCATGTGGCCCAATTTCAGAAGGGAGTCATGGTCCCCTAATTCTGTGTATAGTAAGGAGAGGACTCTTGGCTGAACTTCATCTGACAACAGTAATCTTCTCAGAGCTGAGGGTTCGACTGGGCGGCCAAGTGTCGTACTATATGTTGTAGAGCTTAGAAAGTGGGAAATCTGGAGGAACTGTAGGTAAGAGCCGGGCACTGTTGGATACTTGGCGAGGAACTCCCCCAAAGTCAGGAGTTTCCCCTGTTTAACCAAGTCCCCCAGTACCTTTGGGCCTGTGTCTTTCCAAACGGAGAGGTTTAGTGAGGGGATGTGCCAACGTAACGCTTCTAATTTCATCTCCCCCATCGGTAGGATGGTTTTCTTTGATGACATCGAGCCCCACACCCTCAGCAAAGCTCGGGCCGTTCCCAGCAGGTTCCCGCCTCGCACCACTCCCAAGGTTTCGGCAATCAGTAGGGATCGCAAAGAGCCCCCCCGAGCCTCCTCCCTCTCAATTTGTAGCCAACCAGTCGGACCCTCGTCCCTCCACCAGTGTCGCGCCGCTTCCAGGACCACTGCTTTGTGGTATGCTATTATGTCTGGTACACCCATGCCGTTTCTGTTAATACGACGATACATAATTTTGCCTTTTACTCTCGATGGTTTCCCCGCCCACACACATTTGTTTATCATGGATTGCAGTCGCTTCAACTGGCCGTGCGTGTACAGGAGTGGCAAGCATCGAAAAAGATATAGTATCTTCGGCTGCCACATCATGCGTACTAGCTGCACCCTTCCAATCCATGATAGTGAGGACAATGGAAATTCTCCCATAGCTGCACTTAGTGCAGATAGGAGGTGTTCAATATTTCGAGAGGCAATCTCTCTCGATGTACACAGCAACACCCCCAAATATGGGATCCCCAACGGGCACCACTTGAAAGGGAGGAGGCTCCGCAGCTGAGCCATATCCCCTTTCGACATCCCCACCGGGAGGATCATGGACTTGGACGCATTGAGTTTGTAATACGAGACTTTCGAGAAGAGATCAAGCACCTCCACTATCCTGGGGAGAGCGGATAGTGGGTCGGTCGTGGCTATGATAACGTCGTCGGCATAGAGACCCACTACATGTTTCCTCTCCCCTACCAGTATTCCCCGGATTACCGGGTCCACTCTTAGACATGTCGCCAAAGGCTCCATAACCAGAGCAAACACTAGAGGGGAGAGGGGACATCCCTGACGAGTACCGTTTGTTATCGGGAAGGGCCTAGAAATATAACCTGCCGAGAACACTCTAGCACACGGGTTGGAATACAAACTGAGGATGGCTGAAACAATTGGGCCTGAAAACCCAAATGCGGAGAGGACTCCCCTGAGGTATCCCCAGTGTACCCTGTCAAACGCTTTTTCAGCGTCTAATGACAAAAATACACTGGGGCAACCTCTTCTCTCCGCCACCTCAATCAGATTCAGCATCCTCCTAGTTCCGTCTTTTGCTTGTCTCCCCTGCACAAATCCCACTTGATCTGGGTCTGCCACCATGGGGACCACCTCACCTAGTCGTTCCCCTAGGATCTTGGAGAAAATTTTGAGGTCAACATTAAGCAAAGATATTGGCCTATAGTTCTCGGGCCGGTCCCGCTCCTTCCCGGGCTTAGGGATTGTTGTTATCGTGGCTTCCAGAGCAGTGGCCGGAATGTGGCCTCTATCTTGCCACCGTTGAAACACCCTGAGAAGGAACGGAGCCAGTTCTTCCGAGAACATTTTGTAATATTCCCCCACATAACCATCCGGTCCCGGGGCCGAGTTAGTTTTTAGTCCGCCAATTACCTTGCTCACCTCCTGTAAAGTAATGGGGCTGTTCAAATTCTCCAAACAATCCGGGGGGATCTTTGGGAGATTTAGCTTGTCCAAGAATTCCCTGATTCCCTCCTCAGTGGGTTGGGGGGTGTTGCTGTCATTTCTCAAATTATATAAATCCTCATAATATGAGGCAAAAGCTTCCACTATCTCGGACGGTTTCCGTACCACTTGACTCCCTGCCGTTCTCATTTCAGTGATCATAGTTTTGGCCGCTTTTTTTTTAATCCTACGTGCAAGGAGTTTCCCTGCCCTATCTCCCGCTTCGTAGTATTTAATTTTGAGTTTTCTGAGACTTGTTTTCATGTTTTCTTAATAATAACGCTTTTAGTTTGTTTCTTGTATTTAGAATTTGTGAGAGTAGGAGCGGGGAAGGAGAGACCTTGTTTGTCGCTTCTAAGCTCGCTATCTCAGCTGTCCATTCATCTAATAATCTGCTCCTTTGTTTCTTTAACTGCGCTGCTTTTTGCAACAAGAGTCCACGTATAACCACCTTTTTTGCGTCCCACAACGTCTCATCTGAGGTCTCCCCATTGTTGTTCAATTCAAAGTAGGTACTCAGGGAAGCCCTCACCAGGTCTTCAACTCCATTTTCTAACAAGAGACCTGGGTTAAGTCTCCAGCGTCTGGTAGCACCACCCCCACCGTCCAGAGCCACCTTCAGAGTGATCGGGGCATGGTCTGACCATGTGATCACCCCAAGCCCCGATGACTCGCACCTCTCCAGCGATAGGTCACTGACCAGAAAATAATCTATCCTAGAGTAGGTTTTGTGTACATGAGAGAAGAAGGAATAGTCCCTCTCCTCTGCATGTTGGTACCTCCATACGTCATGGAGGTGGTGCTCCCGACACAGTTGGCCCAAGGAACCTCCCCTCCCCTTGGGCGGGGCGGAGGAGTCCAAACGTGGGTCCATGAGAGAGTTAAAATCTCCTCCGATTATCAGTTTGCCCTGAGAGCACTTCCTGAGCACCTTGAAGACTCTCCTTGCAAATTTCAATTGTCCCCTGTTGGGAGCGTATACACATGCTAGAGTGAATTGGGTATTTCCTATTTCGCCTATGACTATCACAAAACGGCCCTCAGAGTCCGCTATTGTTTCTTTCAAACGGAACTGGACTGAATGTCTGATCATTATGCAGACTCCTGCTTTCTTGGTTTGTGCGTTGGCGTGAAAAACGTGGGGAAAGTCACCATTTTTTAGTCTATCATTGTCAGCTGCTAAGAGGTGGGTTTCTTGTAGGAATACCACCTCCGCTTGGGATGAACGTATTTCTCTCCATGTGAAGGAGCGTTTGGCAGGGGAGTTAAGGCCCCTCACGTTCAGTGAAATAAGCTCAAGTCCCATGACTCGTGACTTCACACCTGCCACCCCTCTCCGGCTCGACCCCTACAATCCGTGTTGAGATATATTATTCAATGCGGCTAATACCCACTCTCAAGGAAAGAATTACACTGAAGGGTAATCGGTAGCAATTGTAGGAGAAGAAAAGCAAAGGAAAAGCAGAAAAGAAAGAAGGAAAGGTGAGATGGAGGGAGGTGCAGAAAGAGAGAAAGAAAGAGAGAAAAGAATACGTAAACACTTAAACACTTATGTAAACAAGCTAAGGTATCCTCTTTATCAAAGAGGTACTAAATGGGGGATGGCGGTCAGCTCTCCCATATGACACCACTCCGTGGTATCCCAAAAAAGTGGGAATTAGCTGATCGCACACCCGGCTTTACATATAACTCAAACCGGGTTAACTTCACAAAAAGGATATCTGGAGCAAGTCAGCACAGATCTGTATGGTTGTCCGTGATTGTTCATGCGACCGTTTCATCTCGCAGATTGGAGATTTCAGTGCCGTCCTCTACATGAGAAGATTGCCTGGGCGATGGTGCAGTAAGGTGCCATCCTTTCAGGGTTCTGCGCGCAAGTGTCGGAGATGAGAATGAGTACCGTTTGCCTTGATATTTAAAGTTCAGGGACACAGGGGAGCCCCACGCATAAAGTATTCCTTTTTCTCGTAACACCTTACAGCTGGATGCAAACTCTCTCCTCTTAGCTAGTGTCCCAGGTGACAAGTCTGGGTACGTAGCAAGCCCTTTGTACTGTGCGGGTAGTGCAGGTCCTTGTCTCATCCTCCGTAGGATTCGTTCAACTGCGCCTGGGTGGTTCATGTGTACAAGAATGTCCCTAGGCACTGCATCTGGAAGATGTCTGGGTTTCGGGATTCTGAATGCCCGAGCGATCCCCATCTCCTCTGCTGAAGCGTCTGGAAGTGCCACCTTCAGGAAGTCACTAACTAATGTCGGGACATCACTTTCAGCCTCTGATTCAGAGAATCCTCGCAGCTTAAAATTATTGCTACGCATTTTATCCTCCAAATGATATAATGTGGCTTGCATCGATCCCACTTCTCTGTCTAGGATATCATGATTGTCCGCAAGACCATTATGTGCCTTGGCAATATCAGTCATTTGTTCCTCCATACGGTCTGTGCGTTCCCCTAGTGCCCCCACTTCCTCCTTGAGGGACCCCACCAGATCTCTCATGTCTTCCATTATGGACTGTCTCAGGGAGCCTAGGAGAGACCGCAGCATCCCCACTGTTACCAGGGCCTCATCCCCTGTTCCCTCGCTGTCTCTATGTGAGCGACCGCTCCTATTATGCGAGGTGTGCGGTGGTGTTTGAGGCGTTAGTGAAGCTCGGGCCGAGGCAGCCGGGGCCGAGACAGCCGGGGCCTCCCTTTCCCGCTCCGGCGCCATCTTGGAGGGAGAGTCTCTCCGGGCTCCCGCTGTATAATAGTCCGTGAGTTTATTGTCTGTTTGGCGTCGCTTCGGGGCCGAGCGGGGCATCACTCTGGTGCTGGTTCTCTCACCCACCTGGTAGAGTGATTCTGGAGGTCTTTTTGGTCGCCTTGGTGCCGCTTTTCAGATCTGTGCTGCGGAGCTCGCTTAGAATGTGGCCGGCGCCATTAGCAGCAGGACACGCCCCCCTGCATTACCTTTCTGTACCGTATATTTTTCTTATATGTACCGTTGTACTGTAAAGCGCTGCGGAATATGTTGGCGCTATACAAATAAAGTTTTTTTTTATTATTATTTCAAACTGCTTGTTCTCACCCACAAAGCACCCCCCTGCATCTCCTACCTCATCTTTGTCTATCACCCCACCCATTCTCTTCGCTCTGGAAGTGACTTTAGAGGCACTGCTGCATTAATCCGAACCTCCCACTCCCGGCTCCAAGACTTCTCCCGAGCTGCACAAATTCTCTGGAATGCTCTACCTCAAGAAATTAGGTGTATCCACAATTTAGATAGTTTCAGGCGATCCCTAAAAACACATCTTTTTAGAGCGGCCTATCATGATCTCTAGTCAAAGTCATCTAGACATATCCATTCCACCAGTCTCAAGTGGATCACAAATAATGGATGGTGGTCACTTATACTGCTACTATCTGTTCCCATCTCCCTAAGCTATATAAAAAAAAAATGATTATTATTCCTCATTAAGAATACGTTAAATAACTAATAACAATAGTATCCGTGTATATATTGGCAAAACACAGATTAGCCTAAGGCCGGTTTCACACCACGACAATATCAGGTCCCAGGCTGTCCTGTGTAAACCTGACAGCTCCAGACCCGATTTTGCGGTAATGCAGCCCTATGGGGCCGGATGGTAGCTATGTGCCATCCGGTTTCCATCTGTCCAGGAGCATTGTGGACAATTCAGATTTTTCTCCAGGACACAAAAACTTTGCTTGCAGCATTTTTGTGTCCAGAGGAAAAAAAAAATAAAAGATATCGGACAAAATCGGATCCTCCCATATCTGGCGCGATCCGGTGCCCACACTAACATGGGGGTCTATTGCGTCGGATCCAACATAAAATTGGATCCAAGAGCCGGACGCCGGGTGTTGGAATTTAGAAGTGAGGTTGCTAAACTTCCGCACCATGAGCTGTCCCCTGCAGATATTTCAGGACCGCGGCTAGCTCCCCGCTAGCCGTGATCTTGAAATTGCAGCAGCTGCGGCTGCTATATGAGGAATTCGGCTGCAAACCGGACGGTATATTTGCCCTCCGGTTCGGTTTCAAAATTGGGTACAGGGCTGTCTGGTTCATACCGGACAGCCCCGGACCTGATCTTGCCGTGGTGTCAAGTTGGCCTAACTGTGAGAAAATAGATCCATTATATCTTACAATATCTAACAATCTAACAATGTCTTACAATAGATGGGGGATCCAACCCAAGAAGTGGCTCCTGGCTACAAACAAAATGTAAGAGGCGAATCCCCATTGATAAAAACCCATTGACTAAGGGCGTAAACCAGAAACCCGCAATTCATGGACTTATAAAGATTTTTCTGTAATAAACTTGTTTTTATCAACGTGGGATTCACCTCTCAATTCCCATTCCATGTATATATTAATCAGACTATTTGGAGATTCTTGTCTCATTAGGTCAAGGTATCTTGGATATTCGTACAAGCCATAATTAAAATAAAATTACAAAAAGTGATAAAATCATTCAACATCACCAAATATGTATCTATTATAAACACAAGTGCATCTCAATAAATTAGAATATTATCAAAAGGATTATTTTATTTCAATAATTCAATACATAAAATGAAACACATATATTATATAGAGTCATTACAAACAGAATGATCAATTTCAAATGTTTATTTCTGTTAATGTTGATGATTGTGGCTTATAGCCAATGAAAACCTAATGGTCATTATCTCAGAAAATTAAAATAAGTAACACAAAACACCTGCAAAGGCTTACTAAGCGTTTAAAATGGTCCCTTGGTGTGGTTCAGTAGGCTACACAATCATGGGGAAGACTGCTGACTTGACAGATGTCCAGAAGGCAGTCATTGACACACTCCACAAGGAGGGTAAGCCACAAAAGGTCATTGCTAAAGGAATCGGCTGTTCAGAGTGCTGTATCCAAGCATATTAATGGAAAGCTGAGTGGAAAGAAAATGTGTGGTAGAAAAAAGTGCACAAGGAACCAGGATAATTGTAGCCTTGAATGTTGATGATAATAGCTTAAAGCCAATGAAAACCCAAAGGTCATTATGTCAGAAAATTAAAGTAGAGAGGATGAAAGGTCTGAGAGATAAAATATTACCTAAATAGGTATCAGATGCTTCACCTTGTGTGGTTGTGAGAGTCACAACCACTATAAAAGCATATCACAGCTGTTGCAGCCCCAGTGTGGTGCATATAGAGAGAGAAGATGAAGGGTTAAAAACTGTGCTGCCGTATTCCACGAGACAACAAAGGGTGAATACAATGTTAGTCAATGTGTTTCAGGGTTCCCCTGGAACCTTCCTCAGGACAAATCAATATCATATTGCCATATTTCAGGGCATTTCAGGGAAACCTGAAACATTTTGACTGACAAATCAATAGTATAGTCACCCATTGATGTCTCGTGGAATACGGCAGCGTGATTTCTATCTTTTCATTTTCTCTACTTTAACTTTGAGATAATGACCTTTGGATTTTCATTGGCTTCAAGCCATAATCATCAACATTTACAGAAATAAACACTTGAACTAGATCACTCTGTTTGTAATGACTCTATAATATGTGTGTTTCACTTTATGTATTGAATTACTATCGGATTTCGTAGCAAAAAAACCTGGTGACAGATCCCCTTTATCCATAAAGTACCATAAAAGGCCTTTAGAAGCAATAATTAAAACACACAAATATGTGAAAAGTATTTACTTGTAGTGCCAGTAGTATATATGGGATCAGGGGTTTATTTTCAGAAAGGAACACATTAGCACCTAAACATAATGGACTCTCCGTGCAATTAAAATAACATATAAGGGGAGCCAATGAGCACTAAACTATACCCAGATAGGATAGAGAGGTCGTTAAGCATTCTGTCCCTGAGCTTTGGATACATCTTGCTCACTGCCGGTTGCATGAAAGCCTCTTTGTAATCCAGCTCACTACCAAACAAATAACAGCCGCTTGGGTGTTCTAAGAGTTTTTTGTGGTTGCATAATGAATGATGAAACGAAAGAGAGCACTTTTCATGTCTTCCCAACAATCAACCCTGTAGGATAACCCCATCCCCTGAAAAAAAGGGATGCTTCCAGGAGGCATGAGACTGCCGCAGAGGGCCGAAATGGGCTCACCAGGTCACATACAGTAGCACGACATCCATGCAATTGGTTATGTGTGAATGAAATTACGTCAGCCTAGAATGCAGAGAAGAAATGGAGAGGAAACAAGCGAGATCGAGGGTGAGAGCCGGTCAATGGGATCATGGCCAGATTCCCAGATGAGGCAGCTAAAAGATGCTCGAAAGAGAAAAGCCGCCATTCATAAAACACAGAACAAAAGTAAGTATAGCAGCAAAATACACAGCCCAGATTCACAGGAGGGAAAGACCTGAGCAAATGTCTGATGAATCACAACACAAACAATAGGGAAATCCTTGATTTCTTCCACACAAGTAGATTTTATCACTATAGCTCTACATGCGTGGACCCACAAAAGATGAACTGCAGCATTCGTTAAAAGGGTTTTTCTTTAAAAAGACATCGAATAATCTCTAGTCAGTAGCAAATCCCTGAAAATGACCAACTGCTTAAATCAGAATTATTATAATAAATGTAAATAAAATGCTAAACTTGCAATTTTACAACATACTTGGCTAATTTAAGACTGCTACTTTCTGTTGGGCACGTGAACATTAAGGCCCGTTAGTCGCCGGCAACTGAGAGGCGCTGCTATTTTGAAGCGACATCGCTGGAGAGTTGCCCCGTGTAACAGGGTGATATCAATGGCGATGGTTGCTTCAGCAACATCGCCGGTTTCAGGACAATGTCCTGAAACCTGGCGATGTTGCTCAGGCGATCTGCCTGAATCGCCCTGTCTACATCGCAACAGCGATGTTGCAAGCAACTTCCCCCATTGAGTCCAATGTTAAGGATCGCTGCCAGGGTTGAATTTAACCCTGGCAGCGATAGTTGCTTTCAACATTGCCGCTGTATTGCCGGCGATGTCTCCTCGTCTGAGAGCTCAGCAGAGATCTTGGCCAGTGGCCAAAAATGTGCAAGCTCCCGATGTTGCTGGAGATGTTTCCCCGTGTAACGGGGCCTTTAGAGGCAATACAAATCTGACTCAGACCTTAATTTTAATCTAGAAGCCTTCTGCGCATACTCCAATCTGGGCAAACGTCATTGTGAAGGAAGGGGGAGGAGGTGAGCTGTAACATCATCTATTGCCAAGAGTGCATCCAGCTACATATAGAGATGTAAACTCTCATTATAATCCTCCGCACCCCTCACCTCCAGCACTACGCCGCTGAGCTGAGGTCTCTGCTTCAGCTGCGTGTGTAGATGTAGGAGGGGAGATGTCGGCCAATCAGTGCAGCAGCCATGCCCTGATTGGCCCGCTGCTTGCTCGTACAACTAAACAGCTGAGGCAGAGACGTGGCCGGAGTGTCATATCTCGCGCTATTTCCAAGCGCATTACGTGACACGGTTTGAAATAGCGCGAGATATGAAAAAACTCCGGCCACGTCTCTGCCTCAGCTGTTTAGTTGTACTGCCAGCAGGAGAGGTGAGCGTCAACTGAAGAACCTCTGTGTGTGTGTGTGTGGCAATGACTGTGTGTGTGGGGTGTTATACAGGGCAATGACCATGTGTGGGGTATTCAGGTCAGTGTGTGTGGGGGGTTATACAAGGGGAATGACTGTGTGGGGGTATTCAGAGGTCAGTGTGTGTGGGGGGTTATACTAGGGGCAATGACCGTGTGTGTGGTGTATTCAGGGTCAGTGTGTGTGTGTGGAGGGGTTATACAAGGGGCAATGACTATGTGTGGGGGGTTCTCAGGGATCAGTGTGTGTGAGGGGTTGCGCAAGGAGCAATGTCTGTGTGTGGGGAGTATTCAGGGGTCAGTGTGTGTGAGTGAGGGGTTATACAAGGGGTAATGTCTGTGTGTGGGGGGTATTCAGGGGTCAGTGTGTGTGAGGGGTTATGTAAGGGGCAACTTCTGTGTGTGGGGAGTATTCAGGGGTCAGTGTGTGTGTGTGGGGGATTGTACAGGGGGCAGTATGTCTGTGTGGGGATTATACAAGGGGCAAAGCGTGTGTGTGGGGGGGTTATACAGGGGGCAGTGTGTGTGTGTGGGGAGAATTTTTGCTATATGGAGGGATATGATGCTGCATTAAACTATGAAGAGCTGTGACGCGCATATATATATGAGGATATGAGGCTGCATTATATTTATGATGATATGAGGTTGCATTATACTTTATGGAGGGCTTGATCTGCATTATATATATGGAGGATGTGAGGCTGCATTATATTATATGGATGGCTATGAGGTTACATTATACTTTATGGAGGGCTTTGCCGCTGCATTATACTATATGGAGGCTGTTAGGGGGTATTGTGGGTTGCATAGGGTTGATGGGGATATTGTGGGCTGCAAGAGGATGATGGGGATATCGCGGGCTGCAAGGGGATGATGGGGATATTGGGGCTACAAGGGATGATAGATATTGCGGGCTGCAAGGGGATGATGGGGATATTGTGGGCTGCAAGGGGATGATGGGGATATTGCGGGCTGCAAGGGATGATGGGATATTGTGGGTGCAAGGGATGATGGGATATGGTCTTATGTATTATCTTTCGGGGAAACAGGGTACTATTATTATTATTATATTAAGTATTTATATAGCGCCATTGGGTTAATGGCGCTTTACAAGTGGAGGGTAGACAAAGACACGTAGTAAAACAACGACAAATCAGTCATACGGTACAGTAGGGTAGAGGATCCTGTCTGTAAGGGTTCACAGTCTAGAGAGATGGGGAAGGAGACAGTATGAAGGGGAGAGGAGAGGGTGAGGTGGTGCAGAGGATGGGTCTCAGTGTGGGCTGTAGGCTTGTAAGAAGAGGTGGGTCTTCAGGTTTTTCTTGAAGGTTCCCAGGGTAGGGGAGTGTCTGATGTGGTGGGGGAGGGAGTTCCAAAGTATTGCAGAAGCACGAGAGAAGTCTTGAGTCTGGAGAAGTCTACTAAACCTCACCCCTTCCTCATAGCCCTGCCCCATAAGTTCACAGCCCCGTCATGCCGGGCCCTGTAAAAATGGTCTTGCATGAAGCCAGTCCCCGATGCAAAAAAGGTTGGGGACCACTGGATTACAGTGTTCACGTGCACTTTTCCTGGTCCAGCCTATATGACATACCCATCCAAACACACATGGGGTAAGTAGATTCAACATTAAAATATTTATCACAACATAAAAAAATTATTTAACAGTATGGTCCCTTTAAAGATTTAAAAACAACAGTACACCTCAACATCCAATGCGGACCGCATTCAGCATCGCTCAGCATACAACAGACAATTATATGTATGTGACATCAATGACTAATCAAATATTAGTGGGACAGAACTAGACATCAGTCTCTACATGAGAGATGAAACACAAGCACCTTACTGTGGGACATACAATACACAATGGCAGATATTATTTATCAGCGCTAGCTACAAAGCCCTGAACAAACGTATAAATAAGGAGGTTTTATGTCCTCCTTAAAAGGCTTTTGTTACATGCGGTAGGGAGGAACTCTCAAGCTATACTTCTCAATTTTCGGCATGTGAGCTTAAATACATTTCATCACCCAATTCAAGATGTAAGCTGCCAGTGACAAATGCAAACCCGGATTAAACTGTTCCAAATCTGCTCGCTGCTTATGTTAACCTAAACTATAAATGACCCGTAATTACCAACTGAAACCAAAGACTTTTTCGAGAGAGTTATTCTCCAAGTTCTACTGATTTACAGAACGTCTGAAAGATAAAGAAATGTTCACAGTCATGTTCTAAATTGCTTCGGTAGTGACTAAAAATTCAGAATAAAACTAGGTAATATTAGTGCATCTCAATGAATTAGAATATCATCAAAAATCAATATCATATTGCCATGTTTCAGGGCGTTTCTGGAACTGATAAATCAATATTATATTCACCCTTTGATGTCTCACGGTATACGGTAGTGCGGCTTTTAACCCTTTATCCTTTCTACTTTAATTTTCTGAGATAATGACCTTTGGGTTTTCATTGTCTGTAAGCCATAATCATCAACATTTACAGGAATAAACACTTGAAATAGATCACTCTGTTTGTAATGACTCTATATAATACACTGACACTGCTCACCCCCCTCTCTCTGTCTGCGTAGTTACAATTGACAGAACCCCTGCTCCACTGGGAACTCCATAAGAACATAGCCTATCCCTGCCCTGCACCCAATTGGAGACGGTGCACATAGGGGACATCGGGCATTGAAATTACAGAATTGCATAGCACCGTCCAGTACCACTTGCAATTCAAGATTGAAGAGGAGATGGCGGCAGTGGTGGACAGGATGCTTGGATTAGGCAAGTCTAAGGGCCCTTTCACATCAGCGTTTTTTTCAAATCGCGGCAGATGCGGTGAAAAAAACGCATCTGCCGCGATTACCGCATACCGGCTGCACTTGCAGCACGGTTGCGGCGCGGTGGCGGTAAACGCCATACAAGGTATAGGCGGACTTGCGGCAGGTGCGGCAAGTGCGGTTTTGGCACTTGCGGCAGGTGCGGCCGCGAAAAAAAACGCGGCTGACAGCATTTTTTTTCGCGGCCGCACCTGCCGCAAGTGCCAAAACCGCACTTGCCGCACCTGCCGCAAGCCCGCCTATACTTTCTATGCCCGCAAATGCAGCCGGTATGCGGTAATCGCGGCAGATGCGTTTTTTTCACCGCATCTGCCGCGATTTGAAAAAAACGCTGATGTGAAAGGGCCCTAAGCTTGGTTTTGTTATTTTTTTTTTTATTTAGCCTCATATGTCATCACTAAAGGAGTTTGTAAGGGCCATCAAATTAGAGGCTGTGTGGGGACATCATACGAGGGGGTACCATGGATACCTTAAGTACTGCAATGCCCTGCACATGTAGGAAAGACATTATCAGGAAAACTAAACTACATTTCTAATTGGAGGTATTTGGTAATATTGTTATTATTATGGTATTGGGATAGGATCTTGGAGACAAGTATACACTTTAAACATCGTTTTTAATTTTTTAATTTCTCTTCCCCATGGCAGAGATATTAGTTTGTAAAATGTAGCTTATGTTATATATTATAGCCCAAATGGACATTAACATAGATTTGCATCTGGGGTCATGTTCCTCTTATCCTGTATGCAGTTCACCAATCATAGGCAGGCAGTGTCATTCAGATGAGAAAAGAACATGCCCTCCTCTTCTCACTGATCTCCGCAGACAGTATGTAGAGACACAGGAGAGCCAAGTCATGTATCATTACAAACACTTCCAGATGTTAAATCATGTAATCTCTGAAGAAGAGGCAGCTGACCCACAAAACACGGAAGAATAAAGGTACTGTTTTATCAATATCCTTCTGGACCCTGGTCTCCTTGTGGGGCTGGGATGGCAGCGCATGACTACACCGCCTCTGTTCATCCTGATAGTTAACCCTTTGGTGGAGTGCTGCAGCCATATCGTGTGAACAAGGTGTTGTGACTGGCACAACACTAGCAGGTTAGTGTATCCATCACCACGTCACTTTCATCTGGTAAATTGATAAGACCCTATGTGCGCTCTCTCTTCTTTTTCTAGTTTAGATGTTATATCATGGCAGTCAGTGTGGGAGGGGGACAGAGCTGACAGGACTGTGATATGAGATCTGGAAGTGTTTGTAATGATGCATAATTCCTCTCGGCAAGGATGTCAATGTACTCACCACAGCAGCTGATCTTCTCTGTCCACTGCTGCTCAGGTCTTCAAGTAGAGCTCCTATGGCACCACACATGCGCCCCATGCCTCTTTAAGGGGCTGCGCATGCACTATAAAGCGTTTTCCAGCCAACATCTGGGAATCCTTTTGTATTTAAGGTACTTTTCCTGAGAGGACTGATGGAGCAATTAGTTTCCATGTGTGTCATTTCCCACTTATACTGCTGTCTGTCTGTGAGCCACCTACCTGTCTTACATATTTTATCCTACTTGTCTCCAGTACCCTGAGTCTCTGACCCTTGGGTCAGCTGTTGCGGTACCCGGGTCTGCCTTGGAATGGTACTTGGTGTCTACTGGCAACCCAGTCCATCCTCACCTTCAGAAGCTATGGTGAAAATCCAGTAGAAACTTACGGTATTTATGCCCTTCAGAGTAAGCCCGGTCCATCATGCAGTGGGTCCACTCTCGCTAGCATGACAGTTTGCTCAGGTAATGGACCCCAGTTACTCCAATCCTCCTCAACTCTGAGATATTTCAAGAGATGAATCACCAATGAGAACAACAAAATCAAATCCTGACAGTCGTGCAGCAAACTCTTTTTAAAAGAAAACAAAGGACAACTACTACTTTTGATGCTTTTTTTCTGCTCATGTAGGTGTTTACATGTTGGTCCGAACACTCTGGCCTCCAGTTTTAACATTTTGTCCCACATGACAGCTGTAGTTTTGTCTGGTTGTGGTAAATGGGACTATACCTAATCACAGGAGGCTGGGATGTACAGAGACCGACGTAAAATAGCAAAAGGGGCAAAAAAACTAGCGAAAGCGGTGAGTTTTCCTTGTTTTCAAATACACAGCTGAAAGCAGCAACATTATGGCTACATTCCCATGATGAATATTTAGGCTGGTTTCACACTAGTGTTTTGTACGCATCCGCCTGTGTGTAGAGACGCAGACGGATGCCAGAACGGATACTGATGGAGGTCAGCGCTGCATTTTTTATAAGGATCTGTATGAATGAAAATCCTCTAATAAAACCCCAGGGACATGAAGAGAAAGAGAGAGAGAGAGAAGAGAGGAGAGAGTGAGAGAGGAGAGGAAGAGAGAGAGATAGAGAGAGAGAGAGAGGAGAAGAGAGACAGAGAGAGAAGAGAGAAGAAAAGGAAAGAGGAGAGGACTATCAATATTGGACTGTCCATGTCCTGCCACTGTCATCCGGATGGCAATGCACCACCATTCAACTGCTACACACGCACCCCGTGTCCTCATTTTAAACATGCGGTAGGGACGCAGGGCAGATCCATAACCTGCCACAGTGGTGCGCATGTCAAAGCAACGGACCCAAACGCCAGTGTGAAACCAGCCTTAGGGTACTTTCACACTGCCATTTTTGAAAAATGCGGCAAATCCGGTCAAACAACCGCATCTGCCGATTTTCCGCCTAATGGCTGCACTTGCGGCACAGTTGCGGCAGGCCCCATGCATTGTCTATGGGGCTTGTGGTAAGTTGTGGCAGACGCAGCAAGTGCGGTTTTGGCAGTTATGGCAGATAGCGACCGCAAAAAATAAACGCTGCTGACTGCGTTTTTTTCGTCACATACCAGCAGGAAGGACAGCAGCCACAGGCATGGGTAGTGATGAAAACAAATTCTTTATTCCATGGTCGTGCAGCAACGTTTCGACCATCCACACGTGGTCTTTATCATGCGTTTTTTTCGTGGCCGCATCTGCCAAAACCGCACTTGCCGCACCTTACCGCAAGCCCCATATAGACAATGCATGGGGCCTGCCGCAACTGTGCCGCAAGTGCAGCCGTTAAGCGGAAAATGCAGCAGTGCCGTTTTTTACCGGATCTGCAGCATTTAAAAAAAACACGCCAGTGTGAAAGGGGCCTGTCTTAATCTTTATTGCTTTTTTTACAAATACATTTTGATATCGTTTTTGACATTCCAGTTTTTGTCTCATTTTTGACATGTCATGTTAGCTGCTGTGCCTTTAATGTCCTGGTATTTGGCTTTCACAAAACTTTCTTGATACAGTTATGTGCAGATTACAAGAGTTTTTTTCCCTTCAGATTTTCTGCATCAATTGTAATTCTGTACATACATTTTCACATACAAGGAAAAGCGACATATTGCCGAACTGCAGCTCAATTTAAACACAACAGGCACAAGATTTCTACAAATCCCATCTATTTTATTGGAACGGTCTGTAAGACGCAGCATTTTTGATGCAGCAAAAATACAGAGCATCAAAAACTCATTGCAGGAGCATAGCCAAAAAGGGTTTACTGATTTGTAGAAATGAACTTTATTTGACAAAAAAGTAATATATAGCGATTTTGCCAATTTCTCCTTTGCAGTTCATCATTAAGTCCTGACACCTCGACTAATAAATTTCTATCCATTTCCGATGCGTCAAGATGGAACCAGAAATTGAGACCAAAAGGGAATCATCATTATTCCCTGGACAACCCATTTTTGAGTAGAGACCATTTTATAGTAGAGAGGTAAAGGAGCCCCATAGCAAAGATAATCATGAGCTACTCTGGGTAACATCCCCATAGTCCTTACCACAAAGGACAAGTGGTACTGATGCATTTTTGGTCTCCTCTATCTTCCAGGATCCTTGCGATAACATCCACACTCGATTTAAACCTTAAACTTTAGTCATTCTAGTTGTAATCGGTGCTCCCTCAAGATATGTTGGAAGTATGACATAAGTCCTATTGTTAGATAAAAATATTACTATGTAGTCAGGTTGTTCAGAAAAGAAAAATAATGAAAATGTCATAAAAATACTAAATCCCTATCTTTAATAGCAATTTGTTTTTTACCTTTAAATTGAATCATTACAATCATTAAAATGATCAGTGTTGCCACACTGAATGGTAATAGGACAGCTGCCTGTGAGCATGTGCAGTAGGATGATCTACAGTGGTGACCTGAGGATAACTTGATAAATTGTAGAATTAGTTATCCTTAGGTAACAGCAGCATAAAATTAGACTGGATCAACAGCAGTGTCAGCAGACTCTTCTTACCTCAGACCTACTGAAATCAACAATAGTAGATCAGACAGAAAGGAAGGACAAGAGTATGATTTCCACTTCTTAACTCAGCACCCCTGGTATCTCAGTATTAAATCAGACAGAGTGGGCAGCAGTATGAGCAGCCTCTTCTTACCTCAGCACCCCTGGTATCTCCAGGATTACATCAGATAGACAGGGATGCCATCAGTTTGAGCAGCATCTAACCTCAGCACCCTTGACATCTCCATTATTAGATCAAATAGACAGGGATGACCGAAGTGTGAGCAGCTTCTTCTTATATCAGCCAACATTGTATCTCTAGTATTAGATCACATATACAGGATGAACAGCAGTGTGAGTAGCCTCTTCATTCCTCAGCATCCATGACAGATCAAGCATTCATTAGATCATATAGACAGGGTGGACAGCAGTGTGAGCAGCCCCTTCTTACCTCAACACCCCTGGAATCTCCTATAATCATAATATCCACTAAGAGTACATTTTCTTACTTAAAAAGAAGCGTCCTACTGCACCTGCTAACACGCATTGGTTCTATTAATATTCTAACACCGCTTTCTAGCAGTGCAACAACAAGACAGCGGCCATATCAATATGCTACATTGCTTACCCCATTACAAAAAGTGTGTATAATTTACTGATTAAAAGATATTTCTTTTATTCTTATGTTTCTGGAAATCAAGGTTCAAAATAACGCCCATGTTAATCATTCAATCTTTTGTCCCAGTTGGCAAACACATCATTTTGTTTTAATTGGCAATGATTCTTAATATAAAAAATAGCAGAACGTCTCAGACTCAAACTTTATTCTGCATATTATACCAGTTATCAAAACCACAAGGTATGTGGGTAGCGGACTACAATCATCTGCTTTGTATCCAGGCAATAGCTTTGCATCATATTGCAAGCCAAAAATTACGTAACATGAAAAAAGAAAAAAAAAAAAACAGTCTGCTGATAGAAATGTCTGTCTGTAAACTAGAAAACGAGAAAAAAGTGAATAAAAACAATATGAGATGGAAATAAATATATTGGGATAAAAGTGAAATACGTGCTACAGAATGAGACGAGAAGTGAATCTCCTGAGCAAACGGTCTACATCCAAATGGTAGATTGAGCACTCATTGTGTTCTCCACAACCGCGTCTAATGACTGATAAATTAAGTGATCACACCTTTCTAACAAAAAGTGTCCCAACCCTGAGTCAGAGTTGGAAAAGACTCTAAAGGTACCGTCACACGCCGCCATATCACCGGCGAGATCGCTGGCAATTCCCGAATTCGGCGATGTGGAAATCACATCACATGTGCATAGTGACTGGGCGATTCTATGGCGAGAAATCGCTGGTGGAGCGTCGCCTGATTACCCTGCACTGCAGTGAAATCAGGCGATATCCACCAGGCGATTTCAGAGCATCGTTGCATGTGATAGGGCAAAAGCGATGTAGAAAGCGAGCTCAGACATTTGGGAATCAATCCCATAGGCGTGCCTGAGCGTGCCGTTTCCCACGCCCCATCTGTGGCGATTGGTGGCTTGGTGGTAACGCAATTGTGTAGGCCAATCGGAGTGGTAGGGGAGCAGTGTAACACACAACACTGGCACGCCTGTCTCCTCGGCGTGCTCAAACTCTACGCCCACATCGCTGATGTGGTTGTGGCATGTGACACGGTGATGTGGGAAGGGAAGATCGCTTCCGGTCTTCGGCAGACGATTTCTGGAACGCAGGATCGCCGGAGATCACACGCGAGATTGCTACGTGTGACAGCGCCATAGCGATGTGAAAAAAATGCGCGCTCACATCAAATCGCCAGTGATTTGGAAGCCATATCGTGGTGTGTGACGGTACCTTAAGGGGATTCAGATCAGGTCATCTGAATGAAGCCACCAGCAAGGATCAAGAGTGTGACTCTTTTTTTAGTATTAGGTTGAAAGTCAAAATATCTAGTAGACTTTGTTGAAACTAGCCCTGCTAACATGGGTAGTACTAAAAATTAATGATGTTAAAAAGGAAGTCCGGGGAGAGAACTTTTTAGTACTGTCCCTACCCTCCTACATGATGCACTAAAGAAAAAAGAAAAGATACGAGCGGAGTACTATGTAAGGGTACTCACCTTTTGTGGTTGTGTGAGACACAAATACTAAATCGTAAGATGGAGGTATGCAACGAAACACCCAGGAGATGCGAACAAGGTGCCGGAGGAGTGGAGGCGAGTGGTGTTGATTTTGCACTCTCTCTCAAACTCAAAGTTCAATAATATCTCTGGATCGTCACTCTTCTTTAGATTCGTCCTTTCCTGGGAATTCGGGAGGCAGTGCGAAATCAACACCACCCGCCTCCACTCCTCCAGGCACGTTGCTCCCACATGATGAAGAAGCGCTGTACACTGCAATTAATTCTAAGATCTATAGATTACTTATAATTCAATAAAATCATACCTGCTCTTTTGCTCTCCCTCCTCCCTCAGGGGAAGTAACATTTCAGCCTGACAGCTTTATGCAGCAGCAGAGCTGGAGGTGTGTCGGGGGTGTGGACCCTGGAGGCTGTAGGATCATCCTACATTCCAGCCCCTTCACAATTCTGGGAGGGGGCATGGCAGGGGGCATGGCTGCCAGCCCCATGCTCATTTCTCTGCTGTACAATGATATTATTATTATTATTTATTATTATAGGGCCATTAATTCCACAGCGCATTACATGTGGAAAGCATATACATAGACAAGTACAATGAACATGGACAAGGCACACAGGTATCAAAGGAGAAAGACATTGTCCATGAGGGCTCAAAATCTATGAGGGGACGGGTGAGGATACAATAGGAGAGGGTAGCGTCAGTCATGCAGTGGTTGGTGGATTGAGGCTCACTGCAGGTTGTAGGCTTGTTGGAAGAGGTGAGTCTTCAGGTTTTTTTTGAAGGTTTTCAGAGTGGGTGAGAGTCTGATATGTTGGGGCAGAGTTACAGAGTATGGGGGATTCCCGGGAGAAGTCTTGTATGCGGTTGTGGGAAGAAGAGATAAGGGGGAAGCAGAGAAGGAGATCATGCTATAATATGATGGTGATATTGTGATATGATGGTGCATAATGTGTACTATCCTGTATGAGGCTGGGTGAACAGGCAAAGTATTATACTGATCAGCTCTGCCATGGTCCCACCTTCCCCATGGCTAGAAAGTTACAAAGCACTGAAAGTTGCAGTGACAGGAAGCTACCAAGTAGCTATGGGGGAGGAGAGACCTTGGCAGAGCCGATCAGTGTAGTGCTTTGCCTGTTCTCCCAAACTCATAGAGATGAGAGGAACGAGGAGACATGAGAGAGGAACGAGGAGACAGGAGAAGAACGAGAGACAGGAAGAGGAACGAGGAGACAGGAGAGAGGAACGAGGAGACAGGAGAGAGGAACGAGGAGACAGGAGAGAGGAACGAGGAGACAGGAGAGAGGAACGAGGAGACAGGAGAGAGGAACGAGGAGACAGGAGAGAGGAACGAGGAGACAGGAGAGAGGAACGAGGAGACAGGAGAGAGGAACGAGGAGACAGGAGAGAGGAACGAGGAGACAGGAGAGAGGAACGAGGAGACAGGAGAGAGGAACGAGGAGACAGGAGAGAGGAAAGAGGAGACAGGAGAGAGGAAAGAGGAGACAGGAGAGAGGAAAGAGGAGACAGGAGAGAGGAAAAGAGGAGACAGGAGAGAGGAGAAGAGGAGACGGAGAGAGGAGAGGAGAGACGGAGAGAGGAGACGGAGAGAGGAGAGAGGAGACGCGAGAGAGGAGAGAGGAGACGCGAGAGAGGAGAAGAGGAGACGGAGAGAGGAAAGAGGAGACATGAGAGAGGAAAGAGGAGACATGAGAGAGGAAAGAGGAGAGAGGAGAGACAAAGGAAAGAAGATAGAGAAAAAAAGAAAAGGAGAGGAGATAGGAGTGAAGAGAAGAGGGAGGGGGCAAGATATCTGGTATCCATAAATAATTTCAGAGCATTTTACAAAGCAAGTGTTTTTTAAAACTAAAACGCACTAAATCTGCACCAAAAATGCACTGTGTGTAACACACCTGCGATTTTGCTATTGTTATTTTTTCATGAGCACATTGAGGTCAATGGTTTGCTCCAAAAACCTCCCCAACAATTGAAATGATGTTGATTTTTTTCTGCATCATATCTGCACTACTCTGTAAGGAAAAAATAAGCACCATGTGCACAACACTTCAGAGTTCTTATTGATTTTGCTGGTTTCAGGATAGGCATGAAGATTTCTGACAAATCTGCACCAAAAAACACATCAAATTGCTATGTGCACATAGCCTTATAGTGTAAATATCTAAACAGCTACGTTTTAGTACAAGAACCTTGCGTGGAACAAAATACTGAAGGCAATGGATTAACGTACAAAGAGTGGTGACCCATGGAGTCCTTACAGCTCCATAATAAAAGGTTATAAATAAGGTATCTGCTGGATACATAGTTACTAACAAGTTCAGTGTGATTGCAAAAGCTGAGACCACCAATCACTATCTATAGCAGGGGTGGGCAGCTCCAGGCCTCGAGGGCTGCACACAGTCCAGGTTTTCTGTATATCCTTAGCATTTGACAGTTGGAACCATCACCTGTGCAGGAGGTTAAATTACCAACTGTCAAATGCTAAGGATATACAGAAAACCTGCACTGTGTACGGCCCTCGAGGCCTGGAGTTTCCCACCCCTGATCTATAGTCTACCCTTCCACTGGCCTCAAGAAAGCAGTCAACATAAGCTGGATGCTGTGGCAGGTCACACATGCACTCTGCCACTCCATTTAGGTATTGCAACCTGAAAATAATTGCTCTGCTCAGTTTTCTTCCCTTCAATAGACTTGAATGGTTGTGTATACACCCTGATGTTAAGTTCAACTCCTCCTAGGCATGGTCCTACAGCCAGGAAAGAACAGAAAGCAAGAGTCTAATAATTCTAACCAGATAGTTATTGCTTTACAGACATCATCAGTATTATTATCCCCATTGGGGCTCACAATCTACATTCCCTATCAGTATGTCATGTGGGATCCAATGCGATCCGATTATAATAATATGGGAGTCTATGGGGATCAAATCCAATTTCTGTATTGAGCACGCTCAAACTCCAAGACCTCCCACAGCCCTCCATTTAAATCGGATCTGTTAAAAAAAATAGGATCGGATGCCATTGGTCCGATTTTTATCGGATTCGATAAACGGATCCAATAAAAAAATCGGATCGATGGCATCTGATTTTGAGCATCCGATCCGATTTACAACGGACAGCATCAGATTGCGGGAAAACGTGATGTGAAACCAGCCTTAATGTCTTTAGATAGATGTGCCCTGCCTTGTGCAACTAAGCGGATACAACAAATGAGTGATTGGTCCCTTCTCTCTCCATGAACCTCACACCAGCCTCAAGGTCTGGGTTTATTGTAAGTACACCCTCGGTGGCTTTGCTTCTAATCTCACCATTCGCACTACAGATATACAAAAAAAAGCCAAAATGTTAGTTTTGGACAGCAGATCTCCAGTTTAGTTACATTAATTGCTAACTGGATCTATACCTAGATAGATAGCTAGATACACAGACAAATAGACAGATAATTGAATCTCGAGAGACAATTCAAGCGCAAATGGGGTCTTATGTTTATAAATGAAATATTGAAAGTGGCGTAACTAGGCTCACTTTTATGGGTTGTGAGAGTCACAACCACTATAAGCACTTAAACAGCTGCAACTAACCCACGTGGAACAAATGGATAAGGAGAAAAGAAAAGCGCATATGCAAATATGATGTGTCCTGAGTAAGAAGATCATTGAGGCTTTGGAACGCTTTGACCAATAAAAGGAATATTATAATCACCCTGGACTATCAATCAGTGATCTTCGCCACACAGCAGCGAGGGTTTATGCTCTTTCCAGTGTGGACTCACACTGTTTACTCAAAATATGCATTGCAAACTTCAGGTTAACAACTATCGCCCCATACAGTTAGGGCCAGAAATATTTGGACAGTGATACAATTTTCGCGAGTTGGGCTCTGCATGCCACCACATTGGATTTGCAATGAAACCTTTACAACAGAATTCAAGTGCAGATTGTAACGTTTAATTTGAAGGGTTGAACAAAAATATCTGATAGAAAATGTAGGAATTGTACACATTTCTTTACAAACACTCCACATTTTAGGAGGTCAAAAGTAATTGGACAAATAAACATAACCCAAACAAATTATTTTTATTTTCAATATTTTGTTGCGAATCCTTTGGAGGCAATCACTGCCTTAAGTCTGGAACCCATGGACATCACCAAACGCTGGGTTTCCTCCTTCTTAATGCTTTGCCAGGCCTTTACAGCCGCAGCCTTCAGGTCTTGCTTGTTTGTGGGTCTTTCCGTCTTAAGTCTGGATTTGAGCAAGTGAAATGCATGCTCAATTGGGTTAAGATCTGTTGATTGACTTGGCCATTGCAGAATGTTCCACTTTTTTGCACTCATGAACTCCTGGGTAGCTTTGGCTGTATGCTTGGGGTCATTGTCCATCTGTACTATGAAGCGCCGTCCAATCAACTTTGCAGCATTTGGCTGAATCTGGGCTGAAAGTATATCCCGGTACACTTCAGAATTCATCCGGCTACTCTTGTCTGCTGTTATGTCATCAATAAACACAAGTGACCCAGTGCCATTGAAAGCCATGCATGCCCATGCCATCACGTTGCCTCCACCATGTTTTACAGAGGATGTGGTGTGCCTTGGATCATGTGCCGTTCCCTTTCTTCTCCAAACTTTTTTCTTTTCATCATTCTGGTACAGGTTGATCTTTGTCTCATCTGTCCATAGAATACTTTTCCAGAACTGAGCTGGCTTCTTGAGGTGTTTTTCAGCAAATTTAACTCTGGACTGTCTATTTTTGGAATTGATGAATGGTTTGCATCTAGATGTGAACCCTTTGTATTTACTGTCATGGAGTCTTCTCTTTACTGTTGACTTAGAGACAGATACACCTACTTCACTGAGAGTGTTCTGGACTTCAGTTGATGTTGTGAACGGGTTCTTCTTCACCAAATAAAGTATGCGGCGATCATCCACCACTGTTGTCATCCGTGGACGCCCAGGCCTTTTAGAGTTCCCAAGCTCATCAGTCAATTCCTTTTTTCTCAGAATGTACCCAACTGTTGATTTTGCTACTCCAAGCATGTCTGCTATCTCTCTGATGGATTTTTTCTTTTTTTTCAGCCTCAGGATGTTCTGCTTCACCTCAATTGAGAGTTCCTTTGGCCGCATGTTGTCTGGTCACAGCAACAGCTTCCAAATGCAAAACCACACACCTGGAATCCACCCCTGACCTTTTAACTACTTCATAGATTACAGGTTAACGAGGGAGACACCTTCAGAGTTAATTGCAGCCCTTAGAGTCCATTGTCCAATTACTTTTGGTCCCTTGAAAAAAAGGAGGCTATGCATTACAGAGCTATGATTCCTAAACCCTTTCTCCGATTTGGATGTGGAAACTCTCATATCGTAGCTGGGAGTGTGCACTTTCAGCCCATATTATATATATAATTGTATTTCTGAACATGTTTTTGTAAACAGCTAAAATAACAAAACTTGTGTCACTGTCCAAATATTTCTGGCCCTAACTGTATCTCTCCTCCCCTTCGCCTCAAAATTACTTGAACAACACGTCTATTCCGAACTGTCCTCCCACCTCTCCTCCTGCTCCCTCTTTGACCACCTACAATCTGGTTTCCGACCCCACCACTCCACCAAAACAGCTCTAACCAATGTTACCAATGACCTACTGACCGCCAAGAGCAAGCGACACTACTTCTTCCTCCTCCTTCTCGACCTTTCTGCCGCCTTTGACACAGTCGACCACTCCCTCCTACTTCAAATCTTAGAATCTCTTGGCATCACTGGCATCATCTTCTCTTACCTAATGGACCGGACTTTCAGCATCACCCACTCCCACGACTCCTCCTCTGTTGGAACTGCCCAAGACTCGGTCTTGGGACCACTACTCTTCTCCATTTACACCCTAGGCCAACTCATTGAGTCCCACAGCCTCCAATACCACCTCTATGCTGATGACACCCAGCTCCACCTCTCCAGCCCTGACATCTCCACCCTACTATCCAAAAATCCCACAATGCCTGTCCGCCATCTCATCCTTCTTAATCCGCGCGCTTCCTCAAGCTCAACATGGACAAAACTGAATTCATCGTCTTCCCCCCTAGTCGCTCTTCCCCCCCACCAGAACTATCCATCACTAACAATGACTGCACACTCTCACCCTTCCCCCATGCCAAGTGCCTCGGGGTAATGCTCAACTCTTCACTCTCTTTCAAGCCCCACATCCAAGCCCTCGCCAACGCCTGCCGCCTCCAGCTCAAAAACCTTATCCGAATTCGCTCTTTCCTTGACCAAGACACTGATAAAACACTTGTCCACACTCTCGCCATCTCCCGCCTTGACTACTGCAACCTCTTGCTCCCGCGTACCTCTCTGAACCATCCTCAATTCCGCTGCCCGACTCATCCATCTGTCACCCCGCTACTCCCCTGTCTCCCCCCTCTGCCGAGCCCTTCAATAGCTCCCCACTTCCCAGAGATCCCAGTTCAAAACCCTAACACTGACATACCAGGCCATACATAACCTGTCCCCTCCATACATCTCCGACCTGGTCTCCCGATACCTCCGCTAAGGCAATCTGCGCTCCTCCCAAGAGCTCATTCTCTTCTCCCCCCGCATCTCTTCCTCACACAACCGCATACAAGATTTCTCTCGTGCATCCGCCATACTTTGGAACTCTCTCCCCACCACATCAGACACTCCCCTACCCTGGGAACCTTCAAGAAAAACCTGAAGACCCACCTCTTCCTTCAAGCCTACAACCCACACTGAGACCTAATCCGCTGCACCATCTCACCTTCACCTCTCCCCTTCCTACTTTCTCCCCACTTATACCCTATAGACTGTGAGCCCTCGCGGACAGGATACTCTGCCCTACTGTGCCAGTATGATTTAATTGTCATCACTTTATGTCCTTGTCCTCATCTGCCCTTACACATGTAAAGCACCATGGAACCTAATGACGCTATATAAATATTTATTAATAATAATAATAATAATAATAATAATAATAACAAGTATAGTCTATATAGCAGTAATGCATTCCCTAATTCATATATCCAGTGTTTTCATAAACCTCAGAGGGCAGTGTATTCTATACGAGTGCAATGCATTACAGGAATCTGCACCTGTTTAGTACATTTTGCTAGGATCTTATTGTCAATTTTGCTTTTTTTTTTTAAAGATAGAAAGATTGATAATAGTCTAAATATTACACCGAACACTTTAAGAGGACGAGCAGGATGAGGAGGAATTATATAAAATGCATAAAAATGAACTTGCCCCTTTTTCGATGCTCCCGGTTTGACACAGGGTCCCCTCCGCGGCTGGAATGCTGTTGGTTACACATCTGTTACTTTTGCTCAGACACCAGAGCTCTCTACACACTTCCTAGGAAAGAAGGCAGAAGCAAGTTGGTCAGAATTATAGATACCTAGAATGACTGTGGGGCCTCGTATTGTCGCATGACTACAGTGCAATGGGTTTTCTAATTTACCAGACACATGAGAAATTAATCATTTGGATGAAATGTTAAAAACACCGAGAACTCTGAAGAAGTGACCGAGAATTGTCTAGTTCTCATCTAGATCGAGTCACCAGGATTTTGAGTGTATTTGCCGGGGACTGAATCATTCTCAAATGTACTGATCTGACCAAACACATTCTTTTTTTTTTTTGTTTTCTTTCCAAGAGAACATTGGCTTTCTCTTCAATTAATGTAGAAGGCAACAGGTCTGAGAGATGGAGACTACCCAATGTATGATGGAGGTAGAGCAGGTGTTGTCTTATTACATGATGACAGGAGCTCAGGAACCTATAAAGCTGACTGCACAATGAAAAATAAATTCACAAAATGTTAAAAATGTTCAAGAATTTCAGAATATCATTTTGGGTTAATTGTCAAGGAATCGGTGAATTCCTAGTCTCCAATGCAATATTCATAAACGGGCTCCCCACCTAACATCGGTCCCCCTATAGAGACACCTTCACTCTTAAATGTGTTGAGTACAGGGTGTGCCACTGTTGGCATATAACAGTAACCTGTGAGGAAATACATCAGCAAGTGTTCATATTGAAACAATTCACCGATCGGTGATTTTCTTGAGGAAGAAAAAGGGATATGCCTCGAAACGCGTAGAATAAATCACCATTGTACCAATATTGCCTCTGGATCGGTATCATTTAGCAGCAGTGTGAATCTAATATCCACTGATCATCTTTGGTTCCTGTGTTTTCAGCTATAGCAGAACAATAGCAGACCACGTAGCATCCTCCATCTCCTTACCCTACATTTCCAACATAAACTGGAGGCGGATACCCTTTCCCCCATTATTTTACACTTTCTGTTGCTGTGTGAAAATAGCTCCATAAGTTGAGGATATGGAGGAAAAAGGCTCCTAGTCCAAAGAAATCATAAGAAAAATGAACAAAAATGACTGGAAAAACAATTCACTCACTTGTTAGTAATAGTCCTCAGTCTCAGGATGCACCATGAGAATGCAGATATAGATGATTGAGTACAACATTGGGATAAATCATTCAATAGATTTCAAATCTACAGAAAAAGTCCAAGGTGCAAAAGACAGAAGAAGTGGCCCCAAGTCCAAGGAATCAGACAAAGTCTGGCTCACACATCCACGTTTCACAGTCCCGGTACTCACCGCAATAGCCAGCCTCCACTTCAGTTTCCTGACCTGAATTATCAGGCTCATAGGCATATATGTGGTAGTGTTTGAGGAGACTCAGTCAGTGTGAAAACTGCAGTTGGCCCCCAGAATCAATTTAATTACTTGGCCCTTAACCCCCATAGCGGACCATTACCTAAGGCCCTTGATAAACTATTATTTGAAGGAAAAGGAAGTGATTAAAGATGTTGTTCATACTTTATACACATTCTTGGGGATCATAAATAAGGAGTGGAGAATCCATGCACTGATTATCACAGGCTCTCATGTGCTGTTGCAAACAGCGTTGCATTTACGCTCTCCAGGAAGCGGGCACAGTAAAAGCAGCTCCGGTGGTGCTCAATCTCACAGTCCAGCAGAAACAGTCAAGAGAGATAAAGAGAGACAGATGGCACTCACCGTTCTGAGCTTTGCTTTTGTTTATTTTCACGTTCAGGTGCAGGTACACATGGGGGAGGGAGGGGCAGTGGAGACACACGGATGACAGCTGCTCTTTTACACTTGCACTTGGTAGCGCTGCCACTGGATTTCTGGAAGCAATACTAAGCACGAAACAGCCGCTGTTGCCCATATGTCTCCACTCCCCCTCCCTCATGTGTACCCGCACCTGAACATAAAAATAAACAAAAGCAAAGCTCAGAACAGTGAGTTCCATCTGTCTCTCTTTATCTCTATTGACATTTCTGGGGATGTTTAAGTTAACACCCTATTCCTGCAAGAAATGCCCACATCTCTCTCGGTAATGCTTCTATTCCTCCCCATTCAGTTTGTGAGTCGGAGGAAACCTTTGTGGGGCCCATTATACTATTTATGTATAAAAAATGCACTGAACTCCCAATTCAGATCCCACTCACAGTTTATGAATCGCCATGTTGGCTGTTGATCCGACCACGAATAGCCACCTTCTATTGGGCCCACCATAAAATAGCCACCTTCTATTGGGCCCACCATAAAATAGCCACCTTCTATTGGGCCCACCATAAATAGCCACCTTCTATTGCGCCCACCATACAACTAGCCACCTTCTATTGGGCCCACCATACAACTAGCCACCTTCTATTGGGCCCACCATAAAATAGACACCTTCTATTGGGCCCACCATATAAACTAGCCACCTTCTATTGGGCCATTAATACAACTAGCCACCTTCTATTGGCCCACCATACAACTAGCCACCTTCTATTGGGCCCACCATACAACCACATATAACTAGCTACCTTCTATTGGGCCCACCATACAAACTAGCACCTTCTATTGGGCCCACCATACAACTAGCCACCTTCTATTGGGCCCACCATACAACTAGCCATTTCTATTGGGCCCACCATACAACTAGCCACTTTCTATTGGGCCCACCATACAACTAGCCACCTTCTATTGGGCCACCAAACAACTACACTTTCTATTGGGCCCACCATACAACTAGCCACCTTCTATTGGGCCCACCATACAACTAGCCACTTTCTATTGGGCCCACCATACAACTAGCCACCTTCTATTGGGCCCACCATACAACTAGCCACTTTCTATTGGGCCCACCATACAACTAGCCACTTTCTATTCGGTCAACCATACAACAACCTATAAAGTTACAATCAGTGAAAAACTCATGTTTTAAGCCAATTGGACACAAGTGGAATTCTAAATTTTTTTTTTTTTTTTTTTTTTTTGGCATAAATAATAATAATGATCACAAAAAAACATTTGCAAAGTTACTCAAAATGTCTGTTGAATATTTCAGCCAGTTGTACTTGACAATATTGTTGGCGGCCATAAAGAAATATCTTCAAAGTACCTTTTCGATGCAGGATTTCCACCAATGGTAACACTGACTTTGACTCTTTTAATTTGTTTTAGTGCTCGGCAGTTTAATAAAACATGAGAATAATAACAGACAGTTGACATAAAATATATTATTGCGCCGTATAAATCAAATTGCTTCCTGAAGTTTACGTGACGACTCTTTCAACATCCAGGCAGGAGGCTGAAACAACTTTGAGCAAAAAAATGTCTGCCAGGTGTTTAAAAATGCCCCGACAAGACTGACAGCAATTATACACAAGTAACGCGCAGCCACGGTGCAAACTATTCACCGTAATTACAACGCTTAAATGACTATGGGCCGAGCAAAAATACATGAAAATCCTGACGTTACATGAAAGTGGTAGAGATTATTAACCAGCGCGGAACATGGCAACCGGAATATTGGTCAATTATAAACAAATGAAAAAAAAAAGAAAGTCTGGGACAAGTTAATTATAATGCCTGGAGTTTTTCTGCCCTGGAGGAAATAGTCATCTTAGTGCAGCCTTTGTTCTAGCAGAGGAGCGTTCTCCGACCGGTTGGATTCTCATTATCCTATCAGTAACATCTTTTAGCAGCTGTTATCAATAAAACAGCCTGTAGCTATTGCTGAAAGTCGACCCACAAAGGTCAATGGAGCAGCACTTTTTTTTTTTTTTAATGTTTTTTAAGACCTAAAATTATCTGGTAGCAATAGAGGAATACTTACATACTGTAGGAAATAATAAAAAAGCATAAGGAGCACCCGGCAAGCCAAAGAATCCAAATACTGAAGTGGTTTTCAACAGGGGAATGAAAAGAAATATTGAAGGAAAATTCCACCACTATTACGGCTTATTCAAGTATCAGTGATATTTCTTGCATGAAAAAAAAAAACAATTTTTATCAGCGTTTGGTAAATTTTACTTCACGAGGGAGAGGAAGAAAGGGGTTAAAATTCTGCGCTGCTGTGCAAAAGTGAATTTCCATTCACTTTGCCGGCAAACGCAGACACGCTTTTGGGGGAAAAGCGTGAAAAATACACATAGTGTGAACGTAGCCCAAGTCTTTCACTTTGGCCCTTGGGGGTATTTGAGTTTGACATCCATGTCTTAAGGGGAATCTATCACCAGGTTTTTTGCCACCTTATCTGTGAGTAGCACAATGTAGGGGCAAAGACCCTGACTCCTAGGATTACTTACTGCAATGCTTGCTGTAGTTTTCATTAATCCCTGTTTCATCAGCAGTAGATTATTACTGTAATGGCCGCTTTACACGTCCCAACATCGTTTCGATATTGTATACAACGGCACGGGAGCGCGCACTTTTTTTGGCAGAAATCCAAGATCGCATAGGAGCTGTCACACAGGGAGATATTGGCAGGCAACACAACTGCGATGTATATGCCCCCTAGTACTCGCGAACTAGGGAACGACCATTTAACGTGGGAGAGTACTATAGGGGAAGTTGTTCTCCAAATCGTTGTTGGGCTGTCACACAGAACGATAGTGCCAGATCGTCCATCCAATATCAGGCAGTTGTAGAGCCTGCTCATTTCTCCTTGATATCGTTTTGGCATCGTTCTTGCATCGAATTGTACATTCACACCACACAACGCACGAATGATATCAGCGCCAACGCACGAACCACATGACTTTTTAGCGAAGTTGGACGACGATATCGGGACGTTTAAAGTGGCCATAAGGCTGCTTTCACATCAGCGTGAAAGCTGCCAATCAGTGGTGGGGGCGGAGTTATGCAGAGCTCCAGAATATGGAGGATTACATGGCTTCAGATTTACTAGTCTAAGGCTGCTTTCACATCAGCGTTTGTCGCTGATCGCGGCAGTTGCGGTGAAAAAACCGTAACTGCCGCGATTACCGCATAACGTCCGCGATCGCGTCACACTTGCGGCAAGCCCCATACAATGTTTATGGGGCTTGCGGTAAGTGTGCAGCAAGTGCAGTTTCGGCACTTGCGGCAGGTGCAGCCGCGAAAAAACCGCAGCATACCGCGTTTTTTTTCGCGGCCGCACCTGCCGCAAGTACCGAAATCGCAACTGCCGCACTTACCGCAAGCCCCATAGACATTGTATGGGGCTTGCCGAAAGTGTGACGCGATCGCGGCCGTTATGTGGTAATCGCGGCAGTGGTGTTTTTTTTCACCGCAACTGCCGCGATCAGCGATTACCGCTGATGTTAAAGCAGCCTTAGACTAGTAAATCTGAAGCCATATAATCCTCCATATTCTTGAGCTCTGCATAACTCCGCCCCCACCACTGATTGGCAGCTTTCTGTGTTCACTAGGCATAGGTAGAAAGCTGAAAATTAGTGGTGTGGGTGGGGTGACAGAGATCATATATAACTCAGAGAACTGGTAGATCTGCAGTAGATAAAACTGCATTTTTATCAAAGCTAAAGCAAGGAGACCAGTAAGCGATAAAGTGATGAAAGGGTCTCTGTACCTACATCATATTGCTCTCAGATGGGATAGCAAAAACCTTTTGAAGGAATCCCTTTAAGGACACTCTCAAAAGCAGAGCACTGTATGAACCTGAAATGTCTTCATCCACAACATGAATTGAAAGTATTTTGCAGCATTATTGTCCTATGTATAATCTTGACCCCAATAAATGGGCATAGCAATAGAGCTACATGAGATTCAAGGTACACGTAATCCAGGATTCAGAATCCATTGGTGTCCTTGCAAACTACATCATGCCTTAATGTAAGTATTTTATTAAAATATCTGCAAAGCATTGGGATGAGGACGGGATAATGGCAGCACATTTCAGAGAAAGTTCACAGTAGCAGCCACATGTCTGAATGACAAGGAAGAAATAGCTAGCAATTACGTTCCTCTCACAGAGGAGAAGTCAGGTGTGGTAAAAGGCTTTTAAATATTACATGATCACTGCAGAATCTCTCATCACAAGACAAGGAAATGATTCATAGATTTCCGATTGACTGGAATAGACTTGCAAGTTATACTACACTGCTAGGAAACACTGCGCTGATAAAGGTTGACTCAACAACTTCACAAACACTACATTTGAGAATTGTATTCCCATATTGTCCCCACCAACAGTTTGATTGTGTATCCAGAACATGAGGACAGAATGACGGTGAAAAATAGTTATATAATTCCAGGGGGTTTTCACCTAAGGACGCCCATGCACTCCAGACTACAGTTGGCCAAACCCAACGATACAGGTGGGATCGGACAATGGTCAAGGTTTCCTCCCAACTCAACCCTGAAAGGTAATATCCATACAGCAAAGAATCCAGCTTCAATTTCAATGGCCCATCCTTTTATTCTCCCCAGATATAAGCCACCGTTACAAGAGCCTGCCATGGGCTTGCTGATGCTGCTTTTAAGGCCAAGGGCATTCACACCAAATAGTGATTTAGATTTCTCTTTTGTTCATTAACTTTGTGCATTGATAAATAAAACTTAACACTTCTATTTTTGGGAGAATTCTAAGGCTATGTTCACACTGGATGTTTTTGATTTGCTTTTGGTGCTGTTTTTTTTTTTTTAACTGCACCAAAAATGGATCAGTTAAAATGTCTGCCAGCAATGTGAATGGGATTTTCAATTTGCTGTTCAGATGTCAGCGTTTTTGACTACTGGGTCAGAGCCGCTTCACATTGCGGCGTGATCCGGTCCAGGGCTGTCCGGGAGGACCCTGACAGCCGCTGACCGGATCAGCACACGGGACTGGGGGGCTATTATGTCCTCCAGTCCGGTGTGCAGCGCACGCAGTTCCCGCTGCTAATAAGTCAGGACCGCAGACGCCGCGGTGCTGACCAGTCAGCGGCTGCAGCTGCGTGCGCTGCACACCGGACCGGAGGACATAATAGCCCCCCAGTCACGTGTGCTGATCTGGTCCGCGGCTGTCAGGGTCCTCCCAGACAGCCCCGGACCGGATCACGCCACAGTGTGAAGTGGCCCTTAATGGTGCAGAAAGAGCCCCTAGAAATAATGAGCTTGTCAATTATTGCTTTTTCTGGTGCACTTTCTGCACCATTAGCATCCAATTACTAACCCCTCCCCGGCCATTAAACGGTGAGCTCCGGTGATGTCCACCTCCCGGGCATTGTCAGGACTTGTGGGTAGTCGGGTACGGTACTTCCAGGGCCTTGCACCATGTGACTCAGCCCGAGAAAGTCCTGTCAGTACACGTACTACTCACAGGTCCTAAAGACATCACTGAAGCGCACTATGTGATCGCCGGGAGGGCAAGAAAGTGTGTGTGTCTGTCTGTGTCCCCTGAAAATTAAGCAAAAAAGCCGATGATGCATTTGTGATGCTTTTTTGCATTAAGAGGAAACTGCACCAAAAACGGATCAACAATAAACAATAAACAGAGCACAAACACCGTCTGAATGAAGCCTTACTTTGCAGCACCTGCCTAAAACTTTAAGGCCCCCTTCACACTGCATTCTTGGGGAATCCGTGTCTATTTTGAAACGGATAGTCAGGGATCTGTTTTGGCCTCCCATGTATCTCTATGGGCACGGATTGGTCCTATATGGCCATCCATTTGCGTCAGTTTTCATGTACCCAGAATCGGAGACTGCTCCAATTTTGGACTGCCTGAAAAAAAGTGCACAAAAATGGATGAGTTGCGGTCCACGTCAATTAACATGGGGGTCTATGGAGACGGATCTGTGAAAAATACAGATCTGTAAAATGGGTCTGTTTTGCTGTATTGAGCATGCTCAGAAGCAAGGTACAGCTCCTTCCTCCCCCATCTCTGATAAGTGATGACGGATCCATTAAAAGAACGGTCTGTGGACATCAGTTGGCATCCGTTCGCACAGGTCCATGTGATCCTTGAAAATTAAGGATCCACACGGATGTGCAAAACATGCAGTGTGAAGGGGGCCTTACACAATCCATATGTCCATATTTTATAATAGAATACCATAATACAACAAATTTCATATGTCTTATACCCGTGTTCTACCGTATGACATTTGGCTGAACAAAGCCTAAAACACATACCGTATACTTCTGAGCAAGTGAACTTAGAAAAAAATCATAAAATGACCATTCTCTCACTTGTTGGATACAAAACCTGATCCTAATCCCTTTATTTTTCCAAACCAACTAAAATCATATTACCAATTAAAAAGGAAACTTTATCTTAATGAAATAGGAACATCTGGAAACCATAAAGGAGGTGGGAAAGGATGTAGACGCAGACACATAGCAGGAATACACCTAGGAAGTTGCCCTTTTGTGCCCCACTAATTACTAATGAGAACATAATATAGAAATACATAAAGGCAAAAGTGACATAAAAATCACCAGGACGTAAATGCCAGTGACATTGAAATGTGATGATGTTTGAAGTGCAGCCAGAAAATGTCAGCATTAATTATGGATGTCAATGTGGATTCTGAATATTAATGTCTAGAGGATAATGTGACACAAACTAAAAAGGAGCGACAATGGGAAGAGAGCAAAAAACGAAAAATGATGTCACTAAAGAGACCCAGAGACTCGTCATGACATCACGGTCACCAACTTAAAACATCTTTCTCATACGTGATATTTTTCAACTGGGGGAAGCTTATGGACAGGACTGGTCACATGCTCCTCCATCAGCTGCCATTCTGTGAACTAAGAAGCTATACAGTCTGTAATGATGAATATATGCTATAAAGGGGTTGTGTCATGAACAATTGTACATTTTAATTAATAGATCTTAGAATAAAAATAAATTCCACAATTGAATGTGTTAAAAAATAATGTTCCTGTCCCAAGATTATTCTTATAAATGTGCCCCTGTGCAACCATACAGGAACAGTGCGGATATACTACAGCTCCTGGGCAGGAGAGGAATTAATAGAGTATACAGACATTACAGCCGGGGATCACAGAATATAACAGTATACAAACATTACAGCTGGGGACCACAGAATATAAAAGTATAGGGACATTACAGCCGGGGATCACAGAATACAAAAGTATACAGACATTACAGCCAGGGGATCACAGAATATAAGAGTGTACAGACATTACAGCCGAGGATCACAGAATATAAGAGTATACAGACATTACAGCCGAGGATCACAGAATACAAAAGTATACAGACATTACAGCCAGGGATCACAGAATATAAGAGTATACAGACATTACAGCCAGGGGATCACAGAATATAAGAGTATACAGACATTACAGCCAGGGATCACAGAATATGAGTGTTCAGACATTACAGCCGAGGATCACAGAATAGGAGTATAGAGACATTACATCCGGGGATCACAGAATATAAGAGTGTACAGACATTACAGCCAGGGACAACAGAATCTAAGAGTATACAGACGTTACAGCCAGGGATCACAGAATATAAGAGTATACAGACATTCCAGCCAGGGATCACAGAATATAAGAGTATACAGAGACATTACAGCTGAGGATCACAGAATATAAGAGCATACAGACATTACAGCGGGATCACAGAATATAAGACATTACAGCCGGGGATCACAGAATATAAGAGTATACAGACATTACAGCCAGGGGATCACAGAATATAAGAGTACACAGACAGTACAGCCGGGATCACAGAATATAAGAGTATACAGAGACATTACAGCTGAGGATCACAGAATATAAGAGTATACAGAGACATTACAGCTGAGGATCACAGAATATAAGAGTATACAGAGACATTACAGCTGAGGATCACAGAATATAAGAGCATACAGACATTACAGCTGGGGATCACAGAATATAAGACATTACAGCCGGGGATCACAGAATATAAGAGTATACAGACATTACAGCCAGGGGATCACAGAATATAAGAGTACACAGACAGTACAGCCGGGGATCACAGAATATAAGAGTATACAAACATTACAGCCGGGGATCACCGCTGATTCTTTCTGTGACATAGAACAAGTTGTTAAACAGGCAATGAAATGTTTTACATGACAGAAAAAATTAACTGTGATCCTCGGCTGTAATGTCTGTATAGTCTTACTGCCTCCCCTGGCCAGGATCTGTGGTATATCCGACCTGTTCCTGCATGGTCGGACACATACATTACACAGGGGCACATTTACAAGAATATCTTGGAACAGAACCTTTTTTATTATTTTACATCAAATTGTGGAACATATTTTTATTCTAAGGTCTTTTAATTAAATATACAATTGTTCAAGGCACAACACTTTAACGTGCAAGTTGAGACCCTGCAATATGTCTATATTTGCAAGTGACATAAAATGACATGCAAAATAAATTGGTTAAAATAAAGATAAAATGGAAAGCCCATTCAAATGAGCCTAGGAAAGGAGTTTAGAGATGACAATTTCTTACCCCATATTTACATTGACGAGATGTTGCTCCATATTGAAAACGGCACTGCTCATCCGCATCATAGACTTGACCTGGAGCCACTGCAGGGTACACAAAGTCACGTTTTGGAGGTTCGTTGTCAAGACATGTTCCCCGGCCTGAACTGGTTGACACAGAACAGAATTAGGACTGATACACATGGGAAAATACTAAATTATAGTTTTAGTAACATGAAATAATGAATTTTAGATTTGTTTCAGTGCAACCATATATAACCATACTGGAGAATAAGTACTATTTAAAGGAGGCATTGAACTATACCTTTATCAGGATTTCACCAGGTTTACATGTTGCTTTATAGGACATGATCCAGGTGTAAGGAGGTGAATCGGTCGCTGCCACATTTTTTTACCCTGAAGACACCGATCGTGTTATTGGAATGTCAATGGAATTGTGTCCTGCGTTTTGTTTATAATGTGATATGTGAATTGTGATGTAATGTGTAATGTTCAAGAAGTATATATGAGGTTGCCAGACTGTAGGGAAGAAGTAGTTAAGTGTTGGGACTAGCCCACAATGAAGGGGTTAGGGTGCTTTCACACTAGCGTTTATTTGAAATCGCGGCAGATGCGGTGAAAAAACCGCATCTGCCGCGATTACCGCGTACCGGCTGCACTTGCGGCACGGTTGCGGCAAGCCCCATACAATGTATAGGCGGGCTTGCGGCAGGTGCGGCAAGTGCGGTTTTGGCAGTTGCGGCAGGTGCGGCCGCGAAAAAAAAAAACGCGGTCAGCCGCGGTTTTTTCGCGGCCGCACCTGCCGCAAGTGCCAAAACCGCACTTGCCGCACCTGCCGCAAGCCCGCCTATACATTGTATGGGGCTTGCCGCAACTGTGCCACAAGTGCAGCCGGTACGCGGTAATCGCGGCAGATGCGTTTTTTTCACCGCATCTGCCGCGATTTCAAATAAACGCTAGTGTGAAAGCACCCTAAGTTGTTAGTTGACAGGGAGAGAGACAGTTTCCTTCTGGAACATCAGTTAAGTTTAGATGTAGTGTGTGACAGGAACAGACATAGTCTGAAGGTCCTCAAAGCCGCATGTAGTGGGTGATCTGTGGCAAGAGAAGTAGAATGGACACCAGAGCAGATATAGTGGGATCCTGAAGTAGTGACTGAGACACAGATTAGTTTAGTCTAGAGGCCAGTCATCCAATAGAGTGACCCCCAGGTAGAAGGGTCCACAGGAAGGAACTCTAGCAGAAAGGTTTCAAACTACATACAACTTAAAAGGTAACAGTTCGACACTGACTGGTGCGTGAACGTAGTGGACTTTCCCAGGTGGACAACCCCATATTCCCCCTCCTCTACGAGGAGAATAAATGTGGATTCCTAAGTATCTGGGAGCACCAGGCTTTACTCTAGCCATAGTTACTTTGGTCAACTAATATGTAGACATTTCTGACACTGAGAAAAATGTTGAGCTAGGCATTTATATAGCTTTCCATAGGCAGGTGTCTGAGCAGTCATGCCCTGTCCTGCTCTGTCCCCATCTACATTAAGGTCAGTCTGACACAAGGATAGGTTTTAACACTGAAGAATAGGACCATCCATATTAGAGTACACCTTGTTAAGATGGGCTGGATTTAACGCTTTTATAATCAAAAACAGTATTTATTAAGTACTTTACGGTAATTATATGTACTATTACTATTAACCTACTGCAAGATATATGCTCATTTTGTTTCCATTTTAGGTTTTGTCTATTAAATGGCCATAGTATGAACATGCTCCTATATGTTGCATGTATACCAACTTATGCTCTGGCTCACTTCTTCGGTTTTGCTGTAATTTCTCATACTTTGGACAAATAGAGGCATGATTCCTTTTCAAGTTTGGGATTTCATTTACATAGCTTCCCTTGGACAGGTATCTGAACAATCAGGCCCTGGTCCTGCTCTGCCCCATCTACATTGATGTAAATTGACAAAAGGGAAGGTTTAAGGACCATCCAGAATGGGGTACACCTCGACACGATAAGATGGCTTTAACACTTGTTTGATCAAAAACAGTGTTTACTAAGTACCCTAATTTTCTATCTTGGGTTCTGTCTGAAGAAAATTGGCTAACCTAATTGGTTAAGCAATAAATTTCCCAACAATTAAGTTCATACACAGCGGTAGATATTTAATTTTTGCATTGGGATTAAAGTATTAAAGTATCAAATTTGCTTTCCCATTTCAGACCTCCTCATAAAGCGGGTGGGATTATAAATTTCTCGATGAGGCCCAAATAAGTATGGATGCTTAAACAATATTCTATTGCAAAGATACCTCTCTTCTGCACCCTTGTCGAAAGATCCTGAAATTTAATACAATCCTAAAGAAGCCTTCCCATAAGAGATGCTTCTGGAATATAGATCTGATAATGTAGATGTGGGTCTCATACTAGCTCTTTATGCATATCCCAAAGAAGTCACTGGAGATGGCTTCACTCCAGATGTAGCTACCTTTTCATTTATTCTACATCTGGATTTGGACATCTGTTTACCAACTGGGTAGGGGACAGCTGACACAAACTAGTATACTTAGCCTAGGAGGCCAATGATCCATTGATTGACAGCCTTCCCTGTATTGTATGACTGTACATACAGAGAATCACTCCATAGAAGCACCCAATGGATTCCTAGACATAAGAAGGATTTCAAATAATAAAATTCAAGCTAGGCCAGAGACACATGACACAAGACACATGCGAGATACTCACATGAGTTTCACATGACTCGCCCCGACGGACGCTGTCTCTCCAGACAGGAGCGTGTCAGCTGCTTGTGTTTCTATGCAGGTGACTGCTGTCCCGGGTGCGTCAAACGAGTATCTCGCATGTGTCTCGCATCGTGTGTCTCTGGCCTTATATTGAGACTTTTCTTTAGAAAAAAAATTAACTAGCCCTTTAACGCTAAAGCTCAACCATCTGTGTCCCTTTTTATCTACATATGTTGGAGGACATTTTGTTCTTGCAATGTCTTTTAGAAAATTCAACAATAAAGGAGAATTTACTAAACAGAATTTATAAAACAACTTTAACAAATTAAAAATAATTTTTACATGACATTCTTGTTTGCTAGTTCGCTTCTCCTCAGTTCCAAAAAATCCATCCAATAATACACCTAAGTTGGCACAAACTAAATGCCAAGTCAAGAACATTGCTGAATGGCGTCCAGAAGTTGTGGTATGTTTTCCTGTGCCATGTCATTTGTTTACTGCCAAAAAGGTGCTAGCTAGATACACATGTCTAGACTGGGGAAAGTAGTCTCAACATGGACCACTAAGTCACTTGTTGGAACTAGATGCCAACCGTCTCTGCCCAAGTCTCTGCTTAAAATATTAATTACGACAAAAATACCAAAACAAGATTTTGACTTTTAGAATCTACTGAATCACAAAATACTTAGTTCATTCTTTGTTCTCAAACATATTTCCACATAAACTTGCATTTTCTTACGGATACCTCAACGTTTGCCAAAATAAATCTTACAGAACAAGCTACTTTTAACATTTTAGGATCATCAGCCAGAAAATTAATCAGGCTTTGCCCTAGAATACATCTATATTTTTGGCATAATAATATTTTTTTTTAAAGACAAATTCCCCAGAACCGCATGAGCAATTATCTAGTGAAAAGACATAGAAAGATTGGACTTTTCATCTTCCTTGGAAATTCTTGTTTCCTTCACAACTCTATAGGAGAATGAAACTGAACGACCATGTGGTACACTACCATGTAAGAAAGTTAGTTTTAGCTAGTGCTCCCAGAAAACAAACTAATGGACTTAAAAGGGGCTTTTGTCATTAAAATGCATTCATGTGAGGGTTACTTTCTTTAGTTCAATCATTTGACATCCTTGTGAAATACAGTTTTTAAGGGCTCTCTCATTTAAGGGTTATTTTCAACATTACAAGTTATCTCCTACTTGATTGGAGGAGGAATCAATGATCAGACACCTAATCACAATGTGGTCATCTATCTGTCACACCGGGAAATATGACTCTCAGCACCCAGCGCAACACAAAGGGTTAGAACGGGGGATGGAAATGGGTAGAAAGCCATCGATATTAAAAGGTATGGTTTAGAATCCAATGTGTATAAAGCCCCCGATAGGATTATTCAAATTGCAGGGAAGAAAAGGTGTATCACAGTCCGCGCTGCCAAATCCACTCACTCCAAAGGAATACACGGTTAGATGAAACTTCAAAAAGAACTCCTTTATTACCTCCATTAGTGGGTGAATTCCTATCATTGTGAAGCAGAATTCACCAAGCGTTGGATTGTTCACCCACTAATGGAGGTAATAAAGGAGTTCTTTTTGAAGTTTCATCTAACCGTGTATTCCTTTGGAGTGAGTGGATTTGGCAGCGCGGACTGTGATACACCTTTTCTTCCCTGCAATTTGATGTGTCTCCACGAGTGAGTGGACGGTGGAAGTCCAGCAGCAGCCATCTGGAAATCATCATCTTACGCCTTCAAACCAGTTGTGGGTCTCACAACTGACACAGGTGAGTGGATTCATTATACACCACCTCAACATCAAGTGTCATAGTGATAGGGCACTATTGCGCCTCTTGTTCCCCTCCCCTTTTTCTCTTACCGAAAGGATTATTGTCGGGGGACATAACTATTCGGCATTTCTGATTTTGAACTACCGATCCTTTTCTTCTTAAAGAGATAGGTTGCAGCCAGAGATGTCAGTAAGCCGATCTCTTGTAGAGAGCAAAGAAAGGGTTCCTGTGCATAGGTGCACTTGTACGGGAAACTTTAAAAGTGGGTCTGCCACTCAGGAGCTCTCCTCTATGAGCCAGAATGGAAAGCAAACATATAGGCTTCTCTTGTTCTCATGCACAATAGCTGTCAAGACTGGCCATAGGTCCGAGTGGTGGCTACATAGTATAACATTAGTACCCCTATAGTGTTTGGAAATGCAGCTGTTTGGTGGAGTTGTCGAAACTGGAAACTGCTAATTGTTCACGGAGAGTATTCTAAAAGAAGAGGTCTCCAACCAGTGAAAGGGGTCTTTGTGTTTCAGACATTTATGGCATTTATTCACAGGTGGCTCTGGACCAGCAGCCTTTTGAGCTTTGAGATTGTGAGACCTGGACATCTTAATCTGGTCTCTAGATGCTTACTTCATGGATTACACATTTGAAAGAGATTCTTCTGATGAAAAATAGAGGCCTGCAATGTCCTGCAACATTTCAGAGCTATTCTGTATCTGTTTACATATACCTCACAGCTGATCTGTTTCCGCATCTTACACAAGTGTCAATGGAAGGAGAAGTAGAGATGTGTGGCCATCTCTTCATTAAATCTCCGTCCACCATGCGAGGGGGACGTCCATTCTAAGAATTAGTGTGGATCCCAGAGGTGGCTATAACATAAAATGACTAGGATAGAAATACATCACAGACAAAAGCAGCCATATCTACCAAAACCAACCGATGATTGCATCCTGCAGTGCATTGGATAGTATCTATGGCTGCCTGTGATTTTCTTTTTTTTAATTTTAGGATAGTAATATCCTTTTAACACACAAATAAGAGTGATTTTTCTATAACAGCAAAACTGTTCAATGACATTCCAAAAGATAACAGTTAAAAAAATCTATACTGAAAAGAAAACAGTACTCACTCTAGAAAGCTGGTGATGTATTCCCTGCTACATGCCGACCAGGAGAAAGGGTTTGTGTTTGACGTAATGTGAGCTGCCATTAACTTTGCTGCCTCGTGACCTTTGGTCCCACATGAGTTTCCAATTCCATCATGATTCATGCCAAAACTAGAACATATGAGAAAGAAAACATGTGGAGATAAGCTGGTGTACCATATGAAAATGTATGACAATACCATATCAAAAGGGCTTCACTATACCCCAGATGCTGACAATCATTGTTTTCATCCCTTTTAGGGTGCTAGTATGCGTCGTGGCCGAGATGCGGTAACCACAAGTGGATTATGTCTAATCCTGTACTTGCTGTAGTTTAGCAGGAGGTATAGGTGAAGCACAGCAATTATAAGTATTTCAAGGAAGAATGCTACAACTCGCCTGCAACGTGTAGCAGCACCCACAGGCCAAATTCAGACATCTGTGAAACTAAGTCTAAGTATGGACTGTAGTGTCATGTCAAGTCCAAAAGCGCATCTCCTGACCTGGAGTCCACAGCCTCATATACGTCTATGAGACGGGTTAAGATCAGTAGATCCACGGCCAAACCTGATATCATGGTTTTTCCTCAGACCTTGTGTTTTGGAGCATCTGAATTTGGCTTAGACTGTAAGCATGTACAAGTGGAGTCATTACTCCTTAATCAATGTGGCAGAACATGGAGTCCTCATGATTACATACTATAAAACTACAGTATACCAGCATATGGCGCTGTTGAACATCACTTTACCATGGATATATACTGTACTAGAATCAATGGCTTTATGGGAGGTTACCTCTATAATATCACATCTTTTTTTTTTGTAGAATTGTGTTCTAACAGGTTCATACTGAAGGACTGAAAAGTTACTGTATAGCTCCATACATGTCAATGAAAGCTGTATTACATTATTGTTCAACCTCAAAGGGTGCATGGTGCTTCAATACAACCTATTAACTATAAGACTTTAGTCTGATTGTTTACTAGATGGGGGGCCTGGTTTTATCGCATCGGGAGATTCTAGAATGTGTTAGACAATCGTTCAACTATATTATTGTTACTGAATGAAAAAAATAGGTGCATGTAAAACTGCAATAGCAGTCAAATTGCAATGCAATGCAAACAACAAAGTATGTGTATGTATGGAAAATATGATGAATGCTGGTATTGATTAAATTATTGCCATTTTTTTGCTATACTAATATGATGGCTGTTACACCTTGAGCGCAACTGTGCATCAGCAGTTGTAGTAACATGGCGGTCGCGTTAGCAATGATCTGATGGTAGATACTAGACTGTACGTGCTCCTTCCAGGTCTGATATGGTTGAGGGGTGGTCGAAGGCCGCCCTTGCATAATTCTAGGGGTTTAGAGGAAATGTTGTCATGCCCACCAAGGAAGCTATTCACGCCTACTGAATGTATGTTGTGTTTCAAAGTGGGCGTGACCTTGTTAGTTGGTGGGAGTAGCGGTGTAGCCTACACAAGGCGGTCTTGATCCTCCCCCTGCACCCTCGTCTCCCGCCTGTAGGTCTTACTCAGACCCCAGCTTAGCAATTATAATAAAGTCTATGGCCATATCTCTTCCTAAAGCAATGGGGTAGCAATATAGCCACTGCTACAACTGGTCTGCTACTGCGCATGACCAGGTGTACAAAGATGTCAGCCACATCAGTAACTGCACATAAGCATGGAAAGACTTTCTTTTTTTACAATATGGCCTATCAGGAGATACCTGGGTCTGCCTGCAATTCGGCCAGTGTCCTTTAGGTGGTTCTATTCCGGGAAAAAACTTACAGGCCAAATAAGGCTTCCATGTAAGTAGATTCATCAATTAGACAATAATATATGTATATACAGTGGCTCTTTGGATAGGACATTTATATGGTGAGGCCTGATCACTTGTATGCCCTCATAACATTTGAGTAACGGATTCCCAGATAAGATACATGACTAGCAAACAGAGGGTGTTTTAAGTTATATTTCATAAGGAACATGACAAGAACATACTTTTGCCTCTATACAAGTCACTACTGCGGCCACACAGACTACTGTGTACAATATTGGGCTTCATTGTATAAGAAGGACAGAGTTGAACCTTAATAGATACAGAAAAGAGCAACCTAGGTTACTGGGTGGATGGCAGTAACAAGGCATCCAGTAAAGCAAGTAATACTTTGCTAGAGTCAGGGTCTTTGCCCCTACATTATACTTCTAAGATTGGGAAAAAAGAGAAGTTCTCCAGCAAAGACAGAAGATTTGGTATTATAAAAACCTACTTTTTATTTTTCTTCAGTTAAAAAAGATCAGCATGAAACGGGTAATGAGTACCCCAGTGAGGGGAAAATGGAATCCCGCGCGTTTTGAGTAGCGAGTCTTAATCATGGATCCATGATTAAAACTTGCGGGTACCCATTACCCATGTCATGCTGATCTTTTTTAACTGATTGTAAAATCTGGTGACAAATCCATTTAAATGTTTTCTTAGGCTAGGGTCACACTTTGGAGCCTGCATCCAGCAACTGGATGCATTACTGGATCCAGTTTTTCTCCTTGTCTGTTTGGAGGCATTTTTACCGGATCAGGTACCTGATCAGGTACCGGATAGTACCGATATGTACCATCAGGTACTGGATCAAGTTTTCATAGGGTCCCATGTTAAAAAACTGATCAGGTTTTGCTAAAAGGCCAAAAAATGTTGCAGACCCTATTAAAACCTGACTTCTCAAAAACTGGATCCAGTAGACAGATTGCACTCTGGCAAACAATTTTTAACATTGGAGTCTATGGGTCAGGTACCTGATCAGGTTTTCAGGATGAAAAACTGGATCCAGTAACTGGATTGCAAACGCAAGTATGACCCTAGCCTTAGGTCTGGATAACCCATCCCTGATGTGCAATTTACCACTTTTCAACTCCAGAAAGGCTCAGTCTCAGACTAAATCTTTACACCCCGTTATTGAGTCAAGGAGAAGTTCCATTGGTCGGTCAGTCTATTCTTGATGGATAGTAAAGTTGGCCACACTTATTAGATACCTGTTAGAAGAATGATGGCTCGGCTTGGTTGATCGCTCCTGTGTTCTCTACTATGGAACAGCTGGCAGACTCCTCTGGCATACACTTATCTCGGTGCTGAACAAAAGGATCAGCCATTAAAATTCAAAAGAATATGTCCTTCTCTTTTCCAACTTTATCTGTCGGGGTAGTGTCAGGATGCCTACATATACATTACATGGAGGACCAATATGTTGAAATAAGTAGCTGACTTCTCAGGAGACCCGAAGAAGCATACACATAGCCACTAATGTACAAAAAAAAAGTAGCTACATGACGGCTAGGCCTACCTTAAAGAGGTAATCCACTACTAGGACACCCTTCTGATTCAACACAAAATAAAAAAAGCCTATACTTACCTATGCTGCTGGCGCTGTTCCAGCATTGTCGAGACTCCCGTTCCTGGGGTTCACCTGAGATTGTGACAACATGTGAGCCCAAGGTCAAATAACTGTTGGCTTCTATCTCTCCACTTTGGATAAAGGATCAATCAAAAGGAAGTAAGCGGCAGCCACAGTGCCTACTTCCTGTTAATTAACTAATCTCTCCGAAAGTAAGGAGATTGGACATGGGGCGAACGTGTTGTCACAATATTATGTGAACCCCAGGAACGCGAGTCTCAACAATGCTGGAATGGCACCAGCAGTGGAGTTGAATATATGCTTTTTATTTTACCTGGAGGAGACATGTGGAATCAGGAGATATTGTCCTAGTAGTGGACAACTCCTTTAATTAGGTCATTGGTAGCGGTCAGAAGTCGAGGTCAGGCAGCAGCAGACAGACCACACACATTTCATTTTTTATATTGGAGGAATTGTCTTAAAAACTGGGAACAGTAAAATGTACAGAATTTAATTTTTGCTCAGGTTACTTTTTTTAAATTAAAACTAAATCATCCAGGGGGTGGACATTGAGATTAACATTCAACGCTTGATTACTTGGCTTTACCAGACAAAACAGAAAACTGCAGTCATAACATCCTGTCACTCCACCATACCATGAAAGCAGACAGCTAGAGATATTTAAGACGCTACACAGATTCTATCTGTGTGCCCACATCAGTAATTCCCTCAGCTAACGTGTAATTATCAAGGGGTGTACCACATCCTCTTGTGGGTCCAGACTGTCATGTCACAGCGGACTCTGTACAACTACAGGGAACAACTATCTGTCTGTGTGATGTACAGTATGCGGCTGGAACTCAAATACAGGTGTCACCGAAAAATTCCACAAAAATACCAACTCTGGGGTAGACATACTTGGCATGCTTTACCCACACAGATATATGAGAACCTTCCAAAGAATCAGCTACACAATAAATATATATGTACTAAAAGATGAACATATTAAGCTAGAAGGCTACCATGAAATATATTGTGAAAACTGAGAAAAATGTGCATTAAAAAAATACAGATGCATATATTAATTCCCTTGTTTCTAGAGTTTCAACACATTTAGTCATTTTGGCCAATGGATAGCGATGGCTGTATATCATAAAGTACAATACATTACATTAATAAACATGTAACCTGTACATACCTACTGTATATGGGTATACTGTGCTTGCATGTAGAAGAAAACAAAAAGATCCAAAAAAATATATACTAATACAATATTGACTCCAAATATGTCAATGCAACATTGTGAATTACTATCGACATCTTCCAGAGGCATCCTAAGGAGCAACCTTCAAGTAAGTTTTCTGTGAGTACAAAAAGTTTGCCTTATATCAAGCACAGTGCAAATTTCTCCATGAACTGGGACTAGTATAGTAGTTCAACCCTCCTCACTTTCATGCACTTACTTTCATTACCAGTCACGTCTTATCGACAAAAGAAGAGCTGTGACAGGTTTCTTTCATCAAGCTGCAAGATCAGACACCGAATATCATGAGTGTAATGATAGTTGGTGTACAGGGAGAAGCATTTCCTGGATACAATGGGGCCCAAAAGGTCCCTTTGGACCAAATGAGGAGACCAATACTATTCCAGACCCCAGGATAGTTGGAGGTCCTATTGGAGACATTGTATTGTGAGCTAAAAGCATACCCAATGCAGACCATATTTTGGGAAGTATGCAGCCAGATTTTTGTATCCTATACAACCTATTTTAGGGCCATACACTAATGACAGAGGTTGACCACTTAAGAAAACAGAATCTACTTAAGAAGTCTGAGATGATAAAAGTTCTAGGATCCTTATCTCTAAGTCAAAGAATGTTAGGGCCCAAATACAAGAGACGAAAATGGGTCAACAAAGGTCCCTAAACACATAACAGACTGTATCAGCCAATAATGGGGTTTTTGATTGGTTGATGATGTAGTTGTTAAAACCTCTGGCAACGGAGAGGATTCAGACCCATTTCAATACAGTGGTGCCACCAACAGGAAAAATGAGCTTCCAAGCCGGTGGTATATTAATAACAAAATTTATTAAGCCAAACTCACTCGAGAGGCCTTTTCAACATTCATCAGTTGGTTAGTTATCATTCAGAACAAGGAACCTGGTAGACAATCATTCATTAAGGTCAGGTTTTAGCTAATGTGACTGAACTCAATTACAAAGAGCGACTCACACTTTGGAGGACCAGTCCAGTGTTGCATTATTCAAACAACCAATTCATAGGAGTGGTCAAATTGTAATACCTAATATGCCCTGTGGTGGAGCTGTAGGGAAATTGATTTTCATAAACACTACTGGTGGGAACTAGAGATTTTAGTAAAGATAGGGGACACAATGTGGTATGATTACTCTCAAGAGGCCCTGCTGAAAGGTAGGGATTGTCCAAAGTAGATACCCCCTTTGAAGCTTTAATTATACTAAAGAGAGTATGTCCGCTTTATTTTAGCCTCAAAACTATTTATATGTGCATGTGTATCTTTCAAAGACAAATCCAGCCATACCTTTACATGGACAGTCTGTCCTTCTGTTCCTAAGAAATCAACAATTAAATTGCTATGCAAAAAAGGGTGTAGCTCTGAAACTTCTGTTGCTACAGCTCCTTTCAGACGGCACTGGGCAGAGAATAGAGCTGGAGTGACAGATGCGTCAGATCTTCAGCCTCATTTGCTTATCAATTCAATTGCTGATTTCTAAATAATGGACTGGAAAAGGTATTGCTGAACTCGTCTTTGAAAAAGCTACATGAACATATAAATAGTTTTGGGACTGAAATCCTGCTGACTGACTCCTTCAAAGTAATACAATTAAAAGAAAAAAAGCTATTATGTATGGAACATTAAAACGACAACCACACAAATCATATGTCAAACATTCGGGAACCCAAAGCAATTCACAGAGACACAACCAGGTTATCACAGTACTTAGAATATTTGGGTTTATTGGTACACACCTTACTTAATTTGAGACCCCCAGGCTATGCTCACTTTGCTTTTTTTGCTGCGGGTTTTCTATATTTTTTCCATGAGAATTAGGCTAAGTTCACACTGGATGTTTCAGAACCATTTTTGGTTCTGCGTTTATTTTGAAAACTGCACCAAAAAAGGATCATTCAAAACCTCTACCAGCAAAGTGAATGAGATTTTCAATTTTCTGTGCAGACGTCAGTGTTTTTGACTCCTACGTTAGTGATGTAGAAAATAATGAGCATGTTATTATTATTGTTATTTATTTACAGAGCACCATTGATTCCATGGTGCTGTATATGAGAATATACATACAAACAACTTAAAATACAATGAACAAACTAACAGTGACAGACTGATACAGAGGGGAGAGAGGACCCTGCCCTTGCGGGGTTACATTCTACAGGGCAGTGGGAATAGAGACAGTAGGTTGGGTCTGCTCTGGTGGTGGTGGAGCACCGGCTCCGGTGGTGGTGGAGAGCCAGCTCCAGTGGTGGTGGAGTGCCGGGTCAAGTGGTGGTGAGGTGGCACTGTAATCATTGCAGGCTGTAGGCTGTTCTGAAGAGATGGGTTTTCAGGTTCCACTTGAAGGTTCCGAGTGTGGGGGACAGTCGGACATTTTGGGGTGCAGAATTCCAGAGGATGGGGGATGCTCGGGCGAAGTCTTGCAGACGGTTAGATGAGGAACGTACAAGTGTGGCAGAAAGAAGGATTTCTTGGGAGGATCGAAGATTATGAGCTGGATGATATCATGAGATTAGTTCAGAGATATATGGGGGCACAGATTGTGGACAGCTTTGTAAGTCAGTGTTAATAGTTTGAATTGGATTCGTTGGAGAATTGGGAGCCAGTGGAGCGATTTGCAGGGAGGAGAAGTGGTGGAACAGCCAATGTTAATTTGTGCTCTGTTTTTCTGGTCGCTTTCTGCACCACTAACATCCAATAACTTACCCTCCCCCACGATCCCATGGCGAGCCCGGTGAGGTCTTCCTTCCAAGCATCGCAGGACCTGTGGGTACTCTGTGCGGTACTTCCAGGACCTGGCACCATGTGACTCAGTCACATAGTAGTACAAGTACAGGACCTGTGCCCTCAAAGACAGGTCCTGCCAGTGCCCAAAAGAAACACCTCACGGGAACTCATCATGGGATCGCGGGGAGGGTAAGAAAGTGTGTCTGTCTGTCTGTGTTCCCCAAAAATAGAGCAAAAAAGCAGTAAAAACAGATGATGCATTTTTAATACTTTTTTGGTGCAGAATCTGATAAAAAAAATGGAGCAAAAATGCTCTGTCTGAACTTGGCCTTGTGCAATACCAGCAAAAGCTATGAGATTTCAGAAATCTCATGTACACACTCTGGCAAATGGAAACCTGCAGCGTTTTTGACAGCAGCATGTCAATTCTTTCAGCATTTTTGCTGCTTTTTTCTTTTCACTATTAAAAGCAATGAGAAAGTGCAAAAAAAGCAGCAAAAACTGCCTTTTTGAAGCAAGTTTTTTTTACTGCCAAGAGAGCAAATTTTGCTGCAGAAAGGAAAGCAGCAAAATAGCAACACGCAAACACACCCCTACACTATCTTGACCCTAAAAGAGTGTACCCTGACTCCTTGAGTCAACAACACACAGTAGCACTCCAGCGGTATTACCTTCTCTTAATTCCCAAAATCTTATATTTTTGCCAAACACTGAAAAATTTGGATGTGAATTTGCTCCAGGCTTGAACTAATCCTCCACCACTTTTGACCTTATTTTAACCACGCTCTAACCTCGTTTACTTCCAAAGAACACCAGCATATCAGAAAGCCTTACCCTTTATTTTAACCACACTCCGATCAGTGGAAGCAAGACTAAATGAAAACAACAAAAAAAAAATCTGCCTAATGTCAGGGAATATACTGGGGCTGATTCTAACAAGGTTATTTGAGATTCTGCGAAAGATCAGAACATGGAGGCCTGAGCTGCACTTAAGGAACGTGTCAGTCCTTTAGGAATTTCGAAGGCATTTTATTGCATCAGGAGTCTTTAAAGCAATATTTCATCTTAGCCAAAATAATTTAGTCTAAGATTAACACTGACGAATTTGTGTATGCATGTGTTTTTTCTCTTCTGGCTTTTCCAGACGAGCCATTCGCTGAAATGACATTTCATAAAAGAATTTCGACTTATGAAGCACAACATGCATTGAACAGACTTAAGAATTATAATTTCAAGCAGAAGACAAGAGCCAAAGGTTAAACACGGTGCAGTAGACCGAAGCGACAATGCAGAAGATTTATCTACTGGATCTCCCCAAGGAGAACTAGTACTATACCTCCCCAAGATGTGAGTCAAAGAGATTTCACCCAGCCAACCAGCATCTTGCTTTGAACCGATAAAGGAAATGAACATCAAAAAAGCAGAATGCTAACAAGTGTCTGTTTCAGTCATGTTACAAAAGGGAATCTATCAGCATGTTTTTTGCTTGAGTGTCAAGATGGAAAGCTCGAACATGGGACTGCTACTCAACACAAAGAAGACAAAGATTTTGACTACTGCCCGGTCTGAAAGGGATACATTTGAGATGGATTGCAATGAACTAGAAGTGGTAAAGGACTTCAATCTACTAGGATCACTGATCACTCAAGATGCAACAATGACACCGGAAGTCAATAAGACTAGCTATGGGAAAATCCACCATGAAGTCAATGGACAAGGTCTTCGAATCAAGAAACATTTCACTAGCAACGAAGACATACAGAAGTGAAGCACTTATGATAAAGAAACAAGCATAAGGAAAGTCAACGCCTTTGAAATTTGGTGCAGAAGAATGATGTTATCAATACCATGGATGGCAAGAAAAACAAACATGCATTTTGCAACAAATCAAGCCAGATATGTCTCTTGAAGCAAGGATCTCCAAGCTATGACTTACCTACTTTGGACACATCATACAAAGAGAATAATCACTAGAGAAGGACATTATGGTAGGACGAATAAGGTACAGGACAAAAGAGACAGACTAGCAACCCAATGACTTGATACTGTCAAGATAACAGCAGACAAGACCCTGGTGGACCTTTCTAGGTTCGCACAAGATCGATCTTGCTACAAAGCATTCATTTATCAAGTCACTATTGCTTAAGATTGAGCTGAAGGCTGATCAATAATAGTTCCTCACAAATGTTAGTTACCAGTCTTGGCTCCAGGCCCCTCCCACTGGTTCTAAAACCAGAAAAATGTAACATTGTTCATCACATACAAGGCCTAAGATGTTTAACACAAACCATTAGAAGACATTGCGTTACGACCCATACATCCAGCTACAGTTGCTCCACTGACTTCTCGCCACCTCTCTCAAAAGAGCAAGGAGGACTGTGCAGAATGAGATGGAAATGAAGGCTAGAATGGAGGGCTATACTCTATACTGAGTCCTTCTATTGTCTTGAACTCAATGATAGCTGTAATTTGGTCTAGAGACAATGTGGGCAATGCCATGAAAAGGCATGAGGTATCATTACATCTATCCTACTACTGGCATTACAGTGTGAGCTGGCATAATGTATCGTTGCCAGAAATCTCTAGTTCTAGTCTTCACTTCAGATACACCAAATTGGCGTTACACTGATTTGGTCATAGAATGAGTGGAACGTCTCCAAAGTTTCTCAGGAACTGTTCTTCAACAGGGCAACACTTGACCATATGATGCTGGTGCTACTGTGAGTAGCCTGCACGAAATAAATGTGTCATCATAGCCTGCAGGGTTGCCAGACTTGTCTCCCATTCAGCACGTCTGGAATGTCATTGTCTGGCAATTGCCAGGGAAGCTGCTAGAAGCAGACTTTGATTATTTCTGTGCCCAAATGCATTTGGCTTGGGAGAACACTCCTCACACAACAATATTAACCTCATTCTTGATGTTGCAATTTCCAACTTGAGAAGCGAAGGAGTTACCTAGAGTGAAACATTCTTTGGGCCAATATTTTGAATAGACAGGTGTATCTAAATGAATTAGAATATCATCAAGTAGTCAATTTATTTCAGTAATTCAATACATAAAGTGAAACATATATTATGAGGAGTCATTACAGAGTGATCTATTTCAAGAGTTTATTTATGTTAATGTTGATGATTATGGCTTATAGCCAATGAAAACCCAAAGGTCATTATCTCTGAATATTAAAGTAGGGAGGATGAAGGGTCTGAGAGTTAAAATATTACCTAAATAGGTATCAGAGGCTTCACCTTGTGTGGTTGTGAGAATGACAACCACTATAAAAGCATATCACGGCTGTTCCAGTCCCCAGCGTGGTGCATAGAGAGTAGGGAGGATGAAAGGGTGACAACCACGCTGCCGTATTCCTTAAGATATCAATGGGTGAATATAACATTGAATTATTAGTCAACGCATTTTCAGAGCTCCCTGGACCCTTCCCCAGGACAAATCAATATCATATTGCCATGTTTCAGGGTGTGTCAGGGAGTCCTAAAATGCTTTGACTAATAAATCAATATTATATTCAGCCTTTGATGTCTCATGGAATACGACAGCGCGTTTTTTTAACCCTTCATCCTCCCAACTTTAATTTGCTGAGATCATGACTGTTGGGTTTTCATTGGCTGTAAACCATAATCATGAACATTAACAGAAATAAACACTTGAAATAGATCCCTCTGTGTGTAATGACTCTATATAATATATGCTTTTCAATTTATGGTTTGAATTACTGAAATAAAATAACTCTTTGGTGATATTCTAATTCATTGCAATGCACCTGTATATTTCCTATACTACTCAGCCAGGTATCGGTGCCACTAATCCGCTGGAGAAGTGCAGCTTGTAGAGTGATTGACTGACTATAACCCCACAGCTCATTCTGTGTATCCCGCTTGTTCCAATTCATTGAGATTCACCTGAGGTTCCATGATAAAGTGGCCTTTATATATATTTTTTTTATTCAACAGAATTTGCATAGCAATTGGATTATCAGCAAGTGGATCATACTGCAAAATATCCTCTGTGGATCGGATCGATGTGCATATACCCATACAGTTAGTAGCTTTTCTCATTGATGCTTAGGAGTTTACTTTTTGCTTAGAAAAACCTGAATTTACAGTTTCTCCACTGGAGTTGCGATCTAATTTAGCCGAGTCCAGTACACAGACAGGAACCAATTCTACAGAAATCGTAGTAACTCGCCCATATTATTTAGAAACTACAACGAAAAAGTCAGCATCTGCTGTAAATCTTGGGGTTAGCGTCTGAAGCCGACCACTGTCCCCCTAAATACTGGCTAATCATATGTATATATTTGAAAAACAGAAAACCCAGAATTAGAGAGCTGTTTTGGGTTCTATAGTAACCCATCTTCTCAAGATAGACCGCCTTGGTCGAGTATTAATAGAACGCTTGGCTGGTTGAGGTATTCATTTAGCGTCTGAAAACTTCTACCTTGAGAAGTCTACTTTCCATGCGATACCAAGACACGATTCTCATTTAATACAAACTGAACCACATCACAGAAACCAAAACTGTTTTCCTAAGCTTCACATTTATGACATTTCAGCCTACTTAGGCAATAAATCATAATGGCTGAAAACCTAAAGAAGTATTCTGTTCACATTTACAGAAGTAGAATGTTTTTCTAACAGAAACAGACACGAGACATAATAATCAAATTCACCGCGTAAGTAGATAGACAGACAAGTGGTAATTATTCGCACAAGCAACAAAATGAACGGCTGGCTCTCCGTAAGGTGAATGAGGGATAGTAACAGCACACGCACAGAATTACCCGGATGTTTTTAATATGCGGTAACTGTATTTTCGTGCAGTGTAAAATATAGCCATCGTGACGGTAACCGCCAAGGACTAATGATAGCTTGCAAAATTCTATTTCTTTTTTAATCCCCTTTCTCTGATTTTTTTTAAAACAAAACTTCTACAAACTAGCCTAGAATATTTTGGAGACATATTCTTACATTATTAGGTATTTAACCAGTTTATACCCATTAGATTTGCCAGTTATTTTCCTCTATTTTTGAAGTGTTGACACAAAGCCTAATGGGTACTTCACACTAAGCGGGATCGCTAGCGAGACAGCTGATATGTCACAGTTTTTGTGACACAACAGCGACCTTGCCAGCGATCTCGCTATGTGTGACAAGTAGCAGCGACCAGGCCCCTGCTGCGAGATCGCCGATCGTGTTAGAATGTCCTGGACCATTTTTTGATCGTCGGGGTCCCGCTGGCCAGCATGCACCGGTGTGTTTGACGGGGAAAATGACCACAACCTCATTACTACCGGTCTGAGTGACAGGGTCCCAACAACTGCCATATCGTTCCGTATCATTGCTGCAAGCCGCTGGTGAGATCTGACTGACATCTCACCAGCGACCACGTAGCAATGCTCCGGCGATCCTTACCAGGTCGTATCATTGTCAGAATCACTGGTGCGTCACTAAGTGTAATGGGGCCTTAAGGCTCCGATTCATCAAAGTGTTTACTCCAGAAAACTGTTGTAAAGCATCTGAAAAATCATAACATTTTTTGCACAACTACGTGATTTCTCAACTAAAGGAGTCTCCACTCCAGTGCGGGCAGCTCTGCCAAGATTGCATCGGTTGTGCAAGCCCATCAACTTAATCAAAAGTGGAAGTGGTTTCCAAGGTCAAATTTGTAGCCAAAACAAGGAGTGGAACAATCAGAGGAAACGTATAATAGAAACACGTCTCCACTTCTGTATTTATCACCCACTCTGAATTTTGGCTACAAATAATGAGGTAAAATAGTCACCAAATACACCAGAAAGGTATCCTTACTGAATTAACCATTCTGGCAAGGCGCACATCACATATTCGATGTGCCGAAATCATTATGAGGTGTTCCCCTCTTACTGAACTTGGAACATCTTATGCCTGCACGCCCAGTCATTAAGACAGGCGTATCAAAAACCGGTATTACTAAATGTTAGGCTAAATTTGGTCATTCCACCAGAATGGGTTTTGAATCCTAGCTCTTGGGGACCACCAACATTGGTTCGAGCAGTGGTTCCCAAACTCCAGTCCTCACAACCCCCAACAGGTCATGTTTTCAGGATTTCTTTAGCATTGCACAGGTGATGCCTTGATCATGATTCCATAATTTGTTTAATGCTAAGGGAATCCTGAAAACATGATCTGTTGGAGGCCATTAGGCCTGAAGTTCGGGAAACACTTGGTTAGAGGAACTGCAAATAAATAAGCATCCAGCAGACACATTTTGATTTACTAGCAATTGTAAACTAATCCTATGTTCAGAAGCAGAGTTTCTGAAAGCAGAAAATGTTAAAGAAGTGAAAAAAATTTTTTTAGAAGTTTTTACTTTCTTTAAAGCTCTTTTTTTCTGCTTACTTTGACTTAAAAGGGAACTTGTCAGCTGATACATACTGCCCAAACTATGAGCAGCATATATGAGCCAATGGCTATATTATCTCAGCCAGGTATTTCTGACTTTGAAACGATGCGGCATTTCAGAGAAAAACACACTATAATAGCCAGTAGGACTGAACGGTGCTGTCACGTAGTCACATTGGCGGCTTCTCCCAGTCAGTTTTTTTTTCAAGCAGAAAATGATGAGGAAAGATATAAAAAAAAATTAAAAAAAAAATAAACTTTTTTAGGAGTTTTAATTTTCCCCTAAGCTTTTTATTTTCTACAGCCTTTCTCTGACTTCAAAGAGAATACATCAGCTGATACCTGCTGCCTGTAAGAAGAGACCTGTCAATCCAGTGTAGTGGGCAGGGAGAAGCTGCCTGGGACCTGTCTATGTGACTACTCTACAGTGCTTCTCGCTCCCCAGTTGGCTATTAAAGTATGTTTTTTTATTTAGATGTTGTGGTGATCATACTGCCAGGGGCTGATGTGTGCTGCCCTCGGTTTGGGCAGCATGCTAGTCAGTCATATGTAAATCCAAACTGATTATGCACTGCTCTCCCTCCCACCTCTCAGCAGCCATAATAAAAGACAGTGAAGATTTTTACGATCACTAATGCCAGCATGAGAAAGATGGGTGGGATTATTGGCATGTTGAGCATGCTTGACTAGCCTGTGCACAACACTGAATTCTCTGGGGTTTACAGTAAGATAACAGGAGAAGATAGAGCAATAAAAGTTACTGGTCCTGAAAGGGCTGCCCAATCCCTAATCCAGGATGCCATTAAAATTGTACTAGATAATCACCTAGCAGAGTCTCTTTAACTTGGATTTTCCTAATAGCGTTCATGAAAAGTGCATGTTTTACCCTTTTAGAGTAAACCAAGGTGGACATATCATTGGTATAAATTGTAAAGCCACACAGGGGACCCAGAATTAAGAGGGTTCATTTCCACCTCCACAACAGGTGGAATTGTGCATTACGATGAACTATTAGACTTAAAAGAACCCTTATTCTTGTACTGGGGCTCTTTTCTGCCTGCGTCTGCCAGTGAGGTAAAAGCACACGCAGTAGATGTTGTTATGGATTTTATCCTCTGCATTGTAACTAAACAAATCAGCAATGAAAGAACTGACAAGCTGTGTTTATGCCATGGTTTTGTTTTACACTGGGGAGTTTTAACATGCAAATTCATTCACATCCAATAGACATACTGGTAAATCTCTACGTATGCAGGAAAGGTAGCCAAACTTCGGGACTGTTCCAATCAGTAAAATCCATTTTATTCCGATACATTAATACAGACTACGCGTTTCAGGCATTGAAAATGCTTTTTCAAGCAAAAAAGGTCTTTCTATGGCTGAAACGTGCAGCCTGTTTTAATGTGATCCCTATTTTAATATAGAACAATAAAATAGATTTTACAGATTGGAACAGTGCTGAAGTTGGCTACCTTTCCTGGATACGTATAAGGGCCACGTCACACGCATCAATTTACTGAACGATATCGTTTAAGTGACCTGCTTTTTTGATCGCTTAAGCGATATCGTTTGTGCGTCGCTGCGTGTAATCAAACGATTTTTCTTTGATTGTTTGATTGAAGATTTGTGAACGTGTTCACGAATCTATCGTTGGTCGGCCGGTGGACACGCAGCATCGCGTGTGACACCGGCAGAGCAACAATGAACGAGCTCCCAGTGCCTCGCAGCCTATGCTGGGAGCTCGTATCCATGGTAAACATCGGGTTACTAAGTGATCGCTAACAATCTCGTTCAGTAAATTTAACCATGTGGCCCTAAGAGTTGCTTGCACCAACTGGTAGCGGCACCCCTTGGCTGCAGGAAACCCCGCCATGAATACATCTAGGAGATGTGGGGAGCTCTATTGCTCTTTGCACTTCTATGGTACATCTCTAGCGCACTCTAGAGAGAGCAGTAGATTTTGCCAGCTATGTGCCTGGAGGCATAAAATTAAGGAAATCTAAATGAATGATATTCTAGGTGGACATATATTTCTTCTAGTCACAATGTTGCATTTCTGAATATAAAAAAAGTTATAATTGTGCTTTAAATTATATGATACCTATTTCAATACCATTATGATGTGCCTGTTCTTCTTAAATGGACGTGCACAGTGTATACCAATTGCTCCCTATTAATCCGATATAACCATTAGCTGCCAAGAATACCATCGCACCCACAGTGTCTGCTCCAGTTTTCACTGGACACCCGGTGGACCCTCTAACATTAACACCTCCCAACTCTGAGCTAACTGCTTTCTAATGCCTGTGTGTTGTCTTACTTTGCCATCTGAACTCATTTAGCGATTCCTTGACAGCTTCCTGTGTGGTACTCTTTTCAGTGTCAGACAGGCCCTACAAACCACCGCAAGCTCATTTCCAAAGGTGCCTTTTTACTAGAACGTCTGCTGCCCTTCACTACACTTTCCTCCAAGTCAGCCGTGATGACAGTGCTACAATTGTGTCAGACGCTTTAGGAGAACAATATCGCAAACCCTCTAATATGAGCGTAAAACGACCCACATGTCACAGCCTGCTCTCCCCCTCCAAGGAATTTTCTTTACTCCAAAGGCATATGTTTCAACTATGCATTAATCAATCTAATGTACTGAAGCATTATAGAGAACAAGCTAAGTAACATACTTCAGACCCCAACATGTGAATATCATTTTTTTATCAAAAAGTTTAACAAAAGCAAAAAAAAAAAGCAAAGTTAAGAAAAGTACTTATCATATTTTTGCATCAGGGGTTGGATCTATGAGGCTTATTGTTCTTTGGGGGCACATGGTAATATCGTCTGATTTGCATATTTCCACCATTGTTTTGAAAGTTTGGAAGATTAACACATTTTTAGACAAGTAAAATGTGACTGACACCTCTGGGGTAAACTACTAAAAGGGAAGCGTTTTCTAGAGTAAAGTAAATTCTTGAACAAGAGGTCATGAACTGAAAGCTGCAGGGGGTGATATGGGAGGAAAAAGTAAACCAACACTGTGATGTGCAGACACTACAAGTGATGGAATGTGGAATATTTTCCCCAGAATAAGAATGTGTTGCTGAACATTAATGAGGGAGAGGATTTTATTAGTTGAGAGTTAATATATACTAGTGCATCTCAATGAATTAGAACATCAAAAAGTTAAAGGAAAACTGTCCATGTGTAACTGCTTTCATTTTCTAATTCCTTTCTCTAAGCTCTCTCTATTCATATATTTCTATTATTTATGCTTTCCTCCTTTCTTCTGTAAACTTCAATATAAAAGATTAATTCCCTCTGTCAATCACAGTGATTTCTCTGCTGTCCACTCCCACTCAATGATTGAATATTCATGCATCATTACACTGTTTTGCCTCCTCTCTGATCTGTCTGTTGTGTGACTCATTCACTGCAGACAGAGAAGGGAGGGGGAGAAGGAGTGATCTTGGCTACAGCTCTTCATGTCATTGAGTGCATCTGAGGCATGTGTGTAGCGTGTGCAGTCTGAGATATTCCTATGTGATTATAAGAACATTTGATCATTTGCTCAGCAGATACACACATTACATGTCTGCAAGAAAACCAAAGTTCATATATACACATAGAAATCTTACAGACAGCAGCAAAAAACACCTCCCCCCTCCCAGCCCAGAGGGAAGGGAGTGAACACCAGCTTGGGTGGGTGTGGATATTTAAATAACACTTATACAGCAACTGGACTATTGAGTTGGAAATATAATGGAGAGGACTAATGCAGCAGCTTATTGCAGGGTGTGAAGATGCTGATAACATGGAGACTAGAAAGTGCACAATAATGATTTTACATGTTTATAAAAGGTCTGCCCAGGCCCTGTTCAAGGGTATTATTAGTATCCTACTGAAAAATTACCTGACCGTGTCCCTTTATTTCAGTAATTGAATACAAAAAATGAAACGCATATACTATAAAGAGTCATTACAAACAGAGTGATCTATTTCAACTGTTTATTTATGTTAATGTTGATGATTATGGCTTACAGCCAATGAATACACAAAGGTCATTATTTCAGAAAATTAAAGTAGGGAGGATGAAGGGTTAATAATAATAATAATAATCTTTATTTATATTATTATTATTATTATTAACCCTTCATCCTTCCTACTTTATTTTTCTTAAATAATAATGACCATTGGGTTTTCATTGGCTGTAAGCCATAATCATCAACATTAACATAAATAAACACTTGAAATTGATTACTCTAATTATTATTATTATTATGAAGGGCTCAAAATTTTGCTGCTGTATTTCACGATACATAAAAGGGTGAATATAATATTGATTTATTAGTCACTGTGATTCAGGCCTCCTAGAAACGCATGGCAATATTACAGTGATTTTAGATGATATTCTAATTCATTGAGATGCACTAGTAGGAAAAAAAGGTATTGAAAACAAATATGTACAAAACAGTTACCCTGCTAAGTAGAATCGTGAAACAGCTGCCTACAGATGGGTACATATTCCTTTTGGAGTAGTCTCATATTTTGGCAGATATATCTTCCTTTTTAAAGAGTATTAGTTATTCTTATATATTGCCCTATAAATAACTCACACAGACTCTTTAATAAGAATCAGGACCCAAAAGTACCAAAGCAAAGTTTTGGGCTTCTGCAGAATTATTCTACTGTGTCCCACCTTTTCATGACTTGCAAATTCAGAATGCAGAGGAAAACGTCACTGATCTTTATCTCCCAAACATTTTTGGGTCTTTTCAAGAACAATTTCTACCACCAGTAATATTAAAAAACTAAACTTTTAGGGTACCGTCACACGTGGCGATGGCACCGCCGATTTCTTAGGCGATGCAGGGGTGTGGCCTATTGACACCAATATCGTCCCTGCATCGCTTAATGTAAATAGGCGATGGCGACGCCTTTTAGTGGTCGCGTGGTTTCAAAGCAGTGCTCTGAAACCAGGCGGCTGATCTGGGGCAATGTGTACACATGTAAACGGCCGACGACGATCCGACAGGCGATGGGAGCCATAGGATCCCATTGTACTGCATCGCCGCTGGGGTTTTGGGACACCCTGGCAGCGATGCCGCCTGTCAGATTGCCGGTGCTCTTGGGCTGTCAAAAATGTGCGCGCTCCGCCCATCGCCGCCATCTCCGGGGCCGTCGCACCGTGTGACAGTACCCTTAGGGTTTGATTCTTTAACGTTATATGGAAGGAAAGAAAATGAACTTTTAAAGGTGAGTACCCATGGTCAGGATTAGTATTAGTATTTTGACACAGCGTGTTTTCGCTGCGTCTAAAAAGCTGTGTTCTGCAGTCCAAGCGCAGTGGATGGATTTATAGGAATCCCATGCCCCCTGTGCTTCTTTTCTCCGCTGCATTAACAGACCGGCGATGCGTCTTTCCGAGCCACAGAATGTCAATTTAGGCTTGTGGAGACCTGAGTGTTCTCAGCAGGAAAAGACAGCGAAAATCCGCTGTGCCCAGAATCCTGATCGTGGGTACAGATGCTGCTATCTCCTGCAGAGAACACTAGCAAGAGAAAACACGCTATTTCTAGAAGGTTGTGTCTCCTGATAGTGAGAACTTAACTTAGGGGGTGATTCATGAAGGTGTTTTTCGGCAAAGATCTGTCATAAGCACCTTAATAAGTCAACCGTTTTACACAATAGGGAAGTTGAACAAAGATATTGCGACTTTTGGTGTTTTGTCAATAGGAGCCAGATGGATTCTGTTAAAGCCCATCAATCAAATTCGTCATAATTTACTCAAGAAATGTACACCAGTCCTCAACCTCTTTATTAAGACTTTGTCAATGAATCTTCTCCATAATTTATAGATGATGACAGACAAGGTATCCATCAAGAAAGGAAATTTGTCTACATTTCTTAAATGTTTATTTTGCTCTACCAACTTCCTATCCTGCAAAGCTTCTAAAAAGCAGATAACAATAATAAAACTCAATAACATTATCTATAGTTTCCAAGAGATCAAAAACTGCAGAAATGAGCCGCCTTGGTGGACCATACATTGGGAAATATGTATCCATCGAATAGTCTACTGTACATTTATTAGTTGGACTGTTTGGCTTATAAACAGTATACTATGATATTTTCAATTGTATGTAACTAACAAATGCTGAAAAAAAGAAGTTTTTACAATTCACAATTTAATGTAGTTGTAGACATTAAATCTGATCTACCGTTACATATATGTGGCCATACTTAACCCTTGTATGTGTCAAAACGTGATATTAACAGAGCAATAATGTCAATAAACATGTAATAAGATGACTTTTTCTGACTTGTTTATTACATATTTTCACTTCAAAGTCATCTTTTAGCTATTTTTGTGTGTCACCAAGTGTACACATTAGTATAAGTGATGCCCTTACGGTTGGCACGTCAGTGTCATGAGATGCGGATATGCCGGAGTACGGAGGTAAGTAATGCTGGAGAGGTCTGAGACTGGAAAACAAATCTCTGCAGCTGTATCAACATTCTCATAGAGCGGAATATTATTTTATCAAATGGCCCGGCTTGTCTCTAATAATTAAAAATGAAGAAAGGAAATTGTGACTAACAGCTTGCCTTTCACAGGCAGGTAGAGCCGGCTCAGCAGTTGAAAGGTAGAGGAAATATTTTGGACATTTGTAACCCAGACACTACCGTTAAAAAAAAGCAAAAATAATAATTAGTTGGCATCTGATTGATGCCATATATGTAATATTCTATGGAGTCAGAGTTCTCTTAAAACAGAGGTGAAGTCTCACTGAGTTATAATAGTATGACAGCTATGTCCATGGTCAGCCATATGACATGAAAAAAGGGAGAATAAAAACTGTGGAATAAAAGAGTGCAATAAGGGTTTAATGGATAAAGGTTAGAAGAATAAAATCAATGTTGCACTTACCTTAGTTGGTTGTGTCACACCTGACATGGAAAGCGCTAAAAAGGCAACCTGTCAGGTCCCTTATGTCCTTAAACCCAGCAGCAGTCACAAGGGTGCTCCAAAATTCTCTGTCTAATAATTACGCTGTTCCTATGCTAACTAGGGCTTCAACAAGTCGATCGGCTATTGTTTCCCCAGACTAGTCGACCTCTTTCCACGATATCACTCCCCTGTGGCGTGAGGATGCCCGGTATCACCGCCATCTCCTGGAAATCGAGCATACATCAGGCTTAAGGTACCGTTACACGCTTCAGCGTTGAAACAATATCACTAACGATCTCGGGGGCGCACGGTCGTTATGACATCGTTTTGACGTCGGTGGTGAGATGTCACACGTGTAGATATCGTGGGCAACGCACCAAGGATGCAGCGAGCAGCTATCGTTCGCACAACCCAGCGATCAATACTTGTTCCCTGATGTGAATGGGCGAAGTCTTCAACGACATAGTTATCGCGGTGTCACACACAACGATGCAGCAGGTTGGCTGATCATGGATCGTCTGATTTGAGAACATGTTCTCAAATCTGCGATCAACGATCCAACGAATTTATCGTAGTCGTATCTCGGTGTTACATGCAACTACGTCCTAACGATGTCGTTTGAACGACTCCAAACCCGTGACGTTTTAAGCGATATTGTTCACAATATCTTACAGTGTAACGGTACCTTTACTCTGACAGCGTTAGTGCACCTCTGAAGCAGGGTGCACGCGTCCCATAACTGAAAGAATAGCTTCAGCACTTCCGATTATGCACAGTGCGACCCTCTGAATCCTCGACACGTACTTCAGAGGCGCAGAGACGCTGCCGAAATGAGTCGCGTGCATGCAAACTTTCCAGGGACTGCAATGACGCCAGCTCATGGAAATCATGTCATCTCACCCACATGGGCATGATAACATGGAAAGAGGCCGACTAGTCTGTGAAAAAAACGCCCCTTTGACTAGTTAAAGGTTCAATTAGTTTAGGAACAGCACACTTAATAAAATCATAGATGAAAATAAAAATAGAAAAAAGAGAAATTAATGAAAAATGAATCAAAATTCTTTCTTCTCAAAGACGGGTTAAAGCTGGTGATTTATCTGAGAATGAAAGTGAAGTTTTATTCATTTTTCATATATTTCTCCTTTTTCTATTTTTATTTTATAATCTAATCCTCATTGTAGTCTGACATGTCATGAGCTCCTTTTGGTGCTCAAATTCAAGTGTGAAACCTTTATTAGGCCCCTTTCACATCAGCGGTAAACGCTGATCGCGGCAGTTGCAGTGAAAAAAACGCAACTGCCGCGATTACCGCATAACGGCCGCGATCGTGGCACACTTGCGGCAAGCCCCATACAAGGTCTATAGGGCTTGCGGCAGGTGCGGCAAGTGCGGTTTCGGCACTTGCGGCAGGTGCGGCTGCGAAAAAACCAGGGCATACCGCATTTTTTTCGCGGCCGAAACCGCACTTGCCGCACCTGCCGCACACTTACCGCAAGCCCCATAGACATTGTATGGGGCTTGCCGCAAGTGAACCGCAAGTGCGGCCGTTATGCGTAAATCGCAGCAGTTGCGTTTTTTTCACCGCAACTGCAGCGATCAGCGCAAAACATCAGTGTTTTGCGCTGATCGCGGCAGCAGTAGTGAAAAAACTGCAACTGCCGCGATTACCGCGTAACGGCCGCACTTGCGGTTCACCTGCGGCAAATCCCATGCAATGTCTATGGGGCTTGCGGTAAGTGTGTGACAGGTGCAGCAAGTGCTGTTTCGGCACTTGCGGCAGGTGCGGCCGCAAAACAAACGTGGAATACTGCGTTTTTTTAACAGCCGCACCTGCGGCAAGTGCCGATACCGCACCTGACGCACTTACCACAAGCCCCATAAACATTGTATGGGGCTTGCCGCAAGTGTGCTGCGGCCGTTATGCGGTAATCGCGGCAGTTGCGTTTTTTTCATCGCAACTTCCGCGATCAGCGCAAAACGCTGATGTGAAATCAGCCTTAGCTTGACATGTTCGAAAAGCAATGTTCCTGTGCTGAGATAATCTTATATATGTGTCCCTACTATGCACTGTATAATGGCTGTGGCTGACCATACAGTGACACGGTCTGATCATACCACATTTCCTGTGCTGAGATAATCTTATATATGTGTCCCTGCTATGTACTGTGTAATGGATGTGTCTGACTGTACAGGGACATGGTCTGATTATACCACATCTGCTGGGAAGGGGAGGATACAAAAGAGTATACAGATGGGACATTATGGGTTCAGAGCTGCTGGTTTCTGGAAGGTAAACATGTTTAAAAACAGGCAGAGAGCTGTGTTATGATCAGACCATGTCCCTGAACAGTTAGACACATCCATTACACAGTACATAGCAGGGACATCTATATAAGACTAAATGGTGGCCCGATTCTAATGCATCGGGTACTCTAGACTATGTATATAGTTTATTTATTAAGACTTAAGAATAATGCAAAGCAAAGCTAGGTTTAAATCCTGCACCAATATCACTGATTGCTGGCAACCGGCCGGGTGCAACCAATCAGCGAAGCGTGGTTGAAATCCAGTGCCAATTTGCAGGCGGACTGTCCCTGTTGCTGATTGGTCAGGCCAGCCGCCCACAACCAATCAGCAACGCAGGATTTGTGTTACAGACAAACAGATAGAAGTAGACAATTATATAGTAGATACCTACAGCAGTACCGGTATGCAGCAGTGCCAGTGTGCAGCGGTGCCGGAGTCCAGGAGGGGGTCGGGGGACAGTGGGCGGGTGCAGTCAGGAGGGGACCGGGGGGCAGTGGGCGGGTGCGGTCAGGAGGGGGCCGGGGGACAGTGGGCGGGTGCGGTCAGGAGGGGGCCAGGGAGGAGGGGCTGGGGGACAGCTGGCAGGAGGGGGCCAGGGAAGAGCGGCCAGGGGACAGCGGGCAGTAGGGGGCTGGGGAAGAGCGGGCAGGAGGGGGCCGGGGAAGAGCGTCCGGGGAACAGCGGGCAGGAGGGGGCCGGGAAAGAGCGACCGGGTGCAGGCAGGAAGGGGCCAAGGGGACAGCGAATGAGTGCCGGCAGGAGGGGGCCGGGGAACAGCGGCCAAGTGCGGGCAGGAGGGGGCCGGGTGCAGGCAGGAGGGGGCGGGGGGAGCCCCTCTTACCCGCACCCGGCTGCTGTTCCCCAACCCCTCCTGCTTAGCAGAGTATACGGCGGCTCAGTGGTTAGCAGAGTATACAGGGGCTCAGTGGTTAGCAGAGTATACGGGGGCTCAGTGGTTAGCACAGTATACGGGGGCTCAGTGGTTAGCACAGTATACGGGGGCTCAGTGGTTAGCACAGTATACGGGGGCTCAGTGGTTAGCACAGTATACGCTGGCTCAGTGGTTAGCACTGTATACGGACCCTCAGTGGTTAGCACTCTATAGTGGCTTAGTGGTTGGCACTGTATACGGTGGCTCAATAATTAGAACAGTAATGTGGCTCAGTGGTTAGCACTGTATACGGTGACTCAGTGATTAGCACTCTATGGTGGCTCAGTGGTTAGCACTGTATGGTGGCTCAGTGGTTAGCACTGTCTATGGTGGCTCAGTGGCTAGCACTGCACGGTGGCTCAGTGGTTAGCACTGTACGGTGGCTCAGTGGTTAGCACTGTACGGTAGCTCAGTGGTCAGCACTGCATGGTGGCTCAGTGGTCAGCATTGTACGGTGACTCAGTGGTTAGCACAGTATATGGTTGCTCAGTGGTTAGAACTGCGCGGAGGCTCAGTGGTCAGCGCAGGATGGAGGCAGAGTGGTTAGCGCAGGATGTAGGCAGAGTGGTCAGCAGAGGATGGAGGGCCAGTGGGGGTAAGGAGCGAGGGGGGGAATGGAGCGGCAGGCGATAGTGGTGGGCAAGAGGGGGCCGGAGGTGGGCGCCCCGCTCTAGCGGGCAGGTACGGGCAGGAAGAGGCTGACAGCCCGGTGTCTGTGAGGCGGAAATTGCGCGTCGCTGATTGCATCACAGCTGCGGCGCGTGGCTATTTTGCATACTCCTTGCTCATTGGTGGCCTCCGCTGGCGGCCACCAATGAGCGCCCTGGAGCTGGCGCACGATTTCCGTGACAGACAGAGAACATTAGGTAATTATATAGTAGATTATGTCAGCACAGGAGATGTGGTATGAGCAGACCATGTCCCTGTACAGTCAGACACAGCCATTACACAGTACATAGCAAGGACACATACGGTATATAAAAGATTACGGTATCTCAACACAGAAACACTTATTTAACACATCCAATTGTGGAACTTATTCTTATTCCAAGATTTTTTTATTAAAATGATTTTTTTTTCTTGGAACAAGAAGAGATTTCATGGTCACGAGAGATGAAGCCACGTTTACAGTACTATTCACAATTCAAGCTCATACAGATGAGGCATTAAAGGGGCATTTGTGAACATGAGAAAATCTCTAGGTTAAAATAGATTTTTGCTTTGACATTTTAAAATTCTCTTAGCAAAGCAATCTTATGCATAAGCGCTCCAAGGGCAAATGAGTGCCAAAGAGAGACCTTACCCTCTTGGGACTGTCCTCTATGAGGCAGCATTTGTTTCATCTTTTCCTAAATTTCCGGTATGTATTTTTGGCAATAAAGTATTTTTGCATTTGGATTTTGTTTAAAATCTTGCACAATTTGGTTCTTTTGTCACATTGCACATTTTTGGCTGCGGAATTAGTACACATCCATGGGGTAGCTTGTTTTGATGTAGCATTTGTAACTCTTCAATCTGTCTTTTCGGGATTTACCTCAGATGAATCACAACCAGATTATCATAAATCAATACAGAGGAGTACTCATGAGTGAACCTTTTGATGTTCGGGTCCTGGTGGTGCAACCAAAATGTTTGGCGTACTGCTCGTGATCCCATACGTGACCCGAACCTCAATGGAAGTTACTGATTGGCAGTTCAGGTCTCCGCCAAGGAGGGATACATATTTTAAGTAGCAGGGATTGTAATGATACGTGCTCTTTAAGGAGCTGCAAGAATAACTCGGGGTATTTAAGTGCACAATTAGCAAAGCTGCCAAGAGCGTGGGGATTGTTACAGAGATATTGAAGAAAGCTTCTCTAAGGACGCTGATAGTGAAACGCACAGCAATGAATAAGCTGGAAATGGAAGTAATTCTCTAGAACAATGTAAAACAGATTGCATAATAACATATTTTGCCTTTTTTTTTTTTTTTTTTTTTTCCAACTCACTTGTGACCAATCTCATGTGCAATGGTAAATGCAGAACCCAAGCCAATGTCTTCATTAATGCTGCAACTCCGCTCCGGCTCACACATTCCAGCCACTGAGGCCAAGCCTAAATAAACAGAAGGAGACACAAAGGGTCAGGCCAAGGTGTTTCAGTCTTATAAATGCCTGGATTCTTTTTAATAACCTCCACATATAGAAGGAGCAGTTGGCAAAAGGTTAACTTTCGAGCCATTTACAAAATCACTGGGGGGAATTTCACTTTGCAGGCTAGACATTAATATTTTTTGAACTGCAGTCAGTGCTGGAAAATGTCTAGACTAGGGGTTAGATTTATAAATTTTACTTCTGGTAACTTGGGACCACCTAGTAACTTGAGCCAGGAGAGGGAATTCAACAAAGTATTTCTGCTTTAACATTCTTGAGGCAGTAGAAAGAGAAAAAAAAGGAAAAAAAAAAAGAATCCACATTATTTTTCAAAAAGAGATCTGTTTAAGTGTATCGGGTTCGGGAAAAAAGTGAGCACGTTTTTATGTACTGTAAACAAACTAAAGACACAAAATACAATAAAAAAAATATGGCATTTTCCAATCTTTAATGTATTGATGAGGTTTTAATTAATACCTAAACAGGATCAAAACCCAGTGGCGTAGCTTCAGGCCCAGGGGCCCCGATGCGAAAGCTCCAACGGGGCCCCCAAATATTGCAAATCTTTAAATGGTATTAGTCTTTTTCTATAGGCCAAAGGGTTTTTTGGGGCCCCCTAGACGGCAGGGCCCAGGTGCGATCGCAACCCCTGCACCTATTGTAGATACGCCCCTGTCAAAACCTACAAAGAATGACTACCACTAATAGAATAACATGTACGTATATACTCGTGTATAAGCCGACCCCCTTACTTTTGCCCCCAAAATCTGGGAAAACCTATTGACTCGTGTATAAGCCGAGGGTGGACCCCAGCACAGGTATACAGCCCCCAGCAGTGTGGTATACAGGCCTCCCCAGTGGTAGTATACAGGCCTCCCCAGTGGTAGTATACAGCAGCCCCAGGGGTAGTATATAGCAGCCCCAGTGGTAGTATACAGCAGCCCCAGTGGTAGTATATAGCAGCCCCAGTGGTAGTATACAGCAGCCCCAGTGGTAGTATATAGCAGCTCCAGCAGCCCCACTGGTAGTATATAGCATCCCCAGCAGCCCCAGTGGTAGTATATAGCATCCCCAGCAGCCCCAGTAGTAGTATATAGCAGCCCCAGTGGTAGTATATAGCATCCCCAGCAGCCCCAGTGGTAGTATACAGCATCCCCAGCAGCCCCAGCAGTAGTATACAGCAGACCCAGTAATCCAGCCCCCCCCCCTGCTCCGGAAACCTGTAAAGTAAAATATACTTATCACTGTCCCGCTGCCGTCCCCGCCGCTGCCGGCATAGCGATCCTCCATCTTCATCTGTCTTCTTCCGGCTTCCTGTGTTCGGCGCCGGCAATGACGTCATTGCCGGCGCCGAACAGAGGAAACCGGAAAAAGACAGATGAAGATAGAGGATCGCTATGCCGGCAGCGGCGGGGACGGCAGCGGGACAGTGATAAGTATGTTTTACTTTACAGGTTTTCGGAGCAAGGGGGGGGGCCTGGATTACTGAGGCTGCTGGGGCTGCTGTGGCTGCTGTGGCTGCTGTGTACTCATGGGGACCGTATTGACTCGCGTATAAGCCGAGGGGGGTACTTTTCAGCCCAATTTTCGGGCTGAAAAACTCGGCTTATACGCGAGTATATACGGTACATCTTTATGATACAGAAAAAAGAGGAAAATATACACTAAAAGAGATACTGAACAGAGATCAGGTAATAAATGAAAAATAACACTATATTAAATAATAATCATAATGACAACTATCTCAAACATGATGTTAACACCATATATACAGGAGTACCGTATGTAAATCGATAAAAAAACAAAAAATATTGTACAGGAATTCACAAGGGACTGTTTTAAAATTATTTTTTTTAAAAATCAAACGTAGTCAGAGGAAAAACAAAAAAATAAAAATAACAAATATAAGAAGTTAAGGTGAAACGCGTGTCGGGTGCTCTTAGGTAAACGTGCACAGCAGATTATTATTATATTTGTTGAGGCTTTTTCTTGCCTCTAGCCTTCTCTATTGATATTACCGTATTTATACAGTATAAAGTTGGTGCTTCTACTGTATTCTCATTTAGGTTTGTATTTATAAGTCACACCATCACATTTTATGTGTTGTATTCTATTATATACTGGTCTTTCCTCTCTTGAGTTGTAAAGGCTTTTTATATTTGTAATTTTTACCTTTTTGTTTAGCTTTTCAAGGGTTCTTCAAACCAATAAATGCCATTCATAATACATAGATCCTCCTACGTGAGTGTCTACTCCACTAGCACCATATATCCAAAAATATACACATTTTATAGGAAACATGTTGGTGCTCTACATGGATAGTTGGTCTTCCTACATGGCTATCCACTCCACTGGAACCATAGGTCTAAATATATGAACATTTTATAGGGAAAATGTTGGTGCTCTATAGCCCCCGTCACACGGGGCGTTATTGCCGCACATTACAGAGGCGACGTGGGAGCTTGCCTATCGCCGGCGCCATCGCCCCTAAGTCGTCTCATGTAAAGGGGCGATGTTGGCGGTGCTGGGCGGTCGCCTGGTTTCAGAGCACTGCACACATCGCCCCATGTAACCGGGCGCCGGCGACCTGTCATGCGATGGGAGCCATAGGCTCATATTGTCCTGCATAGCCGCTGGGGTTTCCAGACACCCCGGCAGCGATGCCACCTGACAGCTCGCCGGCACGGGGCTGCAGGTGTCGCCCCGTGTAAACGGGGGACGGCGACGCTGGCGGGGCACCAAAAACATGTGCGCACCCGCCAGTCGCCTCCGACATCCCCAGCCCCATCGCCCCGTGTGACGGGGCCTTATGAGTTTCAAAGGAAAGTTGTGTGTTCAATGATATTAACTGGTCTAGAAGCTACATGTATCCTTGGAATTCAGGAGTTGGAGCAGCCGCGTATTGTCCATTAAACCCCTACATACACTACTATTGAGTCAAATTAATGGGGAGGTCTCAACAGAGATACAGAGCAAACAGCTCATTCTCCTGGGAGAGCCCACAGCCATTATTACATGACAGCCATTCTGATGAATAGGTATCGCAGAGGGGAGTGACCTACCACCCAGCTAATTATAATGCTATACTAATGAATGATATAAAAAATGACCACATAATATTGACTAAATTTTGTTTAGGGATTGTATTTTGGTAACATACAAAACACACCCACAAATTATAACCAATTATTACCATTAAATATGTGACATTTCAGCTCTCTATTGTGCTTGTGTAGATTAATAGAAATGGAAAAATGTTTTGGTGATCAGTAAAGTTCCAGGAATCAAACATTTAGCACCTATCCTGTAGATTGGTGTATCACCTTTCAGTAAATTGATACATGTAAGATCCATCCAGCTTTGGATTCATCTAGACTTTTGCGTAGGACATTCATGGCAAGGAAAAGAAAATGATTTTTTGAGTAATCAAGCAGAACCTTTAAATTAAAAAAACAAATGATGATACTTAGAAACATAGTTTTTCATCAGAAGCACTAAATAATATTGTAAAAGTGGTCTGCCAGTAACTATGTGAATGGATACCAGGAAAAGAAAAAAGTGAGGGCACTTGGAGAGACAAAGATAATTGTGATCCAAAAAAGTAGCAGATAGCATCCAAAGCAGGCGATATTCCAATTAAAACTTCTTTTCTGCCATGTTTAAAAAAAACAACATTTTCACCTACAATTGAAACCAAAAGTTTACACACACTATATGAGAATGTTTTAAGGCATTTTTATTACTTTCTGCAAAGTCACGAGTTTACATATATATTTCACTGGTATTTGGTACCGTTGCCCTTAAACTGTATGAATTGGGTCAAATGCTTTAGATATCCTTCCACAAGCTTCTCACAATAGTTGGTAGGAATCTGGGCCCATTCCTCGTGACAGAACTGCTGTAACTGAGCCATGTTTGTAGATTACCTTGGTTGCTCCTGCCTTTTCAGCTTTGCCCATAAATTTTCAATAGAATTGAGATCAGGCCTTTATGATGGCCACTCCAAAATATTGAATTTGCTATCCTTAAATCACGTTGTAACCAGTTTGGCAGTATGCTACGGGTCATTGCCAATTTGTAAGACCCATTTCTGTCCAAGCTTCAACTTCTTGGCTGATGTCTTGAGAAGTTGCTTCAGTTCTGCCACACAATCTTCTTTCCTCATTATTCCATCTATTTTGTGAAGTGCACTTGTCCCTCATGCAGCAAAACATCCCAACAATATGATGCTGCCACCCTCATGTTTCACAGTTGGGATGGTGTTCTTAAACTTCCAAGCTTTTCCCTTTTTCCTCCAAACGTAACTATCATAACTATACTATCGTAACGTCATTATGGCCAAACAGTTCAATTTTAGTGTTGTCAGACCATAGGGCATGTCTCCAAAAACATAAGTCTTTGTTCCTGTATGCATTTGCAAAGATGAATCTGGCTTTTTTATGTTTCTTTTGGAGTAATGGCTTATTCCTGGCAGAGTGGGCCTTTCAGCTTCTTTTAATACAGAACTAATTTCACTGTGGATAATGACATAATATTACCAGCTTCCACCATCATCTTCACAAGGTCTTTTGCTTTTGTTCTTGAGTTGATATGTACATGCCGGACCAAAGCACGTTCACTTCTTGTGATATTTATACTTGATGTCATTACCATTTCCAGCATATGTCACCCAACTGACAACCAATATCCTGTTCCTACAGTGGGACCCTTTCTTACCTTGTATTTCTCTCATGATTACCAGGTAATTATGATTTGTTATACATTTCTTCAGATTTATATTTAGCTTTGTGCAGTAGTTTCTTATTGATTTTCAATTCAATGCACGTTCATCTCTGGGACACAGAACCTGTCTACTTCCTGAGAGGTATTATCGCTGGACATTTCCATCTTGTTTGTACTTCCGGATAATTCTTTGTACAGATGAACAAGGCACCTTCAGTTATCTGAAAATTGCACCCAAGGATGAACCAGACTTGTGCAAGTCCACAATTCTCTTCCTGATATCTTGGCTGATTTCTTTACACTTTCCCATGATGTTAAACGAAAAAGCAGTGTGTCTCAGGTGTGCAATAAAATACAAAAATAAATAAATAAAAGTGTGTCTCTAATTGACTCAGATATTGCCAGTAAACCTATCAGAAGCTACCAAACACATGACACCATGATATGGGCTGTGCTAAATTGTTTAAAGGCTGACTAATCTTAATGTATGTAAACTTGTGACTTTGGCAGAAAGTAATAAAAATGCATGTTTACATCCTCTCTCATTATTCTGGCATTTGGCAAATATTAATAATTATGATAATCCTATTTGACCTGAAATGGGAAAGGTTAATTCATGATTTCATGTCAGATAGTGAGAAAAATATGCATATGTGTCTCTTTATCAAGTGTATGTAAACTTGTAGTTTCAACTATATATCAGGTTTTTGTCAAGTTCTTGACAGAGACCTAACTGAGGCAAAATGTTGTGTTTTAAATATGGTCTGGGAACTTGCTCTCAACTTTATGGAGAGAGCGAAGTAGGTGAGGAGATTGTAAGCCACTTCCCTCCTCTCAGATATATGCATATATGCAAATTTGCACTTCACTAAGGAAGTTGAGAAACTCCCGTGTGCCACATTTAAGCAGCTTCCTCAAAGTCATAATCGCTTTCCCACAAGCTTTTAATATAACTAAGGGATTTGTGCCAGATCAGAACCCCAAACTACAGACGCTGCGTTTCGGGGTACCTGCCCCTCATCAGTGTAGTGTGTGGGATATTCTGATCTGGCAGAGTGAGTGGGCTAAGACAAGGTCTGGGAACTTGCTCTCAACTTTATGGAGAGAGCGAAGTAGGTGAGGAGATTGTAAGCCACTTCCCTCCTCTCAGATATATGCATATATGCAAATTTGCACTTCACTAAGGAAGTTGAGAAACTCCCGTGTGCCACATTTAAGCAGCTTCCTCAAAGTCATAATCGCTTTCCCACAAGCTTTTAATATAACTAAGGGATTTGTGCCAGATCAGAACCCCAAACTACAGACGCTGCGTTTCGGGGTACCTGCCCCTCATCAGTGTAGTGTGTGAAGTGCAAATTTGCATATATGCATATATCTGAGAGGAGGGAAGTGGCTTACAATCTCCTCACCTACTTCGCTCTCTCCATAAAGTTGAGAGCAAGTTCCCAGACCTTGTCTTAGCCCACTCACTCTGCCAGATCAGAATATCCCACACACTACACTGATGAGGGGCAGGTACCCCGAAACGCAGCGTCTGTAGTTTGGGGTTCTGATCTGGCACAAATCCCTTAGTTATATTAAAAGCTTGTGGGAAAGCGATTATGACTTTGAGGAAGCTGCTTAAATGTGGCACACGGGAGTTTCTCAACTTCCTTAGTGAAGTGCAAATTTGCATATATGCATATATCTGAGAGGAGGGAAGTGGCTTACAATCTCCTCACCTACTTCGCTCTCTCCATAAAGTTGAGAGCAAGTTCCCAGACCTTGTCTTAGCCCACTCACTCTGCCAGATCAGAATATCCCACACACTACACTGATGAGGGGCAGGTACCCCGAAACGCAGCGTCTGTAGTTTGGGGTTCTGATCTGGCACAAATCCCTTAGTTATATTAAAAGCTTGTGGGAAAGCGATTATGACTTTGAGGAAGCTGCTTAAATGTGGCACACGGGAGTTTCTCAACTTCCTTAGTGAAGTGCAAATTTGCATATATGCATATATCTGAGAGGAGGGAAGTGGCTTACAATCTCCTCACCTACTTCGCTCTCTCCATAAAGTTGAGAGCAAGTTCCCAGACCTTGTCTTAGCCCACTCACTCTGCCAGATCAGAATATCCCACACACTACACTGATGAGGGGCAGGTACCCCGAAACGCAGCGTCTGTAGTTTGGGGTTCTGATCTGGCACAAATCCCTTAGTTATATTAAAAGCTTGTGGGAAAGCGATTATGACTTTGAGGAAGCTGCTTAAATGTGGCACACGGGAGTTTCTCAACTTCCTTAGTGAAGTGCAAATTTGCATATATGCATATATCTGAGAGGAGGGAAGTGGCTTACAATCTCCTCACCTACTTCGCTCTCTCCATAAAGTTGAGAGCAAGTTCCCAGACCTTGTCTTAGCCCACTCACTCTGCCAGATCAGAATATCCCACACACTACACTGATGAGGGGCAGGTACCCCGAAACGCAGCGTCTGTAGTTTGGGGTTCTGATCTGGCACAAATCCCTTAGTTATATTAAAAGCTTGTGGGAAAGCGATTATGACTTTGAGGAAGCTGCTTAAATGTGGCACACGGGAGTTTCTCAACTTCCTTAGTGAAGTGCAAATTTGCATATATGCATATATCTGAGAGGAGGGAAGTGGCTTACAATCTCCTCACCTACTTCGCTCTCTCCATAAAGTTGAGAGCAAGTTCCCAGACCTTGTCTTAGCCCACTCACTCTGCCAGATCAGAATATCCCACACACTACACTGATGAGGGGCAGGTACCCCGAAACGCAGCGTCTGTAGTTTGGGGTTCTGATCTGGCACAAATCCCTTAGTTATATTAAAAGCTTGTGGGAAAGCGATTATGACTTTGAGGAAGCTGCTTAAATGTGGCACACGGGAGTTTCTCAACTTCCTTAGTGAAGTGCAAATTTGCATATATGCATATATCTGAGAGGAGGGAAGTGGCTTACAATCTCCTCACCTACTTCGCTCTCTCCATAAAGTTGAGAGCAAGTTCCCAGACCTTGTCTTAGCCCACTCACTCTGCCAGATCAGAATATCCCACACACTACACTGATGAGGGGCAGGTACCCCGAAACGCAGCGTCTGTAGTTTGGGGTTCTGATCTGGCACAAATCCCTTAGTTATATTAAAAGCTTGTGGGAAAGCGATTATGACTTTGAGGAAGCTGCTTAAATGTGGCACACGGGAGTTTCTCAACTTCCTTAGTGAAGTGCAAATTTGCATATATGCATATATCTGAGAGGAGGGAAGTGGCTTACAATCTCCTCACCTACTTCGCTCTCTCCATAAAGTTGAGAGCAAGTTCCCAGACCTTGTCTTAGCCCACTCACTCTGCCAGATCAGAATATCCCACACACTACACTGATGAGGGGCAGGTACCCCGAAACGCAGCGTCTGTAGTTTGGGGTTCTGATCTGGCACAAATCCCTTAGTTATATTAAAAGCTTGTGGGAAAGCGATTATGACTTTGAGGAAGCTGCTTAAATGTGGCACACGGGAGTTTCTCAACTTCCTTAGTGAAGTGCAAATTTGCATATATGCATATATCTGAGAGGAGGGAAGTGGCTTACAATCTCCTCACCTACTTCGCTCTCTCCATAAAGTTGAGAGCAAGTTCCCAGACCTTGTCTTAGCCCACTCACTCTGCCAGATCAGAATATCCCACACACTACACTGATGAGGGGCAGGTACCCCGAAACGCAGCGTCTGTAGTTTGGGGTTCTGATCTGGCACAAATCCCTTAGTTATATTAAAAGCTTGTGGGAAAGCGATTATGACTTTGAGGAAGCTGCTTAAATGTGGCACACGGGAGTTTCTCAACTTCCTTAGTGAAGTGCAAATTTGCATATGTGTTTTAAATAAAAAGTTTTGATTGGGATATCACCTTCTTTGGATGCGGACTGTACATTTTTGGATGTATATAGTTTTTCAAGTGGGTCCTTGGGCCTTTGGACTTTGTGTCCTTTTGCACAGTGTTGTGGGCTGTATTTCTACAATGGAAATTGGGAGTCATAAAGGAAATCATAAAAAATAATTTTCTATTACTATGTTCCTCTGATTACACTGACTTTTTTCACTACTGATAGGCATCATCTCAGAAGATAAAGTACACTGTGATCTCATACGATAGAGGTCATAAGTATGTCATCATGAATCAGGTGTGAATGGTGCCTTCCAAAAATATTTATTTTCAGACTCAACCAAAATTGGATAGGCAGTGAATGCCAAAGAAATAAATATTCCATAAGTAAAACAGGGTAGATCTGGATAGGCCATTTGTCTCCTTTCGATCTACTAATACGCCTATTCAACATCTACACCTGTACTGGATTGTAAAGTTTCCTTCATGGTTACAAGTCAAACTTTGCTCTTCAAGGTCAAATATGTGGATAAACATCTACAATAAGCACTAAGGTTTTCTACATTACAGTACTAACCTATTTTCTACCATCTAAAATAGTTTTCCTAAAAACACTAATATTGATGGTACTAAAATTGAGTAACTGCATTGCATCTAGTAATACATAACTGATGGGACAACAAATATAAAATACAGACGATTTGGAAAAAAAATGACAAATTTTAAAGAGCAAAAAAACAACTGCTATATTGAAGGAAACCTGTCACCAGGTTCTTCCTCTCCAAACTGTGGTCATAACAAGTAACACCTTATATACAGCGTTCTAGAATACCGTATATAAGTCCCTAGGCAGATCTGTACAACATAAAAAAAAAAAAGGCCAGTCCGATGGGTGTCGCTGGTCAAGCCTGCACCCCCTCTCTCCTTGCGATTGCATCCTCCTTCTCTGCTTCGTGCGGACGATGCATCCTACATTATCCACACATTGTCCTTCATTGTACTCCTCCACACGTGCACTTCTCTCAACCCTGCTGAGGGCTGAGCAAAGTATTGTAATGTGCATGTGTGGGGTGTTTTTTGACCCTTTCCCAGTACCTGTGCATTACAGTACTTTCTTCTCCCTTGGCACCGAAAAGAAAAGTCCATGTAAGCAGGAATGTAAAGGACAATGTGTGGATCATGTAGGATGCGTCATCCACACGAAGCAAGTAAGGAAGACGGTGAGCACAAGCAGCGAGGAGGCACTGGGTCAAGATCATGGACATCCATTTGACCGTAATACCCTGTAGGTGAGCATAATAAAAGTTTTCTGTTATTTTATACATATCGGCCTTGGGACTTCTATACGGAATTTCATAAAGATGTATATAAGGGCTTATTGGTGGTGGCCACAATTTATAAGGGAAAAATCCTGACAAGTTCACTTTAACAGAAGCACAAAGATAAGTAGTGTCACCCTTCCCAAATTATCTGTTGCCAGCCTTACAGAAATTTACCGGGGAAAAAAAACAAAACATTTCTATGGGATATTGTAAGCTAAACTATTGAGTGATGGCAGTATCCTTGGCTTTTGTGGAGCTGCTTGTATAAAATTGTACTTTGTTTTTGTGTCATGTCTGATTGTGTTTGTCAAAGTAATTAACAATTCAAAGAGAAATTAGGATAATGTTCACAAGAGCTGATATTCTACACATACCCGAGGGTAAAGTACGGTACTATATAAAGATAAAAGTTCATGTATAGAGGTAAAAGTATTTTGTTATACAATGGCCAAGACAGAAAATGCAAAAGAGGTACACATAAAGCTGCATGATCCACACGACAAGCCAGTAATTGGGTATGCACAAATTAAGGAATAATGTAGAATGTGGTGTAGGATAAATGGAGAAGTGTAAGATACGTTTTGGGCCACACATTAAGCAGTCTGGGGTACTGCAATCTAGAGGATGGGTGAAACTAAAAAATTAAATATGGATGATGTTCATCCTTGATCAGTAAAAGAGTGTGGCGCCCCACTGGTCGGGACACTATGGAGGGGTACTGCACCCAAATAAAAGTGTGTGGAATTCCTGTGACTAAGGGAACTGGGATGGTAAACAAGGGACTCTCACAACACCCATTCATACACACCCCAGAGTAGAGGACCATGGGTGAACCCGCTGTAGATCCAGTCCTGTGGGAGGAGTCAGGTTGGCAGAAAAGAGTATGGGTAGGTTGGCAGTTAGTTGGAGAGAGAGACGAGTGGAGGACGACGCAGGGGAAGGTCGTCGTGACAGGAAAGAGACCGTAACAGCAACAGGTGTTGCGGTGCGCTGAATCTGGACCCGGGCAATGCCAACCAGAAGGGTCTGGTCCCGGGCAGAGGACCGGCTCTGGACACGGTGCAGGAGTTCAACACCGAGTTGTTAAACCGGAGGCCCCGAGCTTCTTCAAGAAGATGCGGCCAAAGACCCGGCGCATCCCTCAAAAAGGCACACCGAACTAGGGTCAGCGGAACCTAAAGGAGAGTCCCTCACCAAAGATCCGTGGGAGTTGGCTCGAGGCTCTGTGCCCCGAGGCGCTGCACGGTTGTGAGGAGACGATAGCGCAGTGAAGGAACCGGTAGGAAATGGCATTCATACCACAGAGAGTCCTGAGTGAAACATCGTGGTTCCCTGGTGACTACCAAGGCCAGAAAATTGTGCCTGAACTACTGCAAGTAAACCCGATCAGAGTTAATGACTGGTGTGACGTACTTAATTTCCCTCACCTGAAGAGCAGCAGACTGCTGCATTGAAAGGACTAAGCCGTGTGGTAAACTGCCTCCCTGTGTAAACTACTACAACTGCTGCAAGGATCCCGCTCCACCCAAGGGGAGTGTAACCATCTGGCTGCCCTACCATCACCCCGGAGTTCTGACCCACAGCCCTGGTAACCATACTGGAACCTGAGGTGGCGTAACAAAGTTTTATTTTTATTTTTACTGACTCTCTTCAGCGACCACCAGGGCCATGGGATTAGGTACAGGCCCCAGTGACATCCCTCGTGAATCAATGCCCGGAACCAAGTACCGCACGGCCCTGGTGCGGGTCAAGAGCATAGAGCATGGGAGATAAATATGAGGGAGTAGCTGTACGGCAATATAACATAACACGGAGCATTATTGGCAAAAATTATATGTTTATATTGTATTCTATAGCAGATGGGCAACCAGTGCTATGACTGGCACAGTGTTTGGGCATCGGTTTACCTGCTGAACAGAAATATTAGCCTGACTGCAGCATTCAGGATAGACTGGAGAGAGTCTAGTAAGATGAAGACCAATTAGTGACCTAACTGCAATTCAGGGCAAGAATAAGAGATTTGGCTATGTACTCAGTGAGTGAATTCTGGAGATGTTTTAAGGTGTAAGTGGCATAAGAGTCCAAATGATTCAATATAATTAACAAAACAGTCCCTAAGGTAAATCAATTGCTAAACATTTAAAAATTACCGTAATTGCTGAAAATTTTACCTGACCATGAGCATATACAAAACATGGTTGAGATGAACATAACTTCACAACCCATCCATTTTTTTCTTGATTTACAGGAAGATTTATACAATAAATGGGATAACTGTACCGTGCAGAAATAAAAAAAAAAATGAAAAGAACATACAGTACATTACCATTTAGTGTGCGTCCTGCGCCTTGGAAAAATACACACTTGGAAGAGAGCATGCCCAAAGGAGAAGTCAACTCCTTCCTTACAGATTAACTGAATGGACCACTACAGAATATATCCAATGCTAGGATTGTTCTAAAGGCAGAATAAGCTCTTAAGAGGTCAGTGAATGATCTGATTGGCATGTGTTACGTTTCCTGTTGAAGGAACCTGTGATTTGTTACAAGCTGGCAGATGAACGAAAGATATTTCTGGTGTTTTGAGAGTGGAAAATCAGATTTTTGCAATGCCTGGCCAAGTGAGTTAACACTCGGCTGAAGAAAAGCTCTTCTCATGCTAACCTGACTGTGCAATACAACGCAATGCATGAAATGAACATTGGAATGAATAATCTGATTTAATCAATAGTAATAAGATAAACTTTGACTTCAACAACATGCTGACTGTGCAGGAAACTATAGATTGCACTTGGATTAAATTTGGTCCTGCAAAAATCCAGCATCTGATTATTTATAGCTACATTGTAGTATGCACACTGTCAGTCTATCAATGCCTATGGCCTGCTGAGACTAGTTGATTGATGTATGCTATGTACTCCATCTCTATATAACAGAAATGCCTCAATCTTCAGTTATCTCTGTCACACACATAGGTCCAGATTCATCATTCGAAGGACAGGGGAGGAGGGGGTATGTCAATTCTCTATTTTGTCTTGTGGCATGGGTTGCCAAATGGCATACACAATTCATGAATTTGGCACAAAGAAAAAAATGGGGTTTCTTCTTGTCTTGAGCTGTTTTTGCAACTTTTGGCACCAAAAATTGTAAAACTTAATACAAAATATTGGCGTACTCAAAAAAAAATAATACACCATGTGGAGAGTAATGATGGGCCAAATTTTGATACTTTTGAAAAAAGTGGCAAATGATGAATCAGGCTAACACAGGGATCTCAAATTCCAGGTCTCAAGAGCCGCCATTAGTGCAGGTTTTCAGGCCTTTCTTAGTATTGCACCTGTGTAGATAATTCAATTATTACCCGTGCAATACTACAAAAATCCTGAAAACCTGCAGTGTTGGCAGCCATTTAGGGCTAGAGTTTGAGATCCCTGGGCAAAAACATGTAGAATTTCTAGGGTCTGCCCAGAAAGCTTTATAAAAAAAAAACAAAAAACTAACAAAAACAGGCGAACAAATAAAATGGACTTAAGAAATGCACAAATAGATAAATGAATTTAAAGGCACAAACGTAGATTAAAAAATAGGTACAAAGGCAATGATGAATAGGGTCGATTGTCTTTGATGGAAACTAAATTATCCCTGCGGGATTCAACAGTTTTCCTCCAAAGATAAAACATTTAACAATCTCGTGGATGGGGGTAAATGTTTCTTGTAGAATAAAGGCTTTACACGTCGCAATATCGTTCCGATATTGCATACAACTTCAAGGGAGCGCGCACGTTTTTGGCACTTGTCCAAAATCGCATAGCAGATGTTACACAGGGAGATATCGGCAGGCAATGCAACTACGATGTCGTACGCCCCTTTTGCACACTTTGTCTGAGCAACTCAGGGAACGACCAATTAACATTGGAGTGAATAGGGGAAGTTGCGCTCCAAATCATAGTTGCGCTGTCACACAGCACGATCATGCCAGATCGTCAAGCCAATATTGCACGGTTGAAGAGCATGCACAATTCAAAAACGATATCGTAGTTACATCGTTTTTGAGTTGCGTTGCCCATTTACACGACACAACGCACGAACGATATCAACTGCAACGCCCGTACCACGTGACTTTTTATCGTAGTTGCGTTGCGATATCGTGATGTGTAAAGTGGCCTTAAGACAATAAACTCAATCTGACAATAAATTGATTGCACCAGTTATAATTGGATGATCTCCGAATAGTGACGGACAAAATATTGTAGACGTGGGACTCAATCAGTGTAATTGTCCCATTACACTTGGCGATGTTCCAGCGATCCCGACAAATATACAACCTGGTAAGGATCACTGGAACGTCGCATACTTGGTCGCTGGTGAGATGTCAAACAGTCAGATCTACTCAACGATGCAGCAACGATACAGCGACCAGTATAACGACCTCAGCGGCCATTGAGACACTGTCACACAGCAGCTAGTCTGACAACTCAGACCTACGTGTCTGAGTTCTGAGTCGCCAACGTGATCGTTGTTAAGGCGTCAAACACACCGATGCATGCTGGCCAGCGAGAGCCCGATGATCAAAAAATGCTCCAGGCCATTTCAACATGATTGCCGATCTCACAGCGGGGGTCCGGTCGCTGCTACGTGTCAAACGTAGATCGCTGGCAAGGTCACTGTTGCGTCACAAAACCTGTGACGAAACAGCAATCTCACTATCGATCTTGCTAGGTGACACGGGGGCTTTGCTTTAGGCTGGGGTCATTTGATCCCATCAGAGAAAAGAATTCTCTATCCATACAGAACATGTTTAAATACTCCTTGTACTACTGTATACATAGAACATATATTCAATAAGGTCTAATGGGTAATTTTGAACTGGTCAATTAGAGATTTACCATTGTGGCAAGTGGTTGGTTCGACAGTCAGCTCCAAGTGTTTTTCTTTTTTCTCTCCTGCTGGACGTCTGGGATTCATCACTATACTCAGGGACCACTAGAGGAACATTTGGAACTGTACCGGGGCAATGTGTTCCATCACCCAACTTTATTAGCAACAGGTTCAACCATCTATGGCCGGACATTGGGTGGCTTAGTTGTTTTTAATAGACCTGAACTACAAAAAAATAAGCGTTGACACCAGATATAAAATATATACTACCTGGCTCCTGGAGCTGGTTCATCCATGCCCATCACAGAAAATAAGAAAATGTATGCCAAATATTATGCAACATCTGTTTCATGCTTTCTACTTGGCTGACATTTGGTTAACATTTTTATAGTTATAAATAAAAAAAACGTAGGCATCAGAAGTACATTTAGGCAATTTGGTTCTTGTGTTTTGACTTTTCCTGACACAGAGGATAAGAAAATCTATTGCAAGTAGCACAGAGCAGTTTTCACCAATTTTAGGTTTCCTAGGTTCTAATGATGAGCATTCAAGAACATCATCAACAACTCTGATATATTACGGAGAAGAACAATTATAAAACCCAACTCTGACATATTAAACTGGTGAATGAAAGCACTTAGTAAACAACATGAAGTTCACAGATGGAAGGAGGAGCAACTTAATTCCTCGAGGAACTTTATCAGCATTCATTTATAACTAAACACAAGAGTACAATTATATTTAGAGTTGACATTTTGATAAGTGAAAAGGATGGGTAGGGTAAGCAGAATGGACACCATGTCCAAGACAAAACATATTCCAACTGGAAAAATAAGTAACAAGTTATACTAAATGTATAATACATACCCAAAGTGCCACAAGGCTTGTTTTTGTAAGTGCAGATGTCATACCTGTCAATACACAAAGGGGAAAATGACAGTCACAATACAGCAGGATGTACAAGTTTCAATAATCAGTTGACATTTTTAGAAACGTACAAGTGAAACAAAAAATAAATATTTTTTATCCGAAACCTACTTGATCCCCCACCCTTCCATCCGGTAGGTCTAACATCAATCTCTTTCCTAATCAAGAACCTAACGGTATGCAGTGGTGTCAAAATGATCCCCCACCCTTCCATCCGGTAAGTCTAACATCAATCTCTTTCCTAATCAAGAACCTAACGGTATGCAGTGGTGTCAAAATGACAAATATTTCATGTGTGTTACGAATGAATATTATTTTTGCTAGATGTAAAACTAATTATTATATAAATGGGGCCAGACCATACAAACACTCTGCATGTACAGCATTATGATTGGGATGCAAAAATAAGAACCTCGCAGCTTGCTCTGAAATAAGCAGATGGGAGATGGAAAATAATAAAAGGTAAATTTTTGTTTATCATCTAGGAAAATTAAAAAACATGATTTTTTTTTTACTCAATGCAGAAAGGAACCACAAACTTTCAACCACTACTGTTACTAAGTTGTAGGTTGGCAGCAAGAAAGCGGATAGTCAATGGAGACAACTTATGTAGAAGTGAAACCTCTTGAATCAAATAATTTTCCCAACATAATTAAGGATATGTAGACAAACCAGAGTCTTCTCCAAAAGGCAACAGCACCCATCTTTAGATAATCTTTTCAGGGTTCATGCACTACCAGCCCCTGAGAACTTGTTGGCTTGGCGGGAAGCATTTGCCAAACAGTTAGCACTTAATGTCAGTTGACAGTCTCAAAAGGGAGAGACAGAAACTCATAGACCTAAAAGACCTCTCTCTCACTGAAGAACCCTACACAAAGTGAGGGCAAGAACTCAAACAGCAGTCTAATATTTTTGGAGAAGGCTCTGGATTGCCTGGAGTCATGTTGCAAAGCTCATTAAAGAGTAGGAAGTCATCTCCAATAAGTAGAAATAGATAGTAATCTATTTCCAGCTGGAGAAGAGCTAATTTGCATAGCTATTTCCCATGAGGCATTGCTTGAAGAACTATATTACGACTTTCTCATAAAAGAGGATACATAGTTTATCCTGGTAAACATTCTGAATATTACATATGTTCCTGAAGAAAAATGTCAAACTGTATTTTCCTTTATTCTACAGACCTCATTGAGAAAGTAATGATATCATGTAATCTTATGTCAATATCACCTCTCCCAATTATAGTCTAATCAGTGTTTACCATAGAAACCAATTATAGTGTAGTCATTTTTTTCAGACCATTTTATCTTTCTCCAGCTGTAGCCTACTACAATTCATTCTATATATGTAAACTTATGAACATGGTTATCCAGGACTGGAAAATATGACTGCTTTCTTACAAAAACAGTGCCACACCTGTCCATTGGCAGTGTCTGTATTGGAGCATACCTTTATTAATGTGAATTGTGCTGGACTGCAGCAATATCACACACAAAATATGCCATGTAGTCCAACCACACCCCCTCCACTGATCGCCAGCTTTCTGCCCATGCACATTGTACACAGAAGACTGCCAATCAGTGTTGTATACAGAGTTGTACAGAGAACTGATAGAGCTGCAGCAGACAAAACCAGTGGCGGACCATCTGCCCGGCGGGCCCTGGTGCAGCTTTATGTGAGGAGCGGGGGGGGGGGGGGGGTTCGTGGGGTGTGCTGGCAGCTTTAAGCTTTAGGTGAGGGGGGGGGGGCTGGTGGCAGCTCTAGGTGAGGAGCGGGGGGGGGGGGGGCTGGCAGCTTTAGGTGAGGAGTGGGGAAGGGGTGCTAGCGGGGGGGGGTTCGTGCGGCTCCTACCTGCGCCATGTTGTGCATTGCATGTCTGGGAGCCGGGGCTGCATAGGAGGGGAGGGGCGGGAACAGCCAAGGGAAGCTTCCCTCAGTTAACCTCCCCTACTCTGACACAGGGTCATGTGGGGCTTCCTACAGGTGCTTAAGGGGCCCCAAACCCGGTCGGGGCCCTGGTGCAGCTGACCCAGCTGCACCACAGTAGGTCCGCCCCTGGACAAAACTATTATTTTGTTAAACTACAGCAAGCAGTAAAGTAAGGGATACATTGCTGAAATCAGGGTCTCTGCCACTACATTGTGCTGTTCTTAGATGGGGTAACAGAAACCTTATGGCAGAATCTCTTTGAAGTTTATGTAATTTACAAATGGGTTAAATAGGTAGAATATATAACACTGGGTTGTTTCCAGACTACAGACCCCTCAATGAACCACACTTGAGAGCTGCTAATAGGTGCTGTGTAATAAAGGATTAACAGTGGATGAAATGAATGGCCAGTTGCAATTTTTCCAGGTGATACGAACTGAGCTTCAAGGATTATTGGTTCCAATGGCAGCCTCTCAAAGTAAGCAAGACCAGCTTCATTTGAAAAATGAATCATCTGAATGGAACAATTACTTAAAAAGAGTTTTTAGGGACTTTAAAGTTCATGAGTAGAGATTAGCAGACCTGAACCCTAAAGTTCGGAGTTTGTGCCAAACGCAGACTTTGATTCTTTTGTAATGATCGGGCTTGGAGTTCAGGTGCGTAACATAGGCAAACCACTGAAGTGAGCATTGCTGTGCTCGGGGTACACTCAGTGCTCGGCCCAGTGCGAGCCACTTGCAGTGTTTTGTCTTTCAATAAAGAGGAGACGGCACTCACCCATACGATGATCGGTCCTTTTATTCAGGGAGCTTTAGACATTCGGTAGCAGCAGTCCTTCAGGACCATTTTTGGTCCTTGGTCTCCCGCTGGTCAGAACGCATCGTTGCGTGTGACAGCAAGAAACCAGCGATCAGCGACCTCACAGGCTGGTAACCATAAAAAACACCGGGTGGCTAAGCAGCATGCACTATCTAGATACCCACTGTTTATCATGGTTATCAGTGCTAAGCGGGAGGACACTGGTAACCATGATAAACAGCGGGTATCTAGGCAATGCGCACTGCCTAGATACCCACTGTTTATCATGGCTACCATTGTCCTCCCACTTAGCGCAGTCTGTAAGCGGGAGGACGCTGGTAACCATGATAAACACTGGGTAAGCAGTGCGTGCTGTTTAGATACCCGCTGTTTATCATGGTTACCAGCGTTCTCCCACTTACCCAGCGATGTGGAAGTCATCTCCCTGGTCCCTGGTCGCTGAGGAGATCTGCCTGTTTGACAGCTCCCCAGCCTCCACACAGCGATGTTCCAGCAATCCTGGTCGTTGTTGGGATCTCTGGAACATCGCTGTGTGTAACGGCACCCTAAGTCAGCTGCAACGTTTTCATTCAGCTGATCATCCGGGGTGCAGAGATTCTTTATATTCAAAATAGGATTTGATTTTATATGTTTGAGCATAAAAACTTGGCTATTCAAGACAAAACTTTGAATATAAGTGGTGTTTATTTACTGCATCATTAAATAATGTTAAGATAGATAAGTCATGCATGCTTATATATCGGTATAGGTGAGAGAACGAAAGCATGATTTTTATATCACTACAAGTTAACTTTCATCGAACTGCACATTATCCTTTAAAACTAATCTATAAAACAGATTTGGAAATGATTTACAGTTGTCACGTACAAGCAACTCCAAGAATGATCTTTGAGGCCACTGACCTAACTGCATGAAAGCTGGAAGAAATCTTTGCCAAACTGCCCCTAAACACTGGTACACTATAAAACACTTGGAACAAACTTGCATCATTTTGTTAGCGAGTAGCATATTTGGTCACAGTTGTGTACTACAGATCCAATGGTCAAACCACAAATCAGTTTAATTATGTGCCAGCGACTGGAGTGTCGGCGTTTTCAGCAAACCGGTGTAAACCGCAGGCTGCAAAATGCTTACAGTGTTTGGCCTCATGCCATTTGGACATTGGCCAGTAGAAGAAAATTAAAAAAAACACAAAAGCTATGCAGGATCTTTGTGATGACCTGCTGCGTAAAAGGAAAAAAAAACCTTTCTAGTTAACTATTACAACAGCAGGCACGACAATGGCCTCAAAAGTTAAACAACTTAAAATGGGCGAGCAAATTCAGGTACTAGAGAGGGCAATGTTGGCTGAAAGGTCACCAAAGTTAGCACAATATTTAAACCACAATCACCAACTGGGCAAGTTACCACCTATCACTGGGAATCTGAGCAATGGGAAAATGGGAACTCCAACGATCTAGAACAGTACTCTAAAACATCATGTAATCACTGAGTGATGCCAGGGAATGATACATTTGCTCCTACGTTTAAAGATCAGATTTGTAAAACGAAAGGATTATTTTTAAAGAGGACCTGTCTACCCCCTGGTGCATGGAAAACTGAATGCCACATGTCTGCTGCATTCAGGGAAGGGGTCCCCCATGGCTTTAGCCCCCCTATAAGCTTTAAAAAGACTTTAGAAATCTTACAGTTAAGAGGTCGCCTGGGTAGGATCTTATTAAGAGGTCCTGGCTGCTGGCACAGTCCTCCCTGCCTCCTCCTTGTGTATTTCGCCCCTTCTATGTTTCTGCAGCCGCCTCCTCTTCTCCTAGGTCTGTCCTCTTCTTCTGCTCCTGACCCTTGTGACGTCAACAGCAGAAGAGGAGGGCAGACCAAGCAGAAGAGGAGGCGGCGGCAGACACATAGAAGGGGCAAAATACACAAGAAGAAGGCAGGGAGGGTTGTGACAGCAGCCAGGACCTCTTAAGATCGCACCCAGGCGACCTCTTAACTGTAAGGTTTCTAATGTCTTTTTTTAAAGCTTACAGGGGGGCTAGAGCCATGGGGAACCCCTTCCTTGAATGCAGCAGACATGCTGCATTCAGTGCTGCATTTAGTTTGCCATGCACCAGTGGGGCAACATGTCCTCTTTAAATGGGTTTCAGCTGAATCTTGAGCCATGGTGACTTGCTGGATGAATGCTCTGTATGAAGATTAATCTTGTGCAAGCCCATATATGTCCACCAAGGTCTTCCCTGCTGTTCTCTTGATAGTATTAAGCCATTGGGTTGCTGGTCTTCTTCTTCGCCTTGTTCCTTCTATTCTTCTGATCATAATGTCCTTCTCTAGTAATTGTTCACTTTGTATGATGTGTCCAAAGTATATAGTCATAGCTGCATACTTGCAGTTTAAGTGGCTGGAAGTTACAGCTCTTGCAGTATGTTTAGGGTTGTTGTCCTGCTGGAAGGTGAACATACATCCCAGTCTCAAGTCGTTTGCAGACTACAAAAGGTTATCTTCCAGGATTGCCCTATATTTAGTTCCATCGATCTTCCCATGAACTCTGACCAGCCTCCCTGTCCCTGCTGAAAAAAAGCCTCAAAACATAATGATGCTGCCACCGCCATGTTGGACGATGGGAATGGTGCTTTGAGGTTGCTGTGCAGTGTTAGTTTTCCTCATTTAGCTCAAAAAGTTTTATTTTGGTTTTATCTGACCAGAGCACCTTCTTGCTTCCACATGTTAGCTGTGACCCCCTACATGGCTTGTTTCAAACTGCAAATGGGTCCTTTTATGGCTTGTTTTTTGAAAACTGGCTTTCTTTTTGCTACTCTTCCATAAAAGTGAGATTTGTGGGGTATAAGACTAATAGTTGCCCAAATTGTCCCATCTGAGCTGCAGCTCCTCCAAAGTGACCATGGGTTTCTTGGGCTGTTTCTCTAATTAGTGCTCTCCATGGGATGTCAATTTAGGTAGATGGCCAAGTTTTGGTAGGTTTGCCATAATCTTTCAATTTTTGGATGATGGATTTAACAGTGCTCCGCGAGATGTTCAGATATTAAGTTATTACTTCTTTTTATTAAGGTAATTAATTAAGGCCCTGCTTTACTCTTCTCCAAAAGCTTATCCCTTTCTTGTCTGATGTGTTGTGTGGTTTTTATGATGCAGTTTGATCCTAAAGACCGGGTCACACAAGCGTTTGGCATGTGATGTGTTATGCTAATGACACTCAGATCAAACTCTGCTGCAAGTTTGAGCCAAGTGTCATTCACTGTGCTCAGATTCTCTCACATATGAAAATCAGAGCACAGGTATAATGAAAATGGAGAGATTCATTTCTTTATCTTTTTCATTGACCGTTTCAGGATTTATCAGACTGCATTCAAATGACGGTTATAGGAATCCCTGCACACGTACAAGGGAAATAGTGCTTTTTCGTGAGAATTTTATTTATAGTGTTTGTTCACTGCGACAAGGTTATGACGTTTCGGCCCAGTATGGGCCTTGATCACATGGTCGCTTGATTTGGATGAAACCAAGAGATGGCCCTTAGGAACTGCTTGCTGTGGTAGTTTTTTAGTTTTTCAGGGTAAAACCCCTTTTGATCCAGTTGAAGTTGTGCCCAAGGGGTGTGCACTTGGTAACTTTTGCAGTCTGGTCACTTCTATCTGGACATCTCATGTGGAAACACTGTCCACCAGGCCGCTCCTGTAGCCCTTCCAGAGTGACAGCTCTGAGCCTGGCTTTTCCCTTAACAGTGACCAGACTGCAAAATTTTCGGATCCGAGTGAGTTCCCAATTGACTTGATTTTGATTTGTTACTTGCGATGAATGCTTAACCATTTAAAACTATTCAGTTAAAGCTATTCGAATCCTAATGTCTTACTACTAGCTCATCACTGGAGATGACCCAACCATCGCTGACTGATTAATTCATTGCACAGCTAGCAATGTACTGTGGTGCATAGAAGCTGTAGAAGTGTAGAAAGTGAAACAGTACAAATATTTTAGTGAAAACCAATTGCAAAAAATGAAATAAGACATAGACCCACCGCATACTCTTGAATTCACCTTGCTACTTTGTGTACCCTCTGCGGAGCTTAGGAATTTAAGCTGGGTTGTTATTGAAAGTTACGTGTCAATAAATGTGATACCCTTATTCTTAGCAATATACCATAAAATAATACTTGAATGTTATAAAACATTGTAATTTATTTGTTCTTAAAACCAGCATACATAGAAAGTAATAAAAATAAATTGTATAAAATCAGTAATCTCACAATTGACTCTTGTGTTTAGAGGTAGGATCTAGCTTTCTCAATTGTGAGGATAAAATCTTTATTCAGTGAAGACTTTCCCATTACGGAGATAGGAGATGGCAGCCGTTACTAAGGAGATTCTATGTAGATAGAAGAAGGGGTGGAGCTCTGCCTCTAGCTTCTCACATCATCATTGAATCTCATCAGTAACAGCTGCCATCTCCTATCTCAGTAATGGGAAAGTCTTCACTGAACACAGATTTTACCTGAGAACTGAGAAGGTTGATAATGACTGATCAATTCTGACAGAGAAAGAAGAAGATTTCTCAGATAAGAAATATTACAAAGTTGCTTATTTTCATGTGTTCTATTGATTTATGGAATAAAAAGTGAAATGACGGTTACAATTTAAACAAATTGTGAGAAGGTGGCAATTAGGCAAAACATAATCCTCAATTTTAACAGCGCTGCATACTCCTATATCCAAATGAAAATACCATCCCACTCCATGTGCGCGGCTTATAAAAAAAAACACGACATAAAAAAATACAAACTCCAGCCAAACAGAGGAAATGTATAATACCGTATAATGTAGGCTGTAATGAAAATAAGCTTTTCTATTCTTAGCTTTGTCTCAATGTCAAAATAGCCATAAAATGTCCCAATGTCTGGACCAGGACTAGGATTTTGTAGCAGTGTTATTTGGCTATGAAATAAAAAAATTGGGAAGGAGCGCGCAAGATCATTGCAAATATTTGTCTTGAAGCATTCATACAACTGGTTAAGCGATAATTCACTAAGCACTGTCATTTCACTGACAGACCTTGTCTCCATACAGTTTTTCGTCAGATTTTTTATCTTGTACCCTTTTCTAAAATAAGGATGAATATGATCAACACAAAAGCTGTAACAGCAGCAAATTTCAATACTTTCATGTGACCCTTAAAGCAAGACAGAAAAGGAAAAGGAAGGAGAAGGGCGGCTGTGGAGTTGGAGTCCATTTTGGTGGAGTCGGAGTCAGATTCAGGGAAACTGAGGAGTCGGAGTCAAATTCAGATGTCTGGCTCCCTGACAATTAGTCAACGCTTTAGACCACCATGTGTGACATTATGTCCTATTTGCCTTTTTTTTCTCTTTTTTGTATTGTCCTAATACACACAATAGAGTTAATCATTCATATAACAAAACGTGTGACTGCAATACATTTCTAGGCAAAATACTTCATTTTCTAGAACAATTTCAAGGATGCCTGTACTTTTGGCCATTAGTGTAAATTACTGGTAAGGAGTACTGTTTTGAAACACAAAATAAATCTCTATCATTGAACTTGATCATGATATCGAATGGCCAAAAATACTTTACTAGGGCAATTCAGGCATCCTGAAGTGTTCCCCTCCAGTCTTTAGTTTACGGTGTTGGACCAAAGAGGTCCCTCAATACCCTAATGACCTCTGCCAGCAACCACTAGTCTCAACAGTATACCGCACCAAGAGCATCGATTGGTTGTAGTAATTATGAGGGTAGATGGCGTCATAGCTCCAGGACAAAGACTAGCGGCTAGCACCTTAGCTGCTGCATTGCAATAGAGTGTGATTTGTGTTTAAACTATTCTACTCATTCTGATGTGGGAAAACTACATAAAACTACATAAATAGGGAACACGACGTTAATCTTATGCTTTAGAAAGAGATGTGATGAATAAGCAATATTCGTACAAATAACCATCTTGCTCAGATACCAATATATTATTTTACAAGCAGCCATGTTGTTTAGACTATACCCACTCAAAGAAGATAAGGCCCCACCCTTGTTTAGCCAAAGGCAAGTAATCTCTGGGAAGTGGTATATGCTAATTAACCTGAGGAAGTTGACTTTCTAACCAATTGGTCCCACAGGAAAGCTCCTATGAAATGGATATTAGATGACAATGGAGTCTCCCTTCCATTATCCAAAAGGAAGAACACCTGGGGACTTCCCAGCCAGGAGTGACAATGAATTTCCTCGATATCTACAGATTCAATGGGAGAGTTAATTACAGCCTAGACTGAGAGGCACCAAGAATATAACTTTCAATATCTCATGATCCGTGCGGTCTATAAACACGGCAAGCATAGATATGAGATCAAAACATTCACACGGTCATTGTACATATTTACATAGATGTGCGATGATCGCAAGTACCCTAAACGCGATATTGCCCAGTAGGATGCCATCAGAGTAGTCATGCCTCATCAAGGTGAAGATAAAATCATAACTGAAAATATGAGAGCATTATCTTCCTCCTATGATATTCCCAGACAAAGATAAAGCAAATAATAACTTTTGTATATCCATATCTCACCTCGAGGGGGTGGGAGTTATGAGCCAGCCCAGAGGTGTGAGATGGGTGCGGACAGGGGCAGTCTCATACTGAATAAAAATAGGCTGCCCCTTCTCCATTTTGTATTCGTCTGAAGGACCATAATTCATCACAACCAGCGTATACCCTGTAACCGGGTGGCTCCATGCGGCGGTCCCTTGTGGCGCCATCAGCATTAAGGTAACTGATCACGTGTCTAACTCTGTGTATTCAATTTATTCTTTTATTTGCATAACTGACTGTAATATTTGTAAATCTTAATAATCGTAAATATTTATTCTAGTGTACCAATAGGGTGATTAAACATATAAATTTAATCTTGAGTTGCTTTTTTGTCTTGATCCTGATCCCCACATCCATGAGCTTATTTAACGCTACCTAGGTTGGTTTCTGACCCAACATAAGCCCGATCACGGACCGGACTTATATTAAGCGAGGAACTGGTGGCAGCAATTAGTGCTTGGGGTTATTCGGGCCTTTTATTAGTGATGGGGTGGAGGTTTTTATATATGCTTCTGGTCGCGGATCAGAAGGCATATACCACACTCACTGAGGTGCCTTAATAAACCAGCACTGACAACGCAGCTACGGCCCTTCTTTTATCCTCAGGCAGTTCCCTGACTGCCTGGGTTTAATGGGAGGCGCTGTAGAGCTGCCAGGTTCGGTGGCCGATTCACCACAAGAGAATATGCTGTAGTTGAAATATATATCAAATAATAACGTACCATCTACTATAAATGATAAAGAATATGTTCTGCCTCCAGCATTTATCTGTTTTTTCTTATTGAGGCTCTGCAGTATTACCTATGTTTCTTCACTAGGTTGTTTATAGAATGTTAGCTCTCTCTAGTGGTTGAGCTTTTTTATCAGCATCAGTTTTCTATTTTGAAAGCCCCTGTTCTCCTCCCCTCTGCAATGCTGTATGGGTAATTTAGCCACCATTTTCCTTATACTTCATACAGAAAGAATCTCCATTTAATCCCTCTTGTGACAGCATTGCTGGTAAGGAGTTTATGTTATCTGTAGCCATTAACTGCTCCAAATGTTATTCTAGTCTAATGTGTTGCATTGTAGGTTAGACACAGGCTTATTAGGTGTTGAATGCATATTGTCTAGCAATTTGTGATATGTATTATTTCTGTGTATCATTCATGCACTGATTGTATGTAGCTCAATTGTCCTCACTTCACCGAATCATACTACCATGTTCAATAAAGCACACAGACTTCAGCAATAGTCTTCGTATTGGACTCAGTATAGCGGTTTAGCTGCATGATTAGCTTCATATGCCCACGGCCAGAGTACAGAGAACAGAATATTAGAAATTACCTTTGACTTCTGCCATTTTTGCAATTTATATTATGAGGTATATTCTCAACTTATACTACCCAAATAAAAATGTTATATTTTAAATAAAAACTGCAATACAGTGGAGAGAAGAAAAAAAAAAAGGATAACCAGAGGAATATTTTTGACTGAGCTTTAGCTTTTATTGTTCCTCTTAAATGTTTTAGACCACAAGGAACTAGGAAAGTTAATTTCCTATACAGGCATGGAAAAGAAAAGCCTCACATTTAACAAACAAAAATAAATTGGGCACTCCTTGTATTCCCTCACATTTAGGGAGCCAAAAAAAGTGAGATTTCAGCCGTGGAGGCAGAACGGTAGAATTATATTTTTTGCTCATATTATAAGTTTTTAGCATCAGTTTTAGAAGTAAAAGTCAATTACCATCCTGGACAGAACAAAATCAGATGTTAGACATAAGGCAATATTATTCAAGGATCCCAAAGGAGTGCTGCTGATGGGCTTAGAAAAATATTATCTTATTTTGATTCCGCGAGCGTAAAGAGAATGAACTTACTTGTTGAGTATATTAGCCGAGAGTAGAAGATTCACATTGGCTATGATTTCTAAAAATTCCAGCAAGTCCTAAGCTTCCCTCATATTTATCAGTCAACCAGTATGGCATTTTAACCCTTTAAGGGTCTGGCCATTTTTCATTTTTGCACTATTATTCTCTCTTTTTCTTCCAGAGAGTAAGTTTATTTTTGTATTCTTTTTTGTTGGCATGGCCGTATGTGTATGTTATTTTATTTTATTTTTTTGCCAGGGATGAGAAGAAGGGATGAGCGGCACTCTTATCTATTGAATAGGCTGAGAAGCATTTCTGGATTATGACATCCTGGTCCTCTAAGAAGAGGGCGAATGTGGCACGCGCCGCATAATCGTGCTCCCAGGAGACCTGTGGAGCGTGTGCAGGCCCTGGGAGCAGAATGTGACTGATGGGAAGAGAGCAGATGCTGTGGGCCGTGTGGAGGCCGATGCCACGGTGATGAAGCGCTACACTGGTGTGCCGACATTCCTGCGGTCTTTGCCAGTTCTGCACTATTGATATCATATACATTATTGAAGTGGTTGTAAAGGCCAGCAGTTGACTGAAGGTTTACAATCGATTGGATAGGAAGTCATGCAAGACTAGCCAGGATCACAGGAGTGGCAGGAGATTAAACAGTTAAGAAAAGGTTGAGCTTAACTCAGTTATACGGTCATGATTTCAGGACTGGACTCAAGGGTTTTGACCCCAACTGAACAGCCTTATAAACCAATATGAAGTTGTTGAGTTTGGCTCGCGAGACCCGTAATCAGTCTGAATTCATGGTCCTTAAATGTCCCGTGCTTCGCGGATGTCTGAATTCAGCTATATTTTAGCAAATTTTTGTAGCTTTGGGGCGTTATTAAAATATCTCCACAATTATATTTAAATCAATGGGTGATCATGTTATCATGTAGTACTTGCACATGCCAGTGAGCCAGAGTATAAGCCGGCTATTAGTTTGGGTTTGTCGGAGACCTACCTCAATAATGTTGAAATGCCTAGTAGGAAATAAGACTCTACAAATCTGATGAAAGAAAACATTGTTTGTACAATGCAGATTTTTCACTGGTATACAGTTTATTACAAAGTCATGCCATGGTTGAAAATAAGAAAATTAGCTTTTAGACCAAAAAGAGTTTAAACTTGTACAAAACCTCAAAGCAGATGATAAAAATGCATATGTGAACTATGTGCAACTAGTAGAAGGCTTATCCCATCCCATTCACTTCAACAAGCCAAAAATGTATTTTATGGAATTAGTACCACCTAATAAAGATCTGTTCGGTTCTGGCATACAGCAAGAATGTTTTAATTGTATGTGTTGTATTTGAGCGTCCAAAAAAGCTAAAGCAGTGACCTAATTCGGCTGGAATTAATATAATGTATAGTAGCAGAACTTTGGCCCACGGCGAATGCAGACAAAGAGCTTCTGTCTGAGTTCTGCACAGTTCTGCTCAACGGCTCCAGTAACGACTAATGTCATGCTGATATGGAAAACCCAATTTGCAGAAAATTACCACACGTTACCATAATAAATCCGTCGGCTGATGAAATTCTGTGGAAAGTGTGCTAATGTGAAGTTTAACAGCTCTATATTAACTTGTTTCTATAAACACTCTGGAAACGCCAAGAGTCTATTGTTTCCTGCATGCTCATAAAAAAAGGAAAAAACATAAAAAAAAAAAGAAGGGAACGTTTAATGACCTCTTCTCCAAATAATCCCATCTGACCTTTCTTTTTTACTAAATATTCAACCCCATCAATGAGGGCGAGGGGAGTCCAGAAATGAACTCACGCAGAAGACAAGTAGGAGTAGTGTTGACCTTTGCGTTGTGTTAACACTTCTCTATTCTTATTTTATTGGAAGTGTAGTCTTCCAACTCAGCAGGAAACCGTGACGGACTCTTCTCCAAGAAATTAGTCATATCTCATTCATCTTATGCATCAGTGACCATTTCATGAGTAATAGGATCTATCCTCTGGCTTAGCCTGCCATGAATATGATAAAATATGTGGTTGGTTATAAAATACAGAATACTGTAGTCTAACCCACACAAAAAACATGACCAGGCAAAATCCAAGTTTTAAAAGAGATTGTCCAGAGTACTTAAATCAATGTCATATCCTTAAAATAAGTAATCAGAATCAGATTGTGGAGATGCGATACCTGGTACCTTCAACAATCAGCTGCTACCATGTCCTTCGGAAATCCCAAGTATACACAGTACACAGAGCTAGAACAACACCGCTCCATACACAGCGTAGCGTAGTGGATGTTTTTGGGCTTGGTGACTCAGCTCTCACCCATTTACATAGGGGCTGCAGTACCCAAGGACAAGCACTACAAAATGTACACAGCGTTCTGGCTCTGTATACTCTAACTCCTGTGGCCAAAGGACCTGCTGACAGCTGATTGGTGGTAGTGTTGGATGAAAGACCCTCAGTTATCTGATATTGATAACCATTCCTAAAGGATAGGTGTTGAAGGGCCAGCCATACAGGGCCCCCATCAGTTGTGAGCGAGGCAGGGCCATGGCTGCGGAGCAGCCCTGGTTTTTCAGCATGCATCCTGGACAGTTCCCCATTGCAACTGTTCAGAGTCACACTTGATTCTTTACTAAAAACAGTCTTGTGAAACACATGCACGCAACTTCAACATTACTTGTTTAGGGATATTCACAATTACAGATTTTCATGCAGACTGCTCTCGCCCACCTCGCTCCACACCATGGTGTTCCACTGCAAATTCATTCATTTAGTCTTTACTGGCTCCTATCAAACTCTTTCAGTACGGAACCACTCAGAATAATGGTTAAAGCAGTTTTTAAGAAAATGTTCCTTTACTGTCAGCACCATGTAGACTTTTTCTAAAGTCTCTGCTGAAGATCACCAGAACTATACTGGGGGGGGAAACATTTGCATCCCGGTCACTATATTCAACTCCTAGGATGGCCCAGAGGTCATCAAATAAATGGACCTGTCATTCCAGTGGTTCCTTGTTTCTTTTCTCTCTTGGGGACTCTCCTCTGTGAACACACGTGCAGGCTTGTTTTGCAACGTAGACTCAACCCCCAGTAGGTGGACTCACTAGTTAACTTAATAACACTTTAATTTCTAGAGGAAACCCATAACTCCACCCTTAAGTGGTGTATGAGCTCACTAGCTATTTTAATACTAGTTTAACCAAAGTGCCAGGGAGCAGTAACACAAACATTATGCACAATAATATGTCAACACATATACCCAATTGCATAACACATCAATATATGTGCAAAAGCACAGCATTTCTCAGGGTGGGGGCTGACATAACCCTGGACTCCCTTACATCTGCAGCATTCCCCAGGGTGGGGTTGACAGAACCCTAGGGCCCCTTTCATAATAAAAGTTCACTTCAAGCCAGATAGTGTTCGGAGCAGTGTTGGAGCCCCTCAGGGAATGGTGCTGTCGCCATTCCTTTTTTTTTTTTCCGTTTATACACAGCTGATTTTCAGTATAAATCAGACCTTTGTCACCTTCAGAAGTACTCTGATGACTCAGTGATAGTCGGAGGTATCGAGAGAGGCCGGGGGCAGGAGGAATACAGAAGGGTGGTCTCGGACTTTGTTGACTGGTGCCAGGCTAACCATTTAGAACTCAACGTAAAGAAAACCAGGGAGTTGGTGTTGAGGTATGGAAGGTGCATGAAGGATTGCTTACCTATCACTATTGATGGTCAGGATGTGGAGATGGTGGAGAATTTCAAATATTTGTGGGTTCACCTGGACAGCAAGCTTGATTGGAGGTGCCATATGGAGAAGGTTTGCAAGAAAGGGATGAGTAGACTTTACTTCCTAAGGAAATTAAGGTCGTTTAATGTGTGTAGCAAAATGTTTGAAATGTTCTATCAATCTATTGTGGCGAGTGCAATCTTTGCTGCAATAATATGCTGGGGTAGTAGTGTGCGCACAGCTGACGCTAATAAGCTGAATAAACTTATCAAGAAGGCTAGTGCGGCGGTGGGTCTACAACTTAGGACTTTCGAGGAGGTATTAGAGGATAGAATTAATAAGAAATGCAAGGCTATAATGAGCAACAATACACACCCGCTCTCTGAACTGTTTGCGAAGCAGAAGAGCACATTCAGCAAGCGTCTAATCCAACTAATGTGCAAAAAGGAAAGATACAGAAAATTGTTTGTTCCAACAGCTGTGGGGATGTTTAACAAATGTATAAGTGTAAAGCGTCCCAAGACTATGTGAAGTTCTATGTGTATGGGGGGAATAGGTGAGGTACATGTACCAGTCTACCCACATCTGCTGTCCATATAGACTTATTTTGTAAAGTGTGAAATGTTCTTGATCTTTGTTCTGCTGCTGTAATACTGTAATTTCCTCCGGGATCAATAAAGTTTATCTTATCTTATCTTAAAGAAAAAGATGATTCCTTTGGGACTGTGAAAATTCAGCCAAGCGTAGAACGCTTGCTATTAATGAAGTAAAGTGTTTACAGTCACAGGTCATCATGAATTAGCCAAGATCTGATGTCTTGCCCCCACTGTGCCCTGTCTTGCCCTAGCCCCAGCCCCAGTCATTTTGTCAAATCTGGGAGAAACCGATGTTAATACACCAAGAGTCATAAAATTTACCCACAACATAAGATTCTGCTTAAATTTTGTGTTTTTACAATTCTTTTATGCCAGATTATTGGCATGGAGCATGGAAGCTTTGATGAATTGGACCCAAGGTATTCAGCTAACATATCTAAATTTCAATTCATATAGTGCCTAAACTGGTGATTTGGAGTAGCTGTCCTAGAATCAATGATCAGAAGAGATTTACAGTAGTTACTGATATACCTCAGAGTTCAGTAAGATCTTTCTAGAAAAGTCCGCAAACAACAAAGAAAACATCCTGGTTTGTTCCAGAAATAGAAATGGATATAAAAAAATGCATAAGTGGACATTCAAATTATGGATGTTTAAGCAAAGAACCAGTCTGTTCACAAATACTGCAGGCCAGGGTATAACGCCAGAGTCACGGAATACTGGAACTACCTATTATGAGATCTGATGTTCTTGAGAATATCCCACATCAACATGCGCTCAAAATAGTCGTAACTAAAACGTGTGGACTACAAAAGAGTTTTGATGACTACTGGAGTAATCAAAATTAGTGATGGGCGAACCTGCCTATGTCCAGCAGACTCACCCAGACTTGGCGCCGAACGTTTCTTCAGTCCAAACCTCGAACTCAGACTTTAAAGTTATGGGATAGGGGTGAGGCGGAATTGTAAAATACAACACAGTTATTAACATCATCATTTTACTTACCGCTGTCTCACCTTTCTGAGTCCTGCCACTTGTACTTTAGGGGCCACTCATTAACATACGGGATATTCACTGGAGAGGGTGGAACAACCAATCACAGATGCTGTCACAGAGAATGGGCATCTATGATTGGCTGTTGGAGTAATCTGGAATCAGCCCGTACATTCTAGTATGGTAGAATGTATGGGCTGGTTTCAGGTTAGTCCAGCAGCCAATCACAGATGCTCATTCTCTGCGAAACTGTCTGTGATTGGCTGTTGGACCCCTTACACATATAGTAGTGTAAAAATAAATTTAATTTGATTCTCAGAGCAGATAAAAAGGACAACTAAAGGCTGCCACCCCCAGCTGCCTGGATTGACCTTGGCTTGCAATAAAAATACAGGGAAGTCCTTTATTTTTAACCATTTAACTAAATAATTAAAAAGAATAAAAGCGTGGGCTTCGCCCTTTTTTTGATCACCAGCCAATGTAAAACCAGTCAGCTGGGGGTTAGGATTCTCAGCGTAGTAATGAGGTGAAGATGTTCATATTTTGATTACGCAGGGAAGTTTTATTTTTTTTTTTTTTCGTTCAATTTAAGTTTATTGAAATTTTCAGAATAAAAAAATACATGTCATAATCAAATAGCATTAGATTCAGTAGAAACAAAGCATATTTTTACATTTATTCAATCGACTCTTACTATCCCATCTGAAGGTACATTTGTTCATGTCCCTCTAAAGATTATCTCCTTGTTGAAGACAACTTTATGTATAAATCAATACATCAAAACTACATGTCCATTTATAAGTAAACTGTCAGATATTACCAAACTTATGCTTCATGGTATATTCACATAGAAGTATTAATATTTATCTGTCCTTTATTGACTAAACTTATTTTCATAGACCTGTTCCGTACATGTTATGATACCAAGTTCGCTAAGACAAGTAACACCTTCTGTATAGGGCAGAGTTTCTCATTTTCTCTAATATAAACTATTCTCAGAAGATTTAGCTCATCTTGTAAATATAACCCTACTAACTGTGTCGCAGATAAAGAAGAAAAGAAAAGATGGGTAAAAGGGGAAAGGAAAGAACACAAGGGGCGGGGGGCTCCATTGTCGCTATTAAGGAGGACCTGTCACCAAACCAGGCATAGTGATCTAATTACAGCACTGGATGCAGCATGTCTGCAGCATCCAGGCAAGGGGTCCCCCAGCACTTGAGCAGCCCTGTACCCCGAGATAATACACTTAGAAAACTTACATGCTACAGCCACTAAGGAGGTGGCTAGGGGCTGCAGCCAAGGGCAGATTCACTCCCCCTACCTGTGTAATCTGCCCACCACTGCCAATCATTCTCTCCCTGTCTGCAGCATTGAACATAGTTTTTTTTCTCTCTCCCAGAAAGTCCGTTAGCCCCGCCCACAGATATATACTTGCTAGCATGTTTAATCTAAATATATCTCTACTGATACAGCAGGCTACAGAGAACTTAGCCCCAATTAAGGCTTTAAGTTGGCTGGGTTAGGGAGGGGAAGGGGGGAAGGGATAGAGGGAAAGGACTACTAGAAAAAGTAGATTAGAAAAGAAAAATTGGTACTACAACAGGTATTTAGTTCAATACAGAATAAAACTAGTTGTCACTATATCTTATAATGTCGTAGGGGTTTCAAATATCCAGACACTTTTGAACGTCGGGAATTCCCCCTTAGGGGGGTCGGCCTTCTACCAAGAAGTCTCCCATCCTAGACCCACATGTATAACTGTAGCTCCCTAATTTCACAAGAGCCTGGGGAACATGTAAGTTAACATACCGGTCTTCTGCCCACTACATAACAAATAACCATAGATCACCCTCTGTTATCTGTTCCCATGGGGCAAAAACCCTGTATAAGCCTCCTCATGGCAGATTCAGCGAGGGAAACACATGTCAAGTCGAATCTGAAAAGGAATAATATCTCACACAAATATACTCATGTAGAAGAATTGTTTGACTTTTGCTCTTAAGCAGTCCCAGAGTTCTATATCTCCATCCTGTATCTATACACTATATATACTGTATCTGCACACTCGCAAGAGCGCACCATTTGTTCTGAAAAAAAAAAGGAATTTAGAAGAAGAGAAGGACTATCTTGTATATAGGATTAGGTCCTCTTTCAGAGCAGTCTACTCCCCCGGTATAGTAACCAAGAGAATACCAGATAATATTCAGATTAACAACCGTCTCACATGGGTGATGTTGCAGCCCTCAACGGCCCGTCTCGTCTCCTGAACGTGTTTCTAGCTCTTTGAGGAGGGCCTACATTTGCTCGGGCAGGGAAGTCCGGCCATCCTCGTATGTCCACAGGTGGTATATCAAGAGAGGATGTAAATGTCGGCATGTCTGCAGGGGTTCGGAGAATATGCATCCATCCAGCCGCTCTTACTTGAAGTTTGAATGGAAATCCCCACGAGTAGGGGAGGTCGTGATCCCTGAGTGACTAGTAGCGGTCTTAAAGCCCTTAATTTCTGCAGGGTTAATCTTGATAGATCAGATAAAATAAGTATGTCATGATCCCGGAACCTGCACCGAGCCCCGCTGCGGATCCTGTTCATTATTGCATCTTTTATCATGTATCGGTGCACCCTGCAAATCACATCCCTTGGCCAGTCCGTATTTGTAGGTTTAGGGCCTAAGGCACGATGTGCCCTATCTAATTCAATTAGGTGTGAGGGAGGCTCTCCCAGAATCTCATTGAACAGGGTTTGGAGCACGGTAGGGAGGTCCCGGCACTCGACCGATTCAGGAAGCCCACAAATTCTAACATTATTCCTCCGACCTCTATTCTCATTATCATCCATGGCGTCCAATAATCCATGTATTTGGATGGATTGCGTATCTAATAGGCCTGATGAGACCTGCAAGTCGCCTCCAGAGCCAGGATTCTGCGGGAGTGATCCTGTCCTCTTTCATCCACTTGTTCTACTTCTCTCCTCAATGAGGACAGTTCACTTCGATATGTCTGCTCCAACTGTGTTATATATGACTCCATGTCCTCTCTAGTTGGTATGGAGGACATGCGATCCCTAAGGTCTCCCAATTCTGCCAACACTCCCTAAGCTGGAGAGTATCCCTCTTGATGGTAGTATACAGTGGGAGAAAGGTTGTATGCACCTTGTGGGGCCAAATGTAGATTTACGGGAACATGTGTGGAATTAACTGTAGGTAAAGACTCTTTTACAGCTCCTGTCAGCTCCCCTGTTAGTCTGGGCACTTCAAGGGAGTCAGAGGCTGTGGTATGTAACATTGCATGCGATTGCATAGGAGGAGGGGTACTGCCTTGTCCTCCTGTATTTTGATTTAATGTCCCTGGACTGATGTCTTGGTCTAGGGGATCTCCCTGCACCTCCCTGTACCTCAGTGCTTTATGATCCATCGCTGCTCCGTCCACCATTAGCTTGCTGGAACCCCTTGCCTTAATACCAGCAAAACGCTCCGGCTGCACTGGGTCCCCGCTGTCTATCCCCGGCCGCCTTCCGCTTCTGCTTTGCATTACCCGCGCTGGCCGGTCTCTCCATGCTGCGACTTCTTCCCTCGGCGGCCATCTTAGCTGTGCTGTATCTAGCGGTCCTCTGGGAGCTCTCCAGAAAATATCGCTGTATGGACATCCCAGGGCTTGGATGAGGCTGTGAGATGGATCTCTGTACCTTCCCCTATCTCCTATTACTCATATTCCCTTTCAATGGAGTCTGGCAAATATATCGCTGATAGCGGGTCCAGGAGCGGGAGCTGAACAGCATAGCATCCTCACTCCTCCATAGCCAGGCACCTCCCCGTTGTTGTTGTTTTTTTTAATTAAAGATGGAGTCCCTAAATCTGTTATATTTTATTTCTAATACAAAAAAAATTCCTCTGTGATGCATTTTTTTTTTTTTTTAATATTTACTAGAAGTTCATGATGGTTGGGTCCATAATATTGGCCTGACACCATGAATTTTGAGCTTAGTGCCAAGCTGACAATACAAAGCTGGCATTAACCCCATTATTACCAGACGTGCCACTCCCACGAGGGTTGCTGGAAGAGTCGAGTTACAGCGCCAGAAAATGGCGCTTCTATGAATATACTATTTTCTGGGGCGGCTGCCGGCTGCAATTGGCAACAAGGGAAGCCAGAAAGCTTGGGCTACAATGCACTCAGGATTCCAGCCCCCAGCTGAATAGTTGTTCCTGGCTTGAAATCAAACATACAGCGAAGCCCCACGTCGTCTTTTTTTTTTATTTATTTCATAAAAAACATGTAGTAATGAAAAAAAAGGGTTTCCCTTTATTTTTGGGTTCCGCCAGGAAAAATAGGCAGCTGGGGTATGGATAGCCCGTACATGTCTGCTGTACCTGGCTAGCATACAAAAATACGGCAAAGCCTTGCATTTTTTTTTTCATTATCTCAAGGAATTATTTTATAAAAAGGGCTCAACTGGGTCATGGTTTTGGTGCTTTTTTTGGGCCAGGAGATTGTCGTGGATTTTAAGCTTTTTTTTGCAATTTTGGCATAAAACTGCATGTATTGAGTTCAATGTGTTCATCTGCATCTCCTCACACAAAAAAACACAATGCTTGCAGTTTTGTGCCAAAATTGCACCAAAAAAGCATGAAATCCGCATGCTTCTAAGGTGCAATTTTGGCTTAAAACTGCATGCATTGTGTTCAATGTATCTCCTGGCCCAAAAATAAAACCATTGGGGCTCCAACCCCTGGATTCGAGAACAGGACTCTGAAATGTCTGTCAGCATGCAGTAATGGTCACGCATACCCCCCACTGCTATTTTCTTCCTCTTTGGGACTGTCCAAAAGCTTTTTCTGGCTATCCTGTAGAGCAGGGGTGGGAAACTCCAGGCCTGAAGGGCCGCCAAAAGGTCATGTTTTCAGGATTTCCTTAGTATTGCACAGGTGATACTATAATCACCTGCACTGTTGAGGATTCCAACCCTTATACAATGCTAAATCCTGAAAACATGACCTGTTGGCGGCCCTCGAGGCCAGGAATTCCCCACCCCTGTTGTAGAGAATGAATGGAGAGGTAGGTAAAAGTGCATGGCCAACACTATCATCACTGGAACATTGGTGCCATACGCTCGAGATGAAGAAGACTCCAGGTGCAACCTGCAACGATTAGTAAATGATACAAAGCATAAGTGATCCCTTTTCATGTTGGGAAAACCTTTAGTAAACAAGCAAATAGACCCAAATAATGTTACGTATTAAAGCAAGCAACTAACACAATCCAAGACATGTAGATGAGTGGCTCTCAAAATTGTAGAATTAATGTAATTACCGCGCTCAGTTTCTGCAAATTCCTAATACCACTTCAGTGCATTCCAATTGATTACATTGATAATGTCCCTTTATTTTTTTTCAAATGATAGAAACACTAAAAACGTCAAACGTCTTGTTAAACTGTTAACATTCTTCATTTCCCAACAAAGTACAAAATGTTGTAATCGTAAGGAAAAAAAAAAAATACACCGGGGCAACCAGCCAAAAGTGCTAGTGACTTAGTAGCTTTTTTGGCAAGATGCAGCACACGTTCAGTTCTTAAAACATTTACATCTGCCAAAACATGAATGAATAAACAAATTTAAGCGTGTTGGCAACGGGGGCAAAAGGCAAATGATACTTCGAGAGGCAGACTTCAATTGGAAAACATTCCAACCTACATACCAGGTTTTCCTTATTTAACACTTAATAAACAATTGATAATTACAGGTTGTGGAACGAAGCAACAATCAAATGAACACAGCGACATAATGAAAAAAAGTGTCGCATCTCTTAGATCTGATCACATCCATTAATTAGACAAGCCATCAGCAATCCTGACATGTCTGATATGGTGAAACTTTGTTTTCTCCATGAAACAATAGTGATTGTCTTTTCTCAGAGCGCAAATTTGTTGTTCCTCAGTTATTTCTCCTGGAAATGTATAAAATACCTCCACAACTCACTTTTACCTATATCTTCAGGGTATGTGCCTACACAATGCGGTCTCCAAGTTTTAGACAGATTTATTTGCAAAGTTTTCAGAGCAGAAAGGCTCCAACCAAAACTTGTGTTTTTTTTACATTTTTCCTTGTCTGTAGAGAGTTTCTGCTCTAAGAAAACTCAGCCAAAAAACTGAGCAAAAAAAGGGGAATACGGTAAATGCCATAAGGGTATGCGCATGTCATCTTTGAAGGCAGATTCCAGGCAGCAAACACGCCACCAAAACTGACATTGCTGTGCATGTAACTCAGTCTTGTGTATCTTTTTTTAACCACTTCAGTGTTGGAAAACCTTGAAGCGGTTAAGAGTAGTAATGTTCATTCTACTGGGAGTTTCGTTTCCAAGTCATCTGCTCTTTATACTTGAAAGTATCAGGAATCTGCTGTTTTGGAGTAGCTCTTGACTCTGCCATGTCCTTCAATTCACACATCTTAGTTTTCACCACCTCCTGCGGCCTACAACTCAAATATATTTCCAGAATGCGTCCCTTCCTCAACCCTGAATCTACTAAAATGCTAGTGTACGCCCACATCATCTCCCGCATCACATATGGCAATACCCTCCTCTGTGACTTCTCTGCTAATAGTCTTGCATCACTCCCATCCATGCTTGCCTCTGTTGCCCAAGTAATCCATCACCGTGCTCGTTATTTCTTTACTTCTCCGCTCTGCAAATCTCTTCATTGGCTCTCAATTCCACAATGTATCCAGTTCAAACTAACCTTGACCTACAAAGCTGTCCATAATGTGTCTGCTACATACATCTCTGAACTAATCTCCCAATATCTACCATCATGTAAACTCCACTCCTTCCAAGACCTTCTCCTCTTGTCCACACTTATTCGTCCCTCACTTATTCATGTTGAAGAGTTTGCCCAAGTATCCCCCATCCTCTAGAATTCTGAGTTTGAACACATCTAATTATCTGACACATTTGGAACCTTCAGATAGAACTTGAAAACCCATCTCTTCAAGAAAGCTTACAGCCTGCCATACCATGTTGGCATCTTATCAAAACCAGAGCTGCCGCTAACCCCCCAACCAATTGTCTCCCTCTCCATTATGAATGTAAACCCCATAAAGGCAGGACCTTCTAGCCCTTGTACCAGTCTATTGCTGTTAATTTATTTACTGTAATTTTTATCTGTATTTTGTATGGAGCCCCTTGTGATGTAGAGCATGATAGAGTCAATTGTGCTTTATAAATAGTGATGCACGAGTGGTGTATTATTCGCATTCACTATACTCATAATGAGTACTTTTCAATACTCGAACATTTGTCCAAATAGTGAGTCTAATGTTAGTCAATTAGTGATAGGCTTCACCCACAAACATCTGGCCATAAAATGAGTTTTCCCGGGGCAGGGAAGGAGGGTGGGCTTTTTTACGTTTCTACTGCATACAACACCTTGCTGTGCCCCCCAGAGAGAGCCTAACAATCAATCTGCTCTCACTTTGTGTACTTAAGGGAACTGGCAATTTGTGTCAGATCGATAACGATCGACACATCACTCTCGAGCGCCAGCGAAACTCACCGAGTAATGAGTATCGCGAATATCGTACTATCCTTGTGAGTACAAATAGTAACGATTACACTCGCTTATCACAATTTATAGATAATTACTAATAATAATACACAATATATACGTCACCCGATGCCGGAAATGACGCGATTCACGTCATTACAGCCCCACTGCATCCTCGCCAGCACTGAGGAGAGCTGAGAGGAGCTAATTATAATAGGCATTGAAGATCACGTCTATTAAGGCGTGCTATTATGACGAACATGGCCCGCCTGGGTGACTAAAGAATATAGCCCCTGCTCATTAACATCGATAATGAGTAAGTTATATAACGTTTTTCTTCTCTTTCACAGGCTGCTTTTATGAGCAAAAAGGAGTGTGGGATTAGTGAGGGTATGCTGCAGGGACATGTTTTCATAGCTTAGGAGGCATTTTGGGGGTGACAGGATCCCTTTAAAGCCCATTTTTTCACACTACTTATGTAATTTTTCATAGACTCTCTTTTTTAAACTGTAAACCAAAAACAAACTGATACGTAGTACAGTGTTCATCTGAATCTCCTGTCCCAAAAATGCCCGGAGCCACAACACAGTTGAGCTTTTTTTATAAAATTATTCCTTAAAATAAATTTTAAAAAATGACATTCGGCTTTGCCATATTTTCGTATGCCAAACAGATACAGCAGGCAGGTATGGGCTGCCCCCTACCCTCAGCTGCCAATTTTTACCTGGCTGAAAAACAAAAATATACAGAAGACGTTTTTTATTTCTTTAAATAATTTTAAAAAATTTCACCGTATTTTTGGTTTCAAGACAGGTACAACTAGGCAGCTGGGGGCTTGAATCCTTAGCACAGATTGGCTCAAGGATTCTAGCCCCCTCCCACCCCGCTGTGAATTGCAGCCTGCATCTGCCCCAGGAAATGGCACATTCATAGAAGCGCCATTTTCTGGCGCTGTACCCCAACTTTTCCAGTGGCCTTGGCGACTGGGTAATATAGGGGTTAGTGTCAACTTTGTATTGGCAGCTGGCACGAAGCCCGAAATTCACAGTGTCAGGCAAATATTAGACCCACCCCCTATGAATTTCTATTAAGCAGCAAAAAAATCACACCACCGGAAAAAAACATTTAGAAATAAAACACAAGACAACCCTGTTTCCCATCTTTAATTAAGAAAAAAAAACCTCTGACATAATCCACAGGGTACCTATTCAGCTCTGCTGCATATCTCTGTTAGCAGATGCCCATTCTCTATGACAGCATCTGTGATAGTCTGTTTTATCCCCCTCTTTATTTTTATAGCTCCCTCGCCCCCGAACTTAAACCAGAACCGTAACACAGATTTCCCAGGAAAATCTGTGTTCGGAATCTGTGCCCGAACACTAGGTGTTCGGTACGGACCCCGAACTTTACAGCTTGGGTTCGCCCACCACTATTCTCCAGTCCCTGACTGACTTCTGGTGTAAGGAACGCCACAGCTAAGCTCATAATGAATAAGACGAGTCGTACAGTCACACTCTGCAAGAGCCAATCAAGCCTCTGATCTGCCCATTTTTGCAGACCTGGGAAAAATGTCCCAACATATTTGTCACAACTCTTAGGGTACCGTCACACTGTGCGAAGGTACCGCCAATTTCTTAGGCGATACAGGGGCATGGCCTATCGGCACCGATATCGCCCCTGCATTGCCTAATCTAATTAGGCGATGGCGACGCCTTTTAGTGGTCGCCTGGTTTCAGAGCAGTGCTCTGGTACACATCGCTCCATGTAAATGGCTGATGGCAATCTGCCAGGCGATGGGAGCCTCAGGCTCCCATGCTAAAGCATCGCCACTGGGGTTTTAAGAAACCACAGCAGCGATGCCGCCTGTCAGATTGCCGGGGCGTCGCCAGAGGTGTCGCCCCATGTAAATGGGGACGGCGACACTGGCAGGGGCGGCAAAAACGTGCACACTCCCGTCCATCGCCGCCAATATCTCCGATGCCGTCGCACAGTGTGACGGTACCCTTAGTTGTAAAAACTTTTGCAACTTTTTAAAGCAATTAATACCAAAATGATGCCCTTTTTGCCCTTTTTTCACTGTGTATATTGGAAAAACATAAGTGCAACATATCTCTGGGAGAAATACTTCATTTTCTGGAGTAATTTCAAGGGCACCATCACTTTTGGACAGGACTATGTGCATACCGTAGATGAATACTAAACAGATACCGATAGAACGTAATGGCAACAACATGTCCAATCGTTCTATGTAAATTCAAACATACCTGTTTAAATAATTTTTTACAATACAAATGGTGAATACACTAAGTATACAACAAAAAGCTGGTGTGAAACAGACCTATAAAATTGTACAATAGATTAAAAAAGATCTGCAAAAAATGTTGCTTTGTTAAGAGAACACATGAAGGTGTTATGTTGACGGAGCGCTAATGTTTTTGCTGGCTGCGCAGTATTTGGTGGATTACATTGTATCTTAGCGATAAGTAGTATAAATGTAAAAGAAGAAAAAATAAACCACTCATCCTCCAGTTTGCCTGAAGACACATCCTGTTCCTTCCCTCCACATTATCTCTCTTATTTTGCATACATTGCAGTCTGGTCTTCAGACGTTTCTCATCTTTTCAGTCTGGAATGTTGGGTCTTTTGAAAAGACATAATCTGAATTCCATTCAAATATCTCAAGCTGCACAGGGTCAATGTTCTGTCCGATGCAAACCCCGACCTAGTAAACTTACTTAATCATACAACAGCTGTTGTAAATCCCCCGCTTCAGATAGATATGGCTAGCCAACTTCGGCTTGTAAAAAGAGGAACACCCCCCAAATAAGACTGTATAACAAGACTTCTGAGCTGGAAACATCTACAATGTACATATATATATGGTTTGAGTAAAGATAACTCTAAATAGTAAAATATATCGTAATAATCAAAAGTTGTAAACATTGACCTTACTTGATCTAAAATAAAAATGTATCAACCTGACTTCAAAGTTATAGCTTGGGATGAGCGAATACTGAACTATTCGGATTTGGATTATTCTAACCAAATATTTTTCACTATTAGAGTATTCCTCTTGAATACTGAACCTAATGCAAGTCAATGGGAAACGCGAATATTTTTCTGCGAAATGTACAACAGCTGCAGGGGTTGCAATTGCACCCGGGCCCTGCAGTCTAGAGTGCCCCAAAAGTCGCTTTGGCCTATAGAAAAAGATTAAAGATTTGCAATTATTGGGAGTCCCGTTGAAGCTTTCACACTGGGGTCCATGAGCTTCAAATTCCGCTACTGCATATACACACACACACTATTGATGCATAAAACAGCCTTTTTTTCTGTATCTCCCCTTACCATCACTGTGAAGGTAAAACTGCATCTACAAAATGTAACAAATCCAAGAAGCTGCAGAAAGGGAATGAAGACATAACAAATCCTTTAAAGGCAGCTCGCATTGTAACACGTGTCATTCTGGTTTATTTATCTTATAACCCAATGAATTGCTGAATTATAAGTCAAACAAATTAAGTCACTGGAGTTTATCCAAAAGTGAACTGGACGGGGAATCAATTTAAGAAAAGTTTTTGTAACAAAGACCATTTGTTACTTTACTGCAATTACACTATAAAGGAGGCAATTTTAAAATAATTGTAAACAGAAAGATATTAAACTCACAATTTCTTAGAAGGGGGTTCAATAAATTACACATTTAGGACGTATCAGTAGGACGAATCGTAAGAGTCTGACCTAGACTCAACAAGACTTGACCCAGAGAATGGGACGGTTTAGAGGGGGTCTAGCTACTGGACTTCAGACTGGGAAATGGCAGGCAGTTGGCAGGCTGTCCCTTCAATGTACTGTACAGTGTAAAGTGCATGAGCCCATACAAGCTTAGTTTCACACTGACATACTTGGGAGTGCCATTACGATCATAGATATTTTGCCTCCTGTTTCAAATATGTAGTTATCTCCCTGAATAGGACAACGGCAACAACTGGGAAAGTCCATATTCCTTCTTATTTATCTTGAGAATACTAAAATGAAAGTTGACCTATCACACATCAGCAGGATCATTGCACTGCAAAGGGGAACATGGAATATTTAAAGAAAGACATAAAGATGCAACCCACCAATAGCTCATTTTTGTTTGTTTGTCCATGTCACTAGTACACCTTTCCAACTTCTCTTGTGTATCGAAACAATGCTGCTTTGTTTTGGATTGATCACTTCGCAGGTTTGTGTTGGATTTCAGTTGGCTATGTTCTCACCATTTTCACTCCTGTGTCTCTCAATCTTTGGATTGTGAACATTTAATATAATGTGTGACCCTCAGATAAATTCAGGGACCAAATAGGAGGCACAGCTCCCATAATGAGGTAGGTTGACACCATTTTGTAAAAGACTGTATTTACATAAAGGTCTAGTCTGCTCTTGATGATTACTATTCTTAGTATTACGACTTATACCTACATCAGCTTTTCTTGTAACTACAAGAAAAAAAATTGACCATTTTCCATCCATGTGCTTGATGTGATTTTTATTCATTTTTGGTCAGGGTTGTGATGAGCTATCAGACTTTTCTAGCACTGAAGGCTAGTTCCAACAATTTTACTGTTCACATGTTGAAAGGGGAATGGGATATACCAGAATATCCCTTTCCAGCCTGTGGTCATAGGCTATAATGCAATCAGGCCTACATTAACATTCATTGTTTTGCATCTGGTGGTGGAATCTGTACCTTTCTATCAGCAGGGAGATACCCAGATACACACCATTGTAGACTGGCCAGAGACTTCATTGTTTTTTAATTCAATGTACCTGAAGGTTAAGGGGGTACGTCACACACAGCGATATCGCTAGCGATATCGCTGAAATCAGCGACCTCGCCAGCGATATCGCCGTGTGTGAAAAACAGCAGCAATGGGGTCCCTGCTGTGAGGTCGCTAATCGCTGCACATCCTTCAGGACCATTTTTGGTCCTTGGGTCTCCCACTGGTCAGCATGCATTGCTGCGTGTGACAGCGAGAGACCAGCGATCAGCGACATCACAGGCTGGTAAAAACTGGGTAACTAAGCAGCGCGCGCTGCCTACATACACGCTGTTTATCATGGTTACCAGTGTCCTCCCGCTTACCTAGTGATGTGGAGATCGGCTCCCTGGTCGCTAAGGAGATCTGCCTGTTTGACAGCTCCCCAGCGACCACACAGCGATGTTCCAGCGATCCTGGTGGTTGTCGGGATCACTGGAACATTGCTGTGTGTAACGGCACCCTTAGGGGGTTGGTTGTGCGTGTGTCTTTGCTAGGGGGCTTGAAGGAGAATAGAAGACACGTGATTGGTGGAAGGTGAGTTGGGGCTAGGAATTGGAAGCGAAAGCAACTTTGTTGAGGTCAGGTCCTGAGCTTATGAATGGATCATACAGTTGCTGTGATTTGGAAGTCAGAGGATGAGTGTAAAGGTACCTTTACATGCCGCTACAACAAGGTGGAAACAACCGGGTGCTTCACGTGCACGAGCGCGCACCAACGGTTACAAACGGTACCCGATACCGCCTTTACACGCCGCTACAAGGTGCTCTACAGAAGGTTGAATCTATCTCTGGATGCACCGCCGGAGCCTAAAGTTACCTTCTGTAGAGCACCTTACCTCATTCACACGCCGCGACAGAAGGTAATATGGGAGGACCTGGTGCAGCAGGGACAAAACATAGGCGTGCCAGAATTGTGGATTACGAGACGTTCGTACGCTGATAGGACAAAGCAATAGTATCATGATTGGCCAGCCAGCGCAGGAGGCCGACTAATACATGACGCTCGAGCAATTGTGTAGTGTGACTGGTCAGCTCCTTAAATATGCCGCCCTATGCAGCGACAACCAATCGCAACGCAGGAGCTTCCACCAATGATCGCTGAAGGGGGGTGGTTTCCTGGAGGCTGTCACGCCCCGGGGAGTTATCTAGGTGACGAATAAACTTTACCCTACCGTATTTACACGCCGTTACCATCGGGTTGAAATCATCCTGCTTTAGAGCACTGCTCTGAAACAGGTGCCGCGAGTGACGGGTGGCAACAACCGCCTTTACATGCCGCTACCTCGGGTTGATTTGACGGTGCAAGATACATTTGTCTCATAAACCCGGTTGTTTCCACCTGGCTGTAGCGGCGTGTAAAGGTACCATTAGGGATGGTCCTGAAACCAATGGATAGCTACAGAACTTGGAACTTAATTCAGGTGCTACGGTAGTGAGATTCACCTTCTGGATATTAGGAATTATCCTATGGACTATTTTGCAGACTGGTTCTAATCTTGTGGACAGGGCGCATTGCATTGTGGTCATCTACCTGTATTTGCTGAAACATTCTGTACGGATACAAATAAAACATGTTGCATCATTAACCTGCCTAGGTGATTATTACAACCCACAACTTCAGATCCACACAAGTGCGTCCACTTTTAAAATTTGCATGGCATTCATTTTTCAGGTATATATACACAATACGTGACACACACAGTGTCAGGCATCAGCTACCCATTAAAGTAAAACAAACTGAGCGTTCAGGTTACACCATGGATGACATGAATAGGCACATTTGACCCTTGACTTGGATTGAAGATGGATGAGTCTACATATATTCAATCAATACAAAACTTCATTTTTTTTCTTTGTTATCTTCTATAAAACATAGACATTAATTGATTAAGGTGTTTGCAACATAATATATTTTTACAAATATATAACAAAGCAATGTTAAAATGTTGCGTTTTTTTATTCCAATTAAAAGCCGCTTTTTACAATCCCAGCATAAACTATGGGAATCCAAAAATCTCATGCACACAATTACTTTGATTTTTCAGTCTCCATACTGCAGCATGTCAATTCTTTCAACATTGTATTATTTTCATTATAGAAAGCAATTAGGATGTGCAAAAAGGCTGCAAACACAACCATGGGTTTTTGCTTACGGTAATTTTTTTTGTCGTGTTCCCATTGCTTTTTTGGTGAATAAAACTAGCTTTAATTACATGTACTGTCCACAAATAACATTTAATCTGGCCAAAAAAACACAGCAAAAACACAAGAGAAGCTGCTTTTTGTATACAGTTTCTCTACTGCCAAGCGAGGAAGATTTGCCTGTCGAAAAAAGTAGCAAAAAAGCAACCGGTGAAAATAGTCTTACAGTGAAGAAAACCGAAGGGGAATCTTAAAGGGAATGTACCATTAAGATAATCCATAGGATAGGAGATAAATTCTCGATCACTGAGGGCCAACCTCTAGGATCCCCACAGATCCCAATACCAGGGCTGTGAAGTCGGTAAGCCAAACCAAAGACTCAAACTCCTCCATCTCCCTGACTCCGACTCCACAACTCCTTCATACACAGCTCATGTTTTACTTATAAATTTATTGTAGCACAATTTGAACATCAGGCTTTAATCATTATTATGGTAGAATAATCAATATATTTAGATAGAACATAATAATAATTCATAATATTCAGCACATTCTGCATTGAACTACTTTACCAAATTTATTATATATTTTATGAGTAAGAGTCGGTCCATTTTATACTGACTGACTGAGACGTCATCAAAATAGGCACCGACTCCAACTACAAAGCCCTGCCTCCAAAGAGCCCCAAGTGAGTGGAGCAGTGTTCAATCATCTGACCATTCACTCCATTTATTCTTAGTGGAACAGGCAGAAATATCTGAACACAGCACTTGCTTGGTCTTTGGCATTCCAATAAAAAATGAATTGGTCAGTGACACACATGGTCGACCATCGCTACATTGATAAAAGCCCTGGTTTCAGGATTAGTGGGGGTCCCTGCAGCTGGGAAGATATCACCTATCCTATGAAATGGTGAAGTTCAAAACTTGGTACAAGCCCTTGAAGTATGTCTAAAGCCCCTTTCACACTGCGTTTTTTGAACATCAGTGTGGATCCTTGAATTTCAAAGACCACACGGACAGGTGCTGATCTGTACCAACTGATGTCCACACATCCAGTGTTTTTACTGATCCGTCATCAGTACCATAGATAGGACTGGGAAGAGATGTGCCTTGCTTCTGAGCATGCTCTGCACAGCAAAATGGATCCATTTTACTGATCCATTTTTTTCACAGATCCATCTCCATAGACTCTTATGTTAGGCCCCCTTCACATCATGATATTTTTGGATCTGTGACTATCCGTTGTAAAACAGATAGCAACGGATCCAATGTAGCCCCCATATATCCCTTTGGGCATGAATTGGTCCTTAATAGCCATCTATGTGTGCAGGGATGCACTTGTGTCCACCTTTTTCACGTCCCCAAAATCGGAGACTGCTCAGATTTTGGGTGCAGCGGACACAATCGGACAGCATCGAATCGGACGCTGTCTGATTCAAATAACATGGGGGTCTATGTAGCTCGAATTCGGGATAAAACAGGATCGTTTCCCAGATCTGATTTTAGTGTACTGAGCATGCTCAGTACACTAAAACTGCTCTGTTCAGTGTAATTTCACTTTAGCAGTGTATCTACATACACTGCTAAAGTGAAATGAAAGAACAGAATGGTTAAAAATAAAAAAATAAATGCTCACCTCTCCAGTGAGTGCCCCGCGATGCGCAGCATCCACCTCTGATGGCTGCAAGGACCTTAATCAGCTGACTGGGTGGGGCAGGGCAACCCAAACAGCTGATTGGTCATATGACCGCATCAGCTGAGCGGTTTAAATCACCCACTGATCGGCAGGCAATTTAAACCACTCAGCTGATGCTGTCATGTGACATCAGCTGATCGGGTTGTCCCACCCCGCTCAGTCAGCTGACTAAGGTCCTGCAGCCATCGGAGGTGGATGGCGCGCATCGCGGGACACGCGCCGGAGAGGTGAGCATTTCATTTTTTTTTTTTTTTTTTAAACCATTGCTTTGTTTTATTTCACTTACGCAACGTATGTATATACATTGCGAAAGTGACAGTCAGCTCCGCTTGCCTGCACTTTGCAGGCTCGGGCTCCCTCCCAGTCCTTTCTGCGTTTGGATCCGTCAAAATCACGCATCTGGACACAGAAATGGCATCCGGAGGTACACATCCGGACCTGTCCGTTCCTGTCCAGTCCATGGGGTCCTGCAAAAACCAGGATCCCCACGAACAGGAAAAAACTCGTGATGTGAAGGGGGCCTTATTTGACACGACAGCTACTGAGCCATGACTGTCTGCTTTTTTCAAGGCAGCCCAAAAACTGACACAAACTGATCAGTGACAAAACTGACACACACGGATGGCTATATAGGACCAATCCATGCCCATAGGGAAACAAGGGAGGCCATAACTGATCTGTGGCTATCAGTTTTAAAACAGATAGACACAGATAACAAAAAAACACAGTGTGAAGGCAGCCTAAAGCCCCCGTCACACATAACGAGATCGTTAGCGAGATCGTTGTTAAGTCCCAGATTTTGTGACGTAACAGCGATCTCACTAACGATCTCGCTAAGTGTGACACTTAGCAGCGATAAGGCCCCTGCTGTGAGATCGCTGATTGTTACAAGTGCTCTGGGTCATTTTTAGGTCGTTGGTCTCCCACTTGGAACGCTGCATCGCTGTGTTTGGAAGGGACAACGACCAACGATCTCAATACTACGCCCGAAAGTGACAATTCCCAACAACCTCCTATCATTCCGGATCGTTGCTGAGTCGCTGGTGAGATCTGACTGTTTGACATCTCCCCAGCGATCCCAAAGTGACGCAACAGCGATCCCTAAGGATCGTTATCGTTGTCGGGATCACTGTTGCGTCGTTGTGTGTGACGGGAGCTTTAGACTTTTGTCCCAAGCCAAATGGTAATTATGCCTTGAACAGAGGAAGGGTGGTGAAAAAAATTGCTTGCCAAGTATCACCCAAGGCAGTCACTATATGTCACTATATCAATATGTGCTGTAAAGGAAATTACTAAAAAAAAAAAATTAAATAATGTAGGGAACCTCTTTAAAAGGTCAAAAAACAATGAAACAACTATGTCCTGATTTGTATTATTGCAGGCTTAATGAAAAATAAATGCATTTGCAGCCTAGTAGCATTTTATTAACTGTATCTCATGCTGTGCTACCACAGAAAAGAAAAATATGGTTTCTATATTACACCAAGAGATTAAAAGATATTATGATTGCGTGTTGCCGGCCTCTCTTTGATCTTTAGAAAGTGCAAGCCGCTAAAACAATGCATATCAAAATATAGGGGAGGTCATATTGACCCAGGGTAGGCTCACAAAGGCTTTTTCGCTCATTATTAGAGGGATTAATCTGAATGGGAAATCTGTTTGAGTCTTTATATGTCCCATGGTGAAAGTACTGAGCAAGCAATACTTCTCTCCGCCTCGTGAAAGAAATGATTTAAACATTCAACCCGAGCAGACAAGTACGACACATATTTATGTAAGCCAATATGTCTCCAAAAATGGTGGATCCTCTACATGGTAAACTGAACACATAGCTAGAGCAGATGCGGAGCCTGACCCCGCTCCTTATGTACTTCTACTTTACTTAGACCACCGTGCAGATGTTGAATTGTCTTAGCGGTCATGACTGAATAATTGCCGGATATTACAGCATCATTTCTTTTTAATATGAGTGGGCTGAATTGATCTATGTGGCAGGGCTACTGTTAAATCCCCACGTGGCCTTTTTGAAATGCCAGTGATTCACGTTGGGCAGATCGTGTTTCAAATATGAATCTATAAATGTTAAAAATGGATAACTAGAACTGAAACTTCCATGCAGAATTACTTTTTATTATGCAAAACGATATATATGAACGTTTCCAGGAAGAAATATTCTCTGGGTTTTACTAGGAATTTAAGCTTGGCATACAAAGTTTAATATTTAATGACAAGTGAGCAGTAGACCATATAGAAAATGTCCAATACGATGTATGGATCGTAATGGGGCTTGCTCCCAGATGGCAGATTATTTTATTGTTACTGTGCATATCCCTTTTTGCAGTGGGTAGGGTAAATCAATAGCAAATCCACAACTAAATTGTAATTCATGGGGATCTCAAACAAAACATGCAAGAGATTTTCTGTACGGACACACACTAGGGACATCGCTCACATCGCTGTCTGAACATGTATTGCTGCAAACCTCTACCCTGATCACTAGGTAGAGACTAGTTGTCCCATTCTGGTTCACCTGAGTTTTTGCTGCAGTGAGCAGGTAGGTTATTAGCAGTGATGAGCGAGTAGTTTGGTATTCAGGTTCGGCTAAGTCTAACCGAATACTTATTACTATTCGGATATTTGTCCTGAATAGTGAACATAATGCAGGTCAATGGGGATATGTGCCTGGGGAATCTTATACACAAAATGGTATTTGAGATTCCCCACACAAATATCCAAGTTCCCCATTGACTTGCATTATGTTCACTATTCGGGACAAATATCCGAATAGTAAAAAGTATTCAGTCAGACTTATCCGAACCGGATTTCTGAACTATTCACTAATCTCTAGTTATTAGCTCTCTGATGGGAGCCATGGGTGAGGCTTTCTTCTGCTTAAGCCGCAGCAAACAGTGTCTGGGTGCCAGTTATTTACCTTACCTTACTCGGATTCATTGCTACTGTTGTGCTTCTCTGTATATAAAATTTTATGATCTCGATTTGTATTTTAACCAAATGTTTGGTTTTCTAAATTTTTTCTTGATGTGACCTCTTTATATCAATCCTTCTTGCCACCAGCTTACTCCACTGATCAGCAGATGACTTTGTGGCCCCCTGGCCCAGGGTTTCTTGTGCAAGTACAGATTCGTGTTCAGGGGTAAAAGGGTAAAGGCCAAGCAACCCCTGGGATCTGGTAAAAGGAGTGACGCACAAAAAATGTCTATGGAAACCCAATTAACAGCTGCCACGAATGGGGCAAAAATGATCATGTTCACATTTCCAAGCTTTACCACAGGATTGTAGTGCAGAATCAACTCTAAAAACTTACATCAACCTACACATAGAAACATGAATGTAGCCTAAGGATATGTTGACACACAGTTTTTTGTTTTTTTTTGTAAGGAGATGTTGGACCAGATCCTGCACCAAAAGCCACATGAGAAAAAAATGCTCTTTGAATATGGTTCCTAAGGCTGGCTATGAGTACAGGTTTTTTTATTTTTTGGAGCGGAACCTCTCCAATCTCTACTCCAAATCTCAAAGCTCCTCAAAGGTTCTGCTCCGAAGGCACTACAGAAAGGATCACGTGTCCCATAGCCATTTAGTCTATGTTGCTGTTTTACATTAAGTCTTCTTCCTTTACATAAAAAGTAGTTATAAATCAGGTTTTAAGACACTTGTGTCTGGAGAAAAAGAAAAACTACCGATTTGACTTTTGAATCAATTGAAGTAGAAACATATGTCCTATACTCAAGAACATAAAAAAAAAACACCAAAAAAATAGCACAAAAAATATTTTACACTGGGTGAACAGATTATTTGCAGCCAAATAGCATAAAAGGTAAGAAATTAGCCAAAATTAAAACATTTAATGGCTTAAAGCACAAAAAGTGCACCCAGCACCATGGCACTACGATAGGGAAAAAGGATTTCTATTGGCATCAAACTTTTCAAAAAGGTAATTTTGGTGTAGATCAAACTCAACTAAGAAAACCCAGTAGGACCTACCCCATGCGAGTGCATTTGTTTGCTATTTTGTTACATTGGATAGGCCCTGTCTTATTTTAACTACTTCCCAGTGAACCTCATAAGCCATATCCTGTGGTTAATGGTCTGTTAAGGTTTTAGAGCTTCTGTAGGTCTACTGTAAATCCCAGATCACTTCTAGAGCATTGAAAAGTCCCAATGAAAATGTTACCCGGATGATGGAACATGAAACCTTACACCTTACCTTTCCAGGCTAATAAACTCAATACAGTGCTCGCACTGAAAACAGATGTCGGAGATTTTCATCAGCTTCAAGCTCAAAATAAAGCAGTGATATCCAATGTGAGGGATGGAGAAAACATGTTTGATTAAAGGAATTATTTGAAGAATGGATGGTGGAATTTGAAGGTCTCTCAGACAGTGCCTTTTCATGATGATAGAGATCACCACAGACCCAATCTTATATAGACATCTTAACTTCAAAGACAGATATTTGTTCACACCATGTCGTGCTAGTCATTGACATGAGAAAGGAATACATGAGCACCTCAGGTTGGACAGGGCCCACCATATACCAAATATCAACATCAAAGTAGAAGGATAGTAGATATAATTGCACTGGAACCATAGTTGCTATTTTGCAATAAAGGTAAATGCGTCCTAAGTAATGCAAACCTTTGGCTCTATAGTGTACATAGTTAAGAAGAATGTTCAATCGTAGAGTCAAACATTGACGCTTTCTAGCTTGTAAAACCATAGTTTTATTGATGTTGACCAGGGCATGTACTTCTGTGTTTATGATCTGGAACATCGAACCAGGGTGGATGGGACTGCTTTATTGGGAAGTGTTATAAAACGTAGCCCTTTCCATGGGACATACATTTGAAAGTATTAATTTCGAATAACAGTTAGCATCAAAGGGGTAATAGAATGTACATAAAATATTATCTATTCATAGAAATGACCCGCCATTTACTCTGGTTCTCCAAGACCAAGGCCAGGAGGAATTGAATGGAGTGGTTGGTCATGCATATACTGTATCTTCCGTCCGATACTTTCAAAATCAACATACAAAGTAAAATAGCCTAGAACAAGTGCATTGATCATGGAATAAAGAGACGCAAGAGGATAGAAGAGAAGATAGAACTGTTTTCAGCAGAATCATCCAGCATTTCAGCACTATGGGGGAATTAAGTGATTTAAGAAGCACTCCCACAAACCCTTGTATTTTATAAAGGTGTACGTCATGTGCATGTAAATTTGGTGAGAGTGTGCAAATATACTCATCTACCGCTGCTCTCTCTTGTCTATTGCTGTTCTTCTGCTCTTCTCAGTGATGTCGTCGCAAATGAGATCTACTGGTACATTCTATACTCTATCCAGAAGTCACATTTACAATAAAATCCTGACACTCCATAGACTTGAATTGTTAAAGCCACTTCCAGGCTGCATTGCGCTCTGTGTTACCCAGAAAAGTCTGCAGAGCGGTAACGTCACTCAGAAGAGAAGCAGGATGACACTAGACTCCGAATAGAGCAGAGGTAGAAGTGAATAAATAATTATCCTCACAATACATTACATCCACACACACATACAAATTTAAGCAATAAAAATGTTAATGGGAGTACTTCCTAAACTTGGGACATATAGAAATAATTTTACCTTGAGAATGGCCACACAAAGCAGACAGGTTATACAGTACTGTCTAGCAAGCATGTGCACAAATATCAACACTTAACAGCACCATTCTCGAGCTCCGAAGGATATTCCCTCCAGCATAAGTCTGTAGCTGTTGTAGAGACAGCTAAAGAACATGATAATCATAAACATTACATTTCTACTAAATGAGTGGTTGCAAAAGTGGGGCTGCATTCCAATCATTACTCGTAGTCCTTCTGTATATAGATCTGGGAGGGGAGGTTCTAATTAAGGAGGTCCAGCTAAAAGTAAAGTGTCTTAAATGCAATTCTTAAGGGGAAATAGTAAGAAAATGAGCTCGCCTTCAGAAGGAACAAATCATCTTGGTGTTACCAACTATTAAGGGTAGCTTCCCTATACGTCATTGCCCAAGCCTTGTAACAAGACTAAGGATGTAAGGTGCATTATAGGGTTAGACATTGACTTACAGCAGGGATGGGAAACTCAGGCCTCGAGGGCCGCCAACAGGTCAGATTTTCAGGATTTCCTTAGTATTACACAGGTGATCATATAATCAACTGCATTGCTGAGGACTCAAACCCCTGTGTAGTGCTAAGGAAATCCTGAAAACATGACCTGTTGATGGCCCTCGATGCCTGGAGTTCCTCCCCCCCTGGCTTACGGGATATCTGTCTCAAATGGGTGTCAATGAGGTAACAGTGTTTTTCCTTCTGGAGTTGTTGTAAGTTGCATTAAAAGACTTCAAGTTGTAAGAAAATAAGTCTTTATGTTCAGATGAGAAGGATCTATTATATAATTGCGAATGGGTTTTTTGCCCCTTCTGAGTCCGCTCGCGCTGCGAGTCAGCGTGGTCATGTGGATACGCCCGAAGCATTGGCCGCGCAGCGGCCATTGCGAGCAGTTCTAAGGCGACTCGCTATGCCCGCGCATTAATCTCACAAATTTACAAGTAGTCCTACAGAAGATGGGCACTTTTGTCATTATGCAACAAGTCCTGCATGTTCTTCATGTATGGACTATATAATTAAATACACACATCTCATAATATAATACAAAATGTATAAAAACACAGAATTGTGGTGTCTGAGGCTTGCATTAGTCTGCACAAAAGGGGTTACTAAAGGACTACATAAAAATAATGGAGCATGTCTGGTCTATGACACAAATCTAGGAGGATACCCCCCAGACAGACACTTGGGATTTCTTCAACACAACATTTTAATGTTATTTTCTACAGAACCCCCATGGGTCCGTGGCTGGCAGTGACTATAGAAGTTACATCAGCCGCAAATTACTCAGCCATATGACTAGAAGCTAGACTTGGCTAGAAAGTTTTATTTTTTGAGAAAATATTTGCAGATGACATTTAAAACTATTGCACGCTCCAGACTCTGTCACTTAACAAACCATTTTAGATGCGCTAAATATACAAGAAGTATCGGCCAAGATTGCATAGCAAGTCATTTATAATGTAATGGCCAACGATGATGTTAAAGGGAATTGCAAGAAAAAAACAACACAGTGAACATTAAATGCCAGACAGCAAATAAAGTCAAGACCTAATAGCCTAAAAAATGAGAGATGTACCAAAGGGAAATTTAAAACTATTTTCTCTAAAGGTACCGTCACACGCGGCAATATTGCTAGCAATTTCACTGGCAATTTGCTGGTTGCAGTGAAATCATGGACACATTGTTCTATCTTGTTGCTGTGTACAAATGGAACAATGTGTCCATGATTTCACTGCAACCAGCAAATTGCCAGTGAAATTGCTAGCAATATTGCCACGTGTCACAGTACCTTTAAGGTTAAAAATCAAAACAATGCAATTAGGGATACCATAATCTAAATAAAATCCTTTAAAGAAAGTGACAGAACATGAAAGGTCTACGACTTGAAAGGGTTTTGCAAGGATCAACAAAAATCTAGCCAAAGGCAGCAAATGTCATCAAATAACAAAACAATTATTAGTTACCGGATGAGACTACAGTCAATTCGGCACCCCACCTCAGTGTTCCCCACCATTTCTGTTTACTACTCTGTTGCCATCCTCTCCCAGCGTGACCATCCCCACCCAGCGTGACTATCCCCTCCCAGCGTGACCATCCCCTCCCAGCGTGACCATCCCCTCCCAGCGTGACCATCCCCTCCCAGCGTGACCATCCCCTCCCAAAATGACCATCCCAGCACATCGCTGGCCTTAGCAGTGATGCTGAAGTGGTTGACAAGTGACCACTGAGATCAACGATTAGCTGTGGTGGTTATTTAGGTAATGAGAAGTAAATTGGAGACGTGCACCAACACTGGAGCGCCAGAAGACTTCTGTAAGTAAATAAATGGAGCCTCGATGCTATTGAGAGGGAGGCGAAGTCATGATGGGGGCAGGCTCTGTGGCACTGGGAGCAGTAGCCGTCCCTCACCCCATCTGCTCTTTCGCTGCCCCTACGACGAGAGATCACCACATATGGGTGATATGATACGTGGACAACCTGACACAAGAGCAATGACAAACGCCACATGGCAATTTTATTATATATATATATTCTCTTGTTTTATATATATATATATATATATATATATATATATATATATATATATATATATATATTATGTATATATATATATCGCTCTACTGCATTTTATTTTTTTTTACCACTAGAGGAGTGCTTTAAAAGTAAGTCCCCTGACCCTAGTATTGTACGCCCACCTCCAGTATCCTCCCCAGTTTTTAGATTCGCTCTCATGGGTTTGTCCAGTTTGTAACCTACCGGCTTCTCCAGTGCTTTTTTCTTCCAAAGCATTTTGCTATATTGTTATTCATACAGCCCCAATAGAAGCCTATACGTTTCCAGAATAGTGTAAAACAATAACCCCTCCATCCATTCCCACTTTAAAAGTGTATGACAGATGGTAATGTGACTGGTGAATTTTACTACACTGGGTGTGGGGGGGGGGGGGGGTGAGTTGTCTGTTACCATAGAGACACATAGGTCTGGAGAAGAGTCATGGATGCAAGACAATAGCTATTTTTATAATTGCAATAATTTGCAAAGTATAAAAAAAATAGCTGAATAAGCACACAGCAGGATGGGTTGGACATTTACAGACAAGAGCATAGATTTTAAAAAGGCATGTGTCACCTTAATACATTTCAAAAGGAAATTTGTGAATAAAGAAGAGTAAGGCTGGGGTCACACTTGCGTTTTTTTCATGAGTTTTTGGAGACCTGCATCTTGTAAAAAACATGTAAAAACGCACCCATAGGCCCCTATGTTAAAAAACGCATACCCTAATAGCAAAAACACGTGTTAATAGCAAAAATGCATGTGTGACAGTACCATGCGTTTTTGCAATTATGTGATTAGCTGACATCAAAAACGCATGCAAAAACGCATGGTACATAGTACCATCAAAAAACGCCTGCATTTTCTAAAAAACGCATGCAAAAACGCAGGGTGCCATCAGACACCTTAAAAAACGCATGCTGAAATGAAAAAAACGCACGCTTTTTTTAAGGCACTAAAAAAACTCATGCCAAGTGTGATCCCAGCCTAAGGGCCCTTTCACATCAGCGGTATTTTCAAATCGCGGCAGATGTGGTGAAAAAAACGCATCTGCCGCAATTACCGCATACCGGATGCACTTGCGGCGCGGTTGCGGTAAACACCATGCAAAGTATAGGCGTACTTGCGGCAGGTGCGGCAAGTGCGGTTTTGCACTTGCGGCAGGTGCGTCAGCGAAAAAAAACCGCGGTCAGCTGATGTGAAAGGGCCCTAAGAGAGTCTTACCCAAATTATAAACAGGTGTAAAAAAAGAGTTGTGTGACACCCAACCGATATTATATGCAAATATAGCTGTCGCACAGTCCATGAGCCATGAGGCTAAAGGCAAGAAACTGGGAGCAGAAATAACATGTATGAAGCGCTGCAGTAAACAAAAGGATCCAAGTTGTAGAACATTAAAAGGTTGTTTAATTCTACACGTTTTGAAGAGAAACTCCTCCTCTTCAGGTTTTTGGGTGCTTTTCCTGAGCAAGAAGGGTGGTTTCAATTGAAACCAGGGCTGTCAGATTCAGATTCAGGGAATTTGAGAAGTTGGAGGTTTGGCTTACCGACTGGATACCAGGGCTGTAGAGTCGGGAGTTGTGGAGTCTGTGTCCATTTTGGAGGAGTTGAAGTCACATTCAAAGAAACTGAGGTGTCAGAGTTGAAGGTTTGGTGTACTGACTCCACAGCCCTGATTGAGTTATCCACGTTTTTTCCTGGTTCCAGTTTATTACCTTAATCCATATGTGAAATAAGAGCCGAAATCTACAAAATGAATCGGCAATGCAAATTGAAAAGTCTGACCATAGAACAGGGGTGGGGAATCTTTTTCTGCCGAGGGCCATTTGGAAATTTCTACCACTCTTCATGGGTCGCACAAAATCATCAACTTGTACTGTAAATTCCCCTGTTATATTTGGCTAAACAATCAACTCACCCCTACTTTGGTGGCTGGGGTGGCTTATCTTTGGTGCGGCTGTGATGTTAGGTAATATTGATCATGTTGCTTAACTAGTTTTCAGATTTTCTAGAGCCATAGACATCGCAGGAGAGGCTGGGGTATAGATATTAATAGGGAGCTGGTGTTAAAGGGCAGGCAGTCGGCAACACATGACTGCCAGCACAAGCACTGCGGTCCTCAGAAATCTGCCTGGGGGTTCCAGAAAAGGTCATCGAGGGCTGCATTCAGCCCTGGGGCCTAAGGTTCCCCCCTGCCCCAAAACATCACTTGTCAAATCCATTTCTCACTAATTTAAAACTAATGGGGTGTTCTTATCTTGCACACATGATAATTTTTAACTGTACAATTACAGCAAGAAGAGATTAAATATAACTTTTAATACTGATGTAAAAGTAAGTACCAACAAAAACGCTAAAATGACAAAAGTACCAAATGTGCAGAATAAATGAAGGTGATCTCACCCACTAATATGCTTTAGAGGAGGTCCACTCACAATTTAACCAGAAACCAAGCTAAGGCTGCGTTCACACATTGCGTATTTTGCCGCGTTTTTTTACGCGCGCTTTTCAAAATACGCAATGTGCCTTTTGTCTGCCTGCAAAGTGAATGGGAAATTCACTTTGCAGTGCAGACATTGCGTAAAAATACGCAGTGCGTTTTCCGGGAGAAAACGCAGCTCCGTAAACAATTGATATGTCAATTGTTTACGCAGCTACTTCTGCGTATTTTCCCAGAGGGGACGAAGAATCCTGCTTCCTCCTCCCCTCTGTCACAGCTATGGCCAACCCATTAGACTTCACAGTGTATTAATACACACTGTGAAGTCTAAATTAAACAAAAGCAAGTGTGTGAAAAATAAAAAAGAATGAATACATCACCTTCCGACACCTTCTCCCGGTGTCTGGTGCCTTCTGCCGCTCTCCGGTGTCCGATTCTAAGTCAGATCTCTTCTGACAAGACCTGTGGTGACGTCAGAGGGGGGGCGTTCCCGGGCACTCGCGGTCATGTGATACCACATGACCGCGAGCAGCCAATCAGCGATGGGACCGCCCCGGGAACGCCCCCCTCTGACATCACCACAGGTCCTGTGAGAAGAGATCTGACTTAGAATCGGACACCGGAGAGCGGCAGAAGGCACCAGACATCGGGAGAAGGCGTCGGAAGGTGATGTATTGATTCTTTTTTATTTTTCACACACTTGCTTTTGTTTAATTTAGATTTCACAGTGTATATTAACACTGTGAAGTCTAATGGGGCGGTCACACATGTCACAGAGGGGAGGAGGAAGCTGGATTCTTCCTCCCCTCTGTGACATCACTGCGCTTTCTGGGGGAAAGAAAGCGCAGTGTGTGAAAGCCCCTGCGTATTTTGCTGCGCTTTTTTGCGCGGCTGAAAAACGCGGCAAAAAGCGCGCGCAAAAAAGCGCAGCAAAATACGCAAATGTGTGAACGTAGCCTTACAGTCCCGGAGGGGTGCAATAGAGTGCAATTTTTTTTGCTAAGTTTTCAGTCGTGCCCCATATACAGCTTCCGCCCTAACAAGGGCAGCACCCAAATAAGCGCTGTGCATTCACCAATATCCCACCCAACACGTGCCTGCCTCAGTGTGTGAGGTTCATCAGGGAGGAATGCGTGGAGGAATTAAAAAAAAGGCATTACCCCTTACATAATCTTGGACAAAAAGAATGCAGGCTAATACCTGAGATATTCAGCTACCTGGAATCTCCTTAATCCCTCCACTGATAAGCCTCACACACTGAGGTAGAAATACGTAGGAAGGGCAATTAGGGAACAGATAGCGCTTATTTTTGGGTACCCTGTTGGGGCAAAAGCCATGCATGAGGCACGACCGGATACTAAGCAAAATAAATTGCACTCTAACCCGCCCCCCAACACTCCCCCCCCCCCCCCCCCACCCTCCAGGATTGTCATCTTGGTTTTCATTTAAATTGTGAGTGGACCTCCTCTAAAGCATATTAGCAGGTGAGACCTTCTCCTTTTATACTGTACGTTCGGCACTTTTTGTGTTTAGTAGACCGTGAGCCCTCGTGGGCAGGGTGCTCTGTCCTCCTGTACTTGTGTGTGCCTTGTATTGGTCATGTTTTTTGTACTTGTCTATGTATGTTCCTTTTCACATGCAACACGCCATGGAATAAATGGCACTATAATTATAAATAATAATAACAAGTCCGGAAGGAGTATAGAATGTGATTAAGATATTTTCCAACCTTAAGGCTGGTTTCACACTACGATTTTATCAGTTCCGATGCTGTCCGATAAAAAATCGGACAGCATCGGAAAGATTTTTGCCTCCATGCAGGCCTATGGGCATCGGACCGAATCGGATGTGCACTAAATGCCATCCGATTTGGTCCGATCCGATTCTGTCCGATTTTATTTTCGGTGCAAAAATCGGAGCATGCTCCGATTTTTGCACCGAAAATAAAATCGGACAAACTCGGATCGGACCAAATCGGATGGCATTTAGTGCACATCCGATCCGATCCAATCAATTTGACATGGGGCCCTATGGAGCAGGGTCCGAGGAAACATCTGATGTTTCCTCTGACCCGATTTTAGTGTACATGCTAAGTACACTAAAATAGCTCCTAAAAGTAAATTAAGGGGTTAATAAAATAAAAAAAACTATGCTCACCTGTCCACGAGGCCCCCGCCATCTCCCGCGCGTCTCCGGTGGCTCCAGGTGTCTTGCTGATCTGTGCTGCCAGGACCTGCCGTGATGTCCCATTCACATGACTGCCAGTAACCAATAACCGGCAGTCATGTGATTGTGACATCAAGAGAGGTCCTAGCAGCACAGATCAGCAAGACACCGACACAGGAGACGCGCGGGACCGTGCAGGAGTCGTGGACAGGTGAGGAGAGGAGGACAAGAGGGGAGGAGGACAAGAGGGGAGGAGGACAAGAGGGGAGGAGGACAAGAGGGGAGGAGGACAAGAGGGGAAGAGGACAAGAGGGGAAGAGGACAAGAGGGGAAGAGGACAAGAGGGGAAGAGGACAAGAGAGGAGGAGGGGGAATGCAATGGAGGACCGGGGGAGAAGAGGGGAGGACGGGGGACCACATTGGAGGACCGGGGGAGAGACAGCTGATGACAGCTGACAGGGAGCGAGGTGAGGCCAGCATCAGATAAAATGTTGGAATCGGATGCCTATTTGGCATCCGATTCCAGACATCAGAAGAATCCGATGCTGTCCGATTTATATTGGACAGCATCGGATTTTAAAAAATCGTTATGTGAAAGTAGCCTTAGACTAAAGGTTGAAATGTATACAGAAACGCTATGCTGTCCTTCCAGTTCTCAGGTATCAATACACACACTGTGTATGCAGAAATAGCTGTGCCTCCATCTTGGAGGTAGAAATCCACATTGATAAAGGTTGCAGACACAGCTATTTGTGGCTTCAGACATAGTAACAAGACTATAAAACATCTGTCTACCCTGTGCTTAGACAATGAGGGCTTTTAGCATGGAGCTGTAACCTGGAGTTATAGGTGTAAGTTGAAGAATAAGCACACAAGTGTTGAGCGCCTTCACTCTAGATAAGACTCTTTAGGATAAACTGCGGAATAGGAAATGATAAGTGGTGGAAAAACACTGGGCCCTTCTGTAATTTACACCACACTAACTGCTTTCAGATTACGGCCACCATCCAATGCCGATAATATTGGACTACACATACAATAGGGAAGCTTTGTTTATTCTAACAAAAGTCTATCCCCTTGTTGGCTTTCCCGTTGTCAAGTCGAGCGACACTCAATATGGCTGCCGATAACCTACAAACATATGTAGGTGTTCAGCTTTCCTCCAATTCTGGCTTATTGGGGAAGCCATTGCTGCATAAACAAGTCAAGGACTTGTCTATTCTACAGTTTTTTTGGCCTACCGTATTTAACGATTTCACTCTTTTCTGATCAATTTCATCTAAAAAGAAAATAAACAATACTCTATGTGGTGCATGTTGGATACTTTCAGAGAAACGTCTATATATATATCTACAAATAAATGTCTTAAGTCAGACAGCAATTCACTGTATCCATAGGAGAAATATCTATTTTCTACCAGAAAATTCTGTGCAAGGGCAGAAAATAATTAATTATTGTATTTGTAATATATATCTTATAGAAGAGGTGGGGAATGGGGGTAAAAAAAAAAAGAGGGAGACTCTGCATTCTGCTACAGATATGGTCAGGGCCAGCTCCAGCCATCCAGAAACTCAAGAAGAGTTTAGGGATTATTTGGAAGACAAATCCAGCATCCACCAGAGGAACCGCCTTAATGGAAAACGGGAAAAATAAAAAATCCCAAACTTTATTAATATATCTTATAAGAAGTGTGTTAAAAATCATGAAACGTGAAGAAACAATTTGAACCTGACATGTTTCGGGTCCTAACACAATCTGATCCTTACTCATTTGATACCTATGAGTAAGGGTCATATCGTTGAACCTGAAACACGTCAGGTTCATCTTGTTTCTTCACGTTTCATGATTTTTAACACACTTTTTTTTTTTTTTTTAACATGTATCAATCAAGTTTTAGATATTTATTTTTCTCGTTTTCCACTTTGGTGGTTCTTCCGGTAGAAGCTGGATTTTTTATTCCATAGAACTTCTAAACTACTCTTCATGCATACATACGGAGCAGGGCGGGAACAAGTGCTGATGTCAGGGCGGGAGGCGGGACAGGAGCACAGAGCAGACACTAGCAAGGCCTCGCTCTGTGCCTGCGTGAAGGAGCACAAGGAGAGCAGGCGCAGAGCGAGGATGGCTGACAGCATCAAGGAGGCGGCGTGGAGAGGGAAGAGGGAGGAACAGAGATGCAGCGGGCAGGAATAGCCCCCGGGAAGCGAGATGATTCCTGATGCTGGTAATGCCCTCCTGACTTTTTACAACATGTTTTCAGAGGGCTGTATTTAATGGTACAAACATCACACACATGGGAGACCCCTTGCCTGAATGCAGCATACATGCTGCATTCAGTGCTGCTCTTAGGTTGAATTCCAGGAAGGGGTGAAAGGTCCTCCTTTAAGGCTGTGTTCACACACAGCGTAAAGATACACTGGGAAAGCACATGTCACACGGGGAGAGGTAGGAACACAGGATTCTTCCTCCCCCCGTGTGACATCACATCCTGCTTTTCCTCACATGCCCACGTTACAGGCGCTGGAATTGCGCATTGTCTGAACGGCGATGTGTAACTTCAGCAATTATAATGGGGCCAATGGAGGAAAGTGTGCGCTAAAAAGCGCAAACAATTCACAAGTTGATTCTTCTTACGCACGCGGTTTCGGCCCCAAAAGCACGGCTGAAAAAAGCGCAGCGTTTGAACGGAGATGCAGACGGAGATGCGCTTTTGGGGAAAAAGCGCACGTAAAAAGATGCAACAAATACGAATAGTGTGAACGCAGCCTTATCCTTACTCACTCTGTTCCTTACTCTCTCTGTTTTACATAGTGACATGTACCTAACTCTGAATAAACACAGAAGTCAGAGGTCACCAATCTAAAAATAAAAACCTGACATCCCAGATTGATGATCTGTGCTTTTTACATCCTAAACTAACACCAGCCATTTTACTGGAAGACACAGGATTACGATGGAGGATGACTCGCTTTCCATCACATTCCATTGATATGCGTGGTTTACCATTATAATCCCTGTTCTCCGCTGTAGACATTAACATCCAAGCGGTTAACAGATTATGTACAGTTGTGGCCAAAAGTATTTACACCCCTGCAATTCTGTCAGATAATACTCAGTTTCTTCCTGAAAATGATTGCAATCACAAATTCTTTGGTATTATTATCTTCATTTAATTTGTCTTCAATGAAAAAACACAAAAATAATTTTCCTAAAGCCAAATTGGATATAATTCCACACCAAACATAAAAAAGGGGGTGGACAAAAGTATTGACACTGTTAGAAAAATAATGATATCCTTCTCTAATTTGTGTAATTAACAGCACCTGTAACTTACCTGTAGCACCTAACAGGTGTTGGCAATAACTAAATCACACTTGCAGCCAGTTGACATGGATTAAAGTTGACTCAACCTCTGTCCTGTGTCCTTGTGTGTACCACATTGAGCATGGAGAAAAGAAAGAAGACCAAAGAACTGTCTGAGGACTTGAGAAACCAAATTGTGAGGAAGCATGAGCAATCTCAAGGCTACAAGTCCATCTCCAAAGACCTGAATGTTCCTGTGTCTACCGTGTGCAGTGTCATCAAGAAGTTTAAAGCCTATGGCACTGTGGTTAACCTCCCTAGATGTGGATGGAAAAGAAAAATTGACGAGAGATTTCAACGCAAGATTGTGCGGATGGTGGATAAAGAACCTCGGCTAACATCCAAACAAGTTCAAGCTGCCCTGCAGTCCGAGGGCACAGCAGTGTCAACCCGTACTATCCGTCGGCGTCTGAATGAAAAGGGACTGTATGGTAGGAGACCCAGGAAGACCCCACTTCTTACCCAGAGACATAAGAAAACCAGGCTGGAGTTTGTCAAAACTTACCTGAGAAAGCCTAAAACGTTTTGGAAGAATATTCTCTGGTCAGATGAGACAAAAGTAGAGCTTTTTGGGCAAAGGCATCAACAGAGTTTACAGGAGAAAAAAAGAGGCAATCAAAGAAAAGAACACAGTCCCTACAGTCAACCATGGCGGAGGTTCCCTGATGTTTTGGGGTTGCTTTGCTGCCTCTGGCACTGGACTGCTTGACCATGTGCATGGCATTATGAAGTCTGAAGACTACCAACAAATTTTGCAGCATAATGTAGGGCCCAGTGTGAGAAAGCTGGGTCTCCCTCAGAGGTCATGGGTCTTCCAGCAGGACAATGACCCAAAACACACTTCAAAAAGCACTAGAAAATGGTTTGAGAGAAAGCACTGGAGTCTTCTAAGGTGGCTAGCAATGAGTCCAGACCTGAATCCCATAGAACACCTGTGGAGAGATCTAAAAATGGCAGTTTGGAGAAGGCACCCTTCAAATATCAGGGACCTGGAGCAGTTTGCCAAAGAAGAATGGTCTAAAATTCCAGCAGAGCATTGTAAGAAACTCATTGATGGTTACCGGAAGCGGTTGATCGCAGTTATTTTGGCTAAAGGTTGTGCAACCAAGTATTAGGCTGAGTGTGCCAATACTTTTGTCCGGCCCATTTTTGGAGTTTTGTGTGAAATGATCAATGTTTTGCTTTTTGCTTCATTCTCTTTTTGTTTTTTCATTGAAGACAAATTAAATGAAGATAATAATACCAAAGAATTTGTGATTGCAATCATTTTCAGGAAGAAACTGAGTATTATCTGACAGAATTGCAGGGGTGTCAATACTTTTGGCCACAACTGTATTGTGTGAGCACAGCAAATAGCATGGCCCTCAGGTAAACTGAGAGCATGGGATGGCGTGGGGCCAAACTCTATCATGACCACCTTTAGGGTGAGCTCCGTTATGGAAAACGTATGTGTATTATTTTGGCCTCCATTCCCCATTTAGTGAAGGTGGGTCTCTAAACCACTGCTATGCCGTCGACCCTGGGGTAAAGTCCATAGCTAATGACTCTGCATGTGTTTAATTTTTTTTACCCATATTTGCCAACTAGAAGAGTTTCAATTAATTGTCATTTATTTTGATGTTGCATCAAATATTGGTTTTCTAGATCTTTTATTAAAGTTTTGAAATATTGGCATAAGAGACTAATTATTTCTAATGACTACAAGAAAAAAGCTCTAGAAAGAATCAACAAAAAAATGCAGATTCAGACTGTAAATAGGGAGAAGCCGAGCATCACCACCTCATCCACTGACCACTGATCTTCTCCAAGGGTTATCAAACTGGGAACACTGGGGTCCTGGATTTGCGTGCTTCAATATAGCTACACACTTCAGCAGTTCACAAGAAAATTAAAAAGAGGCACTCACTAGGCTTGAGCAGTCAATCATTTTATTCTCGGTCTGGGATGAACATGGTTCAGAGAGGGGGAGTGGAAGTGGTGGTCCACCGGCTCCACTTCCTCTCCCTGTTAACCCGGATAGAGGAAAAGTGATTGACTGCACAAGCCTGGTGAGTGAAGCCTTTTTTATTTTCTTGTGAACTGCTTAAAAGAAAAATGCAGATTGCCTCTTCATAGAGGAAGAACATTTGAACTCTAGAGTCACCTATTGAAAGTAACAATCCTAAAAGTCAATATTGACCCCCTTTAACGAGAGCCTTGCCAAACCAAAAGCCAAACCAGAATCTCAGTTTGCAAACACTATGTGTTTGGGGGTATTGCCCCTCATCAGTAAAGTATTAGATTTGATTTGGCTAGACAAGATGCTTAAGACTGTAAGTGATCTAAGGGGTAAGATTACCGTATTTCTGTAGCTCAGATCACCAGCCTCAGCATCACAAATTATCTCAATCTCAAACACCACCAGACGTTTCTCCAAATGACAACAAGGTTTACCAGCATGTTGAGGTTCCTAAATAGTCATTTGTGCATTTACACGCAATCTACTTTGGTTTCAACCATGGTTAAGGTTAGGTTGAATGACTTGTTTTATTTTGTTACGCTGCCTTTGTTTTCAATGTGTTACACACAAAAGAGGTGTAACCTCAATAAAGCATGGAAGGAATTCTGTAGTAGTTGGCTCTTACCCATTAAGAAACCGTGCAAAACGACTTCTGTTTTATAACTGGTCAGTAAATATCATCTATTCACCGAGACTTTCCTCAGTCATAAAGTTGGAGTCATCTGTGAGCAAGGAAATGGAAAAAGGAGGAGTTCGAATGGGGTTTACGTTTGCAAGTCAAGATAATTAAAAGTTATGGCTCTTGTCATGTCCTCCCTGGGATGAGGCACCGGAGTTGATAACCATGGTAATGCTTAGCTCTGATTTACCTTGTGTTACTAGCATCCTTCTTGTTCCATCAATTGAGTGGTTATTTTTTGCTCATGCATGAACAGAAAGTAAATCTCCTCTGTCACACATGGCTAACAACTCCATGTTACAGATGAATGAGAGGTTATCTTTAGGTACTTATTATAAGTATCCATGATAATGCAGTTTCCTAGACAATATATATATATTATTGCCACTCTGCTTCATTCTCGACTAACAACTGCACTAAACTCTCTCCTCTACAATCCATCCTGAATGTGATAGCCAGTGTCATATTTTTTTTCAGCTGCTACACCAATGTCTCCAATCTGTGCCAGTCATTGCACTGGTTACCCATCTGCTACAGTATTAATTTATCACCCTTTTTTTTTTAAATTTATTTATTTAGTGCCAACAAACCCTGTGGATCAGTCATTAGCCTTGTTGTATTGCAATGCTGGGGCCTTCAATTCAGCTGTGCTCTGAACATCATATGCAAATAACTCAGTATTTTGTATAGTAAAGTAAGTTTTTTGCATATATTTATGTTAAAGCTTAAAAACTTAAATTAATGCGAAGGGTTTAGGGGAACAAAAGGCAAAGCGAGGCTACAGAATGCGCCTGTGTAGCAGCAGTCTGGTTACAGGCAATATTTAACCTGCGTCCTCCATAGGAATTGAGAGGATTGGTTGAAATATGCTTAAGGAACAGTTTCTAACTAAGTGGGACTACTACTACCACCTACCACTACCAACTACAACTTACTACCACCTACCACTACCAACTACCTATTACTACTTACTACCTACTACTTCCAACTACTTACTACTACTTACCCACCACCACCTATCCATCACCACCACCACTATGGATGGCTTTGTAGGTTAGAGTGATTATATTTTTTATTATTGTTTATTTAGACATTTTCACAAATAGCAATAACAGTGAACAGAAAAGAGACTGTCATTACAATTAGCAGTTCTCCGGAAACAATAAGGCCACACAATAGAACTGTGCTCATCGAACTTGTATATGTAGGAATGGATTTGGCCCAAAAGGAATCCGACATAGAGAATATATAATAGAACAATAATTACGGTACTTATGACAGAAAAACACACCCGTCAATAAGGGTCGAAAATTACTTTACAGTCCATGGGAACCAACAGATCTCAAAGATTTAGTACAAAGAAAAGATATGATGGACAATAAAAAGGAAAAAAAGAAGACAAAAAGGAAGAGGTGGTATAAGGGGAGCAGGAAAGGGACGGGATGAGAGGGGGGAAAGGGAAGGGGGAGAGAGAGAAAAAAAAAAAAAAAGGTGGGGGGGGGGGGAATGATTTTCCTCCCCCCCCCTCTTTTTTTTCTCCCTCTTTCCTCCCCCCTACCCTTTCCCCCCTCTCATCCCGTCCTTTTCCGGCTACCCTCATACCACCTCTTCCTTTTTTCCCATCTTCATCTCCTTTTCTTTTCTTTTTATTGTCTATCACATCTTTTCTTCGTACAAAGCCTTTGAGATCTTTTTATTCCCACGGACTGTAAAGTATTTTTCGACCCTATTGACGGGTGTGTTTTTCTGTCCTAAGTGATTATTGCTCTATTATATATTCTCTATGTTGGACTCCTTTGGGCCAAATCCGTTTCTACATATACAAGTTCGGCGAGAACAGTTCTGTTGCATGGCCTTATAGTTTCCGGAGTCCTGCTAATTGTAACGAGAGTCTCTTATCTGTTCACTGTTATTGCTATTTGTGAAAATTTCTAAATAAAGAATTATAAAAAAAATGATCACTCTACACTGCAAAGCCATCCATAGTTCTGCATCGCCCTACATCCCCTAACTCATCTCTCTCTACCTCCCTACCCATTCTATCTGTTGTGTTAAAATATGTTTATGCTAAAGAAATATATTTATTATTATCACTATTATTCCTCCCACTAATACTTTCTTCGAAACTGTTCCATATGGCTTAGGCTACCTTCACATTTGCGTTTGTGTCTGCAAATGCTGATGGCATGCAGACACAAACGCAGTCAAAAGCGGTGTCATTTTGATGTGTCCGCAGTGGAGAATGTCCACCTGCGGACACATCACTGTGCAGCCCGGGCAGCCAATCGGTGGTGTCCGGGGGCGGGCCGGAGGTGGAGATCAGCGGCGGAGATCTCCTCCTCCCGGCTGCCGGTAAGCTCCGGGACATGTCAGCGGGGAGAAACAGCTGATTTGACAGCTATTTGAATCTCCCGCGCTGACACCGAGAGGAGATGTCGGCGCGGGAAGATTCAAACAGCACTCACATCAGCTGTTTCTCCCTGCCGACACCGCTAGCAGATTACCGGTGGCGGGGAGGAGGGGATCATCAGAGGCTGAGCTGATCTCCCGGTGGCCGTCGGTGATCTCCTGTGACATCACCGGCGGCCACCGGGAGATATTTCAATGGGACCGCAGCATTCTCCTGCGCTGTCAAGCGCAGAACACTGCGGACCCATTGACGCCAATGCTTTTTTTGTGCGCTTGGGGAAGCTTGCTGATTTTCCAAGGTCCCAGAGCGCACAAAAAATGCAACGCAGGACCCTGGAGGGAGCAGATATCGTCCACATCCGCACCCGAACGCAGCAAATGCAGGCACTATGCGTTCCTATGTTAAACATAGGAACGCAGTGCGCATGCGTTTGACTGCGTATGGGAACGCAGCATACGCTGCCTTCCCATACGCAGATGAGAAGGCAGCCTTAAGCATGTTTCAAGCAATCCTCTCAATTCCTATAGAGGACGCAGGTTGACTATTGCCTGTAACCAGATGGCTGCTGCACAGGCGCATTCTGTAGCCTCTCTTGTGCCTTTTGTTCCCCTAAGTCCTGCGAATTAATGCAGGTTTTTAAACTTTAACTTAAATATATACAAAAAACTTACTTTACTATGCAAAATACTGAGTTATTTGCAAATGGTGTTCGGAGCACAGCTGAATTGAAGGCCCCAGAATTGCAATACAACAAGGCTAATGACTGATCCACTGTGTCTGTTGGCACTAAATAAATAAAAAAAAAAGCTTTTTATTTTCTATCCTTTCAAAAGCAATGCTTTGTCGGGGCTAATCTACATGGGATTTGTCAGATTCCTATTCATAGGCATCTCTGTATACAACAGTACATAGAAGAGTGTCATCTCTTTTTAAGGCAGGGTTACATCAGAGCTTAGTTTAAGCCATATAGAAAAGGACAGAGAGAAGGTCTTTGTGTGCTTAAGCATACAAAGTTACACCACTAATGACAGTAAGATGACAATGAACACCACAGCTCTTTTAGGAGAGGGGCCGATAAGAGCATCTTCTCTTTGGTGACCTAATTGCAGTCACTTTCTGGATTTAATCCAGCTTTTCAACAGGATAAACATAAGACTTTGGGCAACAGGTGCAAGAGTACTAAGTGCCTGGCTATTTCTACTTAGCCAATATATGTGTTTGAAGGCTGCCACAGACTGTGGTATTAACCTATAAGCATCTACAGAGGAAACAAAACTCAGAAAATAGGATACAGAATTCAAAAATGATACAACGCTTTTTAGGTATTTTGTAAATGCCATATTTGCCTTAATGTACGTTTTTTTTTGTTTTTTTTTTTGTTTGTTTTTTAAGAGCTCACCTTCTTTCTTGGTGCTTTTGCTTCTGATGAAGTTGCTGTGCATCTCTGTCTGTGGTGGGGAGGTGAGGGGGTGTAGCACAGGGCTGGTTGAGGTGTAGAGGGCAAGGGTGGTGGCCCAGACCTCCTCACAATCAGAGGTACCTCTGGGTACCTCTGGGTGCAGGGTCAGGCTAGGGACCCCAGTCCAGGGCCAGACTAGTTACCCAGGATACCTTGCCCATTTTTTCCAACATGCTTTCATTCACCTCATCCGCCATACCACACTCATGACAGTTGTCCTCTTTCAGAAAATCTTCATCCCTGTAAAGTTATAAAGTTACAAACTGCTTTTTTCCACTCACTGTCCATGCTTAGCTTCAGTACCAAGTCTCTGTCGCTACTCATTGGACACACCGCTGACATCATATTCACAGGACATGAGACAATCAGTGAGCTCTGCAGGGCAGGTGTTCCATCTACATGGGCAGAGCTGTGGAGCTCACTGATTGGCTGTTATGCTGTCAAAATGACGTAAGCATTGAAACAAATACCGGACACTGGGAGCAGCTCCAGAATCTCAATGCTGGAGCCACGGATGGGGAGTAAAGAGCAGTTTATAATATTTTTCCAATTTGCAGTCAGGGACATTTGTTTCAAAAGGAAAAAAGCCTTTTTTAAGAGTATTTAATTTATTCTTTAATTATACACTCAAAATACTCTTAAATCTTTCTATACTTTTTTTTTTCTCTAAAAGAACACAAAAATGAAGAGACAAAAAAACAACCTGCTCAGCTGATCGAGTTCACAGGCAACGTCAGGTCCTTCAGCCCAAGGAGCGAGACATTGCGAGGGTGAAAGTGCCTAAGTGCCTAGCTTGCCTGCACTTTACAGGCTCAGGCTTTCTGTGTCCGGACCTGTGAAATTCACGGACCCAGACACAGAAATAGTATCTGGAGTTAACCCACGATGAGATTCTTTCCTGTCCGTGGGGTCCTGGAAAAAGTAGGATCCCACGGACAGGGAAAAAAACGCGATGTGAAAGCAGCCTTAAGCCCCCATCACACTAAGCGAGATTGCAGAGAGATCTCTGCTGGGTCACAAGTTTTGTGACGTAACAGCGACCTCAACAGCGATCTCACTACGTGTGACACGTAGCAGTGATCAGGCCCCTGCTGTGAGATCGCTGATCGTTACAAACCGTTCCGGACCATTTTTTGGCAGTCGCGCTCCCGCTGGGCAGCATGCATCGCTGTGTTTGACAGGGACTACGACCAACGTTCTCAATACTGCGCCCGAAAGTGACAGGGTCCCAACGATCGCCATATCGTTGCTGCGTCGCTAGTGAGATCTGCCTGTTTGACATCTCACCAGCGATCACATAGCGATGCACCAGCGATCCCTACCAGGTCGGATCGTTGTCAGGATCGCTGGTGCGTCGCCAAGTGTGATGGTACCCTTAGTCCTCATTAGGGATGGGTGAATCTACTCGTTACTACTCGCTACTCTGCGAGTTGTAGGGTACTCAGCCGACTCCTTACTCTGCGAGTTTCATTGCGATTACAGTAACGAGTCCAATGAAAATCAATTGTAAATTCTATTCCTCTACTTCTTTGAACCAGATTGACCCGGTCAGGTTCAATCAGGTACCATAGACATCAATGTTTAATGTACCTGGATCTGTACAAACCAGTACAATCCGGTTTAGTCCCGGTATAAAGAAACTGCTTAATGTCCATGTCAATCCAGTTCAACCTAACATGTTTGCTATGCAGCCGGATTGTCCCTGAATCGTTACAAAACCTGACCGGTTACCAGGTACCCGCTGTCAGCAGCGAGTATTACGAGCGAGTCTACTCCTGTATTTTGTACTCGCCGAATATAGAATATGTTAATGTTATGTTACGAGACAGAGACAGCCTAGCATGTTAGCTATGAAAAAATTGAAGAGCCAGCCCAGCATGTTATCCAATCATAGTCAGTAATGCCGCAGCCATGTTGGTTGTGGCATTACTATGATTGGCTGCTGTTCATCGTGATGCCAATGTCATGTATGACAAGGCAAGGCTGTATAAAAGCCTTGCCCCCGCCATTTTGGGCACATTCCTATGACGATCTGAGCTAGTGTAGGGAGAGTTGCAGAAGATCCTAGGGAGTGTCAGTCAGTGTAGGAAATCCACCTCGAGATTCCTCACATGCAACCCAAAAGCTGTTGTGAGAGCTACCAGGACGGAGGAGTACTGTAGAGGACTGTAGGCAGGGAGACAGGCAGGAGCAGCCTTGCAGTGCCACACAGCACCGACCTCAGAGCTTAGCTCACTCAGCTTTCCTCAGAGCTGAAATCAGAAGCTAAGAATTTTTTTTTTCCAGCAGATAATTTTGGGGTCATACGCCGGCAGCTTAATTTTTGCTAGGGACAGTGCGTAGCTTCTCTGCTACCTGACAGCACGCATGGTACCATTTAGCGGTGACACAGAGCGCACCACAGTACACCTTGGTGACTGCTATTGCGCACTAACTAATTTTGCACTAACCCTTCAAATTGAAAAAAAACGGTCAGGTTTAATACGGTTATATAGACCGCCATGTTAAAACAAATCGGATTGTCCCGGTCTGGTTCAAGCCGGTTAACTTTAACATGACTGAGTCCGAGTAATTTAGTATTCGCCCATCCCTAGTCCTCATCTAGTGCACCCTCAATCAGACTCCAAAAAAACAAATAAACTCAGCAATTGGATGGCATCAGGATCCGATGAGCCAAATGGATAATTTTTATCAACCATTATATAGCTACCGTATATACTCGTGTATAAGCCGACCCGTGTATAAGCCGACCCCCCTACTTTTGCCCCAAAACCTGGGAAAACCTATTGACTCGTGTATAAGCCGAGGGTGGACCTCAGCACAGGTATACAGCCCCCAGCAGTGTGGTATACAGGCCTCCCCAGTGGTATATACAGGCCCCAGCAGTGTTACAGCAGCAGCCCCACAGGTAAATACAGCAGCAGCCCCACAGGTATATAGGAAGCCCGCCCGCCCGCCACCATGAGTATACATGTGCCCCCCCCATCAATATCCAGGTCCCCCCCTTGCAGGCCAAACCTGTAAAGTAAAATCGTTATACTTACACCTGTGGCCGCCGCCGTCCCCGCTCTGCACCGCGCTCCTCCATCTTCTTCCGTCTTCCTCCTCGGTCGCACAGGCAATGACTCGCACAGGCAATGACGTCATTGCATGTGCGAGTCATTGCCTGTGCGACCGAGGAGGAAGACGGAAGAAGATGGAGGAGCGCGGTGCACATGTATACTCATGGTGGCGGGCGGCGGTTTGGGCGTACTTGCGTTGGTGTACTCGCGTATAAGCCGAGGGGGTACTTTTCAGCCCAATTTTTGGGCTGAAAAACTCTGCTTGTACGCGAGTATATACGGTAATTAAATTACTAGATAAAGGCACATTTTCAAACAAATAGAAAGGATTCCCTTCTATATCAATCCTTACTCAGGCCGCCATCCCCTCCAGGCCTCAGAAACATTTCCTCCAATGGGCACAAGAACTCTCAGTCCCACACTGAACACATTGTACTGTATATCGCAACAGACCTCTTCTACCATGTCATTATACCAGGTCTATGTGTATAGGTTATCAATTGAGCTCATTGGGAAATCCTCAAAAGAGACGGAAGCTAAAGTGTTCAGATATCCACTTATCACAAACCTAAAAGAAGGGACGGAAATATAAAGTACCATGGAAATGATAAAGAGAATGAATGAACCTTTCAATTCTCTACCTAATGAGACAACATGCTGAGTGACCTACAGGTCTTCGACAAACAAAGGAACTTGACCTCCCAGATCTTTTCTCTCTTCTACACTTTTGTTTCCAGTTTCACATCCTGAAATTAAATCAAGACTGAGCTGATGGTTTATGTGATTTACAGAGCGCATGAAAATTCTTCAAGACCTGTCCATGTTACCATGATAGGCAGGAATGCTCCAAATATCTGCAAATCATCACAAAATAAAAGTCAACTTGGTTTCCAGTCTATATCTCCGCCCTTCTTCATGTTAGGCAGGGACAGTCTCGATGGGGTCATCTTGTCGCTGGTGGGACTGTTTAGGCATTTATATGATCATATCAATGTCACTAAGAACCCTATTTATTTTCTTGCACTTTTGCATTTTTATTTTTATCATTTTAGGGTATTTGCTCGTGTGTTTTTTACATTATAAGGCTAGTGTGAACTTACACCACTGCATAGTTTCACCTTAGTTCCCTGGTTTTATTTCTTTATGTTTTGTTGTAATCATAGGTGTGGCCTACCTTTGAGCTAGACATTAATGTGTAGCTTCCCATCATATGGTGTGCTTTGTTGGGACTCGGTCCTGCTTGATCCTGTCCTTGTCAATTCATGTCACTGACAGATGACAAAGTATTAGTACTGTTAAGCAAGGACTGTCCCGATAGTGTCACCTTGTCGCTGGTGGGACAGCTTATGCATTTATATGATCATATCAATGTCACCAAGTACCCTATTTATTTCTTGCGCTTCAGCATTTTTATTTTTAGCATTTTAGGGTATTTGCTCACTTGTTGATTTCCTTGTTGTTTTTTCCTTCTTCATGTTTTGCATATGTTTAGCGTGTGATCATTGCCGGCCTACGGAAACACAAACGTGTTGTATCAAAGGCACCGAGGCCACAAGAAATCACAGTTAACGGGTTTCTGCTACTAGTTTGGAATGACACTACAGTAAGGAATATCTACTCAACGATACTCCGTTATTCAGAGGCATCTAGGTCGCAGCCCATGGAAACCAATTAAATATTGTTTTTTCATTAGTCTAACTTACATTACACTAACAAAGTTAATAAATGATTGGCAGCTGTAAATTGGAAACTCACCAAGTCCTTAGGCTGCCTTCACACTTGCAGATGGATCTGCAGCGTTTTGCAGATGCATCTGCAAGTGTGAGCATGCTGACCGCGGCCCCTATGTTTATAATAGGGCGCACGCGGTGTGAAAGCTCTCATTCACTCCTATATGTGTACTGTCAGCAGGCGTATGCCTGCTTACAGATCACACTCTCCGCCCGCAGCATGGACGCTACATCTCGCGTCCACAGTGCGGACGGGAGTGTGTGATCTGTCAGCAGGCATACGCCTGCTGACAGTACACATATAGGAGTGAATGAGAGCTTTCACACTGCGTGCGCCCTATTATAAACATAGGGGCCGCGGTCAGCATGCTCACACTTGCAGATGCATCTGCAAAACGCTGCAGATCCATCTGCAAGTGTGAAGCCAGCCTTACTCTGCGGGTTTCTGGCTAAATTCCCATGATTACTCAGCTGATAAAAAGAATTGCTTTACATTTTCACTAGACTGTTTAAAGAAAATTTCCGGTTTTATGTGAATAAAGCTTAATGATTTTAGAGTAAAAACTAGCATACATTTCTAATATATTTAGTGTTTTCCTTTTTCAGCAGGTTCAACATTTCAGCTTGCTGTCTTTAAATGACAGTACAGACACACATTAGGGGAAAATAAAATTTGTTATTAAACCCTAAATAGACGCTTGAAATATTCTACAGGCTTTTGATCTCAGTACTCCATTGGATGCCACCTCTCACTCTTATGCACGCAGACATCAATTAATAATAATACAATAATATCTATTCATTTATATAGCGCTATTAATTCAATAGAACTTTACATACATTTGCAACACGGTCCCCATTGGGGTTCACAACCTAAAAATCCCATCAGTATGTCTTTAGAGTGTGGGAGGAAACCTGAGTTCTGGGAGGAAACATAGGGAAACACAGGGAGAACATACAAACTCCATGCAGACGTTGGTGGGATTTGAATCCATACAGTGCTAACCACGGAGCCACCATACAGTGCTAATCACTGAGTCACCATACAGGGCTAACCACTGAGCCACCATACAGGGCTAACCACTGAGCCACCATACAGCGCTAACCATGAAGCCACCATACAGCGCTAACCATGAAGCCACCATACAGTGCTAACCACTGAGCCACCATACAGGGCTACCCACTGAGCCACCACACAGTGCTAGCCACTGAGCCACCATACAGGGCTAACCACTGAGCCACCACACAGTGCTAGCCACTGAGCCACCATACAGTGCTAACCACTGAACCACCGTACAGCGCTAACCACTGAGCCACCGTACAGCGCTAACCACTGAGCCACCATACAGCGCTAACCACTGAGCCACCATACAGGGCTAACCACTGAGCCACCATAGAGTGCTAACCACTGAACCACCATACAGTGCTAACCACTGAGCCACCGTGCTAGTTTGGTCCCACAATGTTCTGTAACTGCAAAAAGAAATAGGATTTCCTTATTTGCCTGCAGAGTGCATTTATCTAAAACTAAAACGTTGGTATTGTTAAGGAAAGTCATAATGACATCATATGTCCAATAACAAATACATAAATTTGGATTTATCTGCACTTAGCAGCTATGTTTAGGCCAAAAAAGTTTGATTGAGCAAGGCATCTTGGGAATAAAAAAAAAAAAAGTATCAGAAATAAAAGGGAATTTATCCAAGATAAATATCTAATTTATGGTGATCCATACCTGACCCCAATAAACGAACTGGTCTCTCGAGATCCTGTGTGATTACAGTAGTGGTCCTGAGACTTGCATATGAACTACCACTAATCGGATGAGTCCTCTACTCAACTATCGGTCACTAGTACATATGAATGGCGCACCAGGGAATATGAGAGACTGCCACTTGATTTAAATCAGGACTTTTTACCCTTCCTCTGAATGTTGGTAGTCTCAGCAGTCTGAAGCCCATCAATCAGACAGTTGCAGGTTACGCTCTGGATGATATGAGAGAATACTCTAGTTCGAGAAAAATGTGTCACTTAAAAAAACAAAACAAAAAAAAACCGATAACTGTATGATAGAAAAACAGAGTATGAGAGAGAGACACACATATCTATCTAGACAGACAGTAGCAAAAACTGAACGCTTTTGACCTCTTTAAAGCACTGCCAGCGTTTTCTGTCTTTTTTTCAGCACTGGAGTGGCGCTTTAAATGCAAGTCCCCTACCCACGATATACTTATTTGCCAAAGACTTTATCCTTTTTCAATTCCGCTCCGTTCCGCAACATCATCATGTACCCATAACTTCTGATTTGCCGGAAGTCAGAAGTTAAGTCACAAGCGCTTAATAAAACTTTATGAGAGCCAGAATGAGGCTGTCATCGAGTTACACAAATAACCGGAGACTGACCGGAGTGGTGTTGGGAAAAAATGAAGATGTCAACAGGTGAGTATAATTCAGGTGGCAGGGGACTTGCATGTAAAGCACCACTACAGGAGTGCAATAAAAGAAAAAAAGGCTGCACTGGTCCTTTAAGGTGTTCATTCCTACCATCTATCTATCTATCTATCTATCTATCTAGAAATAGAAAAGATTAGTGAGCAGCGGTTCTTTTCTAGCAATATGCTCGGTGCTTGTCAGTCCTTAGGATGGCAATCAACCACCAACTCCAGACAAATAGTTGCAAAATAAAGGCTGCAGCACTCAAGATTATAGATGATTTTAGCCTTTATTGGCTCTCTGGCAATGGAACAGCGACGTTTCGGTCAGCTAGTGACCTTCTTCCAGCAGTCACTTGTAGCAAATGCTGGGGTTTTATACACCCTCCAATTACAATTTTTTGAAGTTTAAGGAATCTATCAAAATAAAGTTAGACAAACAGAGAAAAGACACTGAGGAAACAAAGAGACAGAAATGGGCCCCTGACACTGAAGATTATCGTGTAGGATTGGTGTACAATTGGCAAAGAGACGGACATAACAAATGGCAAAGAAGAGGTCACTACAAACGCCACTTTAATAACAATATAAAAAACCTGTGTTAATAAATAAACTGTCTAATCTTCATCCATGCAGACCAAGACCAAAATCTAGAGGACGAAGAGGAGGGTGGAAGCAACATCGCCAGCAGAAAAAAGAAGGACAAACCAAAAGGCCAACAGTACAAAGGGAATCGGAAAAAAGGATCACAACTAGTCATCAACCTTTCCGGTAAAGAACTTTCGCTTAATCAAACTGAGATCTTAGAAAAAGGGTTATCCTATTGTATGTCCACACATGTCAATTGGTTTGTAGTAGAAAAAGAAATGTATACATTTTTTAGAAGTATACGATTAAAGTATCATTTGCATGATAAAACTGGAATAAAGGGACAACCCACTAGTGAGTTAGAACTAAAAAAATTGGGCATACAACGCAAGAGTGATTTTATGCCTAATGATGATGTCCCCATAGTGGAGGCCTTTGAACAGGCGGTGAAACGAGAAATCAAGAATTTGAGGGAAACCACCAAAAAAGAATTAATGAAACCTAATGTAACGAAAGAACAATTTCAAGCAGTACAGGAACTTGTCCATGATGACGGATTGATAATAAAACCAGCAGATAAAGGGGGAGCAACCGTCATCATGGACAAGGAGACCTATTTGAAAGAGGTTTATAGGCAATTGAATAATGAACAAGTATATAAGAAGTTAAAAAAAGATCCCAAATTTGAGATCCAAAAGAACATACAAAAAATACTAAACACCGCAGTAGTAGGAGGGATTATTGATCAGAATCTGCATGACTTTTTGTTTGAAAAGAATCCAGTGACACCAGTTTTATATCTGGTTCCTAAGATCCATAAGTCATTGATTGATCCACCAGGAAGACCAATTGTGGCAGGAATAAATTCTGTGTTTTATAATATTGGGATTTTTTTTTAGAAAAAGTCATAAGTCCCTTCGCAAATGAAGGAAAGTCATATATCAAGGATACAGGACATTTCCTTGAACATTTAGCAGGGTATAAGGAGCAAACCAAATTTATGGGGAATAAGGAGCACATATTGGCATCCTTTGATGTAACTTCACACTATATACCTCAATAAAACATGAAATGGGTATAAAGGTAATTGCAGATTTTTGAAAAACACCAACTATACGGACCCTTGCAAACAATTGATTATAGATTTATTAGAGGTTGTCCTCAAACAGAACTATTTCCTGTTTGAAGATGACTTCTTCTTGCAATTGATGGGCACCGCTATGGGGGCTCGAAAGGCATGCTCGTATGCAGGGGCAGTCATGGTCTATTTGGAGGAGAATTTCGTCTACACATCCCACCACTTCTCCCATGTAGAGAGATGGTGGAGATATGTGGACGATATCTTCATTATATGGAAGGGAACTGAAACAGAACTAATGTCCTTTCACAGTTACATGAATACAATCAATGATACAATAAAATTTACCGAAGTACACTCTAAAACAGAAATGCAATTTTTAGATGTCCAAGTGTTACTACAAGAGGGCCAAATAAGTACAACACTCTTTGTCAAGGCCACAGATAAAAACAAACTACTCCATTACACTAGTGGACATCCCAACAGCCTCAAAAACGCAATTCCGCTCAGTCAAATGACTAGAGTAAGCCGAATTGTAAGTAATGAGGATGTAAGAAATCTAGAAATAGATAAGTTGATTAATAAGTTCAAACAAAGAGGGTACCCAGATGCGATTTTGAAACAGCAGAGAAAGAAATTAGTATACACGAATGACAAAGACGACATTAAAACAAAGAGAATCCCATTAATATTAACACATGGGGAAGAAACAAAAAGCGTAGTCAACATTGTCCAGAAACACTGGGGAATGTTGAGAAAATGCTTACCCCAAATTGAGGAGTATAAAAATCCACCCTTAGTTTCATAGTCAGGTCGGACATTGGCACATTGAAGAATAAAAGACAAACTACATTGACAGGTGGAAGAAGAACAGGATGTTATCCTTGCATCAACTGCATAAATTGTTCATTTATGATAAAGGGCAATACGTTTTGTCACCCAAAAACAGGTGTGGAATATAAGATTAACCATTTTTTAACTTGTAACTCAGATTTTGTCATCTATCTCCTTGAGTGCCCTTGCCAGCTGTGGTATATAAGGGAAACAACCCTTGATTTTAAAATAAGGATTAGCCACCATCGCTACACCATACGTAAACAAATCATGAACTTACCCGTGTCAAAACATTTCACCGAAGCAAATCACAAAGAAAAAGATTTAAAATTCAGATTAATTGACACCGTACCAATGCCCAGAAGAGGTGGGGACAGAATTGGATTGCTCAAAGTAAAAGAGCTCGAATGGATTCATAGGTTGCAAACCTTAAAACCAGGGGGACTTAATATAGATTTCAAATTACATACAGCCCTTTGAGTAATGAGTCTCATTCTGAAAACTGTGTATTTTAGTCACTTTAATGTACTATCACGGTTGAAATATTGATATCACAATAATGAAATCCACCTACAATGTATTCATACTACCATTTGTCTTGTTTTACATAGGAAGGAAGTGTGAAGAGTGGATCACTTGCACAGGGGAGCCTGCAAATCAATCTGCATCAAAAATCAATTGTGAAGACTATGCACAGTGCAATATTACAAAAATAAATCCCTATTCTCAAAAAAAAAATTTTTTCACATAGAAACACATAGAAAAACGTAGCACTATGTATGCACTTAATTGATTAAGCACTAAAAATACACTTTATGACATAGTAAAAATAAAATTTTTTTTTTTTTTTAATTAAAACGTTTTCGCTCATTGCCTTGTCAGAGAAGTTGTGGATTGCATAGCGGATATGATGATACACTAATGGCTATTTATTATGGTAAAGTGTGTATATGGGGTCCATTGTTCTACCTTGAGCAGGTGGTGCAAAGGGAGAGCATATCCCCCTAGGCACCGTACTGACAGGGAAGTGTTACAACCCAGGAATGGGAGGCACTTGAACTGAGAACCCTCTGTGTATGGTAACATGTGTACACACAAGTATTAAATACGAAAAGCCATAGTGTATATCCATATAAAAATAGCTCCTCTAATGTTTACTACTATAGAGGTAAGCAATCCACAAATAAGACATACTAATATGGATAATCTATATATAGGGGTTCTCCATTCAAGATAAAATAAGGAAAGGGATAAGGATTATATTGCTTATATGCCCACTATAATCATGCACTTTAGAATAAAAGTTTAAAATCACTTTTTTTCACAGTGAAGACGTCCTTTATATGACCCACACTGTAAAGCAGAGTCAGGACATAAAGAACGCTATGTTACAACGCACATTAGATCATTATTTGCACTTTGCGAGTGGGGAGGAAAGGAATTAATAAGAGGATGCACCGCCGGGCGCCGGAACGTGGTGCGCATGCGCGGGACATCTAAAATGGTGCTACAAGCGTTTCCTGTAACCAGGGACGCTTTATCCTTATGCGCATGCGCATTAGGATATAAACAAGCCGTCATGGCGGCGCGCAGCCTAGGAAAGGCTGCACATGGAGCTTTTGCACTGTGTAAGTCTATTTACAATAATTTAATGTAATTAGGCGGGCACCTGGGTAACAAGTGATCTACTTAACAGGATTCTTAGTAAGTAAAGTGATTGGCACCACTGTAATGTTATTTTAAAGTGAATACATGTACATAGATTCACAATGTGATATCTATCACTATTGTAAATTATTTTTAAACACTTGTATGATGTTTTGTAAAAGATTATTTGATAATGATGATTGTAATTGGAGGGTGTATAAAACCCCAGCATTTGCTACAAGTGACTGCTGGAAGAAGGTCACTAGCTGACCGAAACGTCGCTGTTCCATTGCCAATAAAGGCTAAAATCATCTATAATCTTGAGTGCTGCAGCCTTTATTTTGCATCTATCTATCTATCTATCATAAATAGAGTAACACATTTCAGAGAGCCGATGGCTAGTCCTCCTGATCTTCCCATAGGCATGAACATGCAGCTTACATGTGCTCTACATGGGAAAAGGGGAGTAAGTAACAGTGAGACACCAGGAGCAATGGAATATTTGCCCTGAGAAAAAGAGAATAGTGATGAGCGAGTGTAATCTTTACTTTTCCTTACTCGTACAGATAGTAAAGTATTTTCAATATTCGTTACTTGGCTAGTAACACTGGTGCTCGTGAATGATCTGACACATATTGCTGCCTCCCTTTAATAAACAAAGGGAGTCGCACCCCAGTGAAAGCAGATTTAATGTTAGGCTCTGTCTGGGGGGGTACAGCAAGGTGTTGCTTGCAGTGAAAACTCAAAAAAGCCAGCCCGCCCGCCCTGTCCCAGATGTGTGTGGGCAGAGCCAATCACCAATTGTCTAATATTGGACTCGCTATTCGGACGAGTACATGAGTTTTCCAAACTACATGTTACACGTATAGCGATTACAAATATTTTGCTACTCTCTTATCACTAGAAGAGCACAAACGGATTGAAATCCAACAACCTCTTTTTTGTTTTCAACTGTCAATGGGATAAAGTCAGGGCTCCTTCTCAATCAGGAGTCTCAAACTACAGGCCCCGAGGGCCACTCACAGTTCAGGTTTTCAGGATTTCCCTAGAATTTGACACTGTGTGCAGCCCTCAGGGTCTGGAGTTTGAGACCCCTGGTTCTAAATCCTTGGCCAGCAAAATAGGCCAATTTCATCATTATATATCTAATTTGTATAGCTACCTTAAAGAGGACTGATCACCAGGTGTAAAATGACCAGTTTTTGCTTTTATTTTAGTTTTGTTGTTCCGATTATTCTGTATTTCAGGTTATTTTTTTTAAATCCACCGCACAGTTTCAGAGGTATGGGCCACTCTCTTTCTGGTCTATCCTAAAGGCACACCCCTGAGGATCCTGTGAAAAACTCTCCCTTTGTGAAGCGCTTAAAACTTAACACTAAATAAAATATGCCCATATCTCTAGAACCGAGTTTTGGAATTGGATAAAAAAACATGCCAAAAAAACCCCACAACATGGAACACTCAAGGGAACAGCAGGAATAACAAAAAATAGCAAATAGCAAAAACAGTCCAATTTTGACCAATGACAGGTACTCTTGAAGAATAAGACTCCTTTTAAGAATACAACATTCCAAACATTTACTTTAAGCCCCACGACCTATAACACTTCTGTTATTCTGAATATATAAATATTCCGTTTTGTCCAGTTTATTAACCTAAAATCCTGTACTTGACAATATCATGGAGTAAGAGCTAGGAGTTTTACACGTTTTCTTAGAGGTTCCTGTAGGAATTATTTATGTCCTATAGCTTTACATATGGTTTATTCACTTTGCCAGAAATGTAAACTCAAGGACAGTTTCCACTACATTGATGATTGGTAAGGTTATGTTAGCAGTGTATATAGGTGTAGTCCATAGCTGAGGATACTTTGATAGGACATGTTTTTTGTTCATCAATACATGCCGTAAATGACCCATTCACTTTTTCCACTGTACATGTGCTTGGGCCATTAGAAATAGAGCAATCTTTGATGGAAATGAAGGTGGGCTAAGGTATGGATGACAATGAAGAAAATCTCACAGGTCTTTGGTGAGTGTTATTGTCATTAGCCCGGGGGTCTATGTGCCTGTGGACATGCCTGTAATTCTAGTTGTTAGGCAGAACGTTAAATTATTCACTTGTTGATGGAGAATACAAAACAGTTAACAGGATATAGACCAGTAGGAAAAAGCAAGAAGGATATGGCCCTGTATCAAGACAATTAATCTGCAAGATTAAGGGTTTAGACATGAAGTATTTTACACTAACGTTATCTACAAAACTCAATCTAAATTGTTTTCTCACACCTTTTAATATGTGCTACAAGTTTGCTTTTAAACTGAAGCTATCATAAGAAAATGACCAAGTGTTTAACTCAGATTTATGTTTTACCACTATCTTAAAAAAAAAAAGTAAAAATTTTTTTTTTGTATACATTAAAACAGGGGCTGGCCGGCCCAGGGGACAGGGGGGCAGATGCCCCCCGGGCCAGTGGTCAAGCAGCAGTTTTGGGGCTGAAATTTGCCAGCCAGCCCCTGCATTACAATCATTGTTAAAAATAAATACAAATTAGAAATCTTGCAATTCTCTCAGTGGCCACTGGGGCTTTTTTTCAGACTCTACTGTATCTTCCTGTTATTTCCAGAAACAACACCTATACATAACAAAAATTGTCACACTCACTCCCCGACACTATCTTTTGTATTGAAGTGTCTAAAGACCCCGTCACACATAGCGAGATCGCTAGCGAGATCACTGTTGCGTCACAGGTTTTGTGATGCAACAGCGACCTTGCCAGCGATCTCGCTATGTTTGATACGTAGCAGTGACCGGGCCTTCCCTGTGAGATCGCTGATCATGTCGAAATGGCCTGGACCTTTTTCGATAGTCGAGCTCCCACTGGCCAGCATGCGTCGGTGTGTTTGACGCCTTAACAACGACCTCGTTGGCGACTCAAAACTCAGCCACGTAGGTCCGAGTCGTCAGACTAGCTGTTGTGTGACAGGGTCCCAACGACTGCCGAGGTCTTTATACGGGTCGCCGTATCGTTGATGCGTCATTGAGTAGATCTGACTGTTTAACATCTCACCAGTGACCACGTAGCGACGTTACAGCGATCCTTACCAGGTCGTATCGTTGTCGGGATTGCTGGAACGTCGCCAAGTGTGACGATGCCCTAAGGATCTTCAGCAAAGGTCATTATAAAGGAAGTGGAGCAGAGTCAGCTGTGGTGGCCTCCCCTATTGTGATTGGTCGATCCTGTGTTAGCAGCAGTATGTAATGGTGTTACCCATCATTGTAATCCTGCCTCTGATCATAATGAGCCAGGTGAAAACTCTTCCTGAAAGGGCAGGAAGCGCGTTTCCTTTTACCAGTGTGAAAAGTGCATTTAAAACTTATTTTAATAATGAGAATATGAAAAAAAAACAACACAAAAAATATGAACACTAAAACATGATTAAAAAATAATAGGCCACTAAGGAAATCTGCAGTTACAATTGCTGTTTTTTCCCACACTCCTCCACAAAAAATCCAAAAGAGGAGATTTATTATTATTATTATTATTTAGGGAAATGTATGCGGAGTCCTCACAATGATGCCCAAACAGGTTTAGGAGAAATGCACTCATGTCAGTGCCAGAACTGAGAATTCAGCACCATCAGTGCCAGAAACATCATCTGTACAAGAATGCAGCATTAGAACCCCTGACTGTACATGAATGCAATGTCAGAACCACTGTTGGTACATGAACACAGTGCCAGAACTACTGTCAGTATATGAATGTGGCACCAGAACCACAGTCACAACATGTTCACCCACAAACTTCCCCTCTGTATAATATTCCCCACACAATCCCTGTCCATAATGTCCCATAAAAGCTGACGTTACCTTTGGGTGCAGGGCCCACCACAATAGCCCTTTCTCCTACCTGGTTCAATATTGCAAAAAATACAGGCAGCACTCCCACTTGTTTTAGATAGATAAGACCTTTATTGGTCACAGTTCACAGGCAACGTTTCAATCCACAATGGATTTTTTTCAAGCTTTTTAATATGAAACGTTTAAAGTGAACCAGGATGTGCAAAGACTGAGCATGACTCAAGTGAACTTCCCTTTATAAGGGATATACGAAGCAGACAATCCTAATTACGGGTGTAACTGGCTCCCCCCTTGATCTGAGCAAATTTCCAACAATTCAATGGATGTGCGACTACAATTGGAATCTGTGGATTGACCGGAGGATGGATTACCTATATACTCAAAAGGAGAATATCCATTAGGAGGGCTTTTTGTTAGATCACTATTGATAAATTGATGAGAGCTTTGGTACGACTGTGCTGGCACCAGTATTATGAGAGACTGAGCACCCCAGCACAAATCATAGTGGGCACCTGTGGCATTAACCATTTAGGGTTATAGACAAAAGATAACTCTCTAAAACTATAGGGGAATTCCCTGATAGCCTCTAGGGACACACACCTCCAATCACCCTTAATTATGATTGTCAGCTTCTTATATCTGTAATTAGGATTGTCGGCTACATATATCCCTCATAAAAGGAAGGTCACTTGAGTCATGCTCAATCTTTGCACATCCTGTTTCACTTTAAATGTTTGATATCAATACATTTTCTGTGATGTTTGAAAAAGGTCCTTGTCTCTTTCTATATGGATTTTATCTATGTATGTGTTTTTATAAAGAAAACATTAAAAGCTATATCTTATATATGAGATGAGCAGTACGGACTCTTACTTCGCATCTATATGTATGATGGTCAAAAACCCTCTTGTATTGTTTTTCGTATGCAAGATGGTGGCAAAGGGGTCTAAGAGGCTGTAAAGGAAAGCAAAACAGTAATTAAATCAGCAGCATAATACTTACCGAGGACCGCATGCTTGAAACACCACTTCCGGGTCCCACTCATTAAGCCCTGGTTTCTTCACTGGACTCTGACTCAAACAGCTAATCACAGACGCCCGCTTTCTGTGAAAGCGTCTGTGATTGGCTATTGTGCTCCCACCCATTGTGCCAGCGTCTGCAATTGGCTGCCATTGGCAGCTAACCGGCCATCATAGGGATGTAAAAAATTAATTACAAAATGTTTATGCAGGGGTCCCATATATTTTAAATTCTTAGTGCAGATAAATCAGCCAGCTGCGGGTTGCCACGCCCAGCTGCCTGGTTTTACCTTGGCTGGCAATTAAAAATTATGGGGAACCCATTAATTTTTTTATTATTTAAATAAATCATTTTTCTTTTAAATGTGTGGGCTTTGCCCTATTTTTGATTGCCAGCCAAGGTAAAACCAAGCAGCTGGGGGCTGGCATGCTTAGTATGGCGAGGCCCAGAGTTATTGGGCCCCATACACTACAAAATAACAGTCCACACCTGCCCCAAAAATAGCCACATTCATTAGAATAGCCAACTCCTGGTGCTTTTCCCGGCTCTACCCGATGCACTGGTACAGTGGCATCGGGGTGATAGAAGGGGTTAATGACAGCTGAGTATTGACAGCTGTCATTAAACCCGAGATTGGTAATGTCAGGCATCTATGAAACCCACACATTACCAATCTGGTGAGTAAATAGTTAGGAAAAAAAAAATACAACACAGAGAAAAATCCTTTATTTTAAATAAAACACATAGGCAACCCTGTTTCACCACTTTATTAACCCCAAACATACCCTGTGATGATAATCCACAGCACGATGTCCGGCGAAGCATATGAGCTCTGTTACATTGCAGTTAGGGGAGGGAAACATTACAGCCTCTGTTTAACACAAGTAGCACGCTCACACTGACAGCTGGCTATGTGACCAGTGCCATCAAAGAGTTCATCTTAGGTCACAGCTGAGCCGTGCCAGCTATGTCCTTACATGACTCGACACTGACAGCTGGCTGTCAGTGTGAGCGTGCCATTGGCGGTGAGAGGACCCTGTATGTTTCCCTCTGCTCACGAATAGATTTTTATTTAATTTTTACACCCCTAAAATAGCAGGTTTGCTTCCAATGGCAACTAGTCACATGCCAGCAGAATGGGTGAGGGCACACCAGCCAATCACAGATGCTGTCAAAGGGTGGGCATTGTTATTGGATGTTGGAGGCAGAGTTCAGTGAACAAACTGGAGGTTAATGAAACAGACCTGGAAGTGTGTGTTACAAGCACATAGTACTCAGTAAGAATAATGCTGCTGTTTTAATTACTGTTTTGCGCTCTTTTACAGCCCCCTCAGTCGAACCCAAACAGTAACACAGACTTCTCAAGGAAGTGCGTGTTCAGTGTTCATGCCCGAACATTGGGTATTCGGTACGGACCCCGAACTTTACAGCTTGGTTTCGCCCCTCACTGGTTGCTATATATCCCCCAAAATGTCCATAGAAACCTACTGAGCCCAATGTAGTATGTTGTATTCACAACTACTGCTGTGAGTGCAACACAAAATAAGTGTGTGAACTTATTCAAGCTATTTGACCAAGTTTTTAATGAAACCTAATTGGGGCTTTTATGTTTGGCGAGATCTGCAGAATGGTAGAGGGGCAGATCTCTACCTCCTGTCTATGTCTTGCAACTGGCTCATGGCCACGATTCTTTTGTGATCCTGCAAAAAAAGGGCAGGGAGGATCTCAGTTGTAATGTAGGTTGCAGAGCAGCAGGTTCCATATGAGCAGGTTGTGTGAAACAAACAGAGACCAGAACTGGAGATCAGGTCAGGTGTCAGATGGACCCTGGAAGAAGACCCTGCATCCAAGATTCCTACAGTGGTGAAGGAGTCAAACGGGCATTTATAGGACGGTAGTTGAGTGAACTGACTGTGCTCCGGATGTCCAGGTCTGTTTAAAGCGTGTGTTAAGAAATAAAAGACTGTCGGTTTGAACTTTCTCCTGGGTCACTGCCTCACTTTTCTGGCTATCGGACGCCACAGCCTCACGGAAGTCAAACAAATTTAAGCTATTGACAAACTAAGTATAAATTACCTTTTTCCACAATCCCATGTATTAAGAAGGCATCTATGGGCGTCATTTAATGACTTTATAAAACAACAGTTTCTGAGTAAGCAGCTGTCGCCTTACTCACCCAATAAACATTTTTTTTAGGTATTTTATTAATGGACAACGGCCAGTACCTTGATATTTGCACATAAGGAGATGCAATGATTCTCTTGTTACTTAAAATGTCAACGTCCTACACTATGGAAAAGTAATTTGGTTAGGAACATAAAATAGAATAAAAACATAACTGTTGCTGAAACGGTTGAGGGCAGATATTTCAAGGACATGCCCGCTATTAACTACAAGCATCAACAATAAAGCACATGTGGTAGGCAAAAACTGTGTCTACTTCATGTCATCCATTTTTTTAATTGCATAAATTGCCACAAGGAAAAGTTGTGGTAACTTTGGAGAACAGCATAAAGAAATGTGCTTGCAGTAGTCATGTTTTCAAGACACCTCTAATTAAGGACCAGAAAAGTCTGAAACGCGAAAGGTGCTTCATGCACTTAAGCGGTTTTTAAACATGTTTTTTAAATTGTGATTACAATAAAGATGATTTTATTTTAAAACCAATACTTCAAGTCAGTGCTGGAAATACTTCCTTCTTTATTATGGATTCACTTCAAGCAGGGATGCTACCCTAAATCATTCAGCGCACCGTGGTGGATCACATACAAAGAATTTCGGTAGGCTGAATATTTTTCTGCCCATAGCCAAGTTGATAGGATGAGAATCAGTCAATGACTTCATGTGCATGTGAAAAGATACATTACCAGATTACATTGACTGAACAATCAAAATTATTCCGAAAAAATTTGGACCTGGACAGTTCCACTTTGGGAGCATTAAAGAGGACCTTTCACCCCACTGGTGCTTTCCAAACTGAAAGCACCACTGAATGCAGCATGTCTGCCGCATTCAGGGTAGGGGGTCTATCATGTTTCTACCCCCCCCTGTAAGCTGTAAAAAACACTTTATAAAGTTTAGAGATAGGGACTTAGATTATGCAGTCCTCGCTGTTACTGGGGGTCCTCCCCGCCTCCTGCCTCTCTGCGCCACCTCCTGCCCATAACGTCAGTGTCACAGCCGACCCCACTGTATGCATAATCTCTAGCAGGGCGGGCTCTGGCATTGATATCACAGGCAGGAGGCGACACAAAGAGGCAGGGGGCAGCACAGAGAGGCAGGGGGCGGGGAGGACCTCGGGAACAGCGAGGACTGCATAATCAGTAAGTCCCTCCGCACTCATTGTTTCTAAACTTTATAAAGTGTTTTTCACAACTTACAGGGTGGGTAGAAACATGGGAGACCCCTTTCCTGAATGCACACTGCATTCAGTGGTGATTTCCATTTGGAAAGCACTAGGGGCTAGGCGACAGGTCCTCTTTAAAGATGACCCATCACCAAACCAAAGCTGGACAATTTTTTTTCTCATTTTATTTCTGATGCTCTACTAAATATTCTGTTTTGTTTAATTTTTTCTTAAATTTGCTATATGATTCATGGAGATGTGGGCATTTTTATTCAGTGCAAAGTTTTATGGTGTTTACCAAGGAGTCGGTGCTTCTCTATGAGCCACACCCTATTAGTAAAACCAATTAGGAAAACTCAAGGAAGCAGCAGGAATAAAACAAAAGCAAAAACTGGCAATTTATGAGTTGGTGACAGTTCTTCTGCAAAGATTAACTAAATTTTTGATAATCGTTTTATTGATTTATTTTTTTAACTTGTTTTTATTGGAATTTTTATAGAAAACTACAAATTCAAATTCAAAATTCCGCAGACCTGGTTGTGGAGTTGGAGTCATGGAGTTTGAGTTTGAGTCGGTGTCCATTTTGGTGCAGTTTGAGTCTGAGTCGAAGTCGGATTCAGGGAAATTGAAGAGTAGCAGTCGGATGTTTGGCTTACTGACGTCACATCCCTGGCAGACACATGCACATACAAATTCTATTGAAGACTTGTGGGCGAGTGTTTAACCATAATATTTGGGGTATTTTTGATATTTTTCTACCATTTCTTAAATCGATGGAAATATGTTACCGTCCTGTTGCCTAGACCTCAAAGTCTTCCAAAAGTTATTTTCACTGCTAAAACATATAAAACTATGGTCGCAAAACCTTTTCTATTATAACTTCACTTAGAATTATAGCAGAAGCACTTACCATTAAGTATTAATTCATAATCCATCTTTCTATTTCACCTGAAAATTATTTAGCTTACGCATGTTCTGCTCCTATAAAAATTTCAATAAAAAATAGCAAGCATTTTTCATAGGCAAAAATGCAGACTACTCAACTGGCCGCGCTCCACGGTTTGGGAAATAAATTAGTGAACGCTCTAACAGACATCCTATATCGGTGCCACAGAACACATTTCCTCAGTGAAATCTTTGAATGTTATGATTTTTATGACTCATGGTGAGATATAGTTTGTAGGAAGATGAGTGACAAAAATTCTGCAGACATATTATTCATGCATATTCTCTCCATGTAAGTCATCACGCAGAGTCTCGATGAAAATATGGCAAAATAATTCCACATAGCTGAATATTATTGGAAAAAAAACAACTCTATTTCTCATCTGCGCATAAAACATTCTCATATTATGAATTAACAGTTCTGGTAAAGTAAATAAAATATAGAATTTTCAGGCAATTAATATATTTTGTTATATTTCTTTATTGGGATATTACCACCATATCACCAAATTATGCCCTAATATCAGGAGCCGTGCTAATTTCATTTTGGGGGCATTTGGCAATCCAGAGAATGAAGAGCTAATGTCCCTCTGACTTTCTCTCTGCGGAGAGTTGCTCCTTATTACTTGTAAAAAGATCATTCCATAGACTGTGAGCCCTCGTGGACAGGGTCCCTGTCCCTCCTGTACCTGTACGTCCTGATCGCCTAGATTTAGTGTACTTGTTCTCGTCTCCCTCATCCTCATGTAAAGCGCCATGGAACCTAATGGCGCTATATAAATAAATAATAATAATAATAATCATTCTAAAATATAAAGGAGGTGCAGAACTTAGGTAGTGCGATGCATCCTGGGAAAGGGCCAAAATATTAGATCCCATAAAGCCACACTATCACGTGCTGAATGATAACGAACGTTTGCACGAAAACTATAACGGGAATATAATATAATATATTATATATATATATATATATATATATATATATATATATATATATATATTATATATACATACACACACACTTACATCATCAGTAGAGCTGAGCGGACACAAATTCACAGATTCAGACGTACTTTAGATAAAGTCCTGTTCTGGATAAAAACCTCATTTGAAGTCATTGATTGGGCAGTTCTGCTCTCCACCCACAAACAGCCAGCCATAAACAAAGCACTTCCGGGTCGGGGATGGGCAGGGATTTGTCATTTTCTTTTGTTGTACATACTACACTCAATTACTCAGATTTTACCCCCAGTACGAGCCACTCACACACTGCAAGTGGCTCACACTGGTCCGGGCACAAAGTGTACCTCGAGCACGGAGTATACACGAGCACAGCAATGCTCGTTCCAGTAGTCTGTATACGTAAAGAACCCGAACACCGATTTAATTGTAAAGTCTGTGTTCAGCATCAACATGGAACTTTAAAGTTCAGGTCCTCTCATTTTTAATCATTAATGCAAGGTGGATATCAGCACATTGCAAACCAGGGCTATAGCCTGCAATCACAGCAACTAGGTGTCTACTTGACCCAGATTTCCATTTGCAACATCTGCCATACATGTATGGATCCAAACAACACAGGTGCTGACTGTGTTATACAGCTGGCACCCAAGTCTAACTGATATGGTCATAGTCCGCTCCAAAAATATGAGTTTAATCCCTTAGATTATCAATAATACTTTGTCAATCATTCATCATACAGCAGCATTAAAGAAATTGTATATAGGAAGGAGATGTCCCTTATGACATCCATCTGTCCAATGTTGCGAAGAGCTGATTGAATTCTTATACCATCTGGGGGGCTAGTGAAGGCCCCTATGTTTTCAATATTTGTACACCTATGATCCGATGTCTGTGGCCCTTGAAGGTAAAGAGGAAAAAATCAAAAGAAAAGAAAGGGCTACTGGGAAGATTTGGCCCAAAACCCTAAATAATCCTGGAGCATATGAGGACACAACTCATTTGTGAGGGAAAGAGATTGCAGTAACATTTATGGTCATTACACAGTATGGTGCTGTGTCTTAATCATCAGAGCTCCTTGAATGTCACTAAACAAAAATCCCAAAAAGAGCTTTTATCACATGGTGCTTTGTCAGGGTGGGTGAGGGAAATAGAGGACTTGAAATAATTTATGTCATCATAAACATAGAAAATAGATTGTCACTGGTACCATCATCAATAATTAAGATGTCGGCTGTGCAATATTGTAATCTGATACATTGTGAGTTTGCGAAGCCAAAAGCAAAAATATACAATTTTTCCCAAAAATATCTACAAACGAAGGTCTGAAATCTGCTTTAGACATTTCAAAAACAGCGTCAATATTTTTATGGGAAAATCTTGTCACCAAAGATTTGCGCTGGTGTCTTACAAACTAGCTATAATGGAAAACAGGACGAGGTGTCGGTGATCCGCGCTGCTGGAAAGAAAACCAGAACCCGAGTAGTCTGGTGCAATGGTGTTTTTTATTTCGACGCAGAAGCGGCTCCGAAACGCGTTGGAATAAAAATACCATTGCACCAGACTACTCTGGTTCCGGTTTTCCTTCCAGCAGCGCGGATCACCGACACCGCGTCCTGTTTACCAGTTGTTTGCCACGGTGCACGTGGAGGTGTGGATCCAGCAGCAGCTGTACGAACGCATATACTGGTTGTGGGTTTACACAAGCATACCAGGTGAGCAATTTTCATAGGGCATATGCCACTCGCTGCTAAGAGATAAGACTATGCGCATTTTTGTCTGATATTTCTAGAAACTAGATGAAATGGGCATTATGCATTTTTTTACTATAGGAAGTGAAGTGGGAAAGCAAATTCTTTAGTCCAATGACCCTCTTTATTAATCAAAGACCATAATAGGCAATTCAAAGAATGGACAGAGAAACGCAACAGCCCAAGGTAATCTCCCAACACATGAAATATACAAGGTAGGATCTCCAAAAGTCACAAAGCCGGATGGAAATGTGTAACCTGTACATACAAAGCCCTACAAGCTTAAATGGCATAGTAAATAATGTGCTTTTCAGAAATGCAAATTTAAAAATATGTACCCAACAATAATAATTACAGTGTAGATAGCTGCTGAATGGCAGGAAGGTAAATAACAGGTCGATGATAAGAACTCTTATGGTGGGTTTACACGCCGCGATATCGGCGTCCAACTCCGACAAAAAGTCACGTGGGTTGCGAGTTGGACCCGATATCGTTTGCGCGTTGTACGGTTTGAGCATACAACGCGATGCTGGAACGATGCCAAAACGATATCAGAGTTGAATAGCAGAGCTATTCAACTGCCCGATATCGCATGGCCGTTGTAGCAGCATCGCAGCGTGTGACAGCCCAACTCCGATCTGTACTCGCAACTCACCCATTAACTCCCATGTTAAATGGTCGTTACTGGGTTGGTGGGCGTACACATCGGAGGGACGTTGTTTCCCGATATCGCAGCGTGTAAACCGCCGATGCGATATCGGGAAAAGGGCTGAAAAAATGCGCGCTCCCGCGCCGTTGCCTCAGATATTGCCGCGATATCGGGACGTGTAACCCCACCATTACTCCAGTAGGCAGAACATTTGCTTATTACATGTGAAAGCAATTTCATGAAAGAAAGCAGACAATACTGAACACAATTGCTTTCCATATATGCTAGATCGGTGGAGGTCCAACTACTACTCATCACTCGCACAAGCTCTAGGTGGCACATGATTGACCGCCCAACGATAGGACTCCTTACCGCAGTCTGCTGCTGGAAGGAGCAGCAACTAATATCTGACCTCAACTGATCTAGCAATATCATCCTATTAAGTGGTAAGGTAACAAAGCTTCAGGATAATACAATATTAATCTTCAGTACTTAAACACACTAAAGTAAAAAGTTAAAAAATTGGATAAGAATTAGACAAACACTATAAAAGGTTGTATTACATACCAGCCTTTAACTAATTTTTTCCAAATCTAGGTAGCCAAGGTTCCTCTATCACCACATAAACAAACCTACCACATATAGATAACACCGGACTATAAAATACAACAAGGGCTCTATATTAAAGATGTTAGGAAAGCACTGGAAATAAACATCATTGACAACCATTCTTGCTATAAAACAAGAGCAGCAAAGGAGTCCTCGTCGCTACAAATAAGCCCGCGAACAATGTTTCTCCTACCTGGTGATGAGGACGGCATTGTCATGGTGAGCGATGCCATTCTCTGGAATGGTGTTCCCGTCACTCTGGTGCGAGAGGATGGATTTCTGCCACTTACAGAAGCTGTCGAGGGACTTGTCCGCATGGTGGTTTATCTCCAAGTTTGGCTGCAATACAAGACGCATACCAGGAATGTTCCAAGCAAATTACTAAGGTCAGTTGTTAAGCCTTTTGAAGACTAAAATGGGACTATAATTAGATGCAGTGGTTTCTAGGAATAATCTCTCCTTGCCAATATTTATCTCTATAAAATCTGACCTAGAGTTCAGCCAGCGTATTACTGAGCAGACGTATTGTGTGTTCCAAATGTAATAGTGATTATGTCAATATAATAATTTCACATTATCATCGAGCAGGCATTTAACACATCAGTAGGTTTGTAACCCCACTTATGTCAGTCAGTTCTATATAAAGTAGTGAATGAGGTGAAAAGGCCAAACTGCAGCACATCCAGCTGAATAACCTCAAATTAATAATATTCATATTTTATTAAGAGCTCATAAAAAAAACTCATATTGTACTAGGTTTCCTATGAGTAAAGCCAGTAAGTAAAGCCATGTTACACAGCAGTAGCTATTCCCAGCCAAATGATTCTCTACTACGCATGGAGGTACCAGTTTTACCCCCATCTCACCAGACTAAAGACTGTGAATTTTCATTTCTATGAGAAACTGGTGAATTCATCAAACATTATATTTATGAATATTATTAGTCATGAGATTTACATTTATAGTCATTACAGAGTGCTGCTAATAGCAATTACTGATATTTCTAATAGGAATTTCCCAAAATTCTTACTTGTTGCCTATTCATACGATAGGGGATAACTTGCTGATGACTAGTGGTCGGATCATTGGGAACCCCCCTAGTAATCCTAAAAATGGTACTCCGGGAACCAGAGAATGACATAGAGTCCTATGGTAAATTGAGTAAAGGTGCACTAGCTTGACATCTGCTCCATTCATGGTCAATGGGCCTGCTAAAAATGTAGAGCACTATACGCCGCTTTCTAAGGGAGTCCCATAGACAATTAATGGAGCAGAAGTTCCCCGTGTGCACTTCTCTTCTTATGACAGTGTTCTACACAGCCACATTCTGAGGTTTTAAGAAAACCGTTCTTGGGATTGCTGAGAGTCTTGACAGTCAGAATCGCAGCGGGTCGCGTGGTGTTCTGCAGAGGTTTATTGTCTTCTTGCCATTAAAAACAAATGGTCAACAGGAGCATGCATGAGCATGCATGTATATGAGTTAAGAGGATTAGACTGTTTGCCAATGATACTGAAGGCGTATGGCACCTTGAAGTTGGCGGCCCTCTCACCCAGCGAGTTTATAGTCTAGTATGTTGCTTGTAAAATTAGACAAAAACTCTTCAAATTAAACATACAAGATTTACTTAATGTGGCCTTAGATTGGGCAAAATTCATCTAATCCAGTGTTTCCCAACTCCAGTCCTCAAAGCACACCAACAGGTCATGTTTTCAGGATTTCCTTATCATTACACAGATGATGGAATTATCCCCTGTGCAAGTGATTAAATTATCACCTATGCAATCCTAAGGAAATCCTGAAAACATGACCTGTTGGTGTGCCTTGAGGACTGGAGTTGGGAAACACTGATCTAATCGATATTGGCAGTTTAAGAAGGTTCAATTGCGATTTTATATATATAAAAAAAATTCTTCATTTTGCAATATTGACTGTTTGTATGAAAGGGTTATTAGTGCCTATTCCACACCCCCTCTCCTCTTTTGCCCTTTATACATGGCAATCCTTTTCCTTTCTGTCAATTTTAAAAAACATCTCATGTAGCCTTCACTTTTTATTCATAATTCCTTCCATTATATTTCATTATTAGGGAATTCACCAAATTTGAAGACTAGAAGCCCATGAGATATGCTAGCTGCTGGTAAGTGGAAAGTCAAATTGTAGAGGTAAAGGCCCTGTTACACGTGTCAATGTCGCTAGCGACATCGCCGAAAAGTGACGCATCAGCGATGCTGCTAGCGATATCACAAGTGCGTCGTGCTGTGTGACAGTGCGACGCAACTGCGATTTATCGCTGGTCGCAGGTTGATAGGTTTACGAGGATGAACGTAAACCTGTCAATCGGCAACCAGCGATTAGGCTGGATCGCACCGTCTGACACCGCAATAGCAATGTTGGCGGCGATCCAGCCTATACCGCAATATTGCTGCGGATCGCTCGCTGGGTTGATCCCAGCCCAGCGAGCGATGGCTCCGCCCGCATCGCTGCGGCGTCACCAGCAACATCCTGCCATGTGACACCAAGGCTGCGATGTCGTAAGCGACCGCGCACCCGCACATTGCTTCCGACATCGCAGCCTTGGTTGACACGTGTGACAGGGCCTTTAGAGTATAAAACACAGTCAACAAGCTGATCACATAGTGTCTCCCAGCTGAGTCCTCAGCAAACATTTATTCTTGGGTAAAATCTAATTTTACGGTTCAGTTTCTTTGCTTATCAACCGTAAGGAAAAAAAAACATTATACATTGGTTGATCATATAAATGACTTGTCATACCGAATGGACAGGACATGAGGACAGGTATCTGGAAAGACATACTGTAACTGCCCTCTGCTCAAGATGTGAAGATCATGAACAGATGATATCATCTATTAAGTCAGAATTCCCTAATGCTATTTGAAAGTGGGTTTTCTAAATGGGACAACCCCTTTAGGGATTCTGTCTATATAGGTCTAAAAAACCCAAACTAATGTAGTTAAGTAATAAAAAGTGTGACCTTCAAGCTGGATTGGAATAATCTGGCTCACCAACAAAGACTCATCATTTTTTTAAGTAAAAAAATTTCTACCAGGCTCATGATCAAACATGGTATTTATGGCAATGTGGAGATTGTCAATCATAGCAAAGCGATTTATTGGTTTGGCAACAGGCTTTTAAAGGGGTTTTCTGATGAACAAACTTAATTTCAAAGTTCACTTTAATCATTATATCTTGGAATAATAAATATTTCCACAATTGCATGTTTAAAAAAAAGAGAATTTTGTTTACGTACCGTAAATTCTTTTTTCTTTAGTCATCAATGGGAGACCCAGACAATGGGGTTTAGGGCTCTGCCCTCCGGAGGTCACACTAGGTACTACAAGTTTGTAGACACCGCCTCCTCCGCTTATAAACCCCCACCGTAGGAGACATCCTCAGTTTAGTCCATAAGCTGCGAGGAGAAATTAAACCACACCCGAAACATCGGGAAGAATGCCGTGCACAGACGGTTCAACAACCCGGCAAACACTGTCTCAACAGAGAACAGAACAAGTGCAAAATATGCAACGGAACAACTGGGTGGGTGCTGGGTCTCCCATTGATGACTAAAGAAAAAAGAATTTACGGTACGTAAACAAAATTCTCTTTTTTCTGGTCGTCATAATGGGAGACCCAGACAATGGGGATGTCCTAAAGCAATACCCCAGGGCGGGAAGAGTTCCTCAACAAGACGGATAACACATGGTTCCCTCTAAAGGTGGGCAACCGCCGCCTGGAGAACCCGCCTGCCCAAACTCGCATCCGCAGAGGCATGGGCATGCACCATATAGTGCTTAGAGAAAGTGTGCAGGCTGGACCAAGTGGCCGCCTGACACACCTGTAGAGCAGAAGCTCGATGTCGCAAGGCCCAGGAGGCACCTACAGCTCTCGTAGAGTGTGCCTTCAAACCCACCGGGAGAGGCAAACCAGAAGACCGGTATGCCTCCTGAATGGGAGCCTTGATCCATCTGGCCAAGGTCGACTTCGAAGCCGCGGCCCCTTTACAGCGACCCATCGTGAGGACAAATAAAGAATCCGAACTCCTAAAGGAGGCGGTCCTGGACACATAAATGCGTACAGCTCTCACAAGATCCAGAGTATGGAGGTCGCGCTCAACCTGATGAACGGGAGCGGGGCAAAATGATGGGAGAACAATCTCCTGGTTTAGGTGAAACGTTGAAACCACCTTCGGCAGAAATTCAGGCCGTGGGCGCAACACCACCTTGTCTTGGTGAACCACCAGAAAAGGAGACTTGCACGAAAGTGCAGCCAATTCTGAGACCCGTCTCAGAGACGTAATCGCCACCAGAAAGACCACCTTCTGGGACAGACGAGAGAGAGAGACTTCTCTCAGTGGCTCAAACGGCGGTTTCTGCAGTGTCGCCAGGACCATGTTGAGGTCCCAAGGATCCAGAGGTCGTCTATAGGGCGGAACCACCCGAGACACCCCCTGCAGAAATTGACGTACCTTCGGGAGGAGCGCCAAGCGCCTGTCAAACAGCACTGAAAGTGCTGATACTTGACCTTTCAGAGAGCCAAGGGATAATCCCAACTCCAACCCCGACTGTAGGAAGGCCAACAATGTCGGGATAGACAAAGGCCACGGTGAGCGGCCACCAGAGGCACACCAGGTAAAAAAGATTTTCCACGTTCTGTGGTATATCTTCCTGGAAACAGGTTTCCTCGCCCGATTCATAGTGGCAACCACTGTAGGGGAGAAACCTCTGGATGTTAGCAGCCAGGCCTCAAGAGCCATGCAGTCAATCTGAGGGCCCTGGAATTGAGATGGAAGAACGGGCCTTGCGCGAGTAGATCTGCGCGTTCTGGAAGAGCCCACCGGTGTCCGCCTGACAGTTGCCACAGGTCCGGGTACCAAGACCTCCTGGGCCAATCTGGAGCCACTAGAATGGCCACTCTGCATTCTGTCCTGATCTTCCACAGGACCCTGGGAATCAGAGCCAGAGGCGGAAACACATATGGCCGCTGAAAGCTGGACCAGCTCAGGATCAGGGCATCCGCCCCCAGAGACTGGGGATCCCAAGATCTCGCCATGTATTGGGGCACCTGATGATTCAGCCGTGAGGCCATCAGATCCACGTCCGGAGTGCCCCATCTGCTGCAGATGTCCCGGAAGACGTCTGGATGTAGGGACCACTCTCCGGCGTCCATCCCCTGTCGGCTCAGATAGTCGGCCTCCCAGTTCTCGACCCCTGGGATGTGAACTGCGGAGATCAGGCAGCCGTTTTCCTCCACCCAGAGTAGAATGCGGTGGACTTCGGCGAGGGCCTGAGCACTTCTGGTCCCTCCCTGATGATTTATGTAGGCGACGGCCGTCGCATTGTCGGACTGTACCCGAATGGGTTGTCCTGACAGGAATTTCTGAAACGCCAGTAGCGCCAGAAAAACCGCCTTGATCTCCAGCACGTTGATCTGCAACGCCGACTCCGACTGAGTCCAGAGGCCTTGAGCCCTGTGGTGTAAGAACACCGCGCCCCAGCCCTTCAGACTGGCGTCTGTGGTCACCACTAACCATGACGGTTTTAGGAAGGACCGGCCCCGTGACAGGTGATGTGGCTGGAGCCACCACTGTAGAGAGTCCCTGGTTGGTTGTGACAGCGTCACCAGCCGATTCAGAGAGATCGTCCTCTTGTCCCATCTGCGAAGAATCTCCAGCTGGAGAGGACGGAGGCGAAACTGTGCGAACGGCACCGCCTCTATCGCCGCTACCATGCGACCCACCAGTCTCATCAATACCCGTAGGGATGACTGTGGCGACAGGAGGACATTCTGCACTCCTGATTGGATCGCAAGCTGCTTGGCTTGAGGTAGGGACACCAGGGCCGAGTCCGTGTGGAAGTCCATGCCCAGATATGTCAATGACTGGGTCGGAACCAGGGTCGACTTTTGAATGTTGATAAGCCACCCGAACCGTTCCAGAGACTTCATGGTCACCTCCAGGCTCACCCGACAAAGGTCTTCCGATGGCGCCCTGACCAACAGGTCGTCCAAATAAGGTATGACGGCGTGTCCCTGCGCATGCAGGAGAGCCATCATGGAGGCCATCACCTTTGTGAACACCCGTGGTGCCGAGGCTAGCCCGAATGGCAGTGCCACAAATTGGAAGTGCTCTTCCCCCACTGCGAATCTCAACCAGCGCTGATGAGCTGGTGCAATGGGAACGTGAAGGTAAGCGTCCCTGATATCGATGGACGCTAGGAAGTCTCCCTGTGACACAGCCGCGATCACTGAGCGCAGGGATTCCATGCGGAACTTCCGAACCAACACGTGACGGTTGAACAACTTGAGGTCCAAAACCGGGCGAAAGGAGCCGTCCTTCTTTGGGACAATAAAGAGGTTGGGGTAAAAACCCCTGAACCTCTCTTCCGTGGGCACAGGGACCACCACTCCGTCTCTGCGGAGCCCCTCCAACACCAGGTGAAAAGCCTGAGCCTTTTCTGGAGATGGAATTGACCGATGGAATCGGGATATCGGTTTTGACGTAAGCTCTATCCTGTACCCTCGCGAGATCACGTCTCGAACCCACTGATCTTGAATGTGAAGAAGCCACTTGTCCTGAAAGCAAGACAGGCGGCCCCCCACCTGTGGGGAGGCAGGATGAGAGAGCGAGTCATGTCGAGGCGGGCTTGGGGGTGGCAGCCGCTGCCCCCGCCGGCTTCTTCTGACGACTCTTGGAACGCCACTGAGTAGCAGGCTTGCCCCCTCGGTCTGAGCGAGTGGACGTCGTTGATGACTGTGAACCGGAGCGAAAGGACCACTGCTTAGGGTTCCTTTTCACGGTGTACCGTGGCTTAGGCTTATTCTGCGGGATCTTAGACTCAGCAGAATCCTTTATCAATTTGTCCAGTTCGGTGCCAAAAAGCCTGTCACCAGCGAACGGAAGATTTTGTAAAATCTTCTTAGATGTGGCATCTGAGTCCCAAAGACGCAGCCACAACAGCCTGCGGATCGCAATTGCATTGGCCGAGGCCACAGCAGAGCGAGTGGCAGTTTCCAAAGATGCCGTCCTGGCATAGTCCGCATAGGCCCTTGCTCTCTCAGTGAGCGCCAGGACCTCTGGACTGGACCTAGCTAGATCAGTGATACCATCCAAACAGATAGTGATCGCTTGTAGGGTCCAGACTGCGGCAAAATTAGGGGCAAACGAAGACCCCACAGCCTCATAGGAAGACTTGGCGAGTTGCTCGACCTGTCTATCAGTAGCATCCTTCAATGAGGAGCTATCAGAGGCAGAAAACAAGGAGCGCGCAGCAATCCTAGTCATGGAAGCATCCACCTTGGGAGACTGCGACCATTCCTGGAGCGCCTCCTGAGGAAAGGGAAAGCGATTGTCCTTAGTTTTACGGACATAACGCCGCCCAGGATGCAACCTGGGAGCTTTAATCACCCTTCCGAAATTAGTGTGGTCCATGAAGGAGCCACTTGGTCTAGCCTCTGGCCGCAGCCATTGATAGACCTCCTTGGGGTGTACAGTCACCTCCTCAGGAGGAGTGACAAGACGCAATGTCTCATTGATGGAGGACACCAGATCCTCCACCCCATCTGGAGGTTCAGCCATAGACCCGAGAGTAGAACCCCCATCATCTTCCTCACCATCAGAGGAACGCTCCTCCTCAGAGAGAGTCTGGAGCTCAGGAGAAGCCTCACGAGCTCGCTTAGGGGGTCTTACAGCAGAAGTAAGAGACACCCGGGGGTAACTAGGAGGAGTAGCTGGGTTCTCCAGTCTCCTATGCAGTGCCTCCAGGGTTTGCGACATGGAGGACATCTGGGACAGCAGAGATTCATTGATCTTATTCTGCGTTTCCCATGGCCCTGGGATCACCTGAACCTCAGGGTATAATCCCGGATTTGCAGACTCAGTAGTAGCAGACCGGGCCTCTGGGCGTCCGCAGTTATTGCAGGACCCCTCCACCAGTGTCCCGTTGCATGTAATACAGGCAATGGAGACCACCGCCGCCTTAGCAGCATGCTTCCCAACTGAGGACATCTCCACAGTGAGGGGAATATAAGCCAAAGTTCACAAACAAACCGGGAATCCCGGTGGCTTACCGACCGCAGTAAAGCGGTAGGAGGAAGCGGTGTGTGTGTGTGACCTCCGCGAGTTCCGGTCTCCCTTGTAAGTGCAGACACGCGCTGCCGTCAGATCCCAGCCGGGAAGTGAGGGAGAAGATGGCCGCCGACAGTGAAGATGTGGGCGGAGCCTGGAACACGCGGGAAGAACACACAACACGCCCAGCGGTGATGTCACCACAAGGGCTGCCTCCTCCTCCTCCAGGCTGCCTCAGCAATGGAGGTGCCGGAGCCCGCAGCGCGGGAAAAGAGTGTGAATATCACCACACACACACTCAGACTGCATGTACACACAAAACACCCGCAGTCTACAGCCTCAGCCCCTGTGAGCCACAGGGCGGTCAGCCAGGGAGACCCCAGCACAGGGTCACCGCCAGAACCGCGGACCCGAGGGTAACCGCGCGGTCTGAGTGTCATGACACCACAGTGACAGACACTACCCCCAGGCACACAGGAGACACACCAGGTGCCTCAGTGCCGGTCCGGTCTGTAAGCACCTTTAGGGAGGCCTCGGACGGGGGTACAGCACCAGTCCGGAGTGTAAGCACCATTTAGGGAGGCCTCGGACTGGGCTGGCTCCGTCCGGTCTGTAAGCACCATTTAGGGAGGCCTCGGACGGAGCGGAGCTGTGCAAGGCTCCAGGCTCCCCCTTACCAGAGCCTCCATGGAGGGATGGAAAGGAAAGAGCGCGACAGCGTACCGGGAGAACACTGAAGTGTCCAGGCTAAAAGCCCTCCGGTACCTCCACCAGCGTGTTCCGCAGAGGGTGAGCGGGGAGGCTGTCGGGGGTCCCGAGCGGGACCATTTTACCTTGTCTTCATACGCCATCACGTAAGCTGTGAGAATGCAGTGAAGTGCAAGCAAAGCGTGATCCTCCGAGCACACTAAGTTTAAAACTGAGGATGTCTCCTACGGTGGGGGTTTATAAGCGGAGGAGGCGGTGTCTACAAACTTGTAGTACCTAGTGTGACCTCCGGAGGGCAGAGCCCTAAACCCCATTGTCTGGGTCTCCCATTATGACGACCAGAAAAAATTGTTCCTGTGCTGAGATAATCTTGTGACCCTGCTATGTACTGTGTAATGGATGTGTCTGACCATACAGGGACAGGGTCTGATCATACCACATCTCCTGTGCGGAGATAATCTTATATATGTGTCCCTGCTATGTACTGTGTAATGGATGTGTCTGACCATACAGGGACAGGGTCTGATCATACCACATCTCCTGTGCTTAGATAATCTTATATATGTGTACCTGCTATGTACTGTGTTAAGGATGTGTCTGACCATACAGGAACAGGGTCTGATCATATCACATCTCCTGTGCGGAGATAATCTTATATATGTGTCCCTGCTATGTACTGTGTAATGGATGTGTCTGACCATACAGGAACATGGTCTGATCATACCACATTTCCTGGGCAGGGAAGGGACACAAAGGGGCATGCAGACATTACAGCACGGGATCACAAATAATTATTTTTTTGAGGTAAAACATATTTTAAAAACAGAAAGAGAAATGTTTTACCTCACAAAAAGAATCATCTGTGATTCCGTGCTGTAATGTCTGTATACGCTCTTCCTCCCTGGCACAGTAAATGTGGTATGATCAGACCATGTCCTTTTCATGTGTTGACTGCTCCGCAGTGCATGTGAATTGCTCTGCTGCAGTTTAAACCAGAGTTTATTTCCTTTGATTCAGTCGAGGGTTAATGCCGAAACTGCTGTTGCTGTCTGTGTGTGGTGTGTAGCTCTGCAGGCGGGGAGTTGGAGGTTTGTGTGATGACCACGCCCTTGGCCTTTAAAGAGAGTTTAGAGTTTCTCTGCCTTTGACCGAGCAAGATAAAAACATCTCTGCACTGCCGAGGATTCTTTGCGCTTTTTCTTTTGGAAGTTGCCAATTACCCCAGTACATGGTGGAAGGTGAGAGGGAGTAGCACAGGGCTGGTTGAGTAGAGGGCAAGGGTGGTGGCCCAGAACTCCTCACCATGGTACAGAGCTAGCCAGGAACCCTAGTCCAGGGCCAGACTAGCTACCCAGGTTTCCATGCCTGTTATACAGCACAGGAGATTTGGTATGATCATACCATGTCCTTGTACGGTCAGACACAGCCATTACACAGTACATAGTAGGAGGGACACACACATATATTATCTCAATACAGGAACATTTTTTAAACACATCCAATTGTGGAAATTATTATTCCAAGATCTATTGATTAAAGTGAACTTCAAAAATGATCTGTGTTTATGGGAAAACCCCTTTAATAGCCATTAAATGCAGTGACAAAATAGGTAGAACCACTGATGGTGAAAGGACTACAACGAAATGCTACTAGTTTCTAATCCAGTTGTTATCTTTTTTGTCTTTCCCTTTTGGCGGTGACAATGATATACCGAGGATATACATTTAAAGAGTAACGTTGATGAGCTCTTACCTGATCTTCCGTGAGGACTATTAATCGAGTCACTATGATATTCACAACGTTTCCTAGGCTGGAATCACGGTAAAGTTTGGCAACCTGACCTCCAGAAAAGAAGAATAGACACAAAGTCAGACAGTGAAACGATAAAACAAAGATTAATGGCTGAAGGTAAATTACGTTATCACTAGCAAATTCTTCACACAATGATTAGGCACTTAACATAAGAGTTATTAAGGCCAAGGGGGCTCAGATATGTACAATACAATCTCACTCGAGAGGGAAATCTCATCTCTCTATTCACTTGCAGAGGAGATCATAAATGACACCCCCCTCCAAAAAAATAATAATTATTATTATGATAATACCACACCTTTCTCACTACATTTGCACTCACCAGGTCTGAGTAAAATTGAGGAAACTATAGATTTTACAGTTTTTTTTCTACAATTGTTAAGGCGGTCCTTCTAGAGCAGCGGTCCCCAACCTGTGGCTCCGGAGCAGGTCCATGAAATTGCGGCTTGGTGCACTAGCAGAAAGTAGGTCTCCAGATTGTGACTTTTGCGAGTAGCCCCACATACAATAGCAGATCTGGATGGGGGTAAAGTAGGATCCTCTGGATCTTGGTATACTACATCAGTGTGATTTCTGTGGAAAAGCTTCGTCTTTCATTATACCGGTAACGGGGACTTGTGGGGTCACTACTGTGGAGGGGCAGGAGATGCATGTGGCTCGTGACCCTCTCTCAGAGCTGAATGTGGCTCTCAGAGTCAGAAATGTTGGGGACCTCTGTTCTACAGGATAATGATGCCATAAGTCAAAACAATGAATAATTGACAATGGCTAGAGGCTTCTCTTTTATCTGACGTGGGATGCAATTTAGAAGCTGTTTGTAGAATCCTCTGTTTTCCAGCATTGTATAAATTATGTACAAACAATATTTCTGCAATGTATTAATTGTTTCTGCAGCTGGTATGTATTAAAATGCAATGCATGCTGCTTGATGCCTTTAATGCCAATCCCAAATCACAGGCTTTTTATGCCCTTCAGTGCTTTCTTGAACATAAATTTAAGCTCAATCATGATTATTGAGCTTATATTCATGTTCAGAAAACAGAAGAGGCTGGATGATAAACCAACAGAGCTTGAGGACTGAAGCTGAACAGCATTGAGCAGCATGCAATGTATGATTAAACTTTGAATGAAAACCAATTACAGTATTTTCTTACAGATGACATGCAGGTTAATAAAAATACACTTGAATTTGAATCTGATTTTCAAGCAGCAAAACAATCAGGCCAATAAATTAGCAAAGTATGGGGATGGTAATGAGCACCTTATGTAGTTTATGATGGGAAATTACATTGCAATCAAACCATCCTTCCCTATATATGTAGACTAATGAACCTGGCAGCGACTTTAGCACTAGTCTTTAGATAGCTACCCTGTCATGTCTAGCTACTGTATAATGAAAGACTTGTAGATGATGAAAGAATAGAATAAAATATCACAATATACTAAAAACATATTCTAATGAAAATCACTCAAACGCCAAAGATGTTTAATTTGATCCTGAAACTACAATGGAGAGATCTGAGAAACCACAAAGAACGTATTCTCTCATCATACAATTTTGTTTTATCACTAGGTACATCTTCTACTGTGTAGGTGGATTCAGTGCAAGACGTCTTCCAAGAGTTGGCAGCCCACGAGCATGATACAATTACTTGATTACATCACTGTTTGTCCAACCACTAAACCAGCACAATAAAGAAAGGATTGTGGATGATAAAAAGAAACAAACAGGTAACTGACACTGGTAAGACCAAACAGAGGAGTAGGTGTATGCCTCACAATCAGCCCGTGCTCATTAGACCTGGCAGACACAAGATGTTACAAGCCACAAAGTGGAGTTAAAGATAATGTCAGCTACTGGACTGGAAACTTTCCAAATCTTTACTCCGTCACTTGAAAACATGATAATTACATTATAAAGCCGCAGAGTTACAAACCACCATTGGCATGCACTTGTTTTTACGTCTGAAAACAGATTTAACACCTACATTTACAGAGTACCATTTCAAAGGGAATCTGTTACCAGGTGTTTGCCACCTAAGCTAAGAGCAGCATGATGTAGAGACAGGGACCCTGGTTCCAGAAATGTTGAACTTATTGGGCTGCTTGCTCCAGTTTTGATAAAAACCCAATGTTTTATCAACAGGACCAGTAAACCTGCTATGTAGTCTCCATATTCATAAACTCTGTATAATCCTGCTTCCACCTCTGATTAGCAGCTTTCTGCCTATGCACAGTGTACATAGAGAGCAGCCAATTAGAGGAGTGGACAGGGTTATACAGAGCTCAGCATTCTGAGAACTTTGAGATCTGCAACAAATAAAACAACAATTCTATGAAAAACAATGTAGCCAAGTAAGTGACACATCAATAATGTGGTAGGTGACACATCAATAATGTGGTAGGTGACACATCAATAATGTGGTAGGTGACACATCAATAATGTGGTAGGTGACACATCAATAATGTGGTAAATGACACATCAATAATGTGGTAGGTGACACATCAATAATGTGGTAGGTGACACATCAATAATGTGGTAGGTGACACATCAATAATGTGGTAGGTGACACATCAATAATGTGGTAAATGACACATCAATAATGTGGTAAATGACACATCAATAATGTGGTAAATGACACATCAATAATGTGGTAGGTGACACATCAATAATGTGGTAGGTGACACATCAATAATGTGGTAAATGACACATCAATAATGTGGTAGGTGACACATCAATAATGTGGTAGGTGACACATCAATAATGTGGTAGGTGACACATCAATAATGTGGTAGGTGACACATCAATAATGTGGTAGGTGACACATCAATAATGTGGTAGGTGACACATCAATAATGTGGTAGGTGACACATCAATAATGTGGTAAATGACACATCAATAATGTGGTAGGTGACACATCAATAATGTGGTAGGTGACACATCAATAATGTGGTAGGTGACACATCAATAATGTGGTAGGTGACACATCAATAATGTGGTAGGTGACACATCAATAATGTGGTAAATGACACATCAATAATGTGGTAGGTGACACATCAATAATGTGGTAGGTGACACATCAATAATGTGGTAGGTGACACATCAATAATGTGGTAAATGACACATCAATAATGTGGTAAATGACACATCAATAATGTGGTAAATGACACATCAATAATGTGGTAGGTGACACATCAATAATGTGGTAGGTGACACATCAATAATGTGGTAAATGACACATCAATAATGTGGTAGGTGACACATCAATAATGTGGTAGGTGACACATCAATAATGTGGTAAATGACACATCAATAATGTGGTAAATGACACATCATTAATGTGGTAGGTGACACATCAATAATGTGGTAGGTGACACATCAATAATGTGGTAGGTGACACATCAATAATGTGGTAAATGACACATCAATAATGTGGTAAATGACACATCATTAATGTGGTAGGTGACACATCATTAATGTGGTAGGTGACACATCATTAATGTGGTAGGTGACACATCAATAATGTGGTAGGTGACACATCAATAATGTGGTAGGTGACACATCAATAATGTGGTAGGTGACACATCAATAATGTGGTAAATGACACATCAATAATGTGGTAGGTGACACATCAATAATGTGGTAGGTGACACATCAATAATGTGGTAGGTGACACATCAATAATGTGGTAAATAACACATCAATAATGTGGTAGGTGACACATCAATAATGTGGTAGGTGACACATCAATAATGTGGTAGGTGACACATCAATAATGTGGTAAGTGACACATCAATAATGTGGTAGGTGACACATCAATAATGTGGTAGGTGACACATCAATGATGTGGCCAAGTAAGTGACGCATCACTGCCATCAGGGTTTCTGCCCCTATATCATTCTTTCAGATGGGGTAAGAAAGATCTGGTGACAGATTCCTTTTAATCTATTTTAACATACAACTCATTCCGAAGGCTCAATTTCCACTGTGCAGAATGCTATATTTATTTGCATAATACAATGTTGCAGAACAGTTGTTATAGCGCCTCATCAGTTCGGTAGTGCTACTGCAGTTACAAAAGCAAATTCTACCAACAGTTATTTTCTCATATGTCACAGAGACCTATTAAAAGATAACATTAGTCAGTGGGAAACAAAAATTAGGCAGGAAAAAAAGGGATCTTCAATTGTAAAATAATGTGATTTACACTACATAACTGTATAGATGAAGGGGTCAAACTTACAATATTCATTACGCTCAGTATGTAGTGTTCAATGTCTTTGCGTCCATGATACCCCACCATCATTTTGTCAGCCACCACTAGTGTCTCCACAAATCGCTCAACACTGACCGATCTCCTCTGCCGGCGAGGACCATTTTCCGTGTCATTATCTGAAGGTGTCGTAGGGGTGGACAATGTATGGTTTAGCCACCAAGGCTTGTGGTTCCCTGTAAGATCTTCTAGGAATTAAAGTAACTTCATTAGAAATAATATACATGTATTACTACTAGCAGCTAAAGCCATTGCATCTTTTATACTATATAATTTGAATAAATAAAATTATATACAGAAATTTGAGCAATGTTCTGTACGTTTTCATGAAAACGAGATATACCACAGTTTGGGAATTTAGCTTGTGAGGACCGTTTTCTTTTATAACAATCCCTATTGCCGATTTATTTTCCTAGCACATACCCTTTAATTGTTTCTAATTGTATTAATCAGATATACCATTTTCCTATACAAATCATTTAGCAAGTAGGCCCCATACAGGAATGTAAGTACACGTGTTGCACATAAAAAAATTGCTTTGCATCCAGTAGGGTCCTTAGTGCCATCGATATTAGGCAGTCTTCATTTCTTTAGCCGGCAGCCTGGGCACCTCTCTTGCTTACAATGTAACTGTTTGCAGAACCGACAACCAGGGCAGTCAAAATTCTTTGCTAAACTCTAGAACCTACAATATGTTGTAACATTCTTCTTTTCAGGGGGTGAATATAATGTACTCTCTGCAGGAACTATATGCTAACTGTAGACTACTATATTTTTTAGAAAGGTGCATCCAGAACCTAGACACTATTTGATGAATAGCAAGAGGGAGAAAAAGAAACACTGTATAGAGGGTGCACACTATTTGCGGTGAAAAAAAACAGTTTATTTAGTGAACAACATGGTGACAGGCTTAGGGTGCTTTCACATCTGCGTTTTTCGTAATTCGCGGCAGATGCGGTGAAAAAACCGCATCTGCCGCGTTTACCGCATAACCGTTCCACTTGCGGCGCGGTTGCGGTTTTTTCTATGCAATGTATAGGGGGACTTGCGGCAGGTGCGGCAAGTGCGGTTTTGCACTTGCGGCAAGGTGCGGGCCCGCGAAAAAAACCCGCGGCTTACTTACAATTAAAAACACATGGTTACCAAGTAAACAAACTGCACCCACACACACTCCTGCAATAGGTGGAATACAGGAAGGGGCCCCTGACAAAGCCTCCCAAGGCGACACGCGTCGGGCCACCAACTGCACCCCACATGCCTAAGGGTCCACTACATACCCTGGCAGGGTCTATCTGGTAACTATACGTGGCTAAATTGTCTCCCCATAGGTGCTATGTATAACTATGGGTTCTCATTGCTGATGATCCTCCAACTAGATTGGATGCTATATGTTGGTACATTACACTTGATTATTGTGATTATTTTTGACTGTTTACCTTATCCAATACTGTTATCCAGATACCCTTTAACTATAGCACTACCTTCCTTATAGAAAGTCTAATTGGTTAGCCCTTGTAGTACTGCACAAGCCTAGTTCTACCTAAATTGTGGAATTGATTGCTATATGATACCTATATGCCACTCCTGACTGCAAATAACTGATCCTTCCTGTATTCCACCTATTGCAGGAGTGTGTGGGTGCAGTTTATGTTACTTTGTATCCATGTTGTTAACTGTTTTTATGTTTTTTTCTGTCTTAGGCTGCCTTCAGATTTGCAGATGCCTCCGCAGCGTTTTGCGGAGGCATCCGCAAGCATCTGCATGCAGACGGCAGCCCCTATGTTTATAATGGAGCGCACGGCGGTCTGCAGATGCTTGCAGACCTTCGTGCGCACCCATTCACTCCTATATGTGATCTGTGCGCAGGCGGATGCCTGCGTACAGATCACACACTGTCGTCCGCACCAGGGACGCGACATGTTGCGTCCCTGGTGCAGGCGAGAGTGCGTGATTTGTGCGCAGGCATCCGCCTGCGCACAGATCACATATAGGAGTGAATGGGTGCGCACGAAGGTCTGCAAGCATCTAAACATAGGGGCTGCCGTCTGCATGCAGATGCTTGCAGATGCCTCCGCAAAACGCTGCGGAGGCATCTGCAAATCTGAAGGCAACCTAAGGGTGCCTTCACATTTGCAGATGTTAACGCCGCGTACGATGCGCATGCGCATCAGCATGTGGAAACGCATATAAAAGCATGTAAACGTTGCAGATTTCATCAGCATGCGTATGCGCATACTGATGATACGCACTGCGTATGCATGCGTTTTTATCATGCGCATGCTGTTTCTATCCGCATGCGTTTCTGAAATTCCCCCTAATTTTCATCACTCCACCTACTGGCACGCCCCTGGGCGGTGGCCATACGCATGCGCACCGTCAGCAACATCCGCAAAACGTCGCGCACGCTTGCGCTCTCATAGGGACTAATGAACGCACCATGCGCTGGCGTGCGCATGCCATGCTGCCTCTTTGCAGACGCGCCGAAAATTCCTACATGTTGCGTCCCGCGGCGGACATTTGGGCCCTCCATCATGCGCATGCGTACAGATACGCAGACATACGCGACATAATTTATTTCTTGCGGATGAATGCGCACACCATGTAAAATATAGGTGCGCAGTCCGCATGCGTATTTTAACATGAACGTAAGCACCGTGCGCAGCGCAAACGTCTGCAAATGTGAAGGTAGCCTTAGCCCGTCACCATGTTGTTCAGTAAATAAACGTTTTTTTTTTTCACCAAAAATAGTGTGCACACTCCCTCTATACAGTGTTTTTTTTTCTCCCTCTTGCTTCCAAATTACCACTGTGGGTTGCTGCACCTTCTATACTCACATTATAGGCAGTTGCACACCGCTCTTGTATATGACTATTTGATGATTAAGCTACTTCTTTACAAACTCTTGTCTATTAGCGTCTGTTCACATTAGTGTTATGGCTTCTTTTAAAAACACAGTTGGGACCATTGTGAAGGGTCTTGGATGACTTTTACTTCATAGTGGTTTTGGTATATATAAGACTACAGTCTTCTATTTTCTTGCTTTGAAGACTATCGGAAAATTGATGCAATCCTATAGATTGTCTGTAAACTAATTTAATCTCATTCGTCTTTGTGGACTATTTAATATTACTTTGTTGACAGGGTTGTCCATTTTGGGCAATTCTTACTAGTTTGCAGGGTCACTTTACCATAGGCAGGTCACAAAGCGCCCCCTGTTGGGGCACCCAAGCATTTAGTTATTATCTCTTCAGAAACCTTCCAAGCCAGCAGTATTCACATTTGCAAGTCAAAATTCCCTTCCTAACCAGGCCTGGGTAACATCATTCTTTAAAATCAATGTGTAAAAAAGCATTTATTACCTCCGCTTATCCAATGCTAATTAGGACTTTGACTAGTCGATGAGGCGGTTTCTCCAGGTTAGTCAACCTCCTTCAATGTTACCACGCCCCTCTGAGTGTGACAACATGATTCCTGGAAATCTTGCGTATGTGTGCGGCACATTTCTGCAGCATCAGTGCGCCTCTGAAGCCCGGTGTACACACCCGTCCTTAGAGAGGCACACAGCGCATGATTGGAAGAATAGCACCTGCACTTCCGATCACACGCAGTGCACGTCTCTGAGGCAGGGACATGTACACACGGCTTCTGAATGGCACTGACCGCGCACATAAGATAAGATGAACTTTATTGATCCCGGAGGAAATTACAGTATTACAGCAGCAGAACAAAGATCAAGAACATTTCACACTTTACAAAATAAGTCTATATGGACAGCAGATGTGGGTAGACTGGTACATGTACCTCACCTATTCCCCCCATACACATAGAACTTCACATAGTCTTGGGACGCTTTACACTTATACATTTGTTAAACATCATATGCAACATACGCAAGACTTCCAGGAGCTGGCCATCACACGTGATAAAATGGAAAGAGGACCAACTAGTCTGGGGAAACAATGTGTCTTCAATTAGTCAAAGCCCTCATTTGCCTATGAGAATAGAAGTAATAAATGTTTTTCATTGATTTTTAGAGAATGATGTTATACAAGGTTGGTTAAAAAGGGCATTTTAACGTGCAAATATTAATGTTGCTGACTTGGACGGAATAAGGGTCCTGATATATTTTAAGGAAACCAGTGTCCAATAAGACCCTTCAGACATGCTGTTCTTTGATTTTGCCAAGGGATGGAAACCCTGAACTGAGCATTTCTTAATCGGATGTATAAAAATTAGACTCCTAACATAGATAAAATCATTTATCAGCAAGTGCATTTTTTTCCCTAAAAAAACAGTGTGACAATTTAGTGAGCATTGTCAAGTATCATAGTGCCGCCTATTTGAATGAATGGGACTGACATGTAATACCAGAGGCTACCCATGGACATAATCGTCACTGTGTAAAGTATAAGGCCGGAGGCACACTGAGCGAGACGCATATGAGATACTCGCATGAGTCTCACATGACTCACCTGGAATGGCCGCCGTCTCTCTGGACAGGAACTCCACAGAAACACATGCAGTTGATGCACTCCTGTCCAGAGACATGGTGGACATTCTGAGTCATGCAAGACTCATGGGAGACTTTAGCGAGTATCTCGCATGTGTCTCCGGCCTAATGCAAAACCTTATTTTTGGTTTCAGTATTTTTTGATATGTCCAAAATATTTGTAAAAGTAACATTTCCTGTGACGCATATCTTACCTTTCACGCCACAGTGTCCCTGGCTGCTTGAATGTCGCTGATGGATGGCGGACTTTCTGTAAATAACATGAGGGTGGCCCCTTTCGGAGTTAAAGTGATTGGAGTTTTCAGTTATGTTGTCTAAAGGCTCAATAAAATACTCTTCATCTTCAGTAGCGATTACGCCATGCTTGAATGGAAAAGAATAGGAAAAGGAATTAGACAAACTGGAGAGACTTGTGCTATTTGCTTTAGGGCTGATAACGTCTGGGAAATGTAACATAAATGTGAATATTTCTAATTTTTTCTATGTAGCAGAACAATGTATTAATCACCCTGCTGAGTATGGCGCTAACAGACTGCTCCCTATTTAACTTTTCATCCTCCATCCTCATCATCGTAGTGATACTGCCAAAGCTTCATATTTCATCCTCGTGCAGAGTTGACGGCCTGATGATCTTGTAAACCAAAACATTTCCTAAACGGTCTGATGAATATTCACTCTAGATTAACACTCCTGATGAAGCACTGGTAGTGGAGAAACGTGTGAGGTGACAGAGTCCCTTCCTCAGTTTGACAGGTGATCTTTCACTAGGTTCTATATTAGTCTTTATTGCTTTGGGGTCCATCTTATGTCATTTTCTAGTTTTGCATTTCAATGCGGTTAATATTAGAATTGCACATGGAAAATTTTGGTAGTCTAGGTCTTCATTCATTGCATTTTGCCTGTTAAGACAGTGATTACAGGGTTTCACACTAATCATGGTGAAAACCCTTGGTTACAGCAATAGATGCCTTTTTGAGTATTTTTAATTTTTTTATCATATATGTGATACTCAGGTTGTTAAGTTTGAATCAAACACAACAGCCCGCCGCATGCTTCATGTGAGCAAACTTTCCTCACTATCATGGTCATATGACCCTTAATTATTGTCCTATAATAATTTAAAGAAGACTGGCACACCTACAGGTTCAGGTGCTAGCTGGAAAAAAAAAACTATATGTATTAGAAAGTGATCCGCTGCACACTAAACAAAATACATGACATAACTAGCTGTAGTACCCGGCTACGCCCGGGTTAAGAAATAACTGCTGTTAGCTATAACAAAATAGAATTTGAATATGTCATATTAATGACCTGTAGGAAAATAGAAGCTGAGCTGTGATTGATTGCTATAGACAGCCTAATAAATCTCCAGCCAACAGTAAACCCTCCCCCCGGCCGGGCAGTATATGTTACCTCACACATACACATAATAGACAGCTCATGTGACTGACATCTGCCTTAATTCCCTATATGGCACATGTGTTGCACATTGGCTGTTTTTAATCAGATGTTTATGCTTGGAAAATAAAGATAGCACACGTATGAGGCGAGTTGTGTGAGGTGATTTGTGCACATCTGTGTCTGTCTGTGTGGTGTGTGTGTCCCTGGGGTGTGTATGTGTGTGTCCCTGTGGGATGGGGTCTGTGTGGTGTGTGTCTCTGTTGTGTGTGTTTCTTTGTGGTGTGTGTGTGTCCCTGTGGGGTGAGTGCATGTGCCCCTATAGGGTGTGTATGTGTGTGTCCCTGTGGGGGGGGGTCTGTGTGTTGTGTGTCTCTGTTGTGTGTGTCTCTTTGTGGTGTGTGTGTGTCCCTGTGGGGTGAGTGCATGTGTCCCTATAGGGTGTGTATGTGTGTGTGTCCCTGTGGGGGGGTCTGTGTGGTGTGTGTCTTTGTGGTGTGTGTGTCCCTGTGGGGTGAGTGCATGTGTCACTATAGAGGGTGTGTGTGTCCCCTTGGGGGTGTGGGGGCGTCTCTGTGTTGTGTGTGTCTCTTTGTGATGTGTGTTTGTTCGGGTGCGTGGTGAGTATCCAATGTTGGGGCTGCACCTTAGCGACTATACACTTACTGTTACTCTTTGTGTGCATGTGGTGTGTATACATATCCCCATGCGTGGTGAATATCTCATGTTGGGGCCCCACCTTAGTGACTATATGCTGGTATATGCTGTTAGTCTTTGGTGCTATCATTAAGCCCCTCTCATTCACAACTGTCAACTCGTAACTGTCACTTTTTCCCCATTATGTAGATAGGGGCAAAATTGTTTGGTGAATTGGAATGTGCAGGGTTAAAATTTCGCCTAACAACAAAGCCTATGACGCTCCCGGGGTCCAGACGTGTGACTGTGCAAAATTTTGTCTCTGTAGCTGATAGCTGTCGATTTTTCTCCCACACTTCTCCTTTCCCTTTTTTCCCCATTATGTACGGTAGATAGGGGCAAAATTGTTTGGTGAACTGGAACGCGCAGGGTTAAAATTTCGCCTCACAACATAGCCTATGACGCTCCTGGGGTCCAGACGTGTGACTCTGCAAAATTTTGCAGCTGTAGCTGTGGCGGTGTAGATGCCAATCCCGGATTATACACACACACATACACACATTCAGCTTTATATATTAGATGAAGTGTTTGACTAACATATAAGAAACTAATGTAAATTTTGAAGATGAAAATTGACATTGCATTGCGACGCCGTGGTCCTGACCTGTCAGCGGCTGCAGCTGCACACTGGACCGGAGGGCATATTAGCCCTCCGGTTCTGTGTGCTGATCCAGTCCGCGGCTGTCAGGGTCATCCCGGACAGCCCTGGACCGGATCACGCCGCAGTGTGAAGGCACCCTAAATAAGGCGTGTCAGAGCCGGGTTTACGAGCAGTTAAAGAGACGGGTGGGATTGGTTGCTCACATATCCCCACCCTGGGGTGCGTTATGGTGGACATAAAGAAGTCAAGGAGAACTTATTAGCTGTTTGTGGAGGTAAGAAGTCCTCATGTGTGAAGTTTCCATGCTTAGATTTATATACTGGTCTATCACTGAAGTGTGATTGTTAGGACTGTGTATCCAGTTTTCATGCACTGAAAGGCCTTTTTTTTCCTGTTTGTGGCTCGCTTTATATTGGTGTTAATAAAGGGGGCTGGACGTTTTATGTAAAGCCCCTTCCATGCCTACCGCAAACAATATCAAGAAAGCAGAGGTCTCTACAATAAGCAAATCCCAATTTCACCAATACACATGAAAAGGGTTATATTTCAAAAATAGACTATAGCGTCATAATAAATTTTTCTTTATAGTGTCTACAAATAGAGACAAATAAAACCCTACCTACTGTATAACTCAAAAGGTCACCAATTCGTTGGAGACAGAATAAAATATACAGTACGTGAAGGGAAAATAAAAAAAAAAAAAAAAAGCCCTAGACATTATGGTCTGGATTCATCAAAACCGGTTATTTTCTTGCTCCAGTTTGTGACTGGTGTAAGATTCCTGGTGAGAGATACTTATATCTAATATCTCCACAACAGAGAGGCAATCAAAGTATTTTGTTCTTAATGAGATGAGTCCAAGTGCATCAGAGTTTTCACTGTGGCGTACACTTCATCTACCTGTATGATGCTGACCTTTCATAAGCAAAAAGCAACAAAGTTATTATAAAAAAAAAACAAAAAAAAAAAACACCAGGCCAAAACAGCTCCGAGCAGATTTGTCAGTGTGTGAGATGTATGACATACAGTTCTGATCTCGTGGTCTACCCTCCTGCATGAGTCAGTGTGGGGAGAGGGGCAGTGCAGCTGAATTTAGCGGTGTAACATTACAAACTCAGAGCTCACAGTACTACGAGAGGTGGAGAACTTGTACAAGGTTTTGATATGTTTTCTGGTGCAGATATAAAATAACATTTTATTACACACAACAAAAAGCAGTTGAAAACGCAACCATGTATTTTCTTCAGACTATAAAGGAAAAAAGTTCAACAGCATCTTTAACCACATGAGGTTTTGGGAAAATCACATGCATTTGCTTAGACAATTAGCCCCTTAGGCTATGTGCACATCTGACGTTTGTGCATCTCTGCAGAACGTCCAAAAACCGGTGTAGATTAGCAGAAACTGAGTTTTCTGTGCTCAGTTTTGTTCCTCATTTTTCTAGCGTTTTTTCCACGTTTTCCGCCCGGTTTTACAGCGTTTTTCTCGGCGGTTTTTCAGACTGGTCTCTGGTGCACTTGTTATGCTGGAACCGCTGGAAAAACGACCAAAAGAAGTCACTTGCTCTATTTTTGAAAACCGGTGGAAAAACTGAAAACGACCAGAAAAAAACCGTTCTAATGAAGACAGCGTTTTCTAAACTCCATTGAGTATCATGTTAATCCAGCCGGTGGCTAGGATTAACATAAATTAACATAAAACTGAGCGGAAAACGCCGACGGAAACCGGTAAAAAGCAGCCCACAAAACGACTGATGTGCACATACCCTTAATGACAGTCGTACAACTTAAGACGTCAGTATTTCATGGTACTGCTACCTTTCTGACACCTAAGGCCATCAGAAAGGAAAAAGCCTGTAGCATCTCCCATCATCGGAAAATCTCTAGGGCATCATCTACCGTGGGGTAGCTAAGACCCTAGAGTTTATGAATCGGGACATGTCAGATGGGAGAGAAATGTTCCTTCCTGCCTCCCCACCTCCCCCCACCCCATGCCCTCTGCTCTTCCCCCCATCTTGTACCTCCAATTCCTCATGCGGCTCTCTGGTCCTCCGCCTTGCACCTCCGATTCCTCATGTGGCCCTCCGATTTCCTGGTATCTCCCTCCTGCACTCCAAGAAGATGGCACCTGCACAGAGCAAAGCAGGCTCTGCTCTGCCAGGAGACTGATGTACAGTGACCCAAGTGAGGTCATTACAGGTCAGGGTCCTTGGATCACACAGGCGTCAAGTGTGATCCCATGATGATCTCCAGTGCCTGCTCTGGAAATAATGCGATCACACTTAACCCCTATGTGACCCGAGGATCCTGAGCTGTAATGACCTCACTGAGATCACTGCAGCTCAGTCTCCTCGCAGGGTGCCTGCTCTTACAGCATATGGGGGATGCTCCCATATGCCGTAAGAGTGCAAATCATTGAGGGACCTCACAGTGGACTACTGGTACAAGCACAGTGGATGAGATTTACAAAAATGCCGCGCTTACTGTGCTTGTTTTCTCTACAGTATTAAGTGACCTGCAGGGTGGATATCCGAGCCACTGCTTGTGAGTCGGTCGACAGGGTAGGGGGTACTCGGATACCGGGACAGGGGGTTACTTTGGTGGCGGGATCACGGCTGGTCGGTTCCCGGTTCCGTGCCCTGGAAACTCAATGGCGGGGATGGGGGATGATGATGATGAGGGGACGAGAACGTGACGCCACCTGTAGTACCTGGTAATGGTTACCAGCGCTGCGGTCGGCCGCTGAGGTGATGGAGGGCAGTTTTAGTAGTACAGCTCCTCACAGGCGGAGCTTTACCTCAGGGCAGCGGGGTTTAGGATGGGGGTAGTTGTAGTCCTCACCTCTGATGATGATGCTGTAGTCCACCGGACGATGAGAGAAAGAATCACGAACACCACTTCAGCTCAAACAGTTTTTTTACTTCACCAGATGGCAACAGGTATACGGTACACTCTGCATTAGCGGGTATTGTAACCGTGGGTTGTGAAGGTTTCCTCAGAGTCTGACAGTGATGCCTTCAATATGGCCTTCATGGTCTTGCTGCATTCTCTCTCTCTTATCCCACTTGAGCCAAGTCTCTAATCCATGGGGTCTGTTACCTAAAAGTCTTTCACGCGTCGTGAACCCAGCTGTGGGACTGATGTTGGGCTGCTTTAGGGGTGCTTCGGCACCCTGTATGTAATGGGCCCTCAGCTTGCCGGTTTGCATTTAGGGATGGACCATGCATCTAGCTACCTCGGTATGCCGGTGTCGACCTGGGTCCCCGGCTGGCTTCAACCAGGCCCGGGTAAACCCCCTTCCAAAGTCTGGGTCGCCGCTCTCCAAAAAAGTTCTCTCCTGATGCAGCCGCAGGGTCCACTGCGTCTGCCTTGCTTGCTCTCCTCACACCAACTGTCTGACTGTGCTGTCACTCCCCGTATCCTGCTCTCTAGGCTCCACCCCCCGGAACCTACTGAATATCAGTCCCCTGTAATAAAGTGGCCTGTGTTGGGTGTTGGGGTGCGGACTCTGAAGATTCTCCCAAGTCCACGGCTACAGAGGCATCACATCTCTAATTAAGATGTAATACCTCCCTGTGGCGCCTTGCCATAAGGGGCCCCAAAACTTGTCCACAGCATGTCAATTTGGCGCTGCGGAGTTGGATTCATCCACCAAGATCGCCTCAAGGAAAAGCCGCCTTGCCCAGAATGCATTTCATCGCATGGGCAGCTGTGTTCACCCATAGGATCCCTGTGTCCCGCAGGAGAGAAAAGACACTTCATCCAGGTCGCAGTTTCTCCAAATCGGATGCACATACCCTAAAAGTTTGGTGTGAAAAAAAAAAAAAGTTCAATATAACGACCTAATGTTATCAAATTCTGTGAAGTACCAGTGGGTTTAAAATGCTCAATATACACCTGGATAAAATCCTTGAGGGGTATAGTACCAAAATGAGGTCTTTTGTGGTGGTTTTCTGTTTTAGGCCCCCTAGGGGCCCTGCTAATGCGGCATGACATGGTGCCTGAAATCTATTTCAGCTTTTCCAAAATTCAAATATTTTTCCTTCCACTCCGAGTCCTTTTATTTGTCTAAAGAGAGATTTCTGACCACGTGAGGTATCGCCGCGCTCAAAACTAGGAAACAAATTATGGGGTCCACTTGTCCACTTTTTAGTGTTACCTCTTGTTAAAGTGAATAAGTTGGCGCCAAAGCAGTGAGAATAGAGAAAATGTTCAATATGACGACCAATTGTTATCAAATTCTGTGAAGTACCTATAGGTACCGTCACACGCCGCAATCTTGCCTGGCGATCTGAAAGGCGATGTCGCCCCTGCGAAATCGCCGTGAAATTGCCTCAGGGTGGCGGCGTGTGATTGGGCGATTTTGCGGGATAAATCGGCCATCGGCTGTCGCCTGATTCATGAACAGTGCTCAGTAATCAGGCGCAATCGGCAAGGCGATTTTTTCGTGTTTTGGCGTGTGACAGGGCGATAGTGATGGAAAGACTGATTTCTGTGATTTCCCGTAGGCGTGCCTCAGCGTGCTGTAGTCCGAGCACTGTGTGAGCTACTGTGTTCCCATTGGCTGTCAGTTGACACCGCGCCATATTTGATGAGCTGTCCGTTCAGCACCACACACATCTTCTGCTACACAATTGTCTGCAAACTCAGTGCAATTATGAGCGCCATTGAATAGCGCAAGCTATGTTGTCCGCGTGTATTAAGTTGCGCTGTGTGGAGTATTGTGCCACACATGACAGCTCAGATGTTGGGCTACACATCGTAGATGCGTGCCATGGGCCAGTGTGTGTGTTGCAGGAGCCACAATTGACGACACAAGGGTGTATTTGTGACAAACTCCGATAGACAATTGCGTCATGTATTAGCCAGTCTTCCAGAGCAGGCTGACCAATCGTAACGCAGTTGTGTTGTCCAATGAGCGTGTATGGGACAAAGTGTAAACTACTGTGGCACGCCTATCTCCTCGCTGCGCTGAACATGTACGCCCACATTGCCTTTGAGATTGCGGCGTGTGAAGCGGCGATGGAATGAGGCAAGATTGGTTCGCTGTATGTGAAGCGATTTCCGGAGTGACACATCGCCTTAGCTTCAGGGCGATATTGCGGCATGTGACGCCGCCATCGGCGATCTGAGGCGGCCACGAAAAACATGAGCACGCACGTTAGATCGCCACATATCGCCAGACGAGATTGCGGTGTGTGACGGTAACTTAGGAGTTCAAAATGTTCACTCTACCCAGAGATAAAATCCTTGAAGGATGTTTTCCAGAATGGGGTCACTTGTAGGTGGTTTCTGCTGTTTGGGTACTTTAGGGGCCCTGGAAATGCAGTATGGTGTTCATCATCTATTTCAGCCAAATTTGTGTTTCAAATTTCACATATTGCTCCTTCTCTTCTGAGCCCTCCCATTTGTGCAAACAGAGGTTTCTGACCACATGTGGGGTATCAGCTCGCTCAGAAGAAACTGGGTAACAAATTTTGGTATCCATTTTGTCATGCTATCCCTTGTAAAAGTGAATAAATTGAGGCTAAAGCAACATTTTTAGGGAAAATGTAAATGCAATTATTTTTTTCATTTCACTTTGCATTCATGGTTATGAAGCAGCTGAAGGATTACGAAACTACTTGAATGTGGTTTTGAGCACTTTGAGGGGGCAGTTTTTGGAATGATGTCACTTTTGGGTATTTTCTGTCACATATAACCCTCAGTTCAAATGTGTTTTGGTACCTAAAAAAATGGTTTTGTCAATTTTGATGTAAAAATGAGAAATTGCTGATAAACTTCTAACCTTTCTAACTTCTTAACAAAAAAAAAATTGGCAAATGATAAATAACATTTCCCACATGTCTACTTTAACTACTAGATGTGTGCCGATGCCATCACATTGGGAGGACGGCAGCTGTCTCTCCCCCATGTGCTCTCCCCTGTGTGTTGCCTCTTCACCCCTGTGCTTTGTCTCTCCCACCATGTTGTCTCTCCCTCCCCTGTGCTTTGTCTCTTTCCCGTGCGTTCTCTCCTTGTGCTCTCTGTCCCCTTGTGTGCTTTGTCTCCCAAGGCACAGTTACTGAGTCCGCCGCTGCCATGGGTAACTGAGCATGTGCGCCGGGTATGCGCATGCCCAGTTACTGAGGAAGCATTGTTTGCGGTGGTAAAGTTGGGGGGTGGTGGTGTGAACGTCAGGTATCTGCTGCAACAAAGTGTCTTGGAGGTGGTGGGTGGAGTCGGGAGCGTGTCGCTGCGGCACCACTGGCGATAGCGCGCAATGGACTATCAATGCCAGCGGGTGCCATATATGCACACCACCCATCACTTGGGTGTGCAAATATGTGCTGTTGTGGGTGATGTCGATACATCGGGACACCAGAAGTAGATGACGGACGTCACTTATGGTAAGTAGATTTGAGTGACATTACTCTCTGGTTTAACGGTATAGAACTGCAAAGATTGAAAATTATGACGTTTTCACCAAATTTCTGTTTTGTTTCACATATAAAATGCACAAAATATTGTCCTAATTTTACCACTGTCACAAAGTCCAATACGTGACTAAAACACAGTCTCGAATCAATGGAATCCATTAAAGCGTTCCAGAGTTATAACCTCATAAAGGGACACTGGTCAGAATTGTAAAATTGGGCCTGGCCATTAAGATGAACATTGGCTCCGTCTCTAAGGGGTTAAACATGGAAGATTTTGTGCACAAAAAACCTCCAGAGTGAATTATGCTACGTGGGAACATGGCCAGAGTCCAACGAAGGAAGGATTTTATCATTTTTAAACCACTAATTAGCTTTTGGATTTATTAACTCTATATATCGCTCAGATTTCATTCGAAAGGATTATAATGGCAACCAAAACATTTCATTTGAAAAGAGAAGAAATCTATAGAGGGGGAATCATCCATGAAAGAGAAAGGAAGCAAAAATACGTGCTAAATAGGATTAGGAACGCACCACTAAGCAATTTTAATGCAGTGCCCCGCTCATTAAGTAAAATGTAATATACTTTCGAGACATGACAATTTTAGCATGACTTCAAGTCCCAATAATAGCGTTGAGTTTACTCCAAAAGGTGCCGCTGTTTGAGAGGATTACGGCACACAATGTGCCATGTTAACCTCATCAGCCTGGGGAACCTATAAATGGATTCTGAGGACTTTATTTCTTTATTCGATGCACCCTGGGCTCATAAGCCAAATATCCGGTTCTAGAACAAGCGGTATACACAGAATGAGCTGTGGGGTTATAGTCAGTCAATCACTCTACAAGCTGCACTTCTCCAGCGGATTAGTGGCACCGATACCTGGCTGAGCAGTATAGGGAATATACAGGTGCATCGCAATGAATTAGAAGATCACCGAAGAGTTCATTTATTTCAGTAATTCAATATATAAAGTGGAACACATCATATAGAGTCATTACACACAGAGTGATCTATTTCAAGTGTTTATTTCTGTTAATGTTGATGATTCAGTTTTACAGCCAATTAAAAGGTCATTATCTCAGAAAATTAGTAGAGTATGAAGGGTTAAAAACTGCGCTGTCATATTCCATGAGACATCAAAGGGTGAATATAATATTGATTTATTAGTCAACGTGTTTCAGTGCTCCCTGAAATATGGCAATACAATATTGATTAGTCCCGATGGAGGGGCCAGTGGGCCCTGAAACACGTTGACTAATAAATCAATATTATATTTACCCTTTAATGTCTCGTGGAATACGGCAGCATGGTTTTTAACCCTTCATCCTCCCTACTCTATATGCACCGTGCTGGGGGTTTCAGCAGCCATGATATGCTTTTATAGTGGTTGTGACTCTCACAACCACACAAGGTGAAGCCTCTGATACCCATTTAGGGAATATTTTATCTCTCAGACCCTTCATCCTCCCTACTTTAATTCACATTGGGTTTTCATTGGCTGTAAGCCATAATCATCAACATTAACAAAATAAACACTTGAATTATATTATTAGAGTCATTACAGAGTGATCTATGTGTTTCAATCTATGTATTGAATTACTAAAATTAACTTTTTGATGATATTCCAATCCATATAAATGCACCTGTAGGTCATCAGCATGTCTACATATAAAGTATGGTCCTAGCTTCAATATTACAGGTAGATAACAGTAAGGGTGGCTTCACACTTGCGTTTCTCGCCGCTGCGTATTGCGGCGGCGAGCGCAAGCCGAGCACATACACCGCATGTCCGTATGTTTAACATGGGGATGCACGGTGTATGCCTCTGGTGCGCATGGTCGTGCGCACCCATTGCAAATGGCGGCAATGGGTGCGCAAGGCCATGCACACCCGAGCGCATACACCGTGCATCCCCATGTTAAACATAGGATGCACGGTATAGCGCTCGGCTTGCGCTCGCCACAGTACGCAGCAGGCGGGGAACGCAAGTGTGAAGCCACCCTAACACATTTATTTAAATATGGTAACCAGAAAGAAGCATAAAAGACAGGGAAAAAGAAACAGTAGAGAAGAAAAAAAGACTAACAGAAAAATGTCATATACACCTGAATATAAAGGATAAAAGGACTTGTTCACACATTACTATTTTGCCCCATTTTTTCAGAGCTGCATATTTTTTCCTTGCAGATTTGTACGATTAAAAAGTTTTATTCAAATCTGTATCATGGTAATTCTTTCAGCATTTAGGAAACATTTTGTCATGTATTTAAATGAATAAGAAAAAAAACATGCATGTAAGGCTATGTTCACACTGGACGTTTCTGATCCGTTTTGGTGCTGCGTTTTTTTTTTCTTCTTTAAACTGCACCAAAAACGGATCAATCACTGCGTCTGCAGCACCATGAATGGGATTTTCAATTTGCTGTGTTGCAGAAAGCACATCCAGAAAATAATGAGCGTCAATTAGTGCTCCACTTTTTTGCTGCACTTTCCACACCACAAATGCACCAATGACTTACCCTCCCCGGCGACCCCACAGTGAGCCCCCCCAATGTGTTCCTTTCAGGCACCGGCAGGACCTGCGGGTACGGTACTGACAGGACCTGGCATCATGTGACTCAGCCTGAGAGTCATATGGCAGGTCCTGCCGGTGCCTGGGGGGGGAACACATCACTTGGGCTCACAGTGGGATCACCATGGAGGGTAATAAGTGTGTGTGTGTGTCTGTCTTTCTGTGTCCGCCGAAACTGGAGCAATAAAGCAACACTAGTGGATGATGCACTTGTGATGACGCTTTTTTTTGCAAAAAGAGTTTTTGCTGCAGAAACTGAACCAAAAACGTATCAAAAAAACAAAGCACACACACACTGTGTGAATGCAAAAAACAAACCCACTTAACGCATGTATTGTAGGTGGCATTTTTGTGCCAGCACTCTGGTTTTCGGTGCAAAAAAAGTCTCCTTAAAAGGGGCTGTATGGTCCAATACAGGGGTGGGGAACTCCTGGCCTCAAGAGTCGCCAACAGGTCATGTTTTCAGGATTTCCTTAGTATTGCACAGGTGATAATATAATCACCTGCACGGATGATGATGATTCCAAACCCTGTGCAATGCTAAAGAAATCCTGAAAACATGACCTGTTGGCAGGTCTTGAGGCCAGGAATCTCCCACCCCTGGTCTAATTTGACAAGTCTACAGTCACTCGGTGTGTCATTCTATGTGACTGCAGACTTTTAAACCCTCACATCATACACAGGACTCACCGGTGTCAAAGCCAGGAATGGGGTCACATGGCCGCAAATATGAGATATGCATCATCCCGGCCAGAATCCACCTGAATGAGCGCAGCATTGTTCAGTACATGTGAGTGGTACTTTAAAAGGGGTTAGCCACTACAGGACAACCTCTTATTAGCAACTGCAGTGTGCCATATAAAACAAACAAAAAAAACTGCTTACCTCACAGACCATTGACATTACTCCAATCTATACTGGCTGCAAGCCTTCACTATTTCTCCAGAATGGACTTCTGGCGCCAGTCAGGGAGGGAAAGATTCATATGTTTATTTTATATTGTACGAGGAGTGGTTAATAGGGGTGTTGTTTAATAGGGGATGCATTGTAAAAAGACTTAAAGGGAACCTGACCACTCCAAATCACCCCCAACCCTATGAATACCTGTCCCTGCACCATGAGAGATCATTAGTAGCGGTCCTTTTCTGTAAAAAATGCGTGGTGTAACATTGTCAAAAACAACATTATTCACTTACATAGCTGCGACTTCTTGTCCATGAATAAGTCTCACAGGGATTCCCTATGAGACGCAAAGCCCTCCTGAGCAGTGCATTATCACGGGCGTGATAAAAAATACTAGTCCTCCTCGCCGTGCTGTATGAGCGCAATAGCTGGTGTGACGCTATTTGCATCACATCCGGTCATGATGACGTCTGTACACCCTTTAGGTGTAAATCAAAAGCAGCGCATGTGCAATGCGCATGGTGAGGTCAGCGTACACCTAGAGTGTGCACCAACGTCACAAAGACCGGATGTGACACAAATAGCGTCACACTGGCTATTACGCCCATACAGCAGGGCGAGGAGGACTAGGATTATTTATCACGCCCATCAGGGCTCTGTAGTTCCTAGAACTGCAGTGTACAGCTCTGCTTCAACATGTAGGTGGTCAGGGACAGTACTAAAGTTTTCTTTCCACGGAGACTACGCAGACCTTCATAAAGAATTTTTTTTGTATTGTTTATTTAGGTACCGTAAGTAAAATTAAAGGGTAATGCATAGGCTAAATACATTTTCATCTAAATCCTATTTATTACTGTCTAATCTAAACTAATTTTTAATATGGCTGGATTAAAACTTTCCTATCTGTTCCGCACTACACTGATCTAGCTACTGTTGATTATTTTTTCTCTACTTCCTGTCTGATGACGCTTGGTTTGCGTATTCCAGCATTACCTGGGATTCTCAAACGAGGCGTCATTAGGGGACAGAGGCTGCGGTCACTGCCAGAACCACTGCCACTCTATGATAAAAAGCATCAACAGTGACACTCTTTTCAGAGGCTGATCTGGTCTTTGCACTCTGAGCACTGTGTGATTTGTGCTGCCAGCTCAGATCAATAGAGACAGAAACAGAGCAGTGACCACCGATTGTCAGAGTATCCAGCAGTGTTCGAAGACCAGCGCCGACACCTCCATGTGATGTAATTTGCCGGGGTAGCGCTTGGCTATGAATGCCCCGGGGTACTCTGACACTCCATACTGACAGTGCACACTGCTCTGTTGCTGGCTCTACTGATCTGAGGCAGGAAAACAGACTGCACGTCCACTATGCAAATCGTACAGCACGCAGGCACCAGACTGACCCCTAAAACGAGCATCTCTGATGGCACTTTTTTTAAGAGAGTGCACAGGCCGTACAGTGACTGCAACCTCTGCTCCTTGATGACGCTTCATTTGAGCATCCCAGCAATGCACTGGGATCAGTGGCGTAATCCAGAGTCTGGCAGGCCCTGATGTGAAATTTAGACCTGGGCCCCACTCTCCGCGCACGCACACATTGGTCAGATGAATGGGCCTCATGTAACATTCTAAATCCTCTAAAGACTCACATATTGAACCCTCTCCCCCTTTATTATGCATTAATGTCCCTCATCATGTTATATATGGTCCTCCTGGAATATGGCCCTTATCGTGGTATATACGTCCCACATCCTGGTTTATATAATCCTCCTCCCGCCATCATAGTCATCCTATTATTATAATGCATCCCCATATTTCTCCATATATTACAATGTACCCCCATAGTGCTCTATGTATTATAATGCATTGCATAGTCCTCTATCCCCCATAGTCATTCAATTATTATAATAAATCCTAATTATCCACCATATAATATAATGCCTCACATCCCTCCATATATCATAACGCAGCCTCATAGCCCCCAGCCTCATATATCATCTCTCCATATAGTATAACCCACAGCCTCATAGTTCTCCATATGGTATAATACAGCCTCATAGCCCTCCATATAGTGCAGCCTTAATACTCTCCATATAGTATAATACAGCCTCAAAAATCTCCATATAGTTCAGCCTCTAAATGCTCCATATGATGCAGCCTCAAAATTTACCATATAGTGCAGGCTCATAACTCTCCATTTACACTGTGTGCAGAATTATTAGGCAAATGAGTATTTTGATCACGATACTTTTTATACATATTGTCCTACTCCAAGCTGTATAGCAGGGGTGGGGAACCGTTTTTACTGCCGAGGGCCATTTTGAATTTTCTACCGTCCTTCGGGAGCCACACAAAATTATCACCTTGAAAATTACCTGCTATATTTGGTTAAACAATCACCTCCACCCTACTTTGGTGGCTGGAGATGCATCTCTTTTGTGCGGTTTTGATGTTAGGTGATATTTATTATGTTGCTTCTCAACTGCGTTTCCATCTTTGCTAGGGCCATAGACATCAAACGAGAGGCTGGGGTATATACATCACCGGGAAGGCTGAGGCTTGGGCATAGAGATCATTGGGGAGCTGGATTTAAAAGGCAAGCACTCAGCAAAACACATCTGCCAGCCTGAGCCCTGTGGTCCCCATGAATCTGCCCAGGGGCCGCAGAAAAGTCATCGAGGGCCGCATACGGGCCTGGAGCCTGAGGTTCCCCACCCCTGCTGTATAGGCTTGAGAGCCATCTACCAATTAAGTAAATCAGGTGATGTGCATCTCTGTAATGAGGAGGGGTGTGGTGTAATGACATCAACACCCTACATAAGCTGTGCTTAATTATTAGGCAAATGCCTTTCCTGAGGCAAAATGGGTCAGAAGAGAGATTTGACGGCTCTGAAAAGTCCAAAATTTGAGATGTCTTGCAGAGGGATGCAGCAGTCTTGAAATTGCCAAACTTTTGAAGCGTGATCACTGAACAATCAAGCGTTTCATGGCAAATAGCCAACAGGGTCGCAAGAAGTGTGTTGGGCAAAAAAGGCGCAAAATAATTGCCCATGAATGGTCTTCTAATAAAGCATATAATCCATTTTAGATTCCAAAAAAGCGCATTACACTAGTGCTACACTAAACGTGACATTACTACAATGCAAACTCAGTGTTTTGCAATGTCATGACTATATGGTGGCTGAACGGGAGATCAAAAGTCGCTGTTTAGCCCTAACAAGCAATGCACTTAGGAAATCAGAAGATTTTGTGAAATGAATGCCAGACGTAAAAGCTTACTACTATTGGTAAATGATCTAGCCATATCTGAAACCACAAAGATGATCCAACGAACCAAAAACATGAAAAACTGTGTGTGAGCCACGGCATGTAGGAACAATCCTATAAATATCCTATAAAAGTTTACCAATATTGTGATTATGTTACCTACATTCTGCATTACCTTTGTCTATCAATCATATGGTTTTAGCAAATCGAAAAACTCAAAGACCTTTGGTTAGAATAGGCCTTCATTATTAGATAATGGGGTTCAAACTCTGCGCACTTACACTAATCGGCTGTTTAGATAGTGGTAGTCTAGTGTACACCATTCCTTCTCGACAGCACCCTGTAAAGCACAGATATTACTTTTAGTAGTGGCATTGCCAGATAATATAACTAGAGATGAGTTTTTGCGAGTTAAGACGGACTATAAAGTTTTATTCTGGACCCGATCTTCATTGAAAGTTACTGATTGGGCCGTTCGGTTCTCTGGCTGCATACATCCATCCATAAGCAAAGCACTTCCAAGGGAGGGGTTTGTTTTTTGTACACATTACATCTGATAACTCTGATTTTACCCCCGGTGCGAGACATTCACACATTGCAAGCTGCTTGCACTGCGCCGAGCACTCAGTGTACCCGAGCACTGAGTGTACCCGAGCACAGCAATGCTCACTACAGTGGTTTGCATACATAAAGCACCCAAACACAAACACTGATTTTTGTAAACTGTTTTGCAGATAATAAAACGGAGCAGAGCCATCATAAGATCACAGCTGGAATCTGTGTGTGCCGACTGCCTGGAGCTCCCTTTGCCTGGGGTAAACTGATACACTGATCAGCTGAGAATGCTATGTAGACCCCATGCCCTTATATGGAGGTTTTCAGTGTGTGGAGCTGAAGACTGATCTTCCAGACAACCAGCATATATTAAGTTCAGAAACAGCCTAGTGGGACATCTCCTGGAAGGTTTTTGAAATGTTTTCGTCCAGATTTCACTTATAAAGTATATTTGAAAGTTTATTATAATCATTTGCTCTAAATTATTATTAAATTAAAATTTAACCGGCGGTTACACTTTAAAGTCTGGGTCTGCTCATATTTAATTAGAACTTGTTCCCAATAACTCTAATGTGATCAAGATCTAGTGAATTAAATATCAGACACAGCCACTACTAAAAGTACAGAGCTGTACACGGTAAATAAGTAGGCCGGGGGGAAGGAACAGCGATAGGACACCACAGATCTTTCAAAAGGTAATCATTGAACGTGCAGAGAGTCGGAGGACCCCCATAAATTCAATTTGAAGCATTTTAACGGCAGGCCATCCATTTTAAAGAACCAGAAAGCTAAAAAAAAAAAAAGAGTTGGTATTCTCTTAGAAACAGCAGTGCTCCATGTCAGCCTGTGAGAGCATACCAATCTCAACAATGAAAAATCTACTTTCTTATACCCCCAGTCTTAGCCGCTCACCTAGCCAATTCAGATCTCATACTTTGCACTGATGAGGAGCAATACCCCAAAACACTGTGTCTGCAAATTGAGTCTGGTTTGGTTTTTAATCCTAAATTATATGGCAAGACTCGTTAAAGGGTCGATAATGACATTTAGGATTGCTACTTCCAATAGGGGGCACTAGAGTTCAGATTCTCTTCGTCTCGGAAGGGATAATGGTCATGATTGTTTTTATTTTATTAATGTTCTCTATTCGTTTCTTTTAGTGTCTGGCAGAAAAACAATTCTCTGAATGCCTCTGTGTAAAGTTATAAACCACATCGACTGACGTCTACTGCCCTTCACCCAGCAAGTCATCATCTATGTCTTGTACCTTTAAAAACATTAATTTTACTATTTAGAAAGAAAAAAAAAAAAGGTTTGTAACATAACCTCATAAATCAAAGTCCTCAGTAGGTGGACAAACCTATAAGTGGAGGAAATGTGGGAAACAGACAAGTGGTAGATTATAAAATCCTCAACCACAATTCTACAAATAGAGGAATTCTACCTTGAGGGAAAGATTAAAAAAATAATATGTTAAATCCGTGTTATTTACTCTGTAATGAGTGTTTATTTTGCACTAAAGTATATGCTTCTACAATCCATTCCAAGTTCAAAGCGCTGCAATTATCTAAGTGAGCCCTTAACATTAGAAGTGATGTCACGTAATGCCGTACTTTCCCTGCTAGTGCAAATTAAAGGAAATCTACAGCTCAACTGCTAGTTCTTATACATGAAAGAACGGTTTGTGTAATTAGCAACTCAACCCTGACAAATAAAAAGGAAAGTTACGTAGAACTCACCATTAAAACACAACATACTGCCCCACTTGTCTTGTACTTGACTACTGTCCCTCCACCATGCAAGTCTGCTTCACACTACGATTTTTCAACTCACACCGGACAACCCTGGATCCGAATTCGTCCCCCCATGTTTCCCTATGGTGCCGGATTGTGCTTATTTGGCCTCCGGTTTGCTGGTTTTCCGGGAGGATCCGATTTTGTCTTAAATTTGCTTCAGACACAAAACCGGAGTCTACAGCTTTGTTTTGTGTCTGATGCAAAAATCAGACAAAACCGGATGATGACACCTGGTGCTGAAAGAGCGATGGCTGTTAAAAGCAGCAACCGCTGAATTTCAGACCTGAAGAGCTCCACAGCTGAAATTACAGCACCACAGCCAGCTCCCCTGTACTCGCGGTGCTGACATTTCAGCACTGGACAGCGCCAGCAAAAAGCAGGATCGGAGGGCAGATTTGCCTTCCAGTTCTGCTTGTCTGTGGCTGTCAGGTTCTGTCTGATGCATCCTGCAAAACACTGGACAGAACCGGATGTCAAAAAAGGCGGTGTGAAGCCGGCCTTACTGCCAGCCAAAGAGTAAACCCAGAGGGCCACAAACCAGTGTATAGAAATGAGACAAATGCGCAATAGGGTCTTATCTCCATTATATAGAGGTATATTTATGGCGACAAGGGCCTGCTCACCTGATCTGGTTGTGTGACCTACAACCAGTATGAACGCTTAGTCAGTAGCTGCTGCTGGATCCACACATCCACGGGTCACCGCGGTCAGAAATCATCGGACGCGTTTCGGAGCTATTTCCCAGGATGTCCCTGAAGAAGAAGCTGGGAAATAGCTCTGAAATGCGTCGGATTAAAGAACTACTTCAACCAGATGATCCATTGTCCTGGTCTTCCTTTGGTAGCAGCGCGGATCGTACGACACTTCGTCCTTATATGCTGACAAACCAGTGTATGTCCCTACATGGTTGTGAAAAGCATCGTGGCTTTCTTATAAATCATAATAAAACGCGGCACCTGTCCATCAGTTAGAGTACGTGCACACGGTCAGTGAACGCAACAGTTTGGATGCAGCGTCTTGCTGCTGCATACAAAATACTGCACTGTACAGTAGAAGCACTGTGGATGGGATTTCAAGAAATCCCATCCTCACTATGCGTCACCCAATCGCAGCGTTTTGACACCTGCAGTGCCGGTTGCCGGTATTCTGTTCCTCCACAGCATGTCCATTTCATGCTGCAGAGTCAGAAGTGGCTGCCATAAAGTGCACAGAGGGAGAAGTCACCCTGCACCCACCGCAGATACTGAGTATAGGGCAGCTGCGGTCTCTCGAAGGTTCCCGCAGGTCTGGATGATCTGGGTCCAAGATGCATCCCCTCCAGACCGTGAGCATACAGCCTTAAAAGCCAATTTACAATTAGGGGTCTCATAGTGCGTACCAAAAAATATAACTGTTACAATGTACAAAAACTTTAGTAGCTGAATACACAGATTGTATTAGTAGCTTCTAAAAGACATTAAAAAGTACAGAAATCGAGAAAATAACACGTTGACGGACAGCAGTATAGAGGAGAAAAAAAGCACAACATGCTGCAAGTGGCAGTGCAAAGTAGATAGTGTAAACATATATATGTATGTCTATGGATTATTGGAAATCATCGGACTGCACTCGGATGAGCTCTTAGTGCAGTCCAATATCCGCAGACTCACAGACTGGAGAAAATGGAGACATTTTATTCTCAGTCTTCTTGTCACCTGTGCTACAGTTCTCTCATGCGATAGAATAGTATCCCACTAACACTTCGATCAAACTCCCATCAGAGTGTTATTTGCATAATCAATCCGATTTTCTTGACATCTTCTTAGTTGACTTTTACTGCGAAAGCCATAGAGTGTAAACAGCTTACATTACAGCAAAGGGATCTCTTTCTTGAAAAGCCAGAATCACATCTTACTTGCTTACCGATAACGGTTATGAGTGCCATCCATTAGACATTGTGATTTCAAATGTAATAAACAGTTACACTATTTCCATAAGTGTCATAATGATAACAATCCAGCAGATAATACAGGCTCTGGACAGCTGGATCATGACTATACCATCTGCAATAAGTAATATATTGTTCAGCCTAGTTATTATTTAACTGATGTTAAATTCATTTAAAAAAAGAACTAAATATGATGTGACCTCTACACCTTATTAGAAACACCTGCACCTTCACGATTGGAGCTACCATTACACAGAACTAAATAAGTTTCCCATAGCCAATTTCAGTGGGAATACACATTAGAATACAAAAATCGAGCAATGTGAGCAATGAGGTGTGGTTACCGATGCTAGATTAGCAGAATTTCAAAAACCTCCAACGTTGTTGGGGTTTTCTCATGTATCGATAATGAGACTATATTAAGAATGGTGTGATAGAGGAAATACATCCAATGAAAGAGGATCTTTTGGAGGTAAAATAATCTGCAAAATGAGTCAGAGGAGGAAATGGAGAATTCAGCTAAACTGCCCGGTCTCAGAACCATTCATTGCTAACGTGACATATTGCATAACTCATTTTGTTTAGATTTTTTATATTATCTGAAGACAAGCTTGCTGTAAAGGTTAACTTAAAGAAATCAGCAATGTGTCTCTTATCACAAGCTGTATTGTTGTCTACCTGCAATGTTTGTTTTAGCACCAGTAGCTCATAATTGCTGTGACTAACTGACATACGATCATGCCTAGCACGCCCCCTGCAGGAACTTCTCATGGTCAATAGGCAATAGACATGGAGCCATGAGTGGGCGAACGCAGCTCTCTGATCTCTACCACACTGCTAAATCTAAAAACTTTGATTATGTCAGAACCGCTGCACCCCGTAATCTAATTGATACGTCGTTAGATTCAGGGTCTCTTAATCTACATCATGCTGCTCTAAGATGTGGTATCAAAAATCAGCTGACAGATTCCCGTTAACATAATGAGCTAGAACAGCAGATGGCTAGTTCAATCACTGTCTAAGGGAAGCAGAAAAGGCAAGCCTCCAGTTGTAAAAAAATTGGATCATTTAGCAGTGGAAAATCGCTGCCAAGTCAGATGAATCCAAACTTCTGTGGCATCACGACTGAGGAATCGGTAGGTCAAATATCTGACTACAGGTCCAGTTACACACACAGATAATTGTGCAGAGATTGTTGCAGATCTCTGGTTGCAGTGAAATCATGGACACATTGTTACACTTTGTTGCCGTGTACAATGGAACAATGTGTCCATGATTTCACTGCAACCAGAGATCTGCGAACAATCTCTGCACAATTATCTGTGTGTGTAACTGGGCCTTCAGACTCTGACTACTCAATATCTCTGAATCCAACTCAGATTCCAACTCCTCAGTTTTCTCTGAATCGGACTCCAGCTTCACAACCATGGCTGTGAAGACAGTAAGCCAAACATCCAAATCAGACTGATTGACTCCAATTCCATGGCTCCGATTCCACAACCAGGGCTGTGAAGTCAGTAAGCAAAAAACATCCAACTCAAAATACAGTTACACGGCATGATGTTGGAACGATGTCGGCAATGATCTCGTGGGCGCACGGTCGTTTCCAACATCATTTTGACATTGTTGGTGAGATGTCACACGTCTAGATATCGAGGACAATGCACCAACGATGTTGTGAGTAGGGATTGTTGGCACAACCCAGCGAACGATACCTGCTTATTGCAGTGAAAGGGCGAAGTCGTAAACGACATAGTTATCGAGGTGTCACACACAACGATATACCAGGTTGGCTGATCGTGGATCATGTGGTTTGAGAACATGTTCTCAAACCTGCAATCACCAATCCAATGACTTATTGTAGTTGAATCTCGGTGTTACACGCAACAACGTCCTAACGATGTCACTTGAACGACTCCAAACCTGGGACGTTTAAGCGATATCGTTAACGATGTTGTGCCGTGTAACGGGGCCTTCAGATTTCTCCATTTCCCTAAAGTCAACTACAACTCCACCGAAATGGACACCGACTCCCCTACTCTGACTTCATTGCCCTGCGAGGCGTCATACTGATGGTAGGGTCAGAAGTTTGAGTGGGCAAGACCAAACGATTAAACCGTTTTTGTCAAATGTCCATGGTCCTGGTGGATATAGACTAATGGTGGAAAGAATGTTTATCTTTCTTTTTTTCCACAACCTGCAATCTATAAACCTTGTGACACAAGGCCTTACCCAGACATTGTGGCTGAGCAAGTTCATCCTTTTTTTGGCACCTGACTATCCTATAACAGAAGGACCTTTTCAACAGGAAATGTAGATCGCATAATCATGGATTAGTTCTTGGAACATGACAGCAAGTTTCCCTTTTCATTTAGTTCTCCATTCATAATTCTTTACAGCATCTCTAGGATGATGTTAATCAAGCTATTCACAGCATGTTAGTACTGTACCACCATCTAATTTAAATCAACTGTGTCTGAATGGGTCAATATTGCTGCAAACAAATTTCAGCACTTAGTGAAATCTATGCCATGACGAATTACTGTTGCGAGTGTAGACAGGGACCTGCAAAAAGTGAGGACCTTTGACGCGTTGGGTTGCAGGCTTCCGTATTTAGGCCAAAATACCAACTAATACCTCACATTTTTCGTGCACATTTTATCATTTTTGCAGGATCTATTGAAGCTTTCAGAGTTTGGTTGGTAAATTGGTGAGTCTGTCATGTTGTGGGGGGGGGGTACACACTCATGTAGTGTTTGAACTGTCCCCAATACTCAGCATAACTAATAGGCCATTGTTCAGACACGGTGCATATAGTCATGCAGTGTTAACTGGCCCGCTGCACCTGGCGCCACTAATAGGCTGCTGTTCAGACACTATGTGTCTATCTCACTTTCTATACAACAAACTCACTATGCAGCTTCATTAGAGTGCATTATGTAAGCATCTGCTCCCCTCTAGTAAAAGATTGAGAGTGGTTGGCCCATCTGCATGATTCTCCGGTGCTGCCCCCAGCTCCTACTTGGGGAAGTTCCTTGCACCCAAGGTTGTGTATTATAGAATTAGATTGGCCATTGGATTTTCATGATGAATTGCTGTAGATCTGAAGGCCAAAGAAGGTCCAAAGCTCCAGGAGATGGCGGTCTCCAAAACATCGGTCACTCACTATGTCCAAATATACACAAATATAAATATGTTTTTGGGACAAAAGCGAGACTTCAAAAAATATACAGTCCCAAAGCTACAGGCTTTGTATATGAATAAGACGCAGCACTTGCTTTTCAGCTCAAAAACATTTGACACATGATAGCTATTGTGAAAGTTATGCTCCGACAGCAGAAAAAGGGCAGAGTGTTCCTATCCATCATCGTAAATGATTTGTTTAGAAAATGAGTGAGTCGCTTTAAACCTAAAACAATAAAATACAGGAAACACTTAAAAATACATCTGCGAGACTCACAAAGATCTGCCCCATATAGATCTGTAAATATATATTTGTATACACGAACTGCTGCACTTTAGTTCTGTGTCACACATTTACCCCAGACTCAAAGGATGTGTTCACATTTGCAAAATAAAAAGGCATCTTTTTTGAAACGATTAAAATGGTTTTAATACACATCCTATTGTATGTATGCAGCTTCAATGTAGAGCTACATGTCTTCATAATAATGGTCTACAAACCACTTCTGCTGATTCAGCAGTGCTACTCCCATTCATTGGTCTCCTGCTTCTTATACCAAGATATGCTTGGTAAGCAAGAAATGGCCATGTAGTCTTAGGTTTGAAAAGAAAAAAAAAGAAAGAAGAAAAAAAGAGAAAAACACAGGATACATATCATTGTGTAAAGTGAGGGAATGACCTGCCCTACTACTGTACCACAGAAGACTGAACTTGGAAATGAAGCGCCAGCATAGACAGCCAACCACTGCTCGGGTGCTAATCGCTTCCGAAGAGGCTTCAAATACAGCACATGCAAAAGACGCAGAAAGATGCTGCACTCACTGATGGGATGTCTTCAAATGTTATTTCATTCAGGGATCGGGCGGGCATGTGCAAGGATGCGGACTATGGCTGTACAATGACCATATCGCACACTGTTTGCTTCAACAGGTCTACGATGAAGCACACCTCCATGCAAAACGTCCATTTTCCAGCCCATAACCCGCATCCTTCCTCATGCCCGCCCAATCTCTGAATGAAATAAACATTTGAAGACATACCATCGGTGAGTGCAGCTTCCTTCTACAGCTTTTTGCATGTACAGTATACATATCAGCATTAGAAAAGAAATCTTTCTAAATCTCAGGCCAACTTCACACCACGGTTTGTGTGATCCAGGGCTGTCTGGTGTGAACCGGACAGCCCCAGATCTGAGTTTGGACCCATAGTATTCCTATGGGGCCGATGTCAGTGTTTTGCCATCTGGTTTCCATCTGTCCGGGAGGATCCGGATGAATTCGATTTTTTTCCCCGGACACAAAATCGCAGCTTGCACCATTTTTGTGTCCGGGGTAAAAAGTTACACAAAGTCAGCGCCAATAACATGGAAGTGTATGGGTTGCGCGCGACCGATTCCCCGGACCTCATTTACTCAGACTCCGGCTCGACGACTGCCGATTTCCGGCAGCAAAAACAGGATCGGAGAGCATATTAGCTTCCTTTATAGAACTAGATTGGCCAACTGACTAATGTGTAGGATGGTCTCTAACAGATGTAGGGCGAGTTAAGGATGCAGGCACGTCCAATTTCAGACTGATTATCCTATTGAAAAGTGAAATACCGGCACATCCACGGAAGTAAAATTCCTTTTTATTGAGAATCGACCCCTATGGCTAGGAACGTACCTGCGTTCAAAATGCGTCAGATGACTCTTCTGTATGCATATGCGTTTTCAAATATTTCTCAATAAAGAAAAAATCCATTTTACTTCCGTGGCTGTGCTGGTTTCCACTTCTCTGTGATTCATGTCTATGCGTGGACTGTCCATTGTTGAGCACTCATATACCACAGTGATTCCTCAGTGAATTACACATTTGAGCCTTTCTTCTTTCTCACATTGATAATCCTATTATTGTCCCTGAGATAAGCTGCTGTCAGAGTCTTGTGCCACTGTCACAGACAGATGAGCTATTGGCATAGTGAATGTTCCGGTGTATGGGATAGCCAACCGAGATAGCTGCAAACTAAATAATTGTCCAAACCATTGCTTGGCCAACAGCCATCCAATGTATATGTGCGGAGGGGTAGCTAACAGTGGCATTTAGTGAATTATTTGTGGCTTTTTATTTATCTTATATGGCGTCCAAGGCCTTATATGACTTAGATGAAACTTAGTAAAGATATTGAGGCCAGTGGAGTGTTGCTATGAAACTAGGAGGGAAGACCATTTTCAGTTGCGTGTCATGCTATACATAGGGTTATTTTCCACATAGCATTTCAGGAAAACGTTGTTTGTGTGGCAGTTTTCTGAGCCAAAAGTAAAAAAAAACATATGATAAAGGAAGGTCACAAATTTTCTCCAATGGGTAGAGTCACACTAGCGTATAACTCGCACGAATGCAATGAGAGAAAATATCGCCCTATGTTAGTCATGATGAACCTCAGATCTGCAGGGAGGATTAAAAAAAACATATGATAAGGAGGTCACAATATTTTTAGAGAGTATAGATCCCTTGCCTGTTTTAAATCGTTCTTAATGCAAAAAAAATAATTATTTGTGACCCCGTGCTGTAAGTCTGTATACTAGGAGATGTGGTATGATCAGACCATGTCCTTGTACAGTCAGAAACATCCATTACACAGTAATAGCAGGGACACATATATAGGATTATCTCAGCACAGGAGATGTGGTATGATCAGACCATGTCCCTGTATAGGTCAGACACATCCATTACACAGTACATAGCAGGGACACATTATAAGATTATCTCAGCACAGGAGATGTGGTATGATCAGACCATGTCCCTGTAGGTCAGACACATCCATTACACAGTACACAGCAAGGACACATATATAACATCTCAGCACATGGACATTTTATTTAAACACATCCAACTGAGGAAATTATTATTTAAGATCTATTGATTTAAAATAAACTTTGTGTGAAAATCTCTTTAAGTGAAAGCTTACAGATTTGCTTAAAATATAAAGTATTTGGAAGACTTTCCTCATAAAAGGCAAATACACAAACAGAAATCAGCACAGATCATTGATCTACTCACCAAGCCATTGCAGTTACTTAGAGCCACCTTCGTTGTGGTATTTTGGTCCTGTAAATATCCCGTATAGTGACAGTTGTCTATAAAATCGTGCTTAAACTCCGGCCCATTCTTGCCCCAGTACTCTACAGTAAAGTGTTTGGAGACCAGTTCTGTATTTAGAGTCAGGTTTAAGTGAAAGTGCTTGCCATAGGCAGAAATTTTAAAAAATAATTTAGACGCCTCCTGCTCTTGATCTTTAGGGTCCGTACTCCTCCTTTTCCGAGAGTGTTTGTCATTCTTCACAGTATAACTGACGAAGGCCCCACCGTTGTCAACCCTTATAGGAACCGTCAGTTGATAGTGTTCAAGGTAAGACAGGAATTCCCCTTTGTGATCGCAAGCCAGGCCAATCCATAAAGGGAGCATGCAAAAGGAAAAGGAGAGTAACAGGGAATAGTACATACAAACATTGGCTCAACAACTACTTTTATGCTGTTATATACTGTACTAGGCCAGTCGTCTTTACTATACAAAATATAAGGGAGTGTAATGTCAGTACAATTTAAGCCCCCAACTATTTATATGCACATGTAGTTCTTTCAAAAACAAGTCCAGCGATATCTTTACTAGGTCAATTCGTTCCTCCTGTACTGAGAAATCACTGTTTGAATTGATTCATATGAGGCTTAGGTGCCGTCACACGGGTCAATTTTATGAACGATATTGTTATGATCACATGCACGCGCGATCGCCAACAATATCGTTCTGATGCTGGTGAGCTGTCACACAGGCAGACTCCCCAGCAATCAATAGACCAGAGACATCGTGGAAACGATTTAAATATCGTTTCCACGATGTCTTGCTCCCACTGCCAGCCTGCGGAAAGCGGGAGCAGGCTGGTCTCCAAGGTAAACTGCGGGTATCTAGGCAGCACGCGCTGCTAGATACCCGATGTGTACCGTAGTTACCAGCCTCACCGCTGGTATCTAAGGTACTCAGCGGGTAATTAGGGTCCCTAGTTACCCGCTGTGTACCTTAGATACCAGCCGCTGAGCGGAGGAGGCTGGTAACTAAGGTAACTTGGTACTAGCAGCGCGCGCTGCCTAGATACCCACAGTTTACCTTGGATACCAGCTCCCAGTGCTTGTGAGAGGCGCTGGGAGCTGGCTTATCGTGTTGCTTTGCGGTGTCCACCGGTCGATTAACGATTGATTTGAGGACAGGACCTCAAATCAAACGATGAACGATCAGCCAACTGATCGTTCATCGTTTGTAGTGTCACATGCAACGATGTCGTTTCAACATCGTTCAAGCGTCACAAAACACGTGACTTTTAAACGATATCGGCAACGATATCGTTACGTGTGACGGTACCTTTAGGAACTATGGTAGATTTGAAGCCTTTGACTCCAGCTCAATTCCCCACCCAGCGCTGCCACGATGCTCTGTGACTTCTGCCAAAGGAGCCATCAGTCAAGCAGGAGGAGGTAGCTCCAGGCATGGAATAGAGCTGGAGTGACAGAGGCTTCAGATCTACAAATTGTTCTTCAGCCTCATTTAAATATACATCCAAATGCTAATTTCTACGTAGTGGAGAAACAGAATGGTCAAGTGAAAGGTATTGCAAGACATGTCTTATCTTTGTTGGAAAAAGTTGGAGGCTCACTTGAAGTGTTGCGAGAGCCACAACCAAGTATATCAGCGTGCACCCTCGACTGCTGCAGCCACCATGAGGAGATAAGATGAACAGGTAGTAGAAAGTGGAATATATGCCGCATTGTCAGGTTTGTGAGTGGTTTATCTCTGAAACGCATTATAATATATCCCCTACGTTCTTTTATCCAAGTTTTAAGACTAATCCATGATATGCGGTATGTACACCAGTTTCCACCACCGTTCATCTAGACATGTCTTTCAAAGAGCTACATGCCATAAAAATTATTTGGGGGACAGATTGTTTTTAAATAAAATCAATGGATCATGATTAGAGATTATTAAAAAACAACAAAAAAACTATATCATTCATTCGGATACTTTGGGGAAAACTATTTACAATTAGTCAAAGACTATTCAATAAATTAACATTAAGCAATTTTTACAGTTGACATCTATAAGCAAAACCCTACCTTGGGAACTAAAGGAGAGTCTGCTGTCCCTTTGAGATTGCGAAGAAACCATGACAAGGCCCAATATCCAGGTCAACGTCTTCCACAAAAGTTCCATAATTTAGAAGGACAGAAGACAGAAACCTCTTTTTCCTTGTTTCTTTTTGTCTCTCGTTTCCTTTTCCGGTTACCTCTGTCCTACAGTATTAGGTCTACTCCAGAGCGGCACCATAACAAGTCCATGTACTTCGCCTTCCTCCCAAGCCACCATTTGATGAGTGGCTTTGCCAAGGACTTTGTAGGGAAAATTACTTTTTAACACTAGCTCTTCTCCTGAGCTTTGTCCCTTTTTGCTTGTCCAAGTTCATTTTCTCCATCCAGTTAATAAGATCAAAATGTAAAAAGTTGGACGTTTTGGTAGTCCACATAAAACAATCCGACTCGTCAAGTATCAGATGGGACTTTTAATCAACTTGGGCCATTTCGGTACCTGCAAAGAATAGAAAATATATGAAGTCACAGCATCTGTTGCATCTTCAACTCCAGCTGGGAAAAGGTAAGCCAACTCTAAAGACCTGTGTCAGAATGATCAAGTCTCAGTGGTCATAGTTTATGTTACAAAATATGGGGTAATTCAATTAAACCAGTGTTGTTTTTCATAGCCTAAATAAACATCTCAAAGACTAAACATAATAGGCTAACCTAAATAATGTGTCGAGGCCAGACGGCTCATTTTTCATTAGCTGCAAGAGGAAAATTATATAATTCATTTTTCCTTTTTTTTTTTATGAACAGATATCTGATTACACAACATGATAAAAAGTGAAACAGTACCCCGCCCGGGGAAAGGAAGGATTACCATTTTTCAAATCTCTCTATTATTTTTAATGATGTAGATTCCTGTGTTGGCTACAGTTTTCTTTCTTTTGTTAAATCTAAATGCACACGATCACGAACAGAGAAGCAGAAACCTCTTACATTACACACAGGATTGTGTAATGTCAGCAAATGATTCACACTTGCTGTAGGTCAGTGATTGTAGGCAGCAGAAAACTGCCGATACTACTGGGGGAAGAGGAAAGTGCAGCAGTCAGAGCAGTGCAATATGTCAGTGCCTGCCACAGACTAGGAGACTTAGGTTATGGACTTCTGTACCCTACCCAGGACACGTCCCTATCCCCCAACTCAGAGCCTGATATGCCATGGGCTTCTATACCCCATCCTAGACATAGCCCTATCCCCCGATTAAGAGTCGGATATGTTATGGACTTCTATACCCCACCCTAGAAATGTCCCTATCCCCGACTAAAGGACCCGGTACATTTGGCGACGTTCCAGCGATCCCAACAACGATACAACTAGTAAGGATCGCTGGATTGTTGCTACGTGGTCGCTGGTGAGATGTCAAACAGTCATATCTACTGAACGCTGCGGCGACCCGTATAACGGCCTTGGCGGTTGTGGGGAACTTATCACACAGCAGCTACTCTGATGACTCAGTTCTGAGTAGCCAATGAGGTCGTTGTTAACGCGTCAAACACACTGATGCATGCTGGCCAGCGGTAGCCTGACAATCCAGGCCACTTCGACACAATTGGCGATGTCACAGCGGGGGCCTCGTTGCTGCTATGTGTCAAACATAGTGAGATCGCTGGTGAGGTCGCTGTTGCGTCACGAAACCTGTGATGCAACAGCGATCTCGTTAGGTGTGACGGGCGCTTAAGAGCCTGATCTGTCCTGGACTTCTATACCCCGCCCTGGACATGCCCAAACCCTCTAAATGGAGCTGGATATATCCTGGACTTCTATATGCCTCCCTGCTCCCTACCCCAATCCCCCTCTTTTTACCATTTACTTTGGCAATGCTAATATGTACTTAATCCTGCCAATAAAGCTCATTTGAATTTGAATCTGAATAATACTGGACGGACCGGAAAAAGACCATTGGTCAACTCCTTACAAGTGAACCACCAGTAGATGAAAAATACACATTATTACAGTAAATTGCATATGAACAAATAATGGATGTGCCAAAAAATAATTGGAGGCAGGTAATCTGTTCCATTTTTGTTCTACGCATTGTCTGGTTTTTATGCATACTCAATCCATTCCCAATATACACACACATACACACACACACACACACACACACATACACACAGCCTTTAAAGTACTTTAAGATAAGTCAACAATTGGCAGATGAGCATTCGTAAACATGCTGATGATGACATAACAAACCTCTTGTTTTTCTTGAGTGACTGGATAGCTTCTGCCCGCATGAAACTCATCATTTTTAGCAAAACTTCATCCCGAGAAGGGACGCCCTGCTGATAACATGATGCTTTATGGGGACAGAGCAATCCTATTAACCATCTTCTGTTTTCATGAGAAATTTGTTAGCATGTGTAAATAGGCCAGTGAAAAGCAGATCAGCTTGTATATAGTTACGGTAATTGGCACTGTAAAGAGGACTTGTCTCCAAGTCAAAAGTAGTCAGTTATCAATCTTACTTATTTTATTTCTATTGCTCCCCTGCCTATTCAGTTAGTTTTTTTTCCTTGTTTTAATTTTTCTTTAAGTCTGCCATATGACTCCAGAGATATAGGCCTTTTATTTATTACTAATTTCTAATGTCTGAATCTTTGCCTTAGAAAATCCTGTGAGCAATACCCACCTTGATAGAGGTCCCTAACCTTTCTGACCTTAAGAGCCACATTTAGCTCTGAGAGAGGGTGGCGAGCCACATCCAGCTCTGAGAGAGGGTGGCGAGCCACATCCAGCTCGGAGAGAGAGTGGCGAGCCACATCCAGCTCTGAGAGAGGGTGGCGAGCCACATCCAGCTCTGAGAGAGGGTGGCGAGCCACATCCAGTTCTGAGAGAGGGTGACGAGCCACAACCAGCTCTGAGAGAGGGTGGCGAGCCACATCCAGCTCAGAGAGGGTTAGCGAGCCACATCCAGCTCAGAGAGGGTTAGCGAGCCACATCCAGCTCTGAGAGAGGGTGGCGAGCCACATCCAGCTCAGAGAGGGTTAGTGAGCCACATCCAGCTCAGAGAGGGTTAGCGAGCCACATCCAGCTCAGAGAGGGTTAGCGAGCCACATCCAGCTCAGAGAGGGTTATCGAGCCACATCCAGCTCAGAGAGGGTTAGCGAGCCACATCCAGCTCAGAGAGGGTTAGCGAGCCATATCCAGCTCAGAGAGGGTTAGCGAGCCACATCCAGCTCAGAGAGGATAGCTAGCCACATCCAGCTCAGAGGATAGCGAGCCACACCCAGCTCAGAGAGATGGTTGCGAGTCACATCCAGCTTAGAGAGGGTCGCAAGCCAGTTCCAGCTTAGAGAGGATAGTGAGCCACATCTAGCTCAGAAAGATGGTTGCGAGTCACATCCAGCTTAGAGAGGGTAGCAAGTTACTTCCAGCTCTGAGACACGGTCACGAGCCACATCCAGCTCTAAGAGAGGCTGGCAAGCCACATCCAGATCAAAGAGAGGGCGGCAAGCCACATCAAGATCTAAGAGAGGGTGGCAAGCCACATCAGTCTGAGAGAGGGTGGTGAGCCACATACAGCACAGAAAGGTCAGGAGCACATTCAGCTCTAAGAGAGGCTGGCAGCACATCCAGATCAAAGAGAGGGCGGCAAGCCACATCAAGATCTAAGAGAGGGTGGCAAGCCACATCCAGCTCTGAGAGAGGGTGGTGAGCCACATACAGCACAGAAAGGGTCAGGAGCCACATTCAGCTCTGAGAGAGGGTCAGGAGCCACATACTACTCTCGGCCCTTCACGTTAGTCACACCAAGAACTCCCATTACCGGTAAAATGACAGCCACAATTTTTCCACAAGAATCACACCAAGGCAGGATACCCAGATACAGGGATTCCAAACTTAACCACATTCAAATCTGCTGTTCTGTGTTTGGCTACTCACAAAAATCACAATCTGGAGACCTGCTCTTCAGAGCTGTTTGCTAAACCCGATGCTTATGCACTAAAATGTAAGACTCTTTGATCAGACCTCATCTGGAATACTGTATCCAGTTCTGTGGTCTTTAAAAAGACATCAACAAATGGGAACAAGTTCATAGAAGAGAGACCTGAATGGTGATCGGTCTGCAACCATGTCATATGAGGAACGGTTACAAGATTTAGGAATGTTAAACTTGCAAAAGATAGACTGAGAGGAGACTTAATAGTGTCCTACAAATATCTTAAGGGTTCTCACACTATAGAGGGATCTGCTTTATTCTCATTTGCTGAAATACTAGAAGCAAAGGGATGAAACTGAATGGAGGAGGCACAAATTAGATATTAGGAAAAACATTTTGACAGTGAGGGTGATCAATGAGTGGAACAGGTGGCCACGAGAGATGGTGAGTTCTCCTTCAATGGAAGTCTTCAGAGGCTGGACAGACATCTCTATAGAATAATTTAGTGAATCCTGCTTTGAGCAGTTAAACCAGAGTTTACCAGATGAGTTAAAAGGAACCTGACCCCTTCAAATCACCCCCAACCCTATTAATACCTGGCCCTGCACCATTACATATCATTATTAGTGGTCCTTTTCTATAAAAAATGTGTTCTATAACATTGCATAAATCAACATTATGCACTTACATATGTGCGACTTCTTGGCTCTGAATAAGTCTCACAGGGCTTCCCCTATGAGACTAAAGGCCCAGTCTCACAGAACGACGCATCAGCGATCCCAATAACGACAATGATGTGCAGAGATCGCTAATGCGTTGTTTACACATCGCTGGTAAAATGTCAAACAGGCATCTTACTAGCGCTGTAAAAAAAAAATGACGCACTAGCGATCCAGAATTATACCGAGGTCGTTGTGAATATTCTCTCCATAGCGTAGCATTGAGATCATTGCTCATTATTTGTCAAACACAACGATGTAGCGTTCCCAGCGGGAGCACAACGATGTAGGAATGACCCAGAGCAGTGTGTAACAATCAACGATCTCACAGAAGGGCCCAGATCGTTGGTGCGTGTCACAGAACGACATCGCTGTTGCGTCACGGATTTCGCGACGCAACAGCGGTCCCAATAGCAATCTCATTAGCGATCTCTTTATGTGTGACAGGGCCTTTAGCCCTCCTTAGCTGCTCATTATTACGCCCCGATGGGCAGGATAAGTAATCCTAGTCCTCCTCGCCTTGCTGTAGGGGCGTAATAGCCGGTGTGACACTATTTGCATCACATCCGGTCCTTGTGACATCGGTACACCCTCTAGGTGTACGCCAACCTCACCATGCGCATTGCGCATGCGCAGCTTTAGATTTACACTCTACAATTCTATGGTTCTACAACCTCAAGCTACAGGTTAGGGACACCTGCTCTAAGTCCTGCCTTTAGGCTGCTCTCAATTGTTACCCTGTAAACTCTGCTCCCTTGGTAAAGGCAATAAAAAGGCAATAAAGTTGGTACCAAGTAAAAAAAAAAAATCTCAAAAACGTATGAAACAGTATGCCAGACTTAAAATAAAAACAAAATAGAGAAATTAAAAGAACAGAGCACTCATAGGAATAGCCCAAATAAAATAACAGCAAATATTCCCACTTTTGACCTGTCTAAATGGACCACAATGTGCATATGTTGAGTGTAAGGGATATATTCTGGCCTATCAAGCCATATTCCTATAGCAGCCATTTTGTCAGATGTCACCACATTTTATTCACTCTCAAATTAATGAAAGGTTGCAATGCAAGATAGTCCATGTCACGGGGTCCTTATCGGTATCCCACAATCAACAGAGTGAGATGTGTGAACAGCAACCTTTATTGCTTGAAATCCAAAAATCCATAAATCAATCCAGCAATATACTGTTTCTTCAGGTAACCCAGGTTTGTCTAAATCCCTTTGTGGAGCTGGCCTCAGCTCAGCATCCCGCCCACAGACAGAATCATACTGCCTGTCCACAGAAAGACTCAAATCTTACTACCTCTCCTCCCCCAACCACCTCTCAATCATCAAACCAGATCTATTGACACTCCATGGGGTGTGAACAGAAACATTTACAGGCAGGAATTTAATTGTTTGACCCTTATTATAATAACTACACCGGAAGGAGGGAGGAGGGCTGAATACACAGCACAGGAACAACACTTGTAAAATATAACCCAAAATATCACACCATCACAACCTTTCCCCCCTTTCAATAAGTGAGCATGCCATGAGGTCTACACAGACCTTTGGCCATCTCACTTTAGTCCACATCGCTTAATTGTTAAGTATGGTAAATGTATCAGAAATACACTCTAGGAAGATTGAAAAAAGTTTTATGGACAGAAAAATTAAAGTTTGAGGTGTTTGGATCACACAGAAGAACATTTGTGAGACACAGAACAACTGAAAAGATTCTGGAAGAGGCCTGACGCCTTCTGTCAAGCATGGAGGAGGTAATGTGATGGTCTGGGGTTGCTTTGGTGTTGGTAAAGTGGGAGATTTGTACAAGGTAAAAGGGATTTTGAATAAGGAAGGCTATCACTCCATTTTGCAACACCCTGTGGACAGCGCTTCAGTGGAGCTATTTTCATCCTACAACATGACAATGACCCAAAGCACACCTCCATATTATGCATGAACTAGTTAGGGAAGAAGCAGGCAGCTGGTGTTCTATCTGTAATGGAATGGCCAGTGCAGTCACCAGATCTCAACACCATTGAGCTGTTGTGGGAGCAGCTTGACCATATGGTATGCAAAAAATGTCCATCAAGTCAATACAACTTGTGGGAGCATGGGGTGAAATTTCTCAAGATTACCTCAGCAAATTAAGGTCTGCAATGCTGTAATTGCTGCAAAGGGAGCATTCTTTGATGAAAGTAAAGTCTGAAGGAGAAAATTATTATTTCAAATAAAAATCATTATTTCTATCCTTGTCAATGTCTGGACTATATTTTCTATTCATTTTGCAACTCATTTGATAAATAAAAGTATGAGTTTTCATGGATAACACAATTTGTGGGTGACCCCAAACTTTTGAACGGTAGTGTATGTTTGCGAGTACCCCCCACCAGGACAATGGGGAACACAGGGCCTAGGTAAATTGCCTCTGGTTGAATCACATTGGGGTCAGCAATAGTTAAGAAAGCCCCTGTGTCTCTAAATCCAAACACTTTCTATTCATCAATTGAGACATTGAGATTGCTCTTGATAACTTGGGGACGCAGGCCAGAGGCCATACACTGCCATAAGGGGTATCTGCGTGCAGGGGTCGGCGGTGCACTCATGCTGCACCGAACAAGGTGGTGATGTGCTTGGTTTTCTCGAGTCCTTGAGGTACAACCAGATTGCAGGTATGTTGCCCACAGTCATAATATTTCCTCTCCGTGACTCCCCAAGGTTGTGGTTGGAACTGTTGGGGCTTGGGATTGTAAGGTGAGGTTGTCGACCTGCGGCTGGGTGATGGGGCAGATATAACTTGAGGGGGCCGGAGCATGGGGGCAGGCTGTGGTTTATAGAGCACAATATTCACCAGATGAGGTGGGGATACATGGGGCTTCCTCTGAGTCCTTGAGGGACAACAAGCTTGCAGGTGCCCAGGTTCCTCACATCCATAACATCTCCTCTCTGTAAATCCCCCTGGTTGTGGTCGGAACTGTTGGAGGATGGAATAAGGCGGAGTGGTTGTCATCGGCCTGCGGCTGGGCATAGGGGCAGATATAACCGGAGGGGGCTGGGGCATGCTGTGATTTATCATCCAGTAGCCTCCTCCACTGTGGTCGGATAATAAGGGCCTCATCGGCCAGGGCTGCAGCTCTATCTAATGTGGGTGGCATGCATTCCTCACCCATTCCCATATTTTGAGGGGCACTTTGCAAGAAATTGTTCTATAACATACCTGTCCAACATTTTCCACAGTCCAGGCATTTTCTCTTTCAAGCCATCTCCAACATGCCTAGGACATCTTATGGGCATACATCCTAAACAATCCCCCCGTGGTGCATGGGAGGTCTCGAACTTTTCCATTTTATAAAGTTATAATCCAGGTTCTACTGTGAGTCAATAGTTTGATAAGCCTCCGCCATGCTTCTGATCAGGAGTCCCACTAACAAATGCATACATCCACAGTGGGGCACCTCCATCACAGCACACTGCTGCTCAAAGTCCTTAAAAACCCTTCCACATCTCCGGAAGTCTTATCAAATCACTTGAAGTCTGTCCTGGTAATCCGTGCAGGCTCCTAGACCGTTGGGTTTACACTCCGAAATGCATTACTCCCCTCTTTAGAGCTCCATTGCTACTGGTATCTGCTGTGCTTGGCGAACAGCCTCCTTCTACTCCTGAGAGATGCCTGGGTGCAGAACCGCCATCTCTTCTTCATACCACACCAACCACAAGCTTTTTGGGGTGGGGGTCCCTGACTCCAGCACTTTTCTGTTAGACATCTGGAAGGAGGTGGACGGGCTAGCACCCACCAGTAGATCAACTAAGGCCTCTTTAGTCAGTCCTTGGTAGTTCAGGTACAGGTCTCTGGCTCTCTCATGCAGACTGGATACAGTCAAGTGTCTGTTACTCACTCCGTGGATGGTTCTCCATTGGGCTGCGCTCTGTTGATCCCACTGCTGCCACTAGTTGTCACGGGGTCCTTCTCTGGTATCCCACAATCATCAGAGCGAGAGATGCATGAACAGCCCAAGAACCTTTTTTGCTTGAAAACAAAAATCCATAAAACAATCCATCCATATACTGTATCTTCAGGTAACCCAGCTTTGTCTAAATCCCTTTGTGGAACTGAGCTCAGCTCAGCATCCTGCCCACAGACAGAATCATACTGCCTGTCCACAGAAAGGCTCAAATCCTCAAATCTTATTCCCTCTCCTCCCCATACCACCTCTCAATCATCAAACCATATCTATTGACACACTCTATGGGGGTTGAATACAAACATTTACAGGCAGGAATTCAATTGTTCGACCCTCCGTCCGGAGTATAAGGAGAACACAGGAAGGGGGGGCCGAATACACAGTATAGGAACAATACTAGTAAAATATAACCCACCATATCACACCAGCACACCCCAGCTGGTGATAAGCAGTTCCAATTACGTTCCAAAGAAATTCAAACTGTCCTGCAAGATGCATCAGTGTCAGCACTAACAATTTGTTGACATTTGTCTGAAATGTAACACCATGGCAGGAGACCCAGGGCGACCCCACTGCTGACACAGAGATAAAAAAAAAATCTAGATTTCAGTATGCTAAAATCCTTCTTGGAAAGCATCTTGTGGATAGATGGGACTAAAATACATATTTTTGTTAAAGCAAATCATTCTACATTCATTAGCAAAAATGGAATGAAGCCTACAAAGAAAAGAATACAGTACCTACAGTCAAATATGGTGGAGGTTCAAAGATGTTTTGGGCTTGTTTTGCTACCTCTGGAACTCAGAAACACAGTGCCATGTCTGATCATTTTATTCAGCTTATGTCCCTATTGCTTATGCTGTGGGTCTGCCCTTTTTGCTTTGGTCTTTATATGGAACAATACATTCATTTTTTACCATGTTGGATTTCTGGTGCTGGTCTACTATTTTCTTCTCTTGCACTAGGTGCTTTGACTGTGAGCAAGGCATCATGAAATCTTAACATTACCAAAGGATTTTGGGTCACAATGTAGTGCTCAGTGTCGGAAACCTGTGTTTGTGTCCTAGATCACGGGTCTTCCAGCAAGACAATTACCCCAAAAATACTTCAAGAAGTACCCAGAAATGGATGGAAACAAAGTGCTGGAGAGTTTTGAAGTGGCCAGCAATGACTTCGAGTCAAAATGCTATTGAACACTTGTGGAGAGATTTTGAAATTGCTGTTGGGATGTAAGAGTGTACAGGTATTATAGCCTGCATTGACTTCCCCTGACTACCAGGAGAGCTCCGGTTTAGACAGTATAAAAGCCAGGTCCTGGCCTAGTTCAGGTGGGAAGCAGCAGAGTGTCAATAGTGCATGGACTAGTGATGGCGGGTTGTCTTGTCTCTGGATCTCCTTTGCGGGACTGTATCATGTGGAGTGCTAAATTAACATGGACTGCTGTGTTTTTGTTCCTCCACCCCTTGAAAAGAAGCTGTATGTTGCCAGTGGGAGGGGTGCTGTGAGTAGTAGCTGATAGGACCTTACTATTTTTGAAAAGGTTGCTTTGTGGCGACTTCATCGCTAAAGGACGTGTCTGTTTTCCTGCCTTTACCTTTTCCTATCTGGATTATGACTAGACCATCATGAACCTATTTCTCCCCAAATTCCTAGAGTTACAACGGTAACTGTAAGTCCCAGGGCTTGGGCCCCGCATACACATTTGTTTATTTTGGTGGGAACAAGTTGAATCGAGGGCCAAACATACATTAATGGCAGCTGTCAAGATCACAGGCCTTAGTTTTAGTCTAGGGTACTGCTTCAGTACCGTTAACCAAATACTTGGGTATCACAAGTTGAGTAGTATATATTTGTGTGTAGAATCTTATCCAACAATACTCCCCAAGTCAAGGTGCTGTCCCAGAGACTTGCTTCTTGTACACACACTAATTTACACTGTTCTGGAAGTGCCGAGCTGGTTTGGTTGTGGAGGTATCCGAAGTTAAGTTTCCTATGGATCCAGTTACTCCGAGCAGAGTCTTTGGCACGCCACTCTGATCCCAGTCCTCAGGGGTGTTATTTTGCTTATATGTAAATTGGTGTGGTACAGGCAGAAGCAGCGTTGCAATAATTTCCTATCCCTGGTGCCCTTAAAGTAAACTTTCAGTAAAACTTACACCTGCCTCCGTGTTTGTCTGTGACCAACAGTATCCAAAATCAGACCCTTCGGTTCTCACAGGGAGAAGGCACCCTTTCAATATGAAAAACCTGCAACAGTTTGCAAAAGAAGAGTGGTCTTAAATTACCATTGAGAAGTGCAGGATACTTATTGATGGTTGTAGGAAGTGATCGATTGCAGTTATTTTTTCTCAGTTTTTTGCATTGTTTCAGAATACATAAAAGAAATTAACATGTGTGAGGCACCGCCGGCATGATCCACATGGCCGGGGTACATCACATGTAGGATCAGAGGATGATCCTGTGCACACTGGCCGGTTTTCCTGTGATGATAATACTGTGTGAACCAACCTGAACACAATGAGGTTTCATGAGACTAATGAGTGGCAGTGAGAGTGGGATGAGATCGAGGAGTCCATGAGGAATAGGATGTAATAAGTGAGTGCTGACAACCCGGAACACAGGGAGTTAACCTGAGCTGTGTGAAAGGCTGATTAACAGCAGCTGAGGGGGTGTGTCCATGTGGGAGTGGCTGGCACGATAAGAGCCGGCCACCTGAGTGATTGAGATGGATTCTGGAGGCTGAGATTGATCCTGGAAGCTGAGATTGATTCAGATGGAAGCTGAGACCAGCCAAGTGCAGAGCAGTCTAGAGGCTCTGAGTACATGATGGGAGCATGCTAGCTCCATGCCGGTGCCGAGGTCCGGGGTCGTGTCCGCACCTGGAGGGGGAAGCTGTGGTTGACCCGTGGACGCTAGATCGGACGTGGTTCACCTCACGTCCGGGAAAGAGCCTGTGGGGATGCCTGGTGGAACCTGTGACACAGGTAGCGAGACCCGGATCCGTGCCCGGTAAGAAAGCAGTTCCCGAGCGATAGTGTGAACTGTGCACCTAGTGTGTAAATCATGTTAGGCGAGTATAGACCGCCCTTGGGACCGACTCAGTGGAGTCCGTTAAAGGTCCTGATGAACCGGAATGTATGTAGCCCTTGGAGGCAATTGTATGTAGTGTGCCAGGCGGGCATAGACCGCCTTTGGGTCCGAGTCAGAGTACTCAGTTAAAGGACCTGATGAACTATGTGTATGAGGGCTTAGGTAATGGCCCTGAATGAGAGATGATGACCTATGTAAGACCCATGTATAATCATGTGGAGAGACAGTGACCCAGCTGGTATGGATGATGTTGGAGGCGTTCCGTCCTTGGGACGAGAGGGAGGCTTGCCCTGCTGCATGCAGAGGGTACCTGATCCCTCAACCACGACCTCTAATGGTGTGGGTGTGCCTGTGGTGCCAGAGACAGGGGTAATAGGGCTCCTAGTAGGTAACGGATGTAGAGGTTCCCGTGCACTATGGTTTGCCAGTCCCTGTAATGGGCCATGGAGGGGCCACAGTCCATGGATGTGGGCTGTGAGCAGGTGTGTGATCCATGGACGTTTGAATGATGGATCACATACGGTGTGTAAGGTCCCGGTCAGGTAGGATTCCTGACTACGGGTGAATGTATATCATCATGCTGGGGTGACTAAAGCCAGGCGGCAGGTACCGCCATTGGGACCCACAGGGCCCGTTGAGGCGTATGTAACGAAGGTCAGAAGCAGGGGTTAGAAGGGCTCCCGTACTGGGTAACGCGTGGTTAGGCCGGAGGCCGCAGCCCCACGGGTTACTAGGGTTTGCCAATCCCCGTTATGAACCCGGAAGGGTCATCATCGTACTGTAACTTATGTATAGTGTAAGTAGGCCGGAGGCCGTAGCCACCATGGGAGCTGTTAGTAGAGCTCCAATGGGGACAGAGATGGTTACAGGTCCCGGGTTACTATAAAACGTTATGTGCAATATAAGTGTTATGTGATGTTAAATGTAAATGTATGGTGTATTTATGTAAAGTGTTGTTAATCAATGTGATATGTGTCAAACATGCTACCCGGGTTATGTGATTAATATGTGAAAATAAACGGGTAGACATTGGTTAACCTTATAAACACGTGTTCTTGTCGTTTTGCAAGCGGGTTCCCCGGTTGCTGCCTCACACATGTTCATGACAAATCATATGTAATTGCAATAATTTTCTGGGAGAAATACTTCATTTTCTAGAAACATTTCAAGGGTGCCAACGTTTTCGTCCATGACTATAGATGGTACAGTTAAGATTCTACAATAAGAAATTGAAATACGCTTACTTCTATCACTTAATTTCCCATGGATATTTGTCTTTATCCAAGAATGTGTTGAATTAGTACCACAATGACAATAGAGAATGGAAAGATAAAGCATAACCTATAATAGTGCACCCTTCCTTTCTCAAAGGGCATCATGTATCGAAAAAGGTCCCACCCTGATTAGCTTATTGTTGCATGTCCTTAGAGTAGGTTAAAAAAGCAAAGGCTTAAGATGGCTGGTCACAGAATGTTCAATCACCACAATGGAAAGGAAGATGATTAGGTGGAGGAGTCGGTAAATATTTTAAGAGAGTGTTTAAAAGTTTTGAATGAAGATGTAGGAGCAATTTGTCAAGATATAGAATTCTGGGGAAGGAATACATGTGGACAACAATATGTTGGTGGAGGAGCAGAAAGCTGAGTAGTGAAAAGTTAAGGTTTATAAAGGCAGGATGTTCTAACTTACACTATATCAGTACCTGAAAGCCAATAAAAGGACTGGCAGGGAGGTGAGAAATGGTAGCAGCATTCATTATTCGTGGGATATAAAACAGGATGATGTTGTTGAAATAAAACCATCTCTTGAATGAGGAAGAAAATTATGTTGAGAAAGTTGTACAAGTGATTTACTCACCTGTCTGTAAGGAATGAAAATAAAGCCAAGTCAATACTTACTAGGAGACAATAACAGTAGGTAGGAAAAAATTAAAAGACTTTACCACAAAATGGACAAGGACAAGTTTGGAAAATAAACATTGAAGACAATTTGGTCATCATTGTCCATATAGGCCTACGAAATCCATGAGGAGATTGGCGAATATCTAAAGCATAAAATAGCGACCACCAGAACAATGGAAGGAAAAGATCTAGATTGGTCAGCTTAAAATGGATTGTTCCACAACGTATATTTTAATCAATAAATCTTGGACTAATAAGTTCACAATTGGTTGAAAAAAATGAGAATTTTATAACTATGTCCCTGTGATTTACTGTGTAATGGCTGTTTCACCATGCAGAGCTGCACTAGTTGATGGTCAGCACATACCATAGCTTCTGGCCAGGAGTGGAGCATAAGTAATTGACGATAAGTAAGTATACAGAAGAAAAAGCAAGGGCTCACAGCTGCTACTATCTGAGGTAACACACTTGCCTGTTTTATCACAGGACTGAGTATTGCTGTTCTGTCACCAGTTCTGTGAGCACATCATTAATTAAAAGCCATGACATAAGCGCACTTGATTTATGAGGACCTCAGAGGGCTTGAGACTCTACAGAAGCATTCACTCCAATCATACAACAGAAAAATGTGTTACCTCAGGAAATGAAATGTGTTACCTCAAAACGCAACAGCTGTGAGCATCTCCTGTTTTTATTTGTATGCTCACTTATCAAAAGTGACTTAAGCTTCCCTTCCTGGCCAGGACTTGTGGTATGGGCTGACTATGAAATGAAGTAGCTCCACTGTTATGAACAGAAACACTCACAAATGGGTAATGGAAAAGGGGAGGACTAACTACAGGGAGACCACAACCAACTGATCCTTGTACATACTAGAAAAGCCCTAGCCGCACAACTCAAACCACTTAGGACATGACTCCCTGAAAAGCTGTTGAGGGGTTTTTCAAACCTTCAGAAAAAACAGAGGGGGTGCCACAATTCGCTGCCGACAAGTAGAGAGGAAGGTGTGCATGAAGATACAAAAATCACAGGGACAAAATGAAAACATATTCATATAAAATGTAGAGAAGGAGAGCTAAAAAGAGCTACAAATAAGTGGATCAAGTAAAACTTCTGAAAAACCTAAAACAGGTGAAAGGATTAGGTGGTGGGAAGGAGAACAAACTAACTCACTCCAAGGACCAGACTGGTGTTAATGCAAAAAGGTAAGCCTCGAAACTAGAGGGCTGAAACTCCTAAACACAAGTCCACCTAGAAGTATAGCCAGCAAGGAAGTGCAATGAAAAGTGAACTTGTAAAATACAACCCAGAATGTGATAGGGCAGACCAAAACAGAAAAATGATAAACACCTGGATAGGAGAGCATCAAGAAGGGAGAACAAAGACAATTGGATAGCATTTGGGCAAAGAAGAAAAGGCAATGCAGACAGAGGAAACAACCCTGCGACAATATAAAGAACAATATAAGGAACTAATTGTAATAACGAAATATTATATATCATTATAAAATTGTATTATTTAGATATGCTGAATAAGCAAAAAGTAATGCTGAATATGCAATTGGTATAACTAATAGGAAGACTGCTTAAAAAGCTGTTAAAAACTGCGGACTTTGGAATTTATGCTATATAAAGCGCTGCGGATATTTGGCGCTATATAAATAAAGCATTATTATTATTATTATTATTATTATTATATGAGCAGTGTGAAAACTGACAGCAGATCCGGTGGTGTTGGGTCGGCATCTCTGGTGTGGTGAGGTGGCTGCTCGGGTGTGCTGATGGCAAGGCGGCAGCTCAGGTGGTGGTGAGGTGGAAGCTCCGGTGATAGTGAGGTGGCAGCATGGTCATTGTAAGCTGTAAGCTTTCCTGAAGAGATGGGTTTGCAGGTTCTGTCTGAAGGATCCGACCGTGGTGGATAATCGAACGTGTTGGGGCACAGAATTACAGAGCATGGGGGATATTCAAGAGAAATCTTGTAGGCGGTTTTGAAGAACGAATAAGTGTGGCGGAGAGGAGGAGGTCTTGTAAGGATGGAAGGGAGAGAATATATTAGGATATTAATTAAAAAATATATAAATTTCAGGGAAATTGAGGTGTCGGAGTCAGATATTTAGCTTACTGACGTCACGACCCTGGTGAGTCTATGGTATCCCAAGCAAATCAGACTAAAACGATTGACTAAAACAATAAAGTTCATTCCTTGCACTAGACAATCCCCCCAAAATCCATAAAAAACAATCCATAAAAAAAAAAAAAAAAAAGCCAAGGTAATGATTTCACACAGATACTATTTGGGATTCCTTAGTGTCTCACAGATGACCCGGTTTCTCCTTTTCTCCCACTGGTTAAGTAACATCAGAACCTTTCCAAACGATCGACAAGTTATTAAATGCACTAAATGACAGTAGTCTGTTTATGAGCGAGCGTGTGCAACTTTCAACTTCGTCTTGAAATGACTCCAGATTCCAATTAACTTATTCCCTTTACAGGCTCCTTTCTTCTCTAATGCATGTGGTCGTTCCTAGAAGTTCCTCCTGATTAAACAAAGCAGTCTATTTCAAAACCGTAATCCTAAACCCTTGACATGATTGACATGGTATCCGAGATCAGTTTGATAAGCTTAGCAGAGCTGGAATCTTAGAATCTTTGCACCCAGCTACAGAAGAAGTGAATTAAGTTTTAGTGTCCTCTTGTTGAGACAGGTTTTGGATTACGTCATCAATCCTTTAATTTTAACATGGGAAACAAAACTATTCCCTTATGTACAGGGAGAGAGACCCTGGTGGGTTTATTATGACACAATAAACCTTCTCAGAAATTCTGGCCTATTTTCATGGCATTTAATAGAACTTAAAAAAAGATAATTGGGTGAGTAACACGATGTGTATCCTGCATTGCAATATTTTGACTCTATATCAGGCCAAACAACAAGAGCATGACTTCCATAGCACAATGAGACAATCAGAACGTTTCCAAAACAACTATACATGAAGCCAAGTTAGGAGAGAGGTAAAATATATCAGGGTATGTTTTCTCAGACTCTTTTGTATGTATTTTAAGGAAGATTATAATGAAAAGATGTGAAGACGAGTTCTCCAGAAGTTAGATTTACAGGAGTCACAAATGTCATATATGTTTCCATATGTATCCATATGTCATAAATGAGCCAAAAAAAATATTAACAAACAGAAGGGATATGGTCATGTATTATGTGGTCAGACATTTAGCTGAATGGTAACTTGTAATACCACACTTCCATTGTTGTAACCGCTGTATTTGTAGCCAGCTGCTTATCACATGAACAAAATCAGGTTTTTACTGAGGTCTAAAGGTCTCCATCCACTAATGTGGGCTGATCCTGCCAATATCGACGGATTCGGCAGTCAGTCAATGTTTATAACCCAATGATGGTCAGGCGAGATTGTCAATCACATTTTGGACAACGGATCTCATTGTTCTCCTGCAGATAAACTGTTTGCCGATGAGTACGGTGGCAACTTTCTCATAGAGAACGCAGAAGTGCTCGGCTGAGCAAGCTCTCCTGTGTATGGGAGTGATGGGTGAATCATAGGTTGGCCAACAACCATAATGTCTATAGGCCAGAGGTCCCCAACTCCAGTCCTCAAGGCCCACCAACGGTCCAGGTTTTCATTATTCCTTAGAAATTTGACAGTTGGTAATTCAATCTCCTGCACAGGTGGTGATTCAACTGTCAATGCCAAGGAAATCCTGAAAACATGCACTGTTGGTGGGCCTAGAGCCTGGAGTTGGGGACCTTGCTATAGCACCTAAGTAGCCATATCAGTGGATTGACATGACTAAGGCATTATCCAAATTAATAACTTTTAATAAACAAATATGCCATATTTCCAAGTTCAGATACTATTTGTTTCATAATTTTAATCATAAGGGTGTGTAGATTTTAGGCAGATATAAGTGGAGGGTCCACCACTCAGGACACACAATATAATATCTAATGTCCAAAACTGCAGTAATGCTTTATAAAAAGTAATACCCTGCATGAACATCTCTGCTCCTGTCCCCCTCTGCTTACTCTGGTACCTCTCTGGGGTTAGGCCACGTGCACTTGTTGACTATTTGATGTTTTTTTTTACCTCAGTATTTGTAAGGCAAAACCAGGAGTGGAACAATTCAATTCAATCCAAATGTGTTCAGATTGGCCTGGTATGTCCAACAGTTAAAGGGAACCGCTCACATTAAAAAATGCTATTAACCTTTCCTGTACTACAGGACTGGCATATAGCAAATGTGGTGCCAATATTCAAAAAGGGGACAAAAACTGAACTTGAAAGTTATAGACCAGTAAGCTTAACCCTACTGTGGATAAAATCCTAGAGGGTTTTCTAAGAGATGCTATACTGGATTATCTGTAGAAAAATAACCTCATGACCCAATATCAACAATGGGTTTACGAAGGACCTGTCAAACTAATCTGATAAGCTTCTATGTAGAGGCAAGTTCTGGACTGGACCAAAGAAATGCAGTGGAAGTGGTGTATATGGACTTTTCAAAAGCTTACGGTGCCACACAAAAGGTTGATACATAAAATGAGAGCAATGGGGATAGGGGAAAATATTTGTAAGTGGGTTAAAAACTGGCTTAGGGATAGGAAACAAAGGGTGGTTATTAATGGATCACACTCAGAATGAATCACAGTTAACAGTGGGGTACCACAGGGGTAAGTATTGGGCCCACTGCTTTTTAATATATTTATTAATGACCTTGTAGGGGGCATACAGAGTAGAAGCTCAATATTTGCAGATGACACTAAACTCTGCAGGGTAATCAATACAGAGGAGGACAATTTTATATTACAGGAGGATTTATGTAAACTAGAAGCTTGGGCTGATAAATGGCAAATAGCTTTAATGGGGATAAATGTAAGGTCATGCACTTGGGCAGAGGAAACAAAAGGTACAATTATGTGCTTAATTGTAAAACACTGGGCAAAACTATCACTGAAAAAGACCTGTGTGTATGGGTAGATGACAAACTCACATTTAGTGGCCAGTGTCAGGCAGCTGCTGAGGCAAATAAGATAATGGGATGCATTAAAAGAGGCATAGATGTTCATGTGGAGAACATAGTTATACCTCTATTCAAGTCACTAGTGCGACCACACTTAGAATACTGTGTACAATTCTGGTCTCCGGTGTATAAGAAAGACATAGCTGAACCATAGCGGGTGCAGAGAAGAGCGACCAAGGTTATTAGGGGAACTGAGGGGTCTGCAATACCAAGACAGGTTATTAAACTTGGGGTTATTTAGCTTGGAAAAACAAAGGCTTAGGGGTGATCTTATAATAATGTATAAATATATGAGAGGACAGTACAGAGACCTTTTTAATGATCCTTTTACTCTTAGGCCGTGAGACTGGGACAAGGGGGCATCCTCTACATCTGGAGGAAAGAAGGTTTAATCAAAATCACAGACGTGGATTCTTTACTGTAAAAGCAGTGAGACTATGGAACTCTCTGCCACATGATGTTGTGAGTGAGTCACTACTAACTTTAAGAAGGGCCTGGATGCCTTTCTTGAAAACTATAATATTACCAGTTATACATACTAGATTCTTTGATAGGGCGTTGATCCAGGGAATTAGTCTGATTGCCGTATGTGGAGTGGGAAGGAATTTTTTCCACAATGTGGAGTTTAGAGTTGCCACATGGGTTTTTTTTTTGCCTTCCTCTGAATCAACATGTTAGGCTATGGGTTGAACTAGATGGACTTATAGTCCTTCCTTCAACCTTAAAAACTATGTTACTATGTTAACCTGCAGATAAGGGGTTAATCTGCAGGTTAATAGCATTTGAAACGCTCAGTGTCTGCACATTGAGCCCCACTGCCCAGAGAAAATTAACTTTATTCCTCCGGAAGCACTTGGGTTTCAGTCTCGGGAGCAGCATCAGCATGGGTTCAGTCACCACTCTGTGTAAGAAAACGGCGGCTGTAACCTTACCCTCTGCACTGACTGGCAACCTCTTCTAATGCTGAATGGCTGTCAGTCAGTGCGGGAGTGACGGTGAAGTTCTTCTCTTCTAAAAAAAAGTCATACCTTTTTGTAGAGATCCCGATATGGAACTCATAAGAAATCCAGCATACAAGCCACATGCAAAGCAGGCAGGAGGTGCACTGGGGATGCATAGAAACCAAGAGTGGGAGAAGAGGGTTGCATTGACAATCCAACACAATGGGCAGCACTTTGAACACATTTTATAAGTGGTCATGAACTTGTAAATAACTCATGAAAGAATAAAGTTATGTTAAATCCAGCACATCATTGTTTTTCTTATGAAATTCTCAATAAGTTCGATGTGTCACATGACCCTCTTCCCATTGAAAAAATTAAGTTGGATCCAAAAGGGCCAACTTCAAAATGGCCGCACGGTCACCACCCATCTGGAAAATATATATACACATACATATATACATACATACCACACTGCACATATAGAGGTTATGCAAAAATACTACATTCAATGCACATTACATAGATTCTGTTTTACTTTGCATTATGTTGGGCCCTGGGAATGTTGTACCCTTATTTGATGTCCTTAAAGAAGAATTAAGTGTTGCTAGAGTGGGATGATGGGATCTTGAGTGCAAATGTTTCTCCACCATTAAAAACAGATCTATCGGAAAGGTGAACCATTAGAAAGCATCTCATAAATTCATTAAAAAGCTACACAAGATAGACCTAATAAAACCTAATAACCCGCCGAGCAAACAGATGTGCACCACATTTCTTTGTAAGCCTAGTGAGTGCACTATCCCTACAAAGGAAATTGTCACATTACGTACATATTACACACAGTATTTCTTAGAAACTCCGGTCATTAATAAGACTTGAAGGGTTTTTTCCCCCTTGGAATCTATCTCTCGAGATCAACAGATGAGACAGCTATCGATGCAATAATTCCTATTGATCAGCAGTAGAACATTACACACAAAATAACATAAATGGGTGACTGATATATGGTTATATATCATATTTTCAGCGTCTGTCTACGGTTAAGTTCCCATGATGAGCTTATGACGCGCCTTACAGTACCTACAAAGAGGATAGGATTTAAAGAAATGTTTAGGTATCTATCTGCAATCCCTTCCCATTCAAGACAAGGATCCCAATTTTAGCAATCAGTGGGGGAACGCCGCAGCCAGACCACAACCATAGAATGTGCATTCACTTTCTAGGGGGTATATGATGAATAGTAATGGCCAGAATAAACCTTTAGCCTCATTAATAGTATTGATAATGTGCAATAAAATGGACTTAAATTATATTGAATTCAAATTTTCAGTATTTTCCACCTTAAAGAATCACTCGCTATATTTTGCACCTTAGGTAAGGATTATGTAAGCAGGGGTGTTCTGCCCATTAAGGCTCAGTAAGTGAAAGTAGCTCAAGTTTTATGCTTGTTGCACCCTGTTATATATTACGTTATCTTGTTATGGTGTTTGAATAAGTTTAACACAATATGCCAGTATTCTGGGAGATCAGCAGCCATTTCAGTTCAGTACCAGAAAGGATTCATGCAGCCACACATGTTCTCTTGCTACTGCAGGCTTTCCCTCTTGTGAATCCCAACTTCCTTGTCAAGTCAATCTGGTGAGAGTCATACTCCTATCTGTATGTTAAGATGTTAGGATTGTACAGCAGTTGTTTTACATAAGGATTTTGTCTGTAGAGATGTGTTTCTCCTCAAGCCTCCATCTCAGCGTAATGATTCAAAGTCAATGGCTTCTCACTTTTCCCAGTCCCGCATGCTCTGTGCTTTGGAGTGATCCTCGACTCTGTCCTCTCTTTCAAGCCACATATCCAAGCCCTTGCTACCTCCTACCGACTCCAACTCAAAAATATTTCCCGCATCCATACATTCCTTGACCCAAAAAACTGCAAAAAACACTTGTGCATGCCTCATCATCTCCCAAACCTTGACTATTGCAACCTCCTACTCTCAGGCCTCCCCTATAGCACTCTTGCATCACTCCAATTTATCCTAAACTATGCTGCCTGACTAATCCACCTGTATCCCGTTATTCCCCAGACTCTTCTCTCTGCCAATACCTTCACTGGCTTCCTATTGTTCAGAGGCTCCGGTTCAAAACCCTAACTATGACACACAAAGCCATCCACAACCTGTCTCCTCAATACATCTGTGACATGTTCTCCCAGTACTTGCCTACATGCAACCTCGATCCTCTCAAGATCTCCTTCTCAACTTCCCTCTTATCTCTTCAACCGCATACAAGATTTCTCCTGTGCATCCCCCATACTCTGGAATTCTTTGCCCCAACACATTAGACTCTAGCCCGCCGTGGTAACCTCCAAAAGGAACCTGAAGCCACACCTCTTCCGACAGGGCCACAACCTGCAGTGATCCTCAGTGTACTGAACCGCCGAATGACCAGCTCTAACCTCTCCTAATGTATCCTTACCCATCTCTTGTAGAATGTAAGCCCTCGCGGGCAGGGTTCTCTCACCTTCAGTACTTGTGTGTGCCTTATATTGCCCATGCTTATTGTACTTGTCTGTTTGCCCCTTTTCACATGTAAGAGCCATGGAATAAATGGCGCTATATAATAATAATTATTATTATTATTATTTCCACTGAGTGCCCATTTAAAAAGACTTCTCTTATGACAAAGAATCAGTTTTAGAACCAGTTTAGGGTCCACTGAGTCTATATATTATCAAGAATGAGGAAATATGGCCATGGTGGTACATGTGACAATATACACAAGTCAGATTTGGAGGCTAGGTTGACAGAGGTGCTGTGGAATGGACAAGACGTTGGGACAAGAGCAGCCAAACAGTCAGCATCACATGTTAGCAGCCGGGACATCACAATTGGAAAAGTGGACAGGTTTGGCTACCAGTAAGATATGCCCACACGTGACATCTTTGTGCTGAGTTTTTTTTCTTACAGCCTACTGGGGCATGAAATTTGAAGTATTTTACAGCACCAGAATAATAAATGAGAGTTATGAAATTTCATGCACACTGTTTTATGCATGAATTGAGCAAAGCACTGTTGTGTTTAGGTCAGGATGCCGCATGTCAATTCTTTTTTACCTGTTAAAATGAATGATTGAAAACGTAATATGCAATGCAAAAAAGCTGCGACAGTAAAAACACAACAAAAATGCCCATCTTGTACACAGGAAAAAAAAAAAGTTTCAAAAATGCAATGTGTGAATGTAACCCAACAGAGCAATCAGTAAGTGTCAGGATCACTCAGGAATATGTGTCAGGGAACCAAAGGTTGTAAACCCCACCAAACTAATATCCGGAACTGGTTCAAATGACAAAGTGACAACATCAGCGGATACACAAAGTATGGGGTGAGAGCAGAATGATAACAACACGTGGTTCTCCTTCCAGGTATTATGGATCTTAGTTATAAATCTACATGGATTTAAAAAAAGCCTTTCTGGTATTGGTATTAAGTAGACAGACCATCTGCAATATCTACTATATGAAAACCCTATCCAGTCTGTCTATCAGCATCACCTATAGGACATAGTGTACATTACAAATTGCAGTTAAACTGTAATGTGAGAATTTAAACTAAGTTTGGTTGATCAGCCAAAATCTACACCAAGATGGGCCACCCCAAAAAGTTATGCATATAACATGGAAAGAAAAGAAGCAGCACAATTGAAAAGGCAACGATGCGCAAATGAGACTACTGAACAAAGAGAGCATCATCTTGACCAAGCCACTACAAAGAAGCGCATGTGTGTCACACACAACTCCCCTAATCCAGACCCATTACATTGTAACGGTAAAAGGTACTGTCACACCATCCAACATCGGCTGCAATGTCGGATGCGATGCCGCAGGTGGCGCTTGCTTCAGACATCGCAGCCTAGTTGTCACACAGTGGGATGTTGCCGGTGACGGCGCTGCGATGTTGGCGCCACGATCGCTCACTGGGCTGGAATTAACCAGCGAGCGATCCGCTGCAATGCAGCGAATAGGCGGGATCGGCAGTGTCATCGCTATTGCGGTGTCACACCGAATGATCCCTCCGGTTGTTTAAGTTGAAGTTGACAGGCTTTCCTGCATGCAGGAAATCGGTCAACTCCGACTTGAACAACTATCATTGTTGAATCACGCGTTTACTCGCAACAACGATGTCGTTTCAACATCATTCCTGACGTCACTTTTGAACGACGTAGGAAATTATGTTGAAAGATGTGACGGTACCTTTACAGCGACCACACTGCACAACCGAGTCTCCAACGTCAAGGATCTAGGAGGTTGACAAATAATCCTGTATCACAACGCAAGATTCTCCAGTGTGCAGATCAACAACACTCTTAACAGGACGCATCATTACATCGTGGCACCATGACAACGAATCTCCGCAATCCAGATCAATGAGACTGTCACAGGATGCAGCATCACACAGGGGCCACTGTAATGACAAATCTATGGAATACAGATCGACCATACATGAATGCAGCATCCCACCGCCAGTACCGAAATGATGAATCTCTAGAGTCTTGGCATTATCGTAGTATCATGTGTTTATTTTCGTCATTCCACCATGTATAGCAGCATTTTCATCTATAAACACAATCTACTATATAATCTCCTAATCATGTCTGTCTGACGCCAAAATTGCCCGCCAGCTCCAGGGCGCTCATTGGTGGTCGCCAGCGGCTGCGATGCAATCAGCGACGCATGATTTCCCTCACAGACACAGACACCGCGCTGTCAGCCTCCTCCTGCCCGCACCTCCAGCCCCCTCTTGCCCACAGCTCCATTCCCGCCACCCGCTGCTCCATTCCCCCCCCCCTCACTCCACTCCCCCCCCTCGCTCCATACGCCCCTCCTCCCCGCCGCTCCCGTCTTACCCGCACCCGGTGCTTACATCGCCGCTACAGCAGGTAATGAGTGGTCATGTGACAAGCTCTGTGCACGTCATTTCAGCCCGTCTATCACATGACCGCTAATCACCTGCTTTAACGGCGATGTAAACATCGGTGCGGACCACCGTGCCTCCGTCCTGCGCTGACTGACCGCGCAGTGCAAACCACTGAGCCACCGCGCAGTGCAAACCACTGAGCCACCGCGCAGTGCAAACCACTGAGCCACCGCGCAGTGCAAACCACTGAGCCACCGCGCTGTGCAAACCACTGAGCCACCGCGCTGTGCAAACCACTGAGCCACCGCGCTGTGCAAACCATCCGTTGTAAAACAGATAGCCACAGATCCGATTTGGCTTCCATGTATCCCTATAGGCACAGATATGCACGGATTGGTTCTTATTGGTATCTGATTGTGTCAGAATTTTTCTCGTCCCCAAAATCAGAGCCTGATCCAATTTTGGCTTGCCTTAAAAAAATAAATAAATAAATAATCGAACAGAAATGGACAGAAATTGATTCGTTGCTGTCTGTTTCAAATAACATGGAGCTCTATGGTGACGGATCAAAACAGATCCATCAAAAAAATCAGATCTCTAAAACGGATCTGATTTTCTGTACTGCGTGTGCCCAGAAACAAGGCACGGCCCTATCTCTACTAACTGATGACGGATCCGTGGGCATCAGTGGCATCTGTCGGCACAGATCCGTGCCCGTCTGTGTGATCCTTGAAATTCAAGGATCACCATGGATATGCAAAAAACGTGATGTGAAAGCAGCTTTATACACACGCTCTCTGCTGCTGTGCTCTAAAGGTGCATTCACACTGCACAATTTTAACTCCTTGCCGACACAGCACGTTGTACAACGTCCTGAGCCGGTAAGGAGGCTTTGATGTGAGCTCCGGCGCGGAGCTCACATCAAAGCTCCGACATCTCAGCTGATCTCATCAGCTGAGGTGTCGGGGTAACAGCACCGATCGGATCCGGTATCCGATCGGCGCTGTTAACACCTTGGATCCCGCCGTCAATCGCTGACAGCAGGATCCAAGGCGACCACGGCGCCAATCACAATTACAATAAAAGTATTAAAAAATTTAAAAATATACATGTTTGGCATCGCCGCGTTCAGAATCGCCCGATCTATCATCATATTAAATCCGTTAATGAGAACTGTAAACTCCGTAACGGAAAAAATGGTCCAAACGCCAAAATTCAGTTTTTTTGGTCGCAGCAACATTGCTTTAAAATGCAATAACGGGCGATCAAAACTGCGGATCCCCCCAAAAATGGTATCATTAGAAACGTTAGCTCAAGACGCAAAAAATAAGCCATATCTCAGCCCCAGATCCTGAGAAATGAGGGTGCTACGGGTCGCAGAACATGGTGCAAAAAGTCCATTTTTGTTTTTTTGCAAATTTCTGAATTTTTTTTTCACCACCTAGATACCAGTAAAGGTATACATGTTGGGTGTCTACGAACTCGTACTGAACCGAGGCATCACCCCGTCATGTCAGTTTTACCATATAGTGAACATGGCGACTAAAATACCCAAAAAACAAAAATGTTATTGCACTTTTTTTTACAATTTCACTGCATTTAGAATTTTTTTGCAATTTCCCTGTACACTATATGGTAAAATAAATTATTGCACATGAAAGTCCATCTCGTCCCGCAAAAAACAAGCCGCCATATGTCTACATTGACGGAAAAATAAAAAGTTATGGCTCTTGGAAGCAGGGGAGCAAAAAACAAAAATGAAAAATGAAAAATTCCCCGGTCATGAAAGAGTTAAGGAACAATCATTCCTAGGAACGTTTGGTTCCAGGTAATCATGCACAATAAATAGCAAATCACCCAACAAAACAGCTAAACACTCATTTACTGAGTGAAATAGAGTTTAAAAGAGCATTGTTGTTTGTGGCATATGTGCTGCTGAGAGAAATGGCAGCCTATGTGCACAAAAAGTGAAGTAAAAGTTTGTTGTGTGCCCATAAGCAGCTTGTCTAGACAGACTATTAAACCGTTGCTGATGACCACTTGTGCACTAATCAGCAGTTGTTTAAGGACATCGGTTGGGTTGTTTTAATCCACCCTAGGTCTATGGCACTAAAGATACCAAGATAGCCACGCACAGCACTTTGCTTGCCATCTTCAACGATGCCATATACTTTAAATAAAGATGCACCACATGTGAAACCTGCCTCTCATTTCATGATCAAGGCCAGGGGAGAAACAAGGAAGAATTGGGGACACAAGTCTAAAGGTACCGTTACACACTTCAATGTTGAAACGATATCACGAGAGCGCGGTCGTTAGGACATCTTTTTCACATCGTTGGTGAGATGTCACACGTCGAGATATCGCGGACGACGCACCAACGACGTAGTGAGCAGCTATCGTTCGCACAACCCAGCGAACGATACTTCTTCACTGATGTCAATAGGCGAAGTCGTGAATCATATCGTTATCGCGGTGTCACACAGAACGATGCAGCAGGTTGGCTGATCGAGGATCGATTTGAGAACATGTTCTCAAACCTGCGATCAACGATCCAACGATTTATAGTAATCATATCTCACGCAACGATGTCCTAACGATGTCGTTGCAACGACTCCAAACCTGTGAAGTTTCAGCGCTATCGTTAACAATATCGTTCCGTGTACCTGGGCCTTAAGAGTCTCACACCAATCTAACAATTAGCACCTATCCAGTTGATGTATACATAAACTAGTAATACACATGTCAACCAATCAATGCCATTGCCCAGCCTACTAAAATATAAAGCAAATCTCAACTTCAAAAGAAAAAAAAATATATATATATATATATATATACTGTATATACACACTACAATGCAGAATTGAATTGTAAGAAAAGTTTCTCCAAAGTGAATGTATCCAAGCTGTATTATAGGGGGCGCCTAAGGCTGAATCATTAGAGGTGGCTGGGTAGTCCTCCACTTGTTCAAAACTTTCAATAGTTTTGACTGGATTTGTATGAATTCAGACACCACAGCCTTTAGCTGACTATATGAACTGTCTACATTTGTGATATATGTGAAGCAAAGGACTGATAAATTGTCCACAAGAATATTGATTGATGATCTGACAAGTCTATGCACTCATATGAAACATGGCCCCTGAATTTAACTTGCGTCCTACACTAGTCACACCAGAGCTGTGGAGGTGGTGAGCCAAACGTCTGACTCAGACTCAGACTCCTCAATTTCCCTGAATCCAACTCAGACTCCACCAAAATGGACTCAGAGTCCAACTCCACAACCAGGGCTGTGAAGTCCATAAGCCAAACATCCAACTCTGATTCTTCAATTTCTCTGAATCTGACTTCGACTCCACCAGAATGGACACTGTGTCTCAGACTCCACAGCCCTGCTACTCATGCAATTTTAAGGGACTTAACTTGATTAAACATTTTCAATGTACAGACTAGTGAAAAGTTTAAAGTCTACTATGTTCAAAATTAGAGAAAAAAAATCTAAAAGGTATAATTAAAGAAGATACTGAAGGAATTTTACAAAAGATGAAAACAAGGTTCAATACCATTTGCAGAAGAAAGCTGACGTGTTTAAAGGTTATGATTGAGGCCTGACAAATCATGTGCAGCATAGCCAAAGAGGGACTGAAACCGACTCCATTCAAGAGAAAATGTGATTATGAGACGGCAACAGAACCAAAAAAGTTTTTCAAACAAAATTTAGAAGTTTTTTGCTGGACGATAATGTAATCACTGGGTGTCCCATTACTGGACCTCGTGGTGATTAACTCTAATCTGAAATCATAGGCAACATGAATCAGAGCCTAACTGCACAACTGCAGACAGGTACAGGATTGACCTCTAAGGACTGTTTGGGGCGACTAACTAAAAAGGACATTAGCACTGCAGCCTTGCAGCACTGGGGTCCTGGGTTCAGTTCCCACCAAGGACAATATCTGCAAGGAGTTTGTGTGTTCTCCATGTGTTTGTGTGGGTTTCCTCCATATTCTCCGGTTTCCTCCCACATTTCAATGACATACTGATAGGATGTCTAGATTGTGAGCCTCAATAGGGACAGCATTATTGACGTATGTAAAGTGCTATGGCATTAATATCGCTATATACAGTGCATTGTGAAAGTATTTGGCCCCTTGAACTTTTCAACCTTTTGCCACATTTCAGGCTTCAAACTTAAATAAATTCCAATTTTTTTGTGAAGAATCAACAAGTGGGACACAATCGTGAAGTGGAAAGAAATTTATTGGATATTTTAAACTTTTTTAACAAATAAACTGAAAAGTGAGGCGAGCAATATTATTCGGCCCCTTTACTTTCAGTGCAGCAAACTCACTCCAGACGTTCAGCCCAAAAATTGGGCTGAAAAGTGCCCCCCTCGGCTTATACGCGAGTCACTCAGTATACTGTGGGGGGGGGGCTGTGACCGGGGGCTGGAGGAGGCAGGAGGGGGCCGCAGTGACCGCGAGCGGTCACGTGGGGCCGCCTCATTAGTGTAATGAATATGCACGGCATCCCCCCGTCCATCAGCGGCAGGGGGATACCGAGCATATTGCACTACACTGGCCCCCAGCAATAATACACAGCCCCCCCTCCTTAGTATGCCCCCCCAGGCTGCGGCACCTGTCAAAATAACAAACACTTTATACATCACCTCTCCGGCGCAGCTTCTCCGGTCCCGGTTTCTTCCTTCTTGTGCCGGTGTCATGTGACCGGGCGCAGGAGATGACGTCATTTCCTGCGCGCGGTCACAGCACTAGAAGCCGCCCGGCACAAGAAGGAAGAAGCCGGGACCGGAGAAGCTGCGCCGGAGAGGTGATGTATAAAGTGTTTGTTATTTTGACAGGTGCCGCAGCCACTACCACTGGGGAGTCTGCCTATATACTACCACTGGGGAGTCTGCCTGTATACACCACTGGGGAGTCTGCCTGTATACACCACTGGGGAGTCTGCCTGTATACACCACTGGGGAGTCTGCCTGTATACACCACTGGGGAGTCTGCCTGTATACACCACTGGGGACGCTGCCTGTATACTACCACTGGGGAGGCTGCCTGTATACTACCACTGGGGAGGCTGCCTGTATATTACCACTGGGGAGGCTGCCTGTATATTACCACTGGGGAGGCTGCCTGTATACTACCACTGGGGAGGCTGCCTGTATACTACCACTGGGGAGGCTGCCTGTATACTACCACTGGGGAGGCTGCTGTATACCACACTGCTGGGGGCTGTATACCTGTGCTGGGGTCCACCCTCGGCTTATACACGAGTCAATAGGTTTTCCCAGGTTTTGGGGGCAAAAGTAGGGGGGTCGGCTTATACACGGGTCGGCTTATACACGAGTATATACGGTAAATCTAGAAATATATATGGTGCCTACAGTAAAACATGGTGGTGGCAGTGCCCCCCTATGTGGGTCTGCAAAAGTGGTGCTGGTGTGGGGAGTTACATTTCAGTGATGGTATCATATAGGCAAGTTGCCTCTTTGAAAAGATGCAGACTTGAACTCTAGTGCTACCTATTGGATGTAACAATCCTAAAAGTAAATATCCTTTAATGAATCTTGCCACATTAGAGATTCTGGTTTGGCTTTTATCCTATTTACAGACATGTTTCAGGGTGTTGCCCCTCCTCAGTGATTGAATCATGATTTCACAAATGTACTGATCTATATTGAAAGAGAAAACGCTACCATCACCCTTGGTAGATGTGTCCGTATTTGACATGACAAAGATCCAAAGCACATCTGTTACATTTGTGAAGAAAAACATGGTGAAAATGATTCAGTGGCCAAGTATGTCTCCTGATCTGAACCCAACCGAACACCTATGGGGAATTCTGAAGAGACAAGTTGTCATCACTCTCCATTACAGCATCCAGGTTCTAAAAGAGGTCGTTCTTGAAGAATGGAAAAAGATAGATGTTGCAATATGTCTCCAACTTGTTGATTCTATACCTAAAAGACTTAGTTAATGGTGTCCTTAAAAATATCACTGAGGTCACACAAAATACTAGATGTAGTAGTTTTAAATGTTGAGTGAACCCATTTTTGTATCAACTAATTTGAGTAAAGCTGAAGATTTTGTATTAGGCCGGCTTCATACCACGATTTTCGGCTGATTTTCCTGTGTTTTGCAGGAACCTGACAGCCCCGGACAAAACAGAACTGAAGGGCAAATATGCCCTCCAATCCTGTTTTCTGCTGGAATCATTAGTGCGCGCGGCTGCCGCTGTCCAAATGCTGAAATTTCAGACGGCGGCTATTTTAGCTGCGCTGCCCAGGTACTGAATGAGAGCGGCTTGAATTCCAAAGCTGACGCTCATTCAACACCCAGCGTCCGGGAACCGGTCCGATTTTTTGACGGATGCGGGGCGATCCGGCGCCCAAAGACTCCCATGTTACAGGGCGCCGGATCCGATTTTTGCCCCGGACATAAAAAATGCTGCAAGCTCCAAAAAAACGAAATCTGCCGGATCCCCCTGGACAGCACAAAACTAGGTGGCAAATCACTGCCACTCGGCCCCATAGGGAAACAATAGGGCAAAATTGGATCCGGGGCTGTCTGATTCACACCGGACAGCCCCAGATCCAAAAAAATCCCGGTGTGAAGCCGGCCTTAAGCATACTTTCATGGGTCAAAAAAAATGTTTTCTGACATTCAGTGTTGTCAAAATTTTGGAAAGATATATAACCAGGGCTGTGGAGTCTGAGTCCATTTTGGGTAGAGTCGGAGTCTGAATCAGGGAAATTGAGGAGTTGGATATTTGGCTTACCCACTTCAAAGCCATGGTTGTGGAGCCGGAGAGTGTGCCCATTTTGGGTGGAGTCAGAGTTGGATTCAGGGAACTTGAGGAGTTGGATAATTGGCTTACTGACTTCACAGCCATAATAATGGAGTCGGTGTCCATTTTGGTGGAGTTGGATTAAGGGAAATTGAGGAGTCGGATGATAGGCTTACGAACTCCACAGCCCTGGATATAACGGATTCAAATCTTACTTTTCAAAAGGGGTGTACGCATTTACGCTGAGCACTATATAATAAAGGGTTTCAGTACATACTGTACAACACTTTACTTTATCACTGTGTTATTGGTGACAATCTGCCATGGAGATACCGCATCTTGTGCCGTGCCTCAGTACTTCAAGCCGACCACATATAATCTGGGTTCTGTTGGCTCCCGATGTTTTCATGTAACCAGCAGATAAACCAGAATTCAGATTTCTTTATAAAGAAAAATGTACTTTTCTAACACAATCCAAAAACGGAACTCCTGCCAAGGACTCTCCGCACCGGTCTAACACTGCAGTCTTTTTATCGGTGCGGAGGGAAAGTAAAAAGATGAAAAAGCCGTGTCAGATTGCATTTTGTGTGATGTGCCTAACTAAAGTAATTAGTGGTCTACCGAGAGAGACAGAGGACCATGAAATTTAATTTGTCAGGGGTGCGGGCAGAATTTTCTTTTGTTTGTAAAGCGAACGGCTAATTTAAAATTCTGGGACATCTGTGCACTCACCAAGACCATTCTGAAAGGTCATTATAAGTATATACCGTATAGCCTTTATAAAAACGAAATCAAAAAGTCAAATTAACCTAGGATGAATCACAGTAACTTAAGGAAAAAGGAGCGAACAATAAAACTTTACCAAGATTCCACAAGTTCCATCTTATATTGTCACCGAAGATGGATGAGAGCTTGAAAAGGGAGTCAGACGCACACTCTATGCCACAACGGGTTAATGAGCACCAATGATTTACTGCCAAGACATTTCTAGCCAGGTATTTATCTCTGTTGACAACCAAGTGGAATACACCAAGGGTGAACAAGGGTCATGTTTGAGTCTCCCAAAAAAGGATTACCTTTGAAAAAGAATGCAAGAAAGACACCACCTGTTCTCATAAAGGTTGTGTCCACATCTGTATGCGTTTAGCATTCTGCCTCCAAGGTAAATATGGCTTAATATGCCCCAGTGTACAGATACTGGAAACCATTCTCTCCGGAGTTTCGAAAACTTTTTTTTTTTTTGACAATTTGCATATTCATCCATTGCCGTCCTCATTCTCTAGACAAACGTCTGCTGCAAAGGCTTCTGTTTTCATAAAAAAAAAAAAAATTCTGAACTGAACACACATTTTTTCTCTTCTCTCTTGCATAGTAAATATTGGAAACAGATTCTTGACCAAAGCTCCCCCCTTCTTTAACGTCTGCCAAAAGGAAGTCTGGGGAAGCACTCAACTAGAATGGATATTGAGGAGAGGAACACTGTTCTGGAAAAGAACAGGAGCAGGCGAGATGAAGCAGAAATGCATATATTAAAAAGGCAAATCTAATATTAAAGGCTACTTGTCTGCTAATGTACTGACATTAGATACGAGTATGGTAATAACTTTATATAGCATGAGCATTTAGAAGCACTAATAGGCTACGTTGCGCATTTTTTGCGCTTTTTGCAGAGTCTTGCACCCGCGCAAAAAAAAGTGCCGTAAAAACACATGTGCATTCACACACCGTGTTTTTTTATGTGCTCACTTCTCCCCCAAAACCGCAGGGGAGAAGTGATGTCACACAGGGGAGGAACAATCCTCCCCTGTGCAACAGCCCCTTTTGGGTTTTGGGGTTTTGTAGTCTATTAATATACACCGCTAAACCCAAAATAAACTAATCCAAATGTGTTAAAAATAATAAAAATTGAATACTTACCTCTCCGCCGGGTGTTCCGGGAGCCAGGTCGACACAACCGCGATATCAACCTTCCAGGACCTAGATTGGCAGCTTGCGGTCATGTGATATGTGACATGCTATAATGCGCATATCACATGACCACGAGCGACCAATCACCGATCTTGATAGGTCCCTGGAAGGTCGATACCTGCGGTTGTGTCAGCACCCGGAACACCCGGCGGAGAGGTAAGTATTCAAATTTTTTATTATTTTTAACACATTTGAATTCGTTTATTTTGGGTTTCGCAGTGTATATTAATACACTACAAAACCCAAAAGGGGCTGGCACAGATGTCACACAGGGGAGGATTGTATCCTCCCCTGTGTGACATCACATCCTGCAGCGCCGGCATATTCCCGCTGGAATTGTACATTGTCTGAACAGCGATGTGTAATTCCAGGGGAAATAATGGGCTCCTATGGGAGAAAGCGCGGGTGCAGGTACGTAAAGAATTGACATGGTCATTCTTTTTACGCCCGTGCTTTCTCCCATAAAAGTGCTGCATATATTTACGCAGCGTCTGAACGGCAAAGTGAATTTCACATTCACTTTGCCGGCATACGCACATGCACTTTTTTGAAAAGCGCACGCAAAAGAGCACAGTGTGAACATAGGCTTAGGCTACATTCAGACAGAGTTTTTGCACCGTTTTTTTCAGCTGCGAAACAGATCTGATTTCCAAAAAAAGCATCACCTTATTCAACATTGTGCATTATTGATCTGTTTTTTCTCCCACTTACAATGGCTCTCATGGAAAAAGCGGATGAGAAAAGTGTCACAGAAACTAACATGCCTGTTTTTTTTTGACAGATCACTATTCCGGGGAAAAAACGGAACACCCAACAAATTCCCTGTCTGAATTGTAAATAGTGATAACCCATTGACTTTGTGGGATTCCATTTCTGTGATTTGTTTTCAGCAGTGCACTACAAAAAGACAGATCAAAAACGGTGTGTGTTAATGTAGCCTTAGATTATGGCTCAGGGAGCCAGGGGCATTGTGCTAGGAGAGGGCCAAATAGTGATCAGGTTATGGTTATGAATAAGCCACAATATTATTTGGACATTACATTATTAAAGGAGTGGTTTTATTATTTTATTTATCAGCCTTCAGATCAAACTCAAGCCAAGGAGACTTGATGAATAAACACTTTGTAGGAAGATCAATCTTGTGCGAGCCTAGATAGGTCCTCCATGGTCTTCTCCACCTGACAGTATCAAGCCATTGGATTGCTGACTTCTTTTCCGTTTTTCTATTCTTCCTACCATAATGTCGTTCTCTAGTGATTTTTCTCTTTGCATGATGTGTCCAAAGTAGTCAAGTCGTAGCTTGGTGATCTTTGCTTCAAGTGGAGTGGTCAAGCACAGTGGCGTAACTTCAGGCCCAAGGGCCCCGATGCGAAAGCTTCAATGGGGCCCCCAATTATTGCAAATCTTTAATACGATTAGTCTTTTTCTATAGGCCAAAAGGACTTTTGGGTAGGGCGGCCCGGGTGCGATCGCAACCCCTGCACCAATTGTAGTTACGCCCCTGGTCCAGCACCTATAGGGTACCAGGGGTGTTCCAGCACCTAAAGGCTGCCAGGGGTGGTCCAGCACTTAAGTCTTTTCTAAACTTCTGTATGTTCCAGGAAGCACGATAAACACTGCAGGAAAGTGAGTGGAGCTCCGGTGTCCTGTGACATTAAGAGTGAGACTCCTCTCATACTAAACATATCAGGAGGGGCAGTAAAAAAAAAAAAATACACATTTAGGCATTAGCAGGATAGGGAAGAAGTGTAGGGTATTGTGTAATAAAGCTAATTACAAAAATGGTTAGGGTTTAAGGATAGGACGGGTGTGAGAACTGTAGGGTTCATGAGGATTCAGCAGGCCACAAACGGAGACGAAGCCAGAAATCGATTAGTCAACCAGAATTTTACTCAGCGGATAGGGAAGGGGAAGAAGGGATTTGATCATGTATATGCGCTCCCTACTTTTCATCACAAGAAATATTCACAAACACCCAGACGAGAGGACTTGATCAGTGCTGACTCCAGGGACTCCCTTCAGTGAGTTCAGGCAATTCTGCCTACTAGAGAATAAAAGGGGAAGACGTCACACTACTACCAGAGCACTGTAAATTCTATCTAATCTGACAGACGGCATCGCCGCTGGGGTGTCTAAAATCCCCAGCGGTGATGCCTTAACATGGAAGCCTATGGCTCCCATCGCCTGGCAGATAATCGTCCCCCATTTACATGGGGCGATGTGTAGAAATCGCCCCAGAGTGGTCGCTTGGTTTCAGAGCGCTGCTCTGAAACCAGACGACCACTGCAATGCGTCGCCCTCGCCCATTCACATTTGGCGACGCATTGGCGATGTCGGCGGCGATAGGTCACGCCCCAGCATCGCCTAAAAAAATCACCGCCGACATCGCCAGGAGTGACGGTACTTTTAGGACTGATCCAGCAGCATTCAGTTGGCAAAAAAGTTCTGCAAACACAACTTCTTTTGTCCATTTTGAAATTATTGATTTTGGCAGGATCCTTTTTAACATGCACATCTATGGAAAATGGATCCGTTAACTGATTGCTATTTAAATGGAACGTAACAGATTTCCAGGTACTAGCTTTATAACAGGTGTATCGATAAAGCAGGGTCACCAGCTGTGGATTTTAGTCCGGTGTTGCTCAATCCCAAAGTTATACAATTAGGATATGACGAGGTTATGAGGAAAGAATGGCACTCACCAGGCAACGACTTCAGTGTGCAATGATCTTTATTCCTTCATCCGGAATACAGGGTTACTGTAGGGAGGGAAGCGGTGCAGGGTGGACTATGGGTGCTCCGTTTCATGTGTTAACGCTTCAACAGGTCCGTATGGAAGATCATTGCACACTGAAGTCGTTGCCTGGTGAGTGCCATCCTTTCCTCATAACCTCGTCATATCCTGATTTCTATTTATCTTCCATCTGAAATTGAGCCAGTAAACATAAAAAGGATCCTTTGCAGATGAAAGAAAAACAGAGGTTAAATAGGAATATGTTAACGGATCCGTTTTCCATAGACTCCAATCTTAAAAAAATCCAAATCCTGTAGATATCAATTTTTTTTTTCAAACAGACAAAAAAAAAAGTTACTTTTTTGACAATGGATTGCTGCTGGATCCATCCTAATGGATCATTACTGGACATGTGAACTTAGCCTTACATGCATAGGATGCAGAGTGATCAGTATTTCTTGGGATTTCAGCACATAATCCACAATTAAATCTCTATGAAATCCAACATGTGACAGCCACATACAGTGCTCATACTGTACTTCTATTATTACACATGGCATGTTTAATTGCATGTAATATTACAGAGGTATTACCTGTGTGATGCATAGGCTTGCTGCATTGCAAATGTCAGGTATACTGTATGTTACAATGGAAGGTTGTGCTCTGCGATATAAACCCACAAAGGTTACTATGAGACTTTTGGTGCCATAACGGTTAATGGATTGCAAGAGGGAGGTCAGCAGAAAGTCATGGGTGTGTCTGGCTAACCTGAAGCCTCCCAATGGTGTGTCTCATGTGGACCAGATGGGATTTAGTCTAACTTCCTGTTGGTCACATGTCTCTTTGCTGGAAAGTGGGCAATCTTGCCAGAAGCATATGTCTCTGTATGTTTAGATGCAGGAGACTCCTTGGAAGACACCTGGCCAGTAGACCATGTGGAGAGCCTGGGATGGATCTGGCAGAACCTGTGAGGGCTCGCACTCGGTTCTTGGAGTGGCCACTGTCCTGAAACGCACCTAGTGAGAGGTATGTTTGGAAATGGCCGACATCCTGGAAAGTATGCGACAAGGAGACCACAAGTGAGGGAAGTAGAAGCCTTCCTGGACGACTGACAGGAGGAAGGCAGAGAATGGAGCCGGCAATAGCTCCTGGAAGGTAACCTTGGCAAAGCAGAATATAATCAGGAAGCTACAGTCCTGCTGTGGGTCTGGAAATGACAGGTGTTAGTGATCCCAGATAGGTTATTTCCTGGATGGTGGGCTGAGAGATCAGATAGTGAAGATTGTGATGCTTGTACTGAGACACAAACAGAAAATGCATATAATGCCAGGTGGGCATACCCACCATTGGAACAGACTGTATGTCATGTATGTTCTGTTGATCTTAATGGACTGTACCATGTATTGAAGTTTATGATGTGTAATAAACCAAATAGACTTTGTTTTTGTGCCTTTCTGCCTCTATCCCACTACCCTTTAAGTCAGTGGCGTAACTTGAAGCTCATGGGCCCCATTGCAAAAACTCCAGTGGAGCCCCCAATTATTGCAAATCTTTAATTGCATTAGTCTTTTTCTACAGGCCAAAAAGGACTTCTGGGGCCTTCTAGGCTCTAGGGCCCGGGTGCGATTGCAACTCCTGCACCTACTGTAGCTACACCCCTGCTTCGAATGTCCCCCATAATGCTCAGTGAGCAAATTACTAACCTACTAGAAACATATTCTAAGGCCTCTTTCATACATCATTATTTTTGCATCAGTATTTGTCTCCAAAACACAGAACAGGCGTGAATCTTTGAATTATGGTTTTCTCTGTAAGGGTGAATGTACACGGTCAGTATATGCAGCGTTTTGGACGCAGCGTCTTGCTGCTACGTCCATAACTCTGCGTAGTACAGTATAAGCATAGTGGGTGGGATTTCAAGAAATCCCATCCTCACTATGCTTAACCCGACTGCAGTGATTTGACAGCTGGGGTGCGGGTTGCCGGCAGTCCGCTCCTCCGCAGCATGTTCATTTCATGCTGCGGATCGGAAGCGGCTGCCATCAGGTGACTGCAGGGAGAAGCAGCCCTGCACCCGCCGCACATGGTGAGTGTACAGGGCGGGCACCCACGGCTTCACTTTGGTGTCGGACCGTGAGCACACAGCCTAAATTCCACTCCGGCTTTGGCAGACAAACACTTAGGGCTCGGACACACTCATCCGAGTTTGACTGATGAGACTCTGAAAGGGCTGGAGCAGTGACCCTGAACGGCTTCTCCCTATCTGGACGGGACTGTCGGCAGATTGTGTTTTTGTGCAGCTCCAAACTCCCCGTCCAGACAGGGAGAGGCCGTTCACAGTCACTGCTCCAGCCCTTTCAGAGTCTCGTCAGTCAAACTCGGATGTAAGGAGGAAAGTGTGTCCAAGCCCCTATGTAAAAATACTGATGTGTGAATGAGGCCTAAGAGAGGAGTGGACACAACGTCTCATACAGGCAGCATACAGATGCTTAAGACTGTAAGGCCCCCTTCATATCACAATTTTTTCCTATTTTTTGCAGGACCACACGGACAGGAGTGGACAGGCCCGGATGTGAACTCCGGATGCCATTTCGGTGTCCGGATCCGGATACAGAAAGAGCTGGGAGGAGCCCAGTGGTGTTGGGGCTGTGATGTCACACGGGGGGAGGAAGAATCCCATTTTCCTGCCCCATGTGACCTGTCGGGGCTGAAGTATTGCTTTCCCAGTGTATCTACATACACTATCTACATACACTGTGAAAGCAAAATAAAAGAGAAAAAAAAATAAAGGCTCACCTGTCCGCTGGCTGTCCGGACCCAAGGGGAACATGTCTGATGGCTGACAGGACCTTAAAATGTGATTGGCCGGTAGCGATCAGGTGATATGTCACGGGACATACCACATGATCGCTATGTGCAAATCACATTTTTAAGGTCCTGGCAGCATTCGGACGTCTTCCCCTTGGGTCCCGGACAGCCAGCGGACAGGTGAGCATTTATTTTTTTTCATTTATTTTGCTTTCCCAGTGTATGTAGATAGTGTATGTAGATACACTGTGCAGAGCAGTTTTAGGGTACTGAGCATGTTCAGCGCACTAACACCGGATCCAGGAAATGATCCGTTTCTTTTCCTGGATCCAAGCTCCATAGGCCCCCATGCTATTTGATGATGATGTCCGAATGTGTCCGCTGCACACAAAATCAGAGCAGTCTCCGATTTTGGGGACGTGAAAAAGCGGATCCAATCGGATCCCTGCACACACGGATGGCTATTAAGCACCAATCCGTGCCCATAGGGATACATGGGGCAAAATCGGATCCACGGCTATCAGTTTTACAGCGGATAGCCATGGATCCCCAAAAATTGTGATGTGACAATTTGGCGCAGAAATTTTCTCATGGTACAAAAACACAATGCGTAGCGTTTATGTTGCCTTTTCTGTATGCCTTAACATACGTGTATTCCCGGATTGTGTTTCTAATTTAGTTTGGTGGGGAAAGTCAGGAATCAAAGAGAGATCCGAAAGGGGGATCTATCTGAAAGGGGAATCCTAAAATCATTACTGGAAGCCAGAAATCATTTCAGTAGACATGCGTTTATTTTGTGAAATACGCAACAAAAACGCATTGTGTGAACACGCCAGTGTCTTTTTCTGATTACATTGAGGTTAATGAATAAAAAAACGCTGCAAAAAACACATCAACAATTGTCATGCTGTAGTTTGTTTTTGCACCAAATCAGCAAAGGAAAACCATGCACACAACACTTCAGATTTTTCATACATAGGCATGTTTTTTTTCTTCTTTTCTTTTTTAAAAACTAATATTGAATCAATAAGTATCTGGGATGACTTTATATATGTGAAATGCATGCAAATAGATTATATTTTTTAATCTTTATTTGATACAAAAATATTGGTGCAATGTAACATTTGACTGTACAAAAAGAAAGTACATAGTTTACATAATATTGTTCACAGAACAATCTCAGAATGAAGTGCGTGCTTCCCAGGGGCCCCACTGTGTCAGATCCAGAAGGACCCTTTTACCTATAATGAGCAAGAGACCTCTGCTGGCCGGTTGCAGTACTGCAGTGATTAGCATTAGAATTATAGTATTAGAATTCCCAACTTATGTCCAATTCCTTATAAATCAATCAGCCGTTGCACTGCAAGACCCCTGCTATAATGGTGGGTTTACACGTCACGATATCGTTCCGATATCGTACACAACGGCGTGGGAGTGCGCATTTTGTGCCCGGTTTTCCAAGAATCGCATCGGCGTTTTACTCGTTGCGATATCGGGATACAACGTCCCTACGATGTCTACGCCCCCCCGAACCAGGAACGACCATTTAACATGGGAGTGAATGGGTGACGTTGCACTACACATTGGAGTTGGGCTGTCACACAGGACGATCCAGCTCCAACCGACATCCGATATTGGGCCGTTGAATAGCACGCTCATTCGACCCCCGATATCGGTTTGCCATCGTTCCTGCATCGCATTGTATGTTCACACCGTACAACGCACTAACGATATTGGGTCCAACGCACGAACCACGTGACTTTTGGTCAGAGTTGGACGCCGATATCGCAACGTGTAAACCCACCATCAGACTTTCAAGTCAATCTCTGATTAAAAAGAAATGTTTTTTATTACTTAACGAGAAGCCCCTATATTCTAAAAGCCCAGGAATTGATTGAAACCCTGGTCACCTGCTCAGAGAATGAACATGCTGATTAGCTATATACACAAATGTATCCGGATTTGTTAACCATTGGTTTACAGTAACTTGAAGCTCATGGGCCCCGATGCAAAAGCTCCAACGGATCCCCCAATTATTGCAAATCTTTAATAGCACTAGTCTATTTCAATAGGCCAAAGGGACTTTTGGGGCCCCCTAAGGCTCCAGGGCCCGGGTGTGATTGCAACTCCTGCACCTGTTAGGCCACGTGCACACATTGAGTATTTGGTGAGATTTTTACCTCAGGATTTGTAGCCAAAACCAGGAGTGGATGATTAAATCCAGAAGTGGTGACGTCTTTCTATTAGACTTTTCCTCTGATTGTTCCACTCCTGGTTTTGGTTACAAATCCTGAGGTAAAAAACTCAAATACTCAGCGTGTGCACGTGGCCTTACACCACTGGTCAGTGGATCACACCACCAGATTGTGATCAAATGTGCGTCTCCATACCTTTCTTCATTTATGACAGTAGTCTCAAGCTGAAAGAGCACAAAAGGAAGGAATACAAAAGCTGCTGGGCACAGCCAAACCTATGTGGTAGAGGGATAACGTCACCCATACAAAAAGCAAGAGGAGCAAAGAGGATAAGAGCGTCCCACAGTGCAACAAAAAAGCCATTGGTTCCATGCCAAGGTTGGTAGACAGGATCTGCGCTGATCATATACATTATTAAATTAATGACCAGAAACCCAATATGAACTTGCAGATTTTTGGCGGAAACATGAAACCCAGTTATGATTGTTTTTCATTATGCAGGATATATAATTTATTAAAGCAGCACTCACTGTCACAAACATATGCTAGAAATTACACATACGGCTCAACCTCAGACTAAGTGAAATGCCTTTAAATTACAATGTTGAACATTTCAATAAAATGAGCCCTGACATCTTTATGAGGCTATTTTATGTACCTGACCCTGATACTGTCCTTCTAAGCCTTCCACATAAAATCATATTCATAAAGCTGGCATTAAGCATCGCTCCAGAGAACGCAGCTTCCGGAGGGAACCAGAATGCAAAATACACCAAAAAGTCAGGGCGTTCTAGCAGAAGAAATGAGAATTTCACCATTGTGGCTTTATAGTAAACTGTACTGTTCAATGTGCCCAAAAAAACACCAATCGTGGTGCCTGGGATAATGAATGTGTGACCATCCAATACAGGGTCGGGCCGAGTCCTGCAAACTTGGAGCTCCTGCCCATCGTCTTAAGGAACTAGATGCCAAACAGACTATGCTTAATTATCTTACAAAGTTGTCTTATGAAGATAGCTCCAATCCATCTATATACATAAATGCTTACGCGTCCAGATGTCCCTGATAAAGCGTCACCTGATAGGCCAGCTGAAATGCAATAAAACCATTGCGGCCACCATATTGACACACCCAAGTAATTGTTGTGCCAATATGGCAGTCGCTGGTGGCATTACGCAGTTGACTGGCACACTGCGCAGTACCGTATGCTGCTGCTGTCCTTAGGGCCCGGTCATCCTCATTCGCCAGTGTTGCTGCACTGCCCCCACCCATAATCCCTCACAAGGCCGCCTCAGAGCCCACACACATCCTAACGTCACCCTGTTACTAACTGCACATGCGGCCGCCATGTTTGCACACCCAGTCCGCTACTGCGTATTACAGGGTGAACTGAGATAATAGTGGCGTAAGACATGAGACTGCCTAGAGCCCGCCCATCCTCAACTCACTGCCCTCCACCACCACAAGCCGCCTACTTCCCATCGTGACATCACACACATCGTGACTGCACATGTCACCCAGTCCGCTACTGCACATTACAATTTGAACAAAGATGGGGGCATTGCGAGTCATGAGTCCACCCCAGAGCCCACCCCCATCCTCACTTCATCACCCTCCAAAGAAAGGACGCTACCATCGCACAAGCCTGCCCCCATCGTGATGTCACCACCCTCTAGTATCTCCCTATTAAAACATGCTTTTACAGAGGGGTTACACTATAAGCTGCTTTTGGAACAGTGGCTCCCATTCAGAAGACCTAAACTCAAGATTGCATGTAGTTTTATAATTCATGGCTGGCAATGGGTTCCTACAGCAAAATATATTTTTTGCCAGGAAAGCCAATGACATGATCAACTGATCCATCACAAAAGCAATTTTTAAAACCCTTTAAAAGAGAATCTGACACCAGGTTTTAACTATACAATCTGAGATTAGCATGAAATAGGTGCAGAGACCCTGACTCCATGGATGTATCACTTACTGGGCTGTGTTGATGTTTCAGGAGAATATCACTAAAGGACTAGTTGTTTCATGCCATGCAGTCATCCTGCTCTGTGTAACGTCCTCTCCTGACCACTGATTGGCAGCTTTCTGTGTGCACTCTGCATAATAAGAATGCTGACGATCATTGGTGTGGGTGGGATTATACAGAGAACTAAAAGATCTGAAGCAGATCAAACAGGAATTTGATCAAAACTGCAGTAAGCAGCCCAGTAAGTGACACATTGTTGGAATCCGGGTCTTTGTATCTATGTCACACTGCTCCAGGTGACAGAATCCTTTTAACAAAAGACAGCAGAGAGACAACCCAAACAAAATATATTTCCATGTACAAAGAAATCACTAATTAAGATGACCCCTTGATGTTGGTGTTTTTCCAATGTGATGTTAGCTGATTATTCAGAGCCTATTTGTTACCTAATAAAGCAGATTTTACTCCAGCCTTTAAATCCCTAAAATAAAGTCGAAGGTCCAAAATCTGTCCATGGCTCCTTCCTACATGATCAGTTCATGCTTGTTTTGGAGACTTTATACATCGAAGAGTTTCTTCTTAAGACATGTTAAGCTACATGGTTCCAAAAGAGAGGAAACTTCTCAAAGGACCAAGACAGACAAGATCAGTTTAATACATTGTCTTCCAGGTCAGCAATATGAAAACCAACAAGTATAGATGAGTGGACCTGTGGAAGATTGGGTTCGGCTGGCCTGAACACCAAACTTTGAAGTTCGGGTCCGCTCATCTCTACTAACAAGCTCTTTACATTACTTGTCCACCATCAGCTAATTTGCTACAAACGAAAAAAGTAAAGTGGACAGATATTATACTAATTGTTCTGCCCATTTTTTTACGTTTTGTTGCACAATATGTTTAAGGCGTCTCATCACTTATGTATAGGTAATTGCATTGGATTCTGATCTTGGGGACCCCAATCCAATTCCAGGAACAGATGTCCCGACTGTCCCATGAATGATCACTATATTCACTTCTATCTGATTGATGAAGGAGAACTTAAGGGCCCGTTACACGCTACAATATCGTTAACGATATTGTTGGTACGTCACAGGTTTTGCAGCGGAGCAACGATGTCATAGCGTACGACACGTAGAACCAACCAACAATAAGTCGGCTGATCGTGATCAGAGGTTTATGAACAGGACCATAAATCAGTTGATAATCGTTTGTTCAACCTGCAGCATCGGTGTGTGTGACACCTTGATAATGATGTCGTTAACGATTTTGCCTATACAGAACTGGAGGACATAGGCAACCAAACGACCACTAGTATCGTTCACTTGTTGCGGAACCGTTGCTGCGTCGTTCTTGATATCAATACATGTGACACCTCACTAGAGTGATTGAACGTCGTTTTAGCAATCTAGGTCAAGTCGGATCATTGGTCGGTTCACCTACACATTGAAGCGTGTAACCCGGGCTTTAGTTGTCCATCCTGTAGAAGTGGAAGTGGTCGCAGTCACGCTGAATAAAACAACACTCTTTCTCTGCATCGGTGGGACCACCGGTGATCATACATGCATCATAACTAGTGATGAGCGGACCCATTAAATTTCAGGTTTAGGTTGGGTGGTGGAGCCGGACTTTTAAAAATGGACTGTTCAGGGCGAAAAGTTGACCCGAACCTCATTTGAAGACACCAATTGGCAGTTTGGCTCTCCGCCTACATACAGCCAGCCATACACAAAACACTTCCAGGGGGGGGAGGACGGGGATTTGTTTTTATCTTGGACACACTTACGGCCAATAACTCTGCTTTTATCCGCAGTGCAAGCAGACCAAACACTGCAAGTGGCTCGCACTGGGCCAAGCACAAAGTGTACCTGAGCACAGTGATGCTTGTGCCTGTGATTTGGATACATTAAGCACCCCAATACTCCTACCCCGAACTGGTTCGCCCATCTCTGATCGTGACCAAAAATGGATCATCTATACATCCAGCAGTGCGCTAACTCAAAGGATTGAATTGTCATTTGTTAAACACCAGCTTTACAAAGAACCACCCCCCCAAAAAAAAAATAGAATCTTGGAAAAATATTTTTGCAGGGTTCGAATAACCTAATGGTTGAAATGACTGCAGGATCTTTATAGCGACATCGCCTAGAGGGCCTGAGCACACATTTAATGCTGCTGCACCTTTAAAAGACATTACAAGCCCTTTATCTTTTTAGCACATGCATTTCTGTCTGCTACAGGTTACAATAAAACATGAAGCGCTTGCAGCTAATGTGTCAACTGCGCACCCGATCCAGAAGCAAGAGCTCGCCCTTATGCACAGCTGGTTTACAGAACCATTATACCTGGCCGCTGTAACTCAGGCCATTTATCAAGCACTAAATTACCGATGTCGCCGATGCTGACAACACAAGGCTGAAGGAGTCAACAAATGATGAGGAGCAGGACCACAAAGTAGACAACAGTACATCTTTAGGTAAACGTTAAACCTTGACTCGTTAAAAATCTAACTAGACGTTAAAGGTAAAATAATCACCTGAAGTATGTAGCTCCAATACATACCTGGGGTCATGCAAGATCTATGGCCTTCTTCTGGCCTGATACCTGCAGACCAATATAGACCCGCACTGTGTACTCCAGGGGAACATGAATGTAACCTTGGGAAAAGAAGACTTCCCAAACCTCAGTTTGGGCTTGGAGTTACAAGTGAATACATAAACTATTAGTTGAATAGGGAACCGATCACCAGATTTTTGCTATCTCATCTGAGAGGAGCATGATGTAGAAAAAAAACCTGATTCCAGTGATATATCACTTAGATTACTGGGTGCAGCGGTTCTGACACAATCAGAATTTTTCAATTTAGCAATGCAGCAGAGCTGAAAACTTCCCATGCCCACACCAGGCTCTTTATGTACAATGTCTATAGACAGTGAAATTCTAATCACATCAGGGAGTGTGCTGGACTAGTTGACCTAGTCTGGCAATGATCTCCAGAAGCTTACCCCGTCCACACTACAGCTTTCTGTGTATATTGTGAAGAGGGAGTGGGTGGATGACGATTCACACAGGAGCTCATCCAGGCAGTGATAATCTCCTGCTCATAAATCTCTCACTGTATTGAAACAATAGCACACAGTCTAATGTCTAATAACTGACACACCACAGAAATCAGTGTTTCAGCCCTGATCTAATGCTGCCCTTAAGGGTACTTCACATACTACAACATCGCTAGCGATGTCAATGAAACATCACAGGTTTTGTGACGTAACAGCGACCTCTCCAGCAATGTTGCAGTGTGTGACACGCATCAGCGACCTGGCCCCTGCTGTGAGGTCGCTGATCGCTACAAATCGTTTAGGACCATTTTTTGGTCCTGGTCTCCTGCTGGTCAGCACGCGTCAGCGTGTGTGACAGCGAGAGACCTACGATCAGCGACCTCCTAGTCAATGCCCAATCGCCGTACATTAGATGCTGGGCACTGGTAACCAGGGTAAATATCGGGAAGCTAAGCAGAGTGCGCTGCTTATTTACCCTTGTTACCAGCGATGTCACTGCTGACTGGTCGCTGGTGAGTCTGCCTGTTTGACAACTCACCAGCGACTGTATAGAGACTTTCCAGCGATCCCGGCCAGGTCGGATCGCTGGTGGGATCGCCTGGAAGTCTCAGTGTGTAATGGGGCCTTAGATTTCAAAACAAATTGCTGCTGACAGATTCCACTTAAATTGGTTATCAGTTCTGATTATGGATAAATTGGACTAATGTTTCCCTAGAGTAACTGATCAAATTACTGAACTAAAGGCTCCACATGCAGTAGAGAAACATCAGAGGGATTGGTCAACCATCTAATATGTACAGTGGCATCCTTGACTCTCCATGACTGATAATGTCAATGGAGATCAAGGCATATTCAATTGTAATAACCTATCATTTAATTATCTGGGGAAATAAGGCCCAGCGTTTGCTGGGCAGCAGCATAATCCACTCTTTATGTTGAAAATGTATGGTCCATCTGAGAAGAGCGAACATGGATATGGGAAAATTGGGAGAGAGTGAAGTTGGCCATATGATATACATATACGATACTGTCACTGTAAGGACCCCACACCATCATCCTGTTGGGCCCTACACATTAGACTGCTGACCGAAATAGTCAATATCAGCGGGTTCAGACGATGTTACTCTACTATAATCGGAGCCTTAACTCATCTTTACATATCTCCAAATAAAAACAGAGCACTCTGTGTAGATCATGCTTACTGGATACTGTCCTATCCTCTGCCTTTTCCTCAGCATTATGCTGACACATAGTGGCTAGGCGGAAGCCAAAAGGATATTATTCTGCCCAAAGGACACCATGCAAAAAGATGAGGATGTCCTACATTGTAGCAGCCAACCACGAATCAGCTGCAATGAGGTGAAGATGTGACGGCTACATGATGAGGAGACACAGAATACAAAACCCAAACCAATGGCCAGACATTGTCAAAGTCTCTGGTGAAGCCCCAGAGGCGACATTCAAGCTACTGTATTGAAACATGAAATGTGATCCAAAGCCTCTTACAACTCATTCGGGAAAACGGACCTACAACTTCATAACAAGACAAATTCCGCCATTAGTCACGTAGCATCACGAGTAGTCCAATATGCAGTCTGGTCCTAGAGAAGATATCGGAAAGCAATTCATGGAAAACTTCAAAGAAACTTTTTAGAGTTTCTACACATTTCCTACTAGTAGAAAGGAGTCCTCATCCCTGAAAACAGAATTCTCTTGATCCACCTACTGGAGGTAGCTACCCTTTAAGCCAATGTCTGATCTTTTAACATGGGACCAGGAGATATTAGACAAACCAGATGCCTATCACATGTTGAAAACTTTGTTAGTGGGTGGGACATTATAGGGTTATCTCCAAAAGGTTGGCATTACCAAAATGAGAGCTAATTTGTATCCACCGCCCCCCTTCCCCATGAACCTTCTGAGGCCATATACACACACGGTCTTCTTAAAGGGAGGTGGAAACCCCCAACCATGGTCACAGCAATGGCCTATTGGATCGAGCCTTTGTACCCGCCGCATCCTACATCTTACAGGTGCTTTAAAATCAACACGTAATGCATAATGGAATTAGATAAGAAAAACCCCAATTGCATTTTGAGCCGCCTTGTACTAGCATATTTAACCATTTACTTTTCTACTCATTTCATAAGATATTTGTCATTCATTACAATAGGGGGACAGTACACAAAGAAGAGGAAAACAATACGTGAAAAGTTTACTTCCCGACAGTGCCCCGTCTCGTTTCTATGCTTAAGAGCAGACAGATCTGCTACTTTGGCTTTAATTTGTCATATATGATGTAACGGTATCACTAAAAGACCATTTCCTTCTTAATTCTTCACGAACGTTGCTATTTTCATAAAGTGGAGAAAATTGCAACCACATACAAGGGGAGGCAGGAGTCTAGCCTCGCTCCAGCTGATCTTCCCTTTACCATCCATCAGCAGCGCTAAATCTATTTGGATAAAACGCGTGTGACCCAGACAGCTGGCAACATCCCAAACTGCCTTACACACCGGCAGCTCAGATAATAACAATCCTTCTCTATACTCCTCACCATCTACAGTGCAAGACTGGAAGAAATTAGCCGGGCCCAAGAAACACATTACATACAGGTAACTGAGGCTCCATATGGGACGGACATTCATTCACCAGATGTGTGATGTTTGATGGACTACAATGTCCAACATCCACCGCAAGTGGTAAGGAAGCCAGTTGGACTATACTACCCAGCAGTAAGACTGGAGCACTCAACGCACAACCCCTACGTCAATCCATTGGCAGCATGGCACCTATAAATGGCTGTATAAACCTACAGCTGCAGGATAGAGGAGTAAAAAGCAGTAATAACCCTATAAATTATTCTTTACAGTCACAGCAGGGCTGGCGAGCTTTGCGGGTCCGGTAGAACTCTGGCGTCCAAATAGAATGTCTAGTGAATAAGCAAGAGGGGGGGGGCGAGTGTAGGGTTCAACCTCACATAACCCCTCTATATACGTTCTCCTCCAATTCAGCCCTCCAACAGCCAAGACCTGCTCTCCCTATGGTGGCTGCAGCATAAATACCCAACATATCCAAGACGCTGCGGTGTTAAAAGTCTCGTGGATCCCAAGTGGCCAGAAGAAAATCAAAACCACACTCTTACATCTCTTTGATTAGTCTATTAAGAGCTTAACATATCCTAGAGCATCAGACTGAGCGAACACATTAATGCTGCCCGTCCAGACACAAACTATGCACTTGTCTGACTGACTTAGCAGACTGGTTTTTTCTCTAATACATGAAGCATAAAAGTTTGCTTCACTTCCACTGGCTCAGTACTGAACTCCCCTCCCCTCCTCTGCCCCTTTAGATTGCAAGCTCCTTGACGCTTTCTTACCTTTCAACACGATTCTGCCAATCGACGCAAATCCACACTGCTGACCTCATCAATTTAGAGTGCAAGCTCTCCGACACATTACTCAGCCTTTACTTCAGCGCCAAAAGCATACAATTAGATTGCAAGCTCCTTGATGCCTTTATTACCTTTTCACATGAGTCAGCTTCCTAATGCACATCTGTACTTCTCATCCCATCAATTCAGAGTGCAAGCTCTTCGACCCTTTCCTTTTTCCCTTCCGCACATCACTCAGCCTTACTTGCAGCGCCAATAGCTTCTTAGTGCGTATCTACACTGCTGATCTCATCAATTTAGAGTGCAAGCTCTTGACACTTTCACATATTACTCAGCCTTCATTTCAGCGCTGATGGCACAAAATTAGATTGCAAGCTCCTTGACACTTTCAACAGAATACATATCTACACTGCTGACCTCATTATCTTAGATTGCAAGCTCTTGGACACATTCTTATCTACATCACTCAGCCTCAATTCCACCTGTACATATCCGACCCCACATAACCAGATTGCAAGCTCCCGGACACATGGACAAAAATCGAAATTTAATACCAGCACGATCGGCTTCATCACATTAGAGTGCAAGCTCCGCAATCCTTTAATGCACATTATTCAGCCTTCGAGTCCAGATATAGCGTTAAATCCAATTAGATTGCGAGCTCTTGACACTTCCTTCTACCAGATTGTAAGCTCCCTTGCCCATTCACAGGCTTACATAGACCAGTGACACCATCCTAAATTGGATTGTAAGCTCCCTTGCCCATTCACAGGCTTACACAGACCAGTGACACCATCCTAAATTAGATTGTAAGCTCCCTTGCCCATTCACAGGCTTACATAGACCAGTGACACCATCCTAAATTGGATTGTAAGCTCCCTTGCCCATTCACAGGCTTACATAGACCAGTGACACCATCCTAATTAGATTGTAAGCTCCCTTGCCCATTCACAGGCTTACATAGACCAGTGACACCATCCTAAATTAGATTGTAAGCTCCCTTGCCCATTCACAGGCTTACATAGACCAATGACACCATCCTAATTAGATTGTAAGCTCTCTTGCCCATTCACACCTAATTAGAGTGCAAGCTCCTTGGCTCTGTGTACTCTGCTGTCACATGGATAGAGTGCAAGCTTTGACATCTCTCATTCTGCAACATTTAGGAGTTTAGAAACAATGTAAAAGAGAATAAAACACATGTGAAACAATGTAACAAGAAGACAAGATGAACAGTGAGATGACAGATGCCCCCAGCAGCCTGGTATCACAGAGCCCTGGCATGTCAGGCAGTGGGGGGCGCCTCTTACCTCTCTCATTAGCACAGACATTGCCCATTCACTGTGTATTCCCTGTGCAGACACCAGACAGCCTCCTCCTCCAGCATCCAGCACCCTGTCCTGTGCCCACCATCCTCTGGCACTTCTACAGCAGGGTACAGCAGGGTGATGATGACAGTGCTGGCCGCATGTGGCAGGGCTGCTTACTATGATTACTGGGGTGTGTGTGTTTTCCCTGTGTTGTATGAGCAGCTCTCAGGGCTGGTGCATGTGTCTGTGGAGAGGGAGCTGTGCAGAGCTGGAGCGGACACTCATTGCTGGAGCTGCCAGCAGCCAACTTTAGGGATCATCAGGTTTTTTGGCAGCTCAGCAAGTGGGAGGAGAGAGTGACGTCACTGCGCGCCCCCCTCCTTAGGTTCTAGTGCGCATGTGCGGAGTACTGCAGGACGGGGGATGGGGATGGAGGGGTGCGGGCAGGGGGACGGCGGCTCGGTGCCGGTACGGTGCACACCGGACCGTGCATCTGTATAATAAGCTTTACACACTGCTTATTAACGGGGACAGCGGCTGATACAACCCCCGGGGATGCTCTACATGGTGGGGGGGGGCAGAAGATCTGCCATTGACATAGAATCATAGGAGCTGATTATAAGAAAACGGGGGTTCTGCCCTCTCCAATACATCATGCTCCCAATTACAGTCAGAGCGCCCCCTAGCCGGCAGTACTTCATAAATATTGCCCCCTGTACCACTGGCACCTAGGTTACCCCTATAGATAGTACCAGCCATGGGGCAACAAATACCTGCTAGTTCTCCTTTGACTATCGCCAGCTGTAGAATACTGTGTGGCAGGGGGTCTACATCTCCACCATATAGTCCAAAGTGTGACCCCCCCTGAACAATAACAACTGGAGATGCCAATAATGGCAGCTATAGTGTCTCCCCCCAAGGTCTCCTTTACAAAATGTTAAGTACTTCCTCAACACGATCGTCTACATTTCCCCCGTCAATAATGCTAACCGTGGAGTGCCCCCTGATTATTAGCTGCCAGAGGTCTCAGTGCCAAGTAGAGAGTGCCCCCTGATTATTAGCTGCCAGAGGTCTCAGATAGTGCCAAGTAGAGAGTGCCCCCTGATTATTAGCTGCCAGAGGTCTCAGATAGTGCCAGGTAGAGAGTGCCCCCTGATTATTAGCTGCCAGAGGTCTCAGATAGTGCCAAGTAGAGAGTGCCCCCTGATTATTAGCTGCCAGAGGTCTCAGATAGTGCCAGGTAGAGAGTGCCCCCTGATTATTAGCTGCCAGAAATCTCTGCCAGGTAGAGAGTGCCCCCTGATTATTAGCTGCCAGAGGTCTCACATAGTGCCAGGTAGAGAGTGCCCCCTGATTATTAGCTGCCAGAGGTCTCAGTGCCAGGTAGAGAGTGCCCCCTGATTATTAGCTGCCAGAGGTCTCAGATAGTGCCAAATAGAGATTGCCCCCTGATTATTAGCTGCCAGAGGTCTCAGTGCCAGGTAGAGAGTGCCCCTGATTATTAGCTGCCAGAGGTCTCAGTGCCAGTAGAGAGTGCCCCCTGATTATTAGCTGCCAGAGGTCTCAGATAGTGCCAGGTGGAGAGTGCCCCCTGATTATTAGCTGCCAGAGGTCTCAGTGCCAGGTAGAGAGTGCCCCCTGATTATTAGCTGCCAGAGGTCTCAGATAGTGCCAAGTAGAGATTGCCCCCTGATTATTAGCTGTCAGAGGTCTCACATAGTGCCAGGTAGAGAGTGCCCCTGATTATTAGCTGCCAGAGGTCTCAGATAGTGCCAAGTAGAGTGCCCCCTGATTATTAGCTGCCAGAGGTCTCAGTGCCAGGTAGAGAGTGCCCCCTGATTATTAGCTGCCAGAGGTCTCAGTGCCAGGTAGAGAGTGCCCCCTGATTATTAGCTGCCAGAGGTCTCAGTGCCAGGTAGAGAGTGCCCCCTGATTATTAGCTGCCAGAGGTCTCAGTGCCAGGTAGAGAGTGCCCCTGATTATTAGCTGCCAGAGAGGTCTCAGATAGTGCCAGGTAGAGAGTGCCCCCTGATTATTAGCTGCCAGAGGTCTCAGTGCCAGGTAGAGAGTGCCCCCTGATTATTAGCTGCCAGAGAGGTCTCAGATAGTGCCAGATAGAGAGTGCCCCCTGATTATTAGCTGCCAGAGGTCTCAGTGCCAGGTAGAGAGTGCCCCCTGATTATTAGCTGCCAGAGAGGTCTCAGATAGTGCCAGGTAGAGAGTGCCCCCTGATTATTAGCTGCCAGAGGTCTCAGATAGTGCCAGGTAGAGAGTGCCCCCTGATTATTAGCTGCCAGAGGTCTCAGTGCCAAGTAGAGAGTGCCCCTGATTATTAGCTGCCAGAGGTCTCAGATAGTGCCAGGTAGAGAGTGCCCCCTGATTATTAGCTGCCAGAGGTCTCGCATAGTGCCAGGTAGAGAGTGCCCCCTGATTATTAGCTGCCAGAGGTCTCAGATAGTGCCAAATAGAGATTGCCCCCTGATTATTAGCTGCCAGAGGTCTCAGTGCCAGGTAGAGAGTGCCCCCTGATTATTAGCTGCCAGAGGTCTCAGATAGTGCCAGGTGGAGAGTGCCCCCTGATTATTAGCTGCCAGAGGTCTCAGTGCCAGGTAGAGAGTGCCCCCTGATTATTAGCTGCCAGAGGTCTCAGATAGTGCCAAGTAGAGATTGCCCCCTGATTATTAGCTGTCAGAGGTCTCACATAGTGCCAGGTAGAGAGTGCCCCTGATTATTAGCTGCCAGAGGTCTCAGATAGTGCCAAGTAGAGTGCCCCCTGATTATTAGCTGCCAGAGGTCTCAGTGCCAGGTAGAGAGTGCCCCCTGATTATTAGCTGCCAGAGGTCTCAGTGCCAGGTAGAGAGTGCCCCCTGATTATTAGCTGCCAGAGGTTCTCAGTGCCAGGTAGAGAGTGCCCCCTGATTATTAGCTGCCAGAGGTCTCAGTGCCAGGTAGAGAGTGCCCCCTGATTATTAGCTGCCAGAGAGGTCTCAGATAGTGCCAGGTAGAGAGTGCCCCTGATTATTAGCTGCCAGAGGTCTCAGTGCCAGGTAGAGAGTGCCCCCTGATTATTAGCTGCCAGAGAGGTCTCAGATAGTGCCAGATAGAGAGTGCCCCCTGATTATTAGCTGCCAGAGGTCTCAGTGCCAGGTAGAGAGTGCCCCCTGATTATTAGCTGCCAGAGAGGTCTCAGATAGTGCCAGGTAGAGAGTGCCCCTGATTATTAGCTGCCAGAGGTCTCAGATAGTGCCAGGTAGAGAGTGCCCCCTGATTATTAGCTGCCAGAGGTCTCAGATAGTGCCAAGTAGAGAGTGCCCCCTGATTATTAGCTGCCAGATGTCTCAGGTAGTGCCAGGTAGAGAGTGCCCCCTGATCAATAGCTGCCAGAGGTCTCACATAGTGCCAGGTAGAGAGGGCCCCCTGATTATTAGCTGCCAGAGGTCTCAGATAGTGCTAGGTAGAGAGTGCCCCCTGTTCAACAGCTGCCAGAGATCTCACATAGTGCTAAGTAGAGAGTGCCCCCTGATTATTATCTGCCAGAAGTCTCAGTACCAGGTAGAGTGTGCCCCCTGATCAATAGCTGCCAGAGGTCTCACATAGTGCTAGGTAGAGCGTGCCCCCTGATTAATAACTGCCAGAGGTCTCAGATAGTGCCAGGTAGAGAGTGCCCCCTGATCAATAGCTGCCAGTGGTTTCAGACGTTGCCAGGTAGAGAGTGCCCCCTGATTATTAGCTGCCAGAAGTCTCAGTACCAGGTAGAGAGTGCCCCCTGATCAATAGCTGCCAGAGGTCTCACAAAGTGCTAGGTAGAGAGTGCCCCCTGATTAATAACTGCCAGAGGTCTCAGATAGTGCCAGTTAGAGAGTGCCCCCTGATCAATAGCTGCCAGAGGTCTCAGACATTGCCATGTAGAGAGTGCCCCTGATTATTAGCTGCCAGAAATCTCTGCCAGGTAGAGAGTGCCCCCTGATTATTAGCTGCCAGAAGTCTCAGTGCCAGGTAGAGAGTGCCCCCTGATCAATAGCTGCCAGAGGTCTCAGATAGTGCCAGGTAGAGAGTGCCCCCTGATCAATAGCTGCCAGAGGTCTCAGATAGTGCCAGGTAGAGATTGCCCCCTGATCAACAGCTGCCAGAGGACTCACATAATGCCAGGTAGAGAGTGCCCCCTGATTAATAACTGCCAGAGGTCTCAGATAGTGCCAGGTAGAGAGGGCCCCCTGATTATTAGCTGCCAGAAGTCTCAGTGCCAGGTAGAGAGTGCCCCCTGATCAATAGCTGCCAGAGATCTCACATAGTGCTAGGTAGAGAGTGCTCCCTGATTATTATCTGCCAGAAGTGTCAGTACCAGATAGAGAGTGCCTCCTGATCAATAGCTGCCAGAGGTCTCACATAGTGTCAGGTAGAGAGTGCCCCCTGATCAATAGCTGCCAGAGGTTTCAGACGTTGCCAGGTAGAGAGTGCCCCTGATTATTAGCTGCCAGAAGTCTCAGTACCAGGTAGAGAGAGCCCCCTGATCAATAGCTGCCAGAGGTCTCACAAAGTGCTAGGTAGAGAGTGCCCCCTGATTAATAACTGCCAGAGGTCTCAGATAGTGCCAGGTAGAGAGGGCCCCCTGATTATTAGCTGCCAGAAGTCTCAGTGCCAGGTAGAGAGTGCCCCCTGATCAATAGCTGCCAGAGATCTCACATAGTGCTAGGTAGAGAGTGCTCCCTGATTATTATCTGCCAGAAGTGTCAGTACCAGATAGAGAGTGCCTCCTGATCAATAGCTGCCAGAGGTCTCACATAGTGTCAGGTAGAGAGTGCCCCCTGATCAATAGCTGCCAGAGGTTTCAGACGTTGCCAGGTAGAGAGTGCCCCTGATTATTAGCTGCCAGAAGTCTCAGTACCAGGTAGAGAGAGCCCCCTGATCAATAGCTGCCAGAGGTCTCACAAAGTGCTAGGTAGAGAGTGCCCCCTGATTAATAACTGCCAGAGGTCTCAGATAGTGCCAGTTAGAGAGTGCCCCTGATCAATAGCTGCCAGAGGTCTCAGACGTTGCCATGTAGAGAGTGCCCCCTGATTATTAGCTGCCAGAAATCTCTGCCGGGTAGAGAGTGCCCCCTGATTATTAGCTGCCAGGGGTCTCAGTGCCAGGTAGAGAGTGCCCCCTGATCAATAGCTGCCAGAAGTCTCAGATAGTGCCAGATAGAGAGTGCCCCCTGATCAACAGCTGCCAGATGTCTCACATAGTGCCAGGTAGAGAGTGCCCCCTGATTAATAACTGCCAGAGGTCTCAGATAGTGCCAGGAAGAGAGTGCCCCCTGATTATTAGCTGCCAGAGGTCTCAGTGCCAGGTAGAGAGTGCCCCCTGATCAATAGCTGCCAGAGGTCTCACATAGTGCCAGGTAGAGAGTACCGCCCTGATTAATAACTGCCAGAGGTCTCAGATAGTGCCAGGCAGAGAGTGCCCCCTAATTATTAGCTGCCAGAAGTCTTAGTGCCAGGTAGAGAGTGCCCCCTGATCAATAGCTGCCAGAGGTCTCAGATAGTGCCAGGTAGAGAGTGCCTCCTGATTAATAGCTGCCAGAGGTCTTATACAGTTGTGCTCAAAAGTTTACATACCCCTGCAGATTTTTTGCTTTCTTGTCCTTTTTTCAGAGAATATGAATGATAACACAAAACCTTTTTTTTTCCATTCATGGTTAGTGGTTGGGTGAAGCCATTTATTGTCAAACTACTGTGTTTTCTCTTTTTAAATCATAATGATGACCAAAAACATCCAAATGACCCTTATCAAATGTTCACATACCCCAGCTTTTAATACAGTGTATTGCCCCCTCTATCATCAATGAGAGCTTGAAGTCTTTTGTGGTAGTTTTGGATGAGGCTTTTTATGTTCTATGATGGTAAAGCTGCCCATTCTTCTTGGCAAAAAGCCTCCAGTTCCTGTAAATTCCTGGGCTTTCTTACATGAGCTGCATGCTTGGGGTCTGCAGAGTGGCTCAATGATATTGAAGTCAGGAGACTGAGATGGCCACTCCCGAGCCTTCCCTTTGTTCTGCTGTAGCCAATGATAGGTCGACTTGGCCTTATGTTTTCAGATCGTTGTCATGTTAGAACGTCCAAGTACGTCCCATGCGCAGCTTCTGGCTGATAAGTGCAAATTTGCCTCCAGTATTTGCTGATAACGTGCTGCATTCATCTCTCCTTCAACTCTGACCAAGTTTCCTGTGCTTTTGTAGCTCACACATCCTCACATCATCAGTGATCCACCTCCATGCTCTACAGTTGGAATGGTGATCCTTTCATCATAGGCCTTGTTGACACATCTCAAATGTAACATTTATGATTTTGACTAAAAAGTTTGATTTTATTCTCATCACTCCAAATTACCTTTACTAGACGTTTGGAGGTTTGTCTCTGTGCTGTTTGGCATATTGTAGGCAAGATACTTTGTGGCATTTGCGCAGTAATGACTTTCTTCTGGCAACTTAACCATGCAGCCCATTTTTCTTCAAGTCTCTCCTTATTGTACATCTTGAAACAGCCACACCGCTAGTTTTCAGTGAGTCCTGTATTTCAGCTGATTTTATTTGTGGGTTTTTCTTTGCTTCCCGAACAATGTTCCTGGCAGTTGTGGCAGACATTTTTGCTGGTATACCTGATCATGGTTTGGTTTTTACAGAGCCCCTGATTTTCCATTTGTTAATCACAGTTTGAACACTGTTGACGGCATTATCAATTCCTTGGATATCTTTTTGTATCCCCTTCCTGTTTTATACAGTTCAGCCTGTGTGATTTCACAAAGTGATTTCATTAAAGAGGACTTGTCACCCCCCCCAAAGATTTCAATCTAAAGGCAGCACTGAATGCTGCATGTATGCTGCATTCAGGCAAGGGGTCCCCCATGTGTTTCTGATGTATAAATCATTAAATGCAGCCTTTTAAAATGTGTAAAACAAAGTCAGGAGGGCATAACCAGCTCCAGATGAGTCAGCTCCTTCTCTGGGGGCTATTCCTGCCCCCTGCTTCTCTGTTCCTCCCTCTCCTCACCGCCTCCTTGATGCCTGTCATGTCTCATCGCTCTGCGCCTGCGTCTCCTTGTGCTACCTCACGTAGGCGCAGAGCGAGGTGATGCTATTGTCGGTTCCGTGCTCATGTCCCGCCTCCCGCCCTGACAGCAGCACTTGTTCCCGCACTGCTCCATGTATAACACGGAGCAGGGCATGAACAAGTGCTGACGTCAGGGCTCTGGACTTCATTTCTCCCACACATCCCGCACTGGCAACAAACACGGTGGAGAAGTGGGTCTTCTCCTCTCTAGCAACTGCATCTTCAACCCAATTCCTCCTCCCTCCCTTATCCTCTCATCTTTTGAAGCGCACTCTGTCCGTATCTACTCTCCTTCCAACCTCCAAGTGGCCGTTATTTATCGACCACCAGGTCCGACCACTACCTTCTTTGACTAATTCTCCATCTGGCTCCTATACTTTCTATCCACTGACATTCCCACCATCATAATAGGCGACTTCAACATCCCCATTGACACCCATCAGTCAACAGCCTCCAAACTACTGTCACTTGCCTCATCCTTTGTCCTCTCTCAATGGTCCTCCACAGCCACCCACACAGACGGACATACACTAGACCTCATCTTTACCCGCCTCTGCTCCTTAACTAAACCCACAACCTCCCCTCTCCACCTCTCTGACCACCATATACTTACCTTTCATCCTCGTCCTCCACATTTGCAACCCATGTCCACCAACTCGCACACCCTCGCAGAAACCTCACACATCTTGACACTCACACACTCTCCAACACCATTTTACCGCTATCATCCATATCCTCACTCCATGACACAGATAATGCCACAGCTTTCTATAACTCTACACTCACATCAGCTATTGATGCAGTTGCCTCTCTCATTCATGGCAGATCTCGACAAACCAACAGAACAACACTGGCACACAGACACCACTAAAAATCTCCGGCGAGCAGCTAGGGTTGCAAAGCGGTGCTGGAAGAAAACACACAGGAAGACTACACAGCATTCAAACAAGCACTTCTCAAATTCAGGTCAGCACTTACAACCACTAAACAGAATTACTTCATTACCCTCATGTCCTCTTTGTCCCACAACCCCAGGCAGTTATTCAACACATTCAACTCCTTCCTCCGCCCCCCACTGCCCCCTCTTATTTCTCGTATCTCTGCAGAAGACTTTGCAAGATACTTCACCAACAAGATCGACCAGATCAGACAAGTCTTTGCTACCCAACCACCACAACCCCCATGTATACCAGACCACTCCCCTCCCCCACTAACCCTCCTCCCCTCCTTCACTGAAGGAGAACTTGCACACCTCCTCTCCAGATCGCACCTCACCACTTGTGCACTGGACTCCATCCCACCTCCTCCCCAACCTCACCACAATACTTATCCCAGACCTAACCCACCTCTTCAAACTATCATTAACCTCTCGTACCTTTCCTTCTGCTTTCAAACATGCAACAATTACACCTATCTTAAAGAATCCATCCCTTGACCTCACTTCTACATCCAGCTACCGACCTATATCCCTGCTTCTGTTCGCTTCCAAACTTCTCGTAAAGCATGTCCACACTGTACTCTCATCCCACCTCTCATCCAATTCTCTCTTTGATGACCTTCAATCCGGCTTCCGCCCCCATCACTCCACTGAAACTGCACTGACCAAAATTACTAACGACTTACGGCCAAAGCTAACAGTCAGTTCTCCGTACTCCTCCTTCTAGACCTGTTCTCTGCATTCAACACAGTCAACCACTACCTCTTATTACAAATCCTCTCTTCCTTGGTATCACTGACCTTGCCCTCTCCTGGATCTTCTCCTACCTTTCCAACCACACATTTAGTGTCTCCCACTCCCAGACGACCTCGTCGCCCCATCTCCTCACTGTTGGGGTCCCGCAAGGCTCTGCCCTGGGACCCCTCCTTTTTTCAATCTGTACTTTTGGTCTGGGACAACTCATAAAGTCCCATGGCTTCCAGTATCACCTGTACGCTGATGACACTCAGATCTACCTCTCTGGCTCAGACGTCACCTCTCTGCTGTCCAGAATCCCAGAGTGTTTATCAGCCATATCCTCCTCCTTCTCCTCTCGCTTACTAAAACTCAATGTAGACAAAACCAAACTCATCACCTTTCCTCCATCTCACACAACTTCCTTACCAGACTTCTCTATCACAATAAATGACATCACACTTTCCCCTGTACCCGATGTCCGCTGCCTCGGAGTAACACTTGACTCTGCCTTGTCCTTCAAAGCGCAAATCCAAGCCCTTGACACCTCTTGCAGCTTCAAACTCAAAAATATTTCCAGAATCCGTCACTTCCTCAACCCTCAATCTGCTAAACTACTAGTGCATGCCCTCATCATCTCCCATCTTGACTACTGCAACCATTTCCTCTGTGGCCTCTCTACTAACACTCTTGCACATCTCCAATATGTCCTTAACTCTGCTGCCCAACTAATCCACCTCTCTCCTCGCTATTCCTCCACTTCTCCCCTCTGCAAATCCCTCCACTGGCTCCCAATTCACTAGCGTATCCAATTCAAACTACTAACATTGCATATAACTCTGAACTATTCTACCGATTTCATCCAACATACAGACATAGAACAGGGGCGGGAAACCATTTTTCTGCCGAGGGCCATTTGGAAATTTCTACAATCCTTCGGAGACCGCACAAAATTATCAACTTGAAAATTACCCGCTATATTTGGTTAAACAATCAACTCACCCCTGCTGTGGTGGCTGGAGCTGCTTCTCTTTGGCGTGGGTGATATTGGTCATGTTGCTTCTCTACTGCTTTTCCAGGTTTGATAGAGCCCTAGACATCACAGGAGAGGCTGGGGGCTTATACCTCAGTCTCACTGAGGGGGCCGAGGCTGGGGCATAGAAATCACTGGGGAGCTGGATTTAAAGGGTACAAAACAGAAAAAAACTGCACAGCACTCACAGACAAAATGTTAACTGGTGCCAGCAGGGACGCTGGGTCAAATAACTAGAAAAAAGTTCTCTGCAGCACTCAGCTACTACCAATGATGTACATATGCTAACAAGCTATGTATATTTGAGAAAAAAGTTTAAAAACTTACGTTTTTTTCAAAAAACTCAAAATCTTATTTTTTTATTTCTGAAGTTCTTGGTACACACATTGGCCAATGTCTGTTTGCTCATTAACTGCGACAAAGTGACTTCAGGTCTGATGAGTCCTACGCTGATATCCCTATCCTCCTTGTCCAGCTCACATTTTGTCTGTGAGTGCTGTGCAGTTTTTTTCTGTTTTGTATCTTATGGAGTTGCTGGCTCCATGCTGCAATTTGCACCCTCATCACCTACAGGTGATCTAGGGTCGAGATGGAGTCTGCCCACTGAGAAGTGGGGGGGGGGGACAAGGAGGATAGGGATATCAGCGTAGGACTCATCAGACCTGAAGTCACTTTGTCGCAGTTGATGAGCAAACAGACATTGGCCAATGTGTGTACCAAGAACTTCAGAAATAAAGAAATAAGATTTTGAGTTTTTTGAAAAAAACGTAAGTTTTTAAACTTTATTCTCAAATATACATAGCTTGTTAGCACATGTACATCATTGGATTTAAAGAGTAGACAGTTGGCCTGGGGGCCACAAAAAGTCATCAAGGGCCGCATTCAGCCCTGGGGCTTGAGGTTCTCCACCCCTGACATAGAAGCAGCACTCGGTACTAAATGGAAACAGTTTTGAACTATCTGTAGTGACGTCCACGCCCCCATGACTGAAATACAAGGCTGCCGAAAGGAATAAAGTTCCTTTCCTTCCAGTAGCAAGGGTTGGCATGTGGTGGCTGCACGGCGTCAGAACGTGATTAACCCCATATCTGCAGGTTAATAGCATTCTTTTACACAACAGGTTCCCTTTAAATACAGTCTTAATATATTAGCTGCTAATATTCTTGGTTGGTGCTGATGCAGATGAGTTTGTCATCAGAGGCAGCAACCGAGATCATAAAGTATCACTTCATTATACTAGGAGCTTTGTCATCTCAATCTCTGCCTATGCAGAGCACAGCAGCCAATGACAAACTTATCTCCAGTGCTGCACTTTGCATGGGCTGCAGGGCTGTAATATGAGGAGGCGCCTGCTAGCAATGCATATTTAAGGGGAACGGGACAGCATTTTGTGCCCCATAATACCTGGTGGGACTGCTCCCGTGGCCCCCTCTCCAACACTATAATAGTGGATGACTTTGTCTTTACTGATAATAGTCTTGAAGTTCCCTAATTACTTTCTTTAAGATTTTACACTGGGTTTGATGGTATATTGTCGTCTTTACAAATAGTGGAAAAATTGTACGAAGATGTTGAGGCATTTCGAAAACAAATTTTCATGGACCGAAATAGGTAATTCAAGCAAATAGAGGTTTTCTGTGTTTAGCTTCAGTGCATTACAGATGGAGGTCTAGAAGATAGTTAGTCACTATTACACGGAGTACAAAAGTACACAAAAACGCTTGTTACCACTACAGATTTATTTTAAAGGGGTTGTCCTGTATTTAAAAAAGAAACTAATGGGGAAGTGGAAAATAAATTGTGACAAATCTGCCGTCACTCTTGGTGATCCCCACTAGTCTTTTTTTTATTTTTCCTGCAAAGTTGACATGAAGTAAATTCTCACCATCACTGCAGTCTATGTTGTTAATTACTGCCTGTTCACATTAGCTTCTGTATATCTGCAGTAGCCCACCAGAAGATTCACAAGGTAAGCAGTTTTGAAATATCATTGACTGTGACTATTGATTACTAGCTCCAGTGATCCCAACTAGTCTGTGTTTATTTTCCTTACAAGATGACTTGAAGTAAATCCTCACAACCACTAATTTCTAATGTTGTCGACCACAGCTGTCAATTAATAGTCACAATTAATCAATAATACTACAAAACTGCTTACCTGGTGAATCTTGTGCTGGGCTACTGTAGATAAAGAGAAGCTAATGTGAACAGGCAGAGCAAAAGATAATGGATGTACAAGTCGACAGCTTTAACATTGTCCAGATTTCATATACACAACACTATGCCATAGTTTCAAGCAATTAAAGGGACTCTGTCAGGTTAATTTTCAGTATGATACTAATATTACCCTTGAATAGTGCCTGGGAAAGCCTGTTAAAAACATGTAAAATCATTATTCTACCCTTTGTAGTTTCCTTGTTATAAGCATTTTCAGACCCTGCAGGTAGCTTGTATATTAGTCCTGTCCATTACTTTTCCAGGCGATTAGTTCGGCTGCTGTATAAGTATTATTTAAATATCCATACCACCCAAGCTGGTGTTCTGTCCCTCTCTGTGCTTGGAGGGGTGAGGTGTGTTGTGCTGTACTGTGTGCTATCTGTAAGATTTCTATTATACAAGAACATTGGTTTTCCTGTAGACATGCAATGTGTGTATCTGCTGAGCAAATTATCAAATTGTCTTATAATCACATAGAAATATCTCAGACTGCACCCTTAGGGTACCTTTACACGCGGCTACATTTCTAGGGTGGCTACAGGTAACTTACTGGTTGCAGTGAAATCATGGAGAGATTATTCCATTTGTACACAGCAACAAGATAGAACCTTGTCTCCATGATTTCACTGCAACCAGTAAGTTACCTGTAGCCACCCTAGAAACGTAGCCGCGTGTAAAGGTACCCTAAGGGTACCTTTACACGCGTCCACTTTTGGCTGCGATCGGAGGCAATTTCGCCCTCAACCTAAGGCGATGTGTCGTCCCAGAAGTTCCCACACCAACAGTGGGAAACATCCAGTTGACTCCCGACGCCACTTCACACGCCGCAATCCCCAAAGGAAATGCGGGCGTACATGTTCTGCGCTGCAAGAACATAGGCGTGACAGACTTGTGTATTCTGCGCCCCAAACACGCTGATTAGACAACGCAATAGCGTTATGATTGGCCAGCCTACACATAAGACATATTAAACATTTTGTGAATCCCAAGTCTAGTATCTTTAAACTGAAGATTAGTATTCTCCTAGATTCGATCCACCCAGAAAGGAAGAGGGAAACTCAGGCTTCCCCAGAACCTCTTGGACCTCTTGTTCTAGTTAAAGTATGTGTGGATTTATAATAACAAAAATGTCATATATTTTTTTGTAATTAGTGCTAAGATAGTTAAACCATTGAGGTGATTACCAATATGATACTTTTTTCTTATTTTCTACCATACACATGGTCTGTATTTATCTACATATTTTAGGGGCTGGCGGTGCTGCGCTCACATTGCGGCTCCCCTCCGCAGAACGCTGTGGGCGTACATGTTCTGCGCTGCAAGAACATAGGCGTGACAGACTTGTGTGTTCTGCGCCCCAAACACGCTGATTAGACAACGCAATAGCGTTATGATTGGCCAGCCTACACAGGAAGGCTGGCTAATACATGACGCCATTGCAATTGTGTAGTGTGAATAGACAGCTCTTCAAATATGTCGCCCTGTGAAGGAACAGCCAATGGAAACACAGTAGCAACCACCAATCATCGCTGGGGGGGGCGGTCTCCAGCACACTGTGGCACGCCTCCGGAAATCAGTGGGCGATGCTGATTCCATCCCTATCGCTCCTTCACACGCCAAAAGCCGGGAATTTCCCCTTCATGGTTGCCTCTGGTTTTAGGAGCAGTGCAGTGAAATCGCAACCGGGTCAACTTTTAAAAACACCACCGGGTTCCCCAAATACACGCCGCAATTTTAGTAGCAATTTCATGGCGACGGTGACGGGGCTCCGGATTGCCTCTCAGTTTTCACACCCCAGTTGCGGCGTGTAAAGGTACCCTAAGGGTACCTTTACACGCCGCAATATCTTGTGGGAATCCTGACGGCAATATGTCGCCTAAAACTATCCCGTCAAATTGCCTCCCAGTTGCGGCGTTTAATTGGGGAATCTGGCGGCGATAAATCACCTGTCACCTGGTTCCTGATTTCAGAGCACTATTCCAAAATCAGAGGCAATCATGAAGGCGAGATTTCCGGTTTTTGGCGTGTGATAGGGCGATAGTGATAGAATCTGCGTCACCTATTGAGTTCCCGTAGGCATGCCACAGCGTGCTGGAGTTCGCGCCCCGCCTGCGATGATTGGTGGTGGCTACTGTCTTCCCATTGGCTGACAGTTGACAGGGCGCCATATTTGAAGAGCTGTCCGTTCAGCAACACACATCTTCAATTGCGTCATGTATTAGCGAGCCTTCCAGAGCAGGCTGACAAATCGTAACACTGTTGTGTTGTTCAATGAGCGCGTATGGGCGCGGTGTAAACCACTGTGGCACGCTTATCTCCTCGCAGCACTGAATATGTACACCCACATTCCTTTGGGGATTGTGGCGTGTGATGCGGCGAGGGAAGTCGACCGGATTGGTTCCCTGTGGGTGAGGCGATTTCCGGGACGACACATCGCCTTAGGTTGAGGGCGAAATTGCGGCGTTTAATGGCGCCATCGGCGATCTGAGGCGACCATGAAAAACGTGCACGAGAATGTTAGATCGCCTCATATCGCCACCAGATATTGCGACGTGTAAAGGTACCCTAAGAGCACACACCTCTTCCCCCCTTTTCTCTGCTCTGCAATGAGTCACAGCATACAGATCGTAGGAGGGCAGGGATGTACAGATGCATGAATATTCATTCCTTGGGGAGTGGGCAGCAGAGCTCACTGATTTGTAGAAGGAATTAAATCTTTTATTTTGAAGTATACAGAGTATAGGAGGGAAGTATAAATAATAGAAACACATGAATAGAGCGAGCTTAGAGAAAGTAATTAAACAATGATAGCAGTTACATATGAATTTTTGATCTGTCAGATTCCCTTTAATAAATACTTGAGCTCCAGTATTTATACACACATATGAAGCACAAGGTACTCAGTTAACATTTTTTATCAAAAGTGTATAAGCCATTCATCATCAGTGACAAGGTGACCTCATTGATTGGACCTTCACTCTGTTATCTTTCATGTCATACCCCATATGTTTGATTTACCTTGAAGTGCACTTATCTCAGCACCACCAGAATGTCAGGGTGAAGGGGAGAGAATTAAATGGCTCAGACATATTAAACATTTTGTGAATCCTAAGTCTAGTATCTTTAAACTGAAGATTAGTATTCTCCTAGATTCGATCCAACCCAGAAAGGAAGAGGGAAACTCAGGCTTCCCCAGAACCTCTTGGACCTCTTGTTCTAGTTAAAGTATGTGTGGATTTATAATAACAAAAATGTCATATATTTTTTTGTAATTAGTGCTAAGATAGTTAAACCATTGAGGTGATTACCAATATGATACTTTTTTCTTATTTTCCACCATACACATGGTCTGTATTTATCTACATATTTTAGGGGCTGGCGGTGCTGCGCTCACATTGCGGCTCCCCTCCGCAGAACGCTGCAGAGGGGAATGCTAATGTGAAAGCACCCTTAGCGATGAGTGAACCAGACTTTGAAGTTCAGAAGTTCAAACAGGAATGGTGTCAACGGTCCGCGCTGCTGCTTCAAATAATGTACTCGAAAAGCATTGCTTTCTCCATCTCCTTCTTTATTCCTCCAAGGAATAACACCATTCCTGTTTGAACTTCTGATTTTCCAGCGGTTGCAAGGTGGTGGAGGTTCTGCAGCAGCTGCCATCTAAAGCCTCAAGCTGGTTGTGGGTTTCACAACCTGAAAAGGTGAGTGGGACTCATTGCAACCATCGTGAATTGTGTGTCTCTTGTGATAAGGCACAATCTGCCCTCTTGTGTCTCCTTTGTTTATCATAAACTTTGAAGTTCGACATTCATGCCAAACACAGACTTTAAAAAAAATCTCAGGGTTCAGAGTTTGGGTGCTTTACATATGCAAATCACTGGAGCGAGCTTCGCTGTGCTCGGGTACACTCAGTTCTTGGGTACACTCAGTGCTTGGGTACACTCAGTGCTCGGACTCAGTGCTCGGGTACACTCAGTGCTCGGGTACTCTCAGTGCTGGCCTAGTGCTCGGGTACACTCAGTGCTCGGCCCAGTGTGAGCCGCTTGGAGTGTTTTAATGGCTACACTGGGGTTTACAAGCAGCATTATTAGTTGTAGGGTGTACAAAAAACAAGAAAATGACAAAACGCCACCCTCCCTCCTCCAGAAGTGCTTTGTTTATGGCTGGCTTTATGAAGGATGGAGAGCCAAACTGCCTAATCAGTGACTTCCAGTGAGGTTCAGGTCAAGTTTGGGTCCAGAACAGAACTTTAAAGAGGACCTGTCACCAAACCACACATGGTGATCTAATCAAGGCACTGGATGCAGCATGTCTGCAGCATGCAGACAAGGGGTCCCCAGCACTTGAGCAGCCCTGTACCCCGAGATAATACAGTTAGAAAACTTACATGCTACAGCCACTAAGGAGGTGGCTAGGGGCTGCAGCCAAGGGCAGATTCACACCCACGTGCATGTGTAATCTGCCCACACTGCCAATCATTCTCTCCCTGTCTGCAGCATTTAAACTGAGGGTTTTTTCTCTTCTCCCGTGTAGCCCCGCCCCTGGTAGACTTTCTGGGAGAGAGAAAAAAAACTCTGTTTAAATGCAGACAGGGAGAGAATGATTGGCAGTGGTGGGCAGATTACACATGCAGGGGGTGTGAATCTGCCCTTGGCTGCAGCCCCTAGCCACCTCCTTAGTGGCTGTAGCATGTAAGTTTTCTAAGTGTATTATCTCGGGGTACAGGGCTGCTCAAGTGCTGGGTGACCCCTTGCCTGCATGCTGGAGACATGCTGTATCCAGTGCTGTAATTAGATCACCATGCCTGGTTTGGTGACAGGTCCTCTTTAAAGTCTGGCTGAACCACTAGAAACCAAACTTCCACATATCTCTACTATTGGTGACTTATCTCCCTTAAAGCGAATCTGTCATCAGCTTTTTGCTACCCCATCTGAGAGCAGCATGGATAGACAAAGAGATTCTGAATTCAATGATGCATCACTTAGTTTACTGGGATCAGCAGTCCTGACACAGTTTTTAGATTTAGCAATGCACCTGGCTGTCTATGTATAATATCTATAGACAGTGAGCTGCTAATCACAGCAGGGGGCGTGTCAGACTAGCTGACTTTTAGCAGAGCTAGTCTAGCAATGATCTCCTGAAGATAAAAAAAAAACATTCCAGGTAAGATACAACACGATGTGATAATACTGAAGATGCATCACTGAAATCTGTGTGTTAAGGCTGGCTTCACATTTGCGTATGGGAAGGCAGCGTTTTGCTGCGTTCCCATACGCAGTTAAACGCATGCGCACTGCGTTCCTATGTTTAACATAGGAACGCATGGTGCCTGCGTTTGCTGCATTCGGGTGCGGATGCGGACGATATCTGCTGCTTCCGGTGTCCAGCATCCGCACCCGGGACGCAGCATGTTGGGTTTTTTTGTGCGTTTGGGGAGCTTGGACAATCAGCAAGCGTCCCCAAGCGTACAAAAAAAGCATTGTCTTCAATGGGTCCGCAGTGTCCTCTGCATGACACAGCAGGAGAACGCTGCGGACCCATTGAAAAATCTCCCGGTGGCCGCCGGTGATGTCACAGGAGCTCACCGACGGCCACCGGGAGATCAGCTGACCCTCTGCTGTCCTCCTTCTCCCCGCCGCCTGTAATCTCATAGCGATGTCGGCGGGGAGAACAGCTGATCTGAAAGCTGTTTGAATCTTCCCGCGCCGACATCTCCTCACAGTGTCGGGCGGGAAGATTCAAACAGCTCTCAGATCAGCTGTTCTCCCCGCCGACAGTCCCGGAGCTTACCGGCGGCCGGGGGGCGGAGATCTCCGGCGCTGATCTCCGCCTCCGGCCCGCCCCCGGACAGCGCCGATTGGCTGCCGGGCTCCATAGTGATGTGTCCGCAGGCGGACATTATCCGCTGCGGACACATCAAAGTGTCCCTGCTTCTGACAGCGTTTGTGTCTGCATGCCATCAGCATGCAGACACAAACGCTAATGTGAAGCCAGCCTTAATCCCTATAGCATGCTGTCTTCAGATTACATAACAATTACCTGTTGACAGATTCCCTTTAAGAACAAAATGTTTGGGCATGCTGAAATTCAACAGCCTGATTGCTGGAAGTCTGGACAGTCACTACACATTAGATGATTTGGTGGTCCTTCTGAAATGTTTAGTATAATGTAGTTAGCCACCTTAGTATCTAATTAGAAAGTCTTTCACATTAGGTTTCCTTTATATTTATATTTTTGTTCTTTTCATTATCTGGCATCATTTTGCCTGTTTTTTTCTGTTAACCAATGAAGACAATTGAGCAACGGATGCTAAGAAAAGTCTTCCAAACTTCATTTTTTAGGCTGTATAAATCATATCAGGCTGTGTAATCTATATATTATGTTGGTTTGTATGTTCCCTTATTGTTCTACACAGGCAACATGAGATCGTTAAATATACAGTATACAAACCATTTTCAATATGCTTCTTTTCACATCAACACTTGTAAGCTTGGCTTCTCTTTACAAATTATTTCCATAAAAATAATTACAAATGCATGTAACAAATCACATTGCTGTCATTACTGTCTAGACCAGTGTTCCCTAACTCCAGTCCTGAAGAGCCACCAACAATGCAAGTTTTCAGGATTGTTAGGATTTTCTTAGTATTTCCTTAGTGATGGAATTTTTACCTGAACAATGCTCAGGAAATCCTGAAAACATGCAGTGTTGATGGCTCTTCAGGACTGTCAATACTTTTGGCCACAACTGTATATTATATATGTGGCACATCGCATTTCATCTTATAACAGCCTGAAGAAGGGTCCTGAGTTGTCTTGAAAGCTTGCTATTTGTTACCATCTTTTCAGTTGACCAGTAAAAGGTGTCGACCACATATGTTTCTACATATATTTGGGAATAACACTCTGTCAAGTTGGTATTTTTTGGCCAATATGACTATTTTGGTCAATCAGCATCTTTGTGGGCAAAACACACCTAGTCACATACTAGGGTCACCTTGCATGGATTATTAGACCCTGGTTGCCAAGTGTCATTACTACTGAGCAATGTATTGCTGACCCTGGAACTGGAGGGGTTAAATAGTAATTGAATTCCTCTTGAATGCTGGCATGAAGGTTGACCCTTTTCATTGCAGGCCACCCTGCCACAGTTGTGGTAATAACACTGGTGCCCTGTCATCTCAGACCCCTTCTGTTTTTGTTTTTCTGTATTTACTCTGGATAAACAGAGGTCTCTAAGTACAATGGCCCAGGCATCTGAAGACAAGCCCCCTATTCCTTATTGTTCAGACAGGGAGCTGATGGGGGAGGTCAGACAGAGCTGTCCAGAGCTTCTTTTCATTCCAGAAGATAGCTAAGATTTCAGATATGCAACTTTTGTGCTAAAAAGGCTCAAAGTATCTGTGACTGCCAATAACAGCCTGAATTAGAAGATTGATACAGACGTGTTTACTAAGCACAGATCACTTACCCGCTGGTGTTGGCTGATTGAGAAGAAACAGAGAATTTTTGCAGTATAATTAGATCTATAGTTTAAGGCCAAGAACAATTATATTTTGCAGTGTTAATTGACCTGTAAGGGTATGTGCACACGATCCGGATAGCTGCGTTTTGCATTCAGCGTTTTACCACTGTGTCCAAAATGCTGCGTTGTACAGTACAATCACAGCGGATGGATTTCTAGAAATCCCATGCTCACTGTGCTTCTCCTCTACGCAGCGTTATTTCAGCTGCGGTGCGGGTTTGCAGACCTGCTCATCTTCGCAGCATGTTCATTTAATGCTACGGAGTCGGGAGCAATCTCCTGCAGGTGAATGCAGGGAAAAGCCACCCTGCACTGAACATAGAAAGTGGGCACAAGGCGGCTGCGCTCTCCGTGCGTGCACCCACGGTTTCCCTCAGATCCGGAGGCGCTGCGTCCAACACGTAGTGCCTCCGGATTGTGTGCACATAGTCTAATTATGCTGATGATTGTCTACAGCTGAAAATCCTCAGTGAAATCTGCACTGGCAAAAATGCATCGAAATGTCTGGGTTGTAGATTTTATTGTTGATTTGCCACATTGTGTAGCAGATGGTGATGAGCGGAGTAGTAAGATACTCGGGTTCGGATAGCTCTAAAGGTACCTTTACACGCCGCGACTGTGGGGTAGCAACTGCCTGGCAATCAGGATTTTTGTCACAGTTGCCTTGAAATTGCTACGAAGTTGCGGCGTGTAATTTGGGAAAGTGATGGTTTCTCGACAGTTGCTCCGGGTAGCGGTTTCTGAGCCGTGTTCTAAAATCCGAGGCAACCCAAAGGGTGAATTGCCCTGGTAGTGGCGTGTAAACGGGCCATAGGGATGGAATCTGCGTCACCTAGTGATTTCCCAGAGGCGTGCCACAGCGTGATGGATACCGCGATGATTGGTGGTGCTACTGTGTTACCATTGGCTGTCCCAGCACAGGGCGCCATCTTTGATGAGCTGTCACTTCAGCACCACACGCATCTGCACCTACACAACAACCCACTATGACGCGGCCATTCAGTTGCGCAAGATAATGTCATGTAGTTCAGACGACGTGCTATGTACATGATTCTGGGCCACATGGCAGTTCATGAATTGACGTAGTCATCGCAAATGGGTGTCATACAGCACGCACTGCTATGCGGGCCTATTTTGGTGACGCTGTTGTGTTTACTATGCGACTCCCGCTCCGCCGCCGCCTGGCTTGTTATTGTACACAATGTTGTTTGGCGGCGCTAGTGTGCATCGTGATCTCATGACGTTAGTTTCACTTTCACTCCGCATGCCAGGTGCCTGGACCTCCCCTGCACATTGTGGACTGCCATGACTACTGGTGTGAGCACCACCACGCCACCCATGGCTGCGCAAACGCAGCATCCTGCACAGGATACAGCGTGCTCTACTGAGCAAACTGGATGTTGAGAGGACCTCTAAGCAGATCCAGAAGAAGATTGCTAACCTGATGCACAAGTGCCCAGGCCGCATTGTTGATCTGCAGGCCAGGATTGCAAGGCTGTGTGGTGAGTATGTGACAAGGCTACACACACACATTGCAACCTATATATGCTAAACTATACAAAGCATCATGTATGCTTTTACTACGCCACATAATGTGGCAACAAACCCAATGTGGAGTTATCAACAATGTTTCTCTGCATGTTGGCAACACTGCAACATGTTAGTGTGCAACTAAGTCATTAGCCATAGCAATGGCCCTGTCTTGAGTGCACCTGAATGTGTTTCTTTGCAAATTACATAAGTTGCAGCAGGTCAATGCCATGGTGGCCACATATTATATATACATATCAATGCCATGGTGGCCACACATATTAAAGTTGGCACACATTTGTTGAGCCTCTGACACATACAATGTAACCACACACAAATATAAATACAACCACACGGGATACAATCTGTATCTTATGTGTTGGCAGCCATGCTGCAAACACCTGTGTTCAAATGTCTCAGCTACCTATTTTAAAAAAACAGCTAACATGCAAACCCAAGTTAAGTTGTGAACTAAACTGATTTCAACACTGTTGCAGCCCTGCATTTCAACTAACTTGATGGGCCAAAACACAGCATATTCCCCCCAAACAAATAAAACCACCTAACATTCACACTGTCCGGACATTGTCAAATACACTAGTTGGCCCACCCATGTATTGTCCCTTTGGGGTAATAGCTTGTTCCTCCTGCTTTATGTTCCAGGTGATGAGGATGGGGATTCTGGGGAGCAGCACCACTCACCCCCGCCAACCGTGATCTCACCACCATCCCCTGCTCATGAGGCCCCACTCAGCCCTGCACCACCAGGGACACCACCATCCCCTGCTCTGGAAGCCCCAATCAGCCCACCAGCACCCAGACACCACCATCCCCTGCTCTGGAGGCCCCAATCAGCCCACCAGCACCCAGGACATCACCATCCCCTGCTCTGGAGGCCCCAATCAGCCCAGCAGCACCTGGGACACTACCATCCCCTGTTCTGCAGGCCCCAATCATCCCAGCACCACCAGGGACACCACCATCACCTGGGCCCAAGAGCGGGAATAGTGAGGTGAACTCACCCCCTCAGATGGTGGCTCACAGTTCACCATATGTTGGTAAGTCTCTTCTAACGCATACAGCATGACCAATGTCCTAACTGTTGTGTCTTCTTAACATCATGCCCAAAATAAATGTATTGTCTCACATTACTGTCAATGTGTTGCAGAAGGCCATGGAGCACATGCCGTCTGCTATTTTAAACCGGCGCTAGTGGCAGGGAGGAAGAGATCAGCGGCGGTGGCCAGGAGCCAGAGATCTCCACCTCCCAGCTGCCGCTAATTGGGTGGCGGGCGGCTCACAGTCACATTTTCATGTGAATGCATGCGGACAATCTCCGAACGCAAATGTGAAGCCTGTCTAACAACTAGTGATTCACCTTTTAATTACAAGATATCCATGATTGTTCGTGATATGGCTTCAATGTTTTCTTTGCATAGTTTGTGGCTCATAACCATACCTGTGAACAAAATGTGTCTTAAGGTTGAAAAGGTCAGGGATCACTGTTCTATGTCCTATGGGCTCAGACAATTTGATCAAAGAAGCTCAGATTTACTGTTATAAATAGCATTATTGATATAGCAATTTTAGATGGCTGGCAAGTTAAAATGATGCATATATTTAAATATATTTTCTGACTAAACAGGATAGGTGATAAATGTATGATCACTGGGCAGGCCGACCACTGAGATCCCCAATGATCCTGAGAAATAAGGCCCTGTGTGAATTGAGTAGTAGTGTGCATACAAGTAGTCTGCACAATATCTTATTTAAAATGAAACAGCTGAGATGTAATGGAAGTGAAGACTTTCAAGTCAAGTCAAGGAGGCTGAACAAAAATATCCTGTGATCAGGGCCGTATTTGGAGTTCCCGCCGCCCTAGGCACTTTCAGCGGTCACACCCCCACACCCCCCCCCAGATCAGTCACACTAAGCGTATGTGAACACAGCATTTTATTTTTCAGGCAGATCCACTCAGTTTTCCGCCTGAAAAAAGCAACAAATGAATGCTAAAAGGAATGAACTCATGCACGGCAGTGTAAAAACGGATTGCTGTTGGTGTGTTCAGTCTTTTGAGTTTTTCCTTTTAACTGTGTGTCGTATGTTTTATCTGAATTCCAGCACTCAGGGGTTCACAGACATCAGTGCTCGTAGCCTTCAGATAGTAGTGAAGTCCTCCAGACACATGAGATTAAAGTTGGCTAAACCTGTGAAGACAGTCTAATGTGTATGGGGGATCTAACTGATGATTGGTCGAGGGAAATAAGGATCCATCATGTCCGATTACAGGCTGTAGATACTTTTGTCATCTAAGTGATAACCTGCAGCCAGAGACGTCTAATGGTGGGTTTACACACACCAATCATTGTATCCAATATCTGAACAGATCTCTGGTTGCAGTGAAATCATGGACACATAGTTCCATTTTGTGGCTGTGTACAACATGGAGCAATCTGTCCATGATTTCACTGCAACCAGAGATTGGTTCAGATATTGGATACAATGATTGGTGTGTGTAAACCCACCATAAGGCCCCTTTCACATCAGTGGTTGTGTCCGGATCTGGCCGACTTGTGGTACTTTTGCGGCAAGCCCCCATTAATTCTCTATGGGGCATGTGGCAATTGCGATTTTGCCGCGATCCAGCAATTCCGGCAGTTGTGGTCGCAAAAAAAAAGTGGTTAGCAGCAGTATTTTTTGCCGCAGCTCTGAACCGCACTTGCCACACCTGACCGCAAGCCCTATAGACAAGGCATGGGGCTTGCCGGATCAGTGCCGCAAGTCAGCCGTTAGGTGGCAGATCCGGCGCCATCTGCCGGATAGGCTGGAAACATCAACAAACCGCTGATGTGAAAGGGGCCTAACAGCAGCTTCCATACACTATACAGGAACACTGGGAAGAATGAGTGCTTCTGTATATGGGAGAGCCGAGCAAGATCACTGCCAGCTGAACGATCGGTCTCCTATCTATAGTGCTTAGGGTCTTTAGTCAATTGTTTGGCTGACATTCAGCTGTATTTTTAGTCAAGCACACTTTCCCTTTAATGTTTTAGGATCAAGTCTGTTAAGTTAGAGATTACAACATCCACATGACTACATCACCAGAAACAGCGGCAATACAATAATACCTCACCAGAACCACTGTCAGTATATCACCAGAACCATTGTCAATACAGCAAAACATCACCAAAACCAATCAATACATCACCAGAACCCCCATCAATACAATAATACATCTTCACTATAACCCCTGTCAGTACATCACCAGAACCACCAGCAATACAATAATACATAATCAGAACCACCATCAATACATCACCAGAACAGTACATTCCCTATATAAATGTGTATGCAGATTAAATGTCCCATACTGCTCATCCTCCTTCCACATGTCCCAAACTGCTCATCCTCCTCCCACATGTCCCATACTGTCTACCTCCCATATGTCCCATGCAGATCATCCTCCATCCATATGTTCCATGCAACTCATCCTCACCCCCATTCCCTTGAATCCCATGTTCCTTATCCTCCCCCCATATGTCACATGCAGCTCATCCTTCCCCCATCCCCCTCCCATGTTCCATGCAGCCTCTCCCCTCCCATGTTCCATACAGCCTCTCCCCTCCCATATTCCACACAGCCTCTCCCCTCCCCCATCTAGCATGTTTGTGATCCCCCTCCCCCACCACCATGTTTGTGGTACCCTCCCCCATCCAGCATGTTTGTGATCCCCTCCCCCACCACCATGTTTGTGGTACCCTCCTCCATCCAGCATGTTTGTGATCCCTCTCCCCACCACCATGTTTGTGATCCCTCTCCCCCACCACCATGTTTGTGATCCCTCTCCCCCATCACCATGTTTGTGATCCCTCTCCCCCACCACCATGTTTGTGATCCCTCTCCCCCACCACCACCATACAGCATACTCACCTCACCTTCTCTTGCTGGCTTCTGCTTTGTCATCCCAGCCTCCTTTCTCCTCTGCTGCATTGTAATGAGATGATCTCATCTCACTGCAGGGAGCCGCAGGCTGCAGCTTCTCTGACACAGGGAGGGAGCTGACTGGCCGCTACTGACCACGGAAATGAAGCTGCTGGGAGTTCCGGAGTCAGTCGGCTCCATCCCTGTGTGTCTGCACCACACCACAAAGCAATTATTAATGTATATGCGCGCCCCCCACCAGCCACAGCACTTTCCTTCCCCCTCCGAAAAGACATCAGATATCCTACATTGTCTAACGGAGGGGAGGATAAAAAATGTAAAAAAAAAATGTCTTCTCCCTGTCTTGATGCCGCCCCCTACAGGCCGACGCCCTAGGCACGTGCCTACCAGTGCCTAAGGGCAAATACGGCCCTGCCTGTGATATGTTTAGGATTTTCAGCCATTTGAGCCTCTTCATTTCATGGGCTCAAAAGTAATTGAACAAAGCAACATTACCAGAAATAAAATGTTCATTTTTGATACTTCGTAGAGAATCCTTTGCAATCACTGCCTGAAGTGTGGGAGCCATGGATGTCACCAATTGCTGGGTTTCCTCCTTTGTGATGCTTTGCCGGCCTTTACTACAGCTGACTTCAGTTGTTTCTGCTTTGTGGGTCTTCCTCTCTTTAGATTTTTAAGCATGTGAAATACAGCTCGATGGGCCATGAAGTCATGCTAAATGACTTTTTTGCAACAGTATTTACACAAGAATATCCCATGACAGACAACATGATCAGTGATAACAAAAACTCTCCATTAAATGTAACCTGCTTAGGCTACTTTCACACTACGATTTTTTAAAATCCTATGCTGTCCGATATAAATCGGACAGCATCGGATTCTTCTGATGCCTGGAATCGGATGCCAAATAGGCATCCGATTCCGACATTTTATCTGATGCCCGCCCTCACCTCGCTCCTGTCAGCTATCATCATATCATCAGCTGTCTCTCCCCTGGTCCTCCAATATGGTCCCCGTTCCTCCCCTCCTCTCCCCGGTCCTCCATAGCGCTCCCCCGATCCTCCATTGCGCTCCCCCTCTTGTCCTCCATTGCGCTCCCCCTCTTGTCCTCCATTGCGCTCCCCCTCTTGTCCTCCAATGCGCTCCCCCTCTTGTTCTCCATTGCTCTCCCCCTCTTGTCCTCCTTTGCTCTCCCCCTCTTGTCCTCCTTTGCTCTCCCCTCTTGTCCTCCTTTGCTCTCCCCTCTTGTCCTCCTTTGCGTTCCCCTTCCTCCCCTCTTGTCCTCCCTCCTCCCCTCCTCTTGTCCTCCCCTCTCCTCCTCTCCTTTCTCACCTGTCCACTACTCCTGCACGGTCCCGCACGTCTCCGGTGTCTTGCTGTTCTGTGCTGCCAGACCTCGCGTGACGTCACAATCACATGACTGCCGGTTATTGGTTACTGGCAGTCATGTGATTGTGACATCACGGCAGGTCTGTCAGCACAGACAGTAGACACCTGGAGACGAGCGGAGACGCCGGGGGCCTCGTGACAGGTGAGCATAGATTTTTTTTTTTTTAAATTAACCCATTAATTAACTTTTAGGAGCTATTTTAGTGTACTGAGCATGCTCAGTACACTAAAATCGGATGTTTCCTCGGACCCTGCTCCATAGGGCCCCATGTCAAATTGATCGGGTCGGATGGGATGTGCACTAAATGCCATCCGATTTGGTCCGATCCGAGTTTGTCCGATTTTATTTTCGGTGCAAAAATCGGAGCATGCTCCAATTTTTTGCACCGATAAAAAAATCGGACTGAATTGGATCGGACCAAATCGGATGGCATTTAGTGCACATCCGATTCGGTCCGATGGCCATAGGGCTGCATGGAGGCAAAAATTGTTCCGATGCTGTCCGATTTTTATAGGACAGCATCGGAACTAATAAAATCGTAGTGTTAAACTAGCCTTAACCCAACAGGAAGTATGGTACCGTCTAAAAAATCACTAAAGTTGACAAATCCCCAGGTCCAGATGGGATACACCCCAGAGTACTGCAAGAATTAAGTACTGTCATAGATAGACCATTATTTTTAATCTTTAAGGAGTCCATAATAACAGGGTCTGTACCATAGGACTGGCGTATAGCAAATGTGGTGCCAATACTCAAAAAGGGGACAAAAACTGAACTTGGAAATTATAAGCCAGTAAGCTTAACCTCTACTGTGGGTAATATCCTATAGGTTTTCTAAGAGATGCTATACTGTAGTATCTGAAAAAAAATAACCTCATGACCCAATATCAACATGGGTTTACGAGGGACCGTACCTGTCAAACTAATCTGATAAGCTTCTATGAAGAGGTAAGTTCTGGACTGGCCCAAAGAAATGCAGTGGACATAACTTTTCAAAAGCTTTTGATACGGTGCCACACAAAAGGTTGATACATAAAATGAGAGCAATGGGGATAGGAGAAAGTGGGTTAAGAGCTGTCTCAGTGATAGGAAACAAAGGGTGGTTAGCAATGGAACACACTCAGAATGGATCACAGTTAACAATGGGGTACCACAGGGGTCAGTATTGGGTCCGCTTCTTTTTAACGTATTTATTAATGACCTTGTAGAGGACATACAGAGTAGACTTTCAATATTTGCAGATGACACTAAGCTCTGCAGGGTAATCAATACAGAGGAGGACAATTGTAAAATATTACAGGAGGATTTATGTAAACTAGAAGCTTGGGCTGATAAATGCCAATGAGCTTTAATGGGGATAAATGTAAAATCATGTACTTGGGTAGAGGAAATAAAATGTATAATTATGTGCTTATTTATAAAACACTGGGCAAAACTACCACTGAAACAGACCTGGGTGTATGGGTAGATAATAAACTCACATTTAGTGGCCAGTGTCAGGCAGCTGATGCAAATAAAATACTGAGATGCATTAAAAGAGGCATAGATGCATAGATGCTCATGAGGAGAACATAATTTTACCTCTATAGAAGTCACTAGTGCGACCACACTTAGAATACCGTGTACAATTCTGGTCTCCGGTGTATAAGAAAGACATCGCTGAACTAGAGCTGGTCCAGAGAAGAGCAACCAAGGTTATTAGAGGACTGGGGGGTCTGCAATACCAAGACAGGTTATTAAACTTGGGGTTATTTAGTTTGGAAAAACGAAGGCTTAGGGGTGATCTTATAAGAATGTATAAATATATGAGGGGACAGTACAGAAACCTTTTTAATGATCTTTTTACTCTTAGGCCTGAGACGGGGACAAGGGGGCATCCTCTACGTCTGGAGGAAAGAAGGTTTAATCATAATCACAGACGCGGATTCTTTACTGTAAGAGCAGTGAGACTATGGAACTCTCTGCCACATGATGTTGTAATGAGTGACTCACTACTAACATTTAAGAAGGGCCTGGATGCCTTTCTTGAAAACTATAATATTATCAGTTATACATACTAGATTCTTTGATAGGGCGTTGATCCAGGGAACTAGTCTGATTGCCATATCTGGAGTCAGGAAGGAATTTTTTCCCCCAATGTGGAGCTTAGTGTTGCCACATGGGTTTTTTTTTGCCTTCCTCTGGATCAACATGTTAGGCTATGGGTTGAATTAGATGGACTTAAGGTCTTCCTTCAACCTTAAATACTATTTTCCTATGTTACTATGTTACTATGAGATCTGGTGATCGACACGGCCATAGCAGAATATTGCACTTCTTTGTATGTAAACTCTAGTGTTTCCTTCGCTGTATGTTTTACGTCATTGTCCACCTGTACTGTGAAGCACTGTCCTTGCTGTTTTTGGTTGACTTTGAGCAGAAAGTCTCACCTTGTACACTTCATCTGGCTGCTTCTGTCATCAGTCACATCATCCATAAACACTAGTGACTTCGGGCCATTAGAAGCCCGGCCGTCACGCTGTCTCCACTGTGTGCTACAGAGGATGTGCTGTGCTTTGAATCATGAGTAGTTCCAAGCCTTCTCCATACTTTCTTCTTCACATCATTCTGGTACAGGTTGTTCTTAGTTTCATCTGTCCACAGAATGTTTTTTCCAGAACTAGGCAGATTTTTTAGGTGTCTTTTTGGTAACGTCTCATCTGGCATTTCTATTTGTAATGCTTACACCTTGTGGTGAACCCTATGTATTTGCTCTCATGAAGTCTTCTCTATATGTATAAATAAATAATAATAATAATAATACTAATAATAATAAATATAGGTAATCAAAAAGTCCAAAGGACACAAGGATGAATTTATAAAATATACACAATCTTTATTAAGGATTATCAATACAATAGTTTAAAATCCTTCTGAATAATATCAAAAATAACAAGGTGAATAATAGGACCATACGTATAAACAAGAGCCACTGGATATCTATAGACAACTAGAGCCAGTGCTATATCCGATGGTTATATAGATGGGGACAATCCAGTGACCGAAAAGGAGGCATATATATAAGGACAGTACCTACTTGGTTTACATATAATAGCCCAGGATTTTTCCAGATTTTTTATATATATATACACTTGACACAATTATGATGAGTAGTTGTTCATAAAAAAGTGCCTGTCCCTAAAAGGGTAGTCAGGTTCAGGTCACCAATCTAGACAATTTAAATAGCATTTATTATCTCATCGAAGGTTTGCATATACAATTGGAAACTTTTTCCTGGGTATATCAACCAGTGTGTTGGCATTTAGACTCTCACATTAGTGTCCTATATCCTATATGATCAAACACAATCTCAGTATATGCATATGTTTTATACTATGTATGGATCAATAGTGGGGATGAAGGTATGGCACAACCACTGTACCACCACTAAATCACCTCCACATATACCCCATAGCATTCACTACTGTGCATCTGAGTTGTGGGATCAGAACATACACATAATGAGTCTCGGGCAGTCATCAAGCCACATACACCATGTACATATAAGCACTTTAGGACAATGTCCACATACCTCCAAGATCGTTAATATCGGTCACACTGGACCTCCACCTTACCCTGACGCGTTTCGTCACAAGGGACTTTCTCAAAGGGTACACAACTCAGATGCACAGTAGTGAATGCTATGGGGTATAAGTGGAGGGGATTTAGTGGTGGTACAGTGGTTGTGCCATACCTTCATCCCCACTATTGATCCATACATAGTATAAAACATATGCATATACTGAGATTGTGTTTGATCATATAGGATATAGGACACTAATGTGAGAGTCTAAATGCCAACACACTGGTTGATATACCCAGGAAAAAGTTTCCAATTGTATATGCAAACCTTCGATGAGATAATAAATGCTATTTAAATTGTCTAGATTGGTGACCTGAACCTGACTACCCTTTTAGGGACAGGCACTTTTTTATGAACAACTACTCATCATAATTGTGTCAAGTGCATATATATATAAAAAATCTGGAAAAATCCTGGGCTATTATATGTAAACCAAGTAGGTACTGTCCTTATATATGCCTCCTTTTCGGTCACTGGATTGTCCCCATCTATATAACCATCGGATATAGCACTGGCTCTAGTTGTCTATAGATATCCAGTGGCTCTTGTTTATACGTATGGTCCTATTATTCACCTTGTTATTTTTGATATTATTCAGAAGGATTTTAAACTATTGTATTGATAATCCTTAATAAAGATTGTGTATATTTTATAAATTCATCCTTGTGTCCTTTGGACTTTTTGATTACCTGATTAAAAATGGGTTTGATAAATATGTGAGATGTTGATTCACTAATAATAAATATAGTAGTACTTAAATACTGAAGCATCTACTTTCTAGAGAGTGTTCTTCACTTGGGTAGAGGTTGCGAAAGGGTTTTGCCTCACCATGGAAAGGATTCTGCAATCATTCACCACAGTTGTCTTCTGTGGACCTCCAGGCCTTTATCAGTTCCTGAGGTCACCAGTGCGCTCCTTTTTTTTGTGCAAAATGTATCAAGCAGTTGATTTGGCCCCTCCTAACATTTCTGTTACCTCTATAATAAATTTCTTCTTGTCTTTTAGCCTAATGATGGTCTGTTTCTCATCCCTTGAGAGCACCTTTGGTCACATGTTGTGGGTTCATAGCAACAGCATCCAAATACAAATGCCACACGGGAATCAGCTTCAGACCTTTTATCTGCTTAATTGATGATGGATTAATGAGAAAATAGCCCATGCAGCTAATTAAAGAGCTTTTCAGATAACTGTCCGATTACTTTTGGTCCCTTGAAAAAAAGGCAGCTACATGTTAAACAGCTATAAATCCTAAAGCCTTACACCAATGAGGATGTGAATGTCCGCAAATTAAACCTGAGATTCTGCATTTTAAGCCCATATATTATATTATATAATTGTATCTTGAATATGTCACATCACCACCACCAGAGCCTGCTCCTGCGATGTCTGCTTCTATTGCCAGGCGCCACCATATTCACTCTGCAAGCATCTCTGGTGATAGAGGAGAGTGGACCTAATGGGCCGCAGCACCAGCTACAACCTAGAGAAGTTCGATCAAGGGACTTCACTAGAGCCTCTGATGATGAGGTTTGACTTGTGCTGGAAGATAGCAGCCAGGTGGCACTGCACCCCAGGAAGACACAGTACCACTACAGCTTGCCCCAACCCAGTGGTCGGGGATGAAGGCATGGGCATAGATATAAGCAGAGACAGGCTCTGGCTCAGACATGTGCGGACTGCACGACTGGAGCAGACAGGTGCAGACTGGACAGCTAGTGCAGAGGATGCAGCAAGTATGGCTGGTGCGGGTACAGCTGTTGCAGTGAATGTGGCAGGAATGGTTGGTTGAGGCTGGTACTGGGACACAGGCACGGGTTAGCAAATGTCTGGGGCCGAGGGCTTTGGGTACTCGGATCTCAGGCGTACTGGTCCGGGGATGTCACGGGTGGTCGGTGCCCGAGTCCATACCCTTAGGCAGACAAGTAAAAGGGGAAAAATAATAAAATAAAGTAAATTGTGATGTCACCTGTAGGTCCAGTGATGGCACCGGCGCTGCTGGGACCTCCAGGGTGATGGGCGACAGCAAGGTGTTGTAGCTCTTTACAGGAAGAGTGGGATCCCCGGGGCTGTAGGTTGATAATGATGGAATAGGGCAGCGCTGTTGGAAAGGGGCTGCGCAGCTTCTGCGGTGTGGTGCAAGGCAGGTAAATCACAGTTCATCCGTAAGGAACACAGGCACATTGCTCACTCTGAACGGGTACTTTACTCCAGTAATCTGCAATCTTACAGGGTAAACAGTTGTTTCAGTCAGGGTAGTGGACGGGTGGTCCTGGCAGTAAGTAATGTCCCTCTGAAGCTCCACTGATGTTCCTTCTCTATCACTTTCTCTGTCCTTTCTCTGTGGTGCCCTGCACAATCCCACTTCTTGAATCAGGCACGTCGGGTGATATGGGAACCCTTTATCTCTCCAAAGGGGACCCAACCCTGTTTAGTGATTCTGGTGGAGACCGTGCTTGGTTTAAGGTGGTTGGATCGTGCTCCTAAGAAGACATCGACCACGCCAGTAATTTGCGGTTCAGGGATGGGCCTCTGATTCACGTCGGAGCAAGTACCCCGCTTTGGGCTGGGCCAGGGTGATTCAGTTACCCTCTATCTGCCCCTTTCTCTTCTGGGTCACCAGGTTGAGATGCCCTCCCCGTTACTTCTCCTCTTCTCCTGTTCTTTTGTTATTTTTTACTCTTTACTGTTCAGTTCTGCTCTGTTCTACTCTCCTTACTCACTATATAACCTAGCTCTCCTCCCACCAGGATCGGTTACCCTAGTAACGGGTGTCTGATTGGTCCCCTATCAATAGGTGTGTGTGGTGTTGGAGCTTCAGGTTTCTACTACCCCCTACCAGGACAAAGCATACTGCACCTTCTGTTAGGGGTGCAGTACCCTTTTGTAGCGCGCTGACTAGCGGGGCGCTCACACAAACACAGGTACAAGATGAATGAACACATTTACTGGTTAGCAAGCGCTGGTATGGGAACAGGATACGGGACCTCACAACTAGCATTGTGTCTCTAGCTTTAGACCACGTTGCTCAGGCCCCTTCTATAGGGGGAAGGTGCCTTAAATAATCTGTGCCTCTCTGCCATAGACTTCTGGGTAGGGCACACTGGCCCTAAGCGCACTCCTGCTTCCTGCTTCCAGCTCTTGGAAGCCTAGTCTCCCTCTCCTGCTTCCAGCTCCCTGAGCCTGCACATGCTGCAAAGGTCTCCTGGGACCTCCGGAGGGGTGAGTATGCTGGCATCACCGACAGGAGGAGGCGGGTCCAAGGGTGGACACCACTGAAGGCCTTATAATACCTCTATTTAGGCCCCCTCTTTTCCAAGCCTGAAAGAAATATCTTCAGGTGAAAGGAGAATTAGTATTCTCCTTAGGCCCCCATGACCTCTCCTCAGGGCCAAATCTCTTCCAATCAACTAAATAGAGGGTTTTACCTTTCCTCTTTTTTTATGGCAAGGATGTTGTTTACCTCAAAGATGTTCTCCGCACTAACAATTGAAGGCTGTGTACCAGGATTTCTGAAGTAGCAGCTCAGGATGATGGGCTTGAGGAGAGACACATGGAAGGAGCTGGGGATTCGTAAAGAGGCCGAAAGCTTCAATTTATAGGACATGGCGTTGATCTGCTGGAGTACTTCGAAGGAACCAATGAAGTGATGGCCCAACTTGTAGGGAGGCTGCCACGTGTTGACTGCTTTGAGTTCTTCTGCTGTGATTCAAACTGAGCTTTTTTTTTCTTTCAGTCTATGCTGCGGCTCTGCATGTGGAAGTAGAGGTGAAAGGATGTGTCTGAGCTTTCAGCTGAGCTGTGTTTTCGCTGCAGTTGACTTAAATTTTAGCTGTTGAGATTTCCCAGTCCGTTAGTGGAGGTAGGGGCTCTTAGCCTAGGACTGAGCAGGAGTGAAGGGCTAGGGTGTTGGCCCAAACTTTCTCACCTTCAGCGATACCTTTGGGAATAGGGCTAGTCAGGGACCCCAAGTCCAGGGCCAGACTACCCTGAACACCCTTGCCCACCTTAACATCTTGTCTCCTGATTCCCTATCCGCTATACCACTCCGTGAAAGAGGTATCTTGAGATAGATATATCTGGAAGAGAGATCTACCTTTTCTCCAGGCCGGAGTGAAGGAGGATCCAGATGCCTCTTATCTGCACACCTTTTCATTCGAACAGAGGACTACTGCAGTGAAGCCTTGGTCTCCACTCCGATTTGGAGAGAAACTCTTGGCGAGAGTATCTGACACAAAGTTGCCGGAGATTATATTCCCAGGGAAAGGGATTTTGGGAACAGGAAGAAAGAGCCCAGGCATATGCTGCAAGACCACTGAGGGACACATATATAAGATTATCTCAGCACAGGAGATCTGTGTCAGTATTCCAGGTTTTCCAGCCTGCCGTTTGACCATATTGCCCTCAGTCAACATGGAGATCATTGTTTTGTTTGCCCTTCTTCCTGTCTCGTTTGCATAAAGACCTGGCTCAGGTGATCATTAATTGCTTGAGTATACTGGTTCCTGGTCTGCTCCTGCTCAGCTGTTCTCCTTGGTCCACTTACTTCCCTGGAGCTTTGTGAGATCTCGGTTCTTCCTAAAAGCTTCCTGCATTGTGCTCCTGGTACCGCTGCTTCTATCTTCAGGCTCGGACGTTTCAAGTGTGTGTAAGCAACTTCCCGGTCATTACTTTATGTACTGTTTGCTTTCTGGAACTTGTGTTTCATTTCCTACTCGGAACTGTGTTTGAACTTTTTACCCGGTCATCCGGGTGTGGGGACCTTTTGCCACGGACTATATCTTTCCGGTCGTTCCAGTACAAGGACTTGTGCTATGGACTACATGCATCCGGATTTACATACTTTGGACTATTTGTTTTTCGGACTGTTTCCATAAGGACTGTGCTCGGCAGTATATATTGGGGTCGTGTTATGTTTGTGTGCTTTTGCTGTGTACTACGTTCACATTGTTTTGCTGTGTGTATATAAATACTTTGCACCCAGAACCCGTCTCTGCTCTTCATTGCCCTTAAGCGATCAGACTCCTCAAACCTATACAATAGTATTACAATCTGGTATGATCAGACCATGTCCCTGTACGGTCAGAAACATCCATTACACAGTACATAGCAGGGACACATATATAAGATTATCTCCGCACAGGAGATGTGGTATGATCAGACCATGTCCCTGTACGGTCAGACACATCCATTACACAGTACATAGCGGGGACACATATACTGTATAAGATTATCTCAGCACAGGGACATTTTTTTAAAACACATCCAACTGTTAAATTTATGATTATTATTCTAAGATCTATAAATTAAAATGAACTTTAACATTAACTTTGGTCATGGGAAATCTCGGTGGTGCATGGTTGGTGCCATAGATTCCCCTGCAGTAGATGCGATGGTCTCAAGAAAAAGAGCTGCCTCAGCAGCGCAGGCACAGAAAATGATCTCGGACTGCTGAAATCTCAATCTGTGCCCGCAGTGAAATTCAGAAACATGGCAGCGGCGCATGTGCAGATTCAGATCTCAGCTGTCCGAGATCTTCTGAGCCTGCGCTGCTTTTGCAGCCATATTCTTTCAGCCCATCGCATGTGCTGCTGGGATATCAATAGCACCAACCGTATGCTGCCAGGAGACCCCTGCAGGATTGCCTCACTATGCTGCTGTTGCCAGGACACCCTTGCTGCATTGCCCCAATATGCCACAACCGCGAGGATACCCCATCCTCGGGTCAGTGCCTTCCTCCTGTGCCCCCACTCTACCACCAGGTATAACTAAATTATAAAATGCAGCCCCTTTCCCTTCACTTTTTTGTTGAAAAAAAGTGTGTTATATAATTTAAAAATACGGTACTTCTGATAGAGAAAAGACAGGATTGCTGTGCTGCAGAGCTGTAGAAATCACAACCTATGCTTTCCACCTAGGTTTTTATTATTTATAGTGCATTAAATATTCTTTTACAGTCTGACCTGATGATTGCTGTCCATATTTTTACAGAATTAAATGATCGGTAATAAAGTGTTTATTAGGAGTGGTCGCATTTAAGAAAAAGTTTGGGTGTGGAACAGCGATGAAAGTTAGCGAACATTTAGCTTTTTGTAACAGATGATGCCTTGACGTGCATTGTACAGTAAACAACACACGCACATGGATGCCGGAAGGAGGTGATTGCTGGAAGCCACTGGCCCAACTTTTGTACATTATTGTAGGGTTTTACCTGTATAGAAAATCTCTGGACTTCATCCCTGGAAAAATTAGCATTTTTTATTTCTATTTTTTTCTAAAAATCTATTGAAATGTTTTTAATTTGGTTTTGCCCTTTTTTCTTTCTGCAGAATTCTTTGGTCATGATCTGGATGAACATTCAGTGGTGACGACAGGGGAATATGCCTGCAGCAGGCAGCCAGTATTAGTCCATACGTTCAGCCCTCAGACTTACTCAGCATGCCATGTACCTCGCTGTGGCTGGTCGGACTTACTATAAACACAGTCTGGGAATGGTGGCTTACTTCCTTGTACTTAAACCATTCTCTGCCATCATTGTCTGAGACGGATTTCTTTTAGGTTAACCCCTTCATATGGTAACCTTTGGAGTTCGGGATTATAAATGGCCTAGTAATCCAATGTTACTTCTGAATGATGTAAAGAAATATCATAGGTGTTTAGCTTTCCAAAAGCTATTTAAACTCTTTTTTTTTTAAATAAACAATACAGGGTGTGTCATTTATATGGATGCACCTAAATAAAATGGGAATGGTTGGTGATATCAACTTCCTGTTAGTGGCACATTAGTAAATGGGAGACCAGATGGGTGGTGACCATGGCGGCAATTTTGAAGTCGTCCATTTTGGATCCAACTTTTTTTTTTCTCAAAGGGAAGAGGGTCATGTGACACATTAAACCTATTGAACATTTCATAACAAAAACAATGGTGTGCTTGATTTTAACTTACCTTTATTCTTTCATGAGTTATTTACAAGTTTATGACCACTTATAAAATGTGTTCAAAGTGCTGCCCATTGGATTGGATTGTCAATGCAACCCTCTTCTTCCACTCTTGACACACTGATAGCAACACCGCAGAAGAAAGGCTAGCACAGGCCTCCAGTATCCGTTGTTTCAGATGCTGCACATCTCGTATCTTCACAGCATAGACAATTGCCTTCAGATTAGTGATGAGGCAAACTTTTTTGTGAATGGTGAAGTTAACAAACAAAATCACCGCTATTGGTCTGACACTGACGCACAGTGGATAGATCCCTCCAAGACTGTTGGAACACAAACATTGATGGTATGGTGTGGTATATGGGGTACAAAGATAGTGGGGCCATTCTTCATCAATGGAAACCTCAATGCCACTGGATATCTGAATCATGTAGCAATTTCAGATATCCAGTGGCACTGAGGTTTCCAACCATTCCCATTTTATTTAGGTGCATCCATATAAATGGCCCACACTGTAGATTGCAGAGCTGGGGTCCTGGGTTCAAATCCCACCAAGGACAAAATCTACAAGAAGTTTTTATGTTCTCCCTGTGTTTGCAAGGGTTTCCTCCAGGTACTCTGGTTTCTTCCCACACTCCAAACACATACTGATAGGTAATCTAGATTGTGAGCCCCAATGGGGACAGTTGCTTATGGATGTAAAGGGCTGCGGAATTAATGGTGCTGTATAAGTGAATATATATTTAAACAAAAACTAATTTCTCACCCCCATGGGGTGTTTTTTTAGTCCTTCCTCATTCTCAGGTCTTCTACGTGAGACCTAGGTGTTTGAGGGTTATGTGCAGGATCTTAGTTGTAGGTTCTTCATGAAATACAATGTAAATTACAATAATGGTATATAAAAAACCAGTATAACAAAAGTGGAACTCAGTTAATGAACCTGGGGTATGGAAGAGGATAAACAGGGAAAATGTAAGCAGTCCTCTCAATTGTAGAAATAAAGCTGTTTTATTACTTTTACGGCAAGGTGAACAGTGCAAAAAAAAAGCAATTCCTAAATTGCTTTTTCTTCTTGATTCTGCCTCACAGAAAGCAAAATAGAAAGTGATCAAAAAATATTATGTGGCCGAAAATGGAGCAAATAAAAACCCCAACTCATTCCGCAAAAAAGGAACCCTCACATGACTCTGTCTGCAAAGAAGTAAAAAACTATAGCCTTCAGAATTCAGTGATGTAACAAACCTTTATTTTGTAAAGAAGCATTTTTTAGTTTGATAGTAGCCAATTACAAAAAAAACCTATATAAGGCTGTTTTCACATCAGCGGTAATCGCTGATTGCGGCAGTTGCGGTTAAAAAAACGCAACTGCCGCGATTACCGCATAATGGCCGCACTTGCGGTTCACCTGCGGCAAGCCCCATGCAATGTCTATAGGGCTTGCGGTAGGTGTGCGGCAGGTGCGGCAAGTGCGGTACAGTTGCGGTTGCGGCAGATGCTGTCATGAAAAAAACGTGGTCAGCCGCGGTTTTCTCGCGGCCGCATCTGCCGCAAGTGTCGTAAACAGTTGCGTTTTTTTCACCACAACTTCCGCGATCAGCGATTACCACTGATGTGAAAGGGGCCCTAACTCTGGTATCCGTGTGTTCATACTGACCTGACGGATAAAGCCGCCCTATCACTTCTATCACAAGGTGATGACATTAAAATCAAATAAATAAATAAATAAATAAAGCCAATCCTTCAACTGCTGCTGATTATTTTATTCTGCCTCCCAAAGATCCAGCAGTGTCCACCTTTTATTTGTCTTTTTAGCCAGGCACAAATATGTGGTAATCCACGGTTTTGTTTAGCTTTGAAAAGATGGACACTGTTGACTAGAGGGCAAACAGAGTCCAGAGTAACTCTGCTGCTTCACTAGTGAATAGATTCATAGGGGATTTTCACCTGAATCACATATTCTGGAGATGTTGATGCAAACCATTATGTAAGTAATCAGCATAGAGCACAGGATAAATGTGGACTGATCCACAATGTTGTGTACCCAAATTGCCACCAAATTGCATTCAACTCAACCAACAAAAAACAAGTCCCCACCTAGGTCAGTCATCTGTTAACAGAAATATGGGGGGTTCCATAGTAGCACAAAAGCTCTGGAAAATTAAGAAATCCAGCAAAATCTGTACTCCAAAATTCAAATGTCCCCCCCCCTCTTTGATCCCCAAAGTGAGCCTAAACACACAGTTAATGCACATATGTTTGGCGTTTCTGTAGTAAGAAGAGCCCCCTTCATTTATGGGGTGCAGGTTTCCAGAAGCATGAGCTGGGCACAATATAGGGGCACCACAATGTACTGGGCTAAATCATCACTACACCCATAGATGAATTCCCAGAGGGGTGTAAGTTCCAATATGTGGTCACTTGAGGGGATTTCTAGGCGCTCTCCAAATAGAGTCCACAAACTATACTAGTAAAATATATGCTCCAAAAATCAAATAGTGCTCCTTCCTTCCCTCCCGAGTCCTGCAATACAGCCAAACAGTACTGAACAGTTACATGCCACGTATTACCAAGTTCAGGAGAAATTGTGCAACACATTATGTGTCTTTGTTACCTATTCCCATTGCGAAAATGAGAAATCTGGGGTTAAAACATTTAGTGGTAAAATGTTTTTATTTTTCTTCACTGCCCATTAGTTTAACATTTTGTGACACACTTGTATATATGCTTACGGCACTCCTGCATGAATTCATTGAGGGGTGCAGTTTGTAAAATAGGATCAATTATTGGGGGATTTATGTTGGTATGGCACCTCAACTAAATCTGACTGTGGCACTCCTTGTCTTTATCACTTTGGACTGTTCCTCAAAAGTAGTTTTGACTACATATGGTGTACTGGCATATTCAGGAGATATTGCACAACAAATTGTGTTGTCCATTATCTCCTGTTACCTTAGTGAATTTGAAATATTTGGGGTTAAAGCATCATTTTTGTGGTTAAAAAATGTATTCTTTCAATTTCACAGCTTAACTTTATAAAATTCTGTGAAGTACCAGGGGGTTAAAAGTGCTCATTACACCCCTTGTGGGGTCTAGTTTCCCAAATGGGGTCACTTGTGGGGGGTTTCCACTGTGTAGGCACATCAGGGGCTCTCCAAACACAACATGATGCCAGCTAACGATTGTAGCCCATTTTACATTCAAAAAGTCAAATGGCACTCCTTTCTTTCCCAGCCCTGCTGTGCACCCAAACAGTACATTTCCACCACATAGGGGGTATCAGCATACTCAAGAGAATTGCACCACAAATTTTGGTGTCCATTTTTTCCTGTTTCCCTTGTGAAAATGCAAAGTTTGTTGGTAAAGTAACATTTTTGTTGGAAAAGGGAACATTTTCATTTTTTCCTTCCACATTGCTTTAGTTCTTGTGAAACAGAAGAGTTAATCAACTTCTTGAATGTGGTTTTGAGCAGTCTCAGGTGTGCAGTTTTTAGAATGGTGTCCCTCTTGGGTGTTTTCTATTATGTAGGCCTCTCAAAGTAAATGTGATGTGGTCACTTGAAAAAAGTGGTTTTGTAAATTTTGTTGGAAAAGTGAGAAACTGCTGATAAACTTTCAATCTTTCTAACTTCCTAACCCTAAAAAAATTGGTTCAAAGAATTTGCTGATGTAGATGTGGGACATGTTATTAATTAACAATTTTGCGTGACATAACTCTCTGGTTTAAAAACATAAACATTCAACGTTTGGAACTTGCTAAATGTTCACCAAATTTCTTGTTTTTTCCACAAATATTATCTTAAATTTACCACTAACATGAAGTACAATATGTAATGAAAAAAAGCAGTCTCAGAATTACTGACATCCATTGAAGAGTTCCAGAGTTATAACCTCATAAAGTGACACTGGTCAGAATTGAATAAATTGTCCTGATGAAAACAGGCCAGGTGGTAAAGGGGTTATAGAGGATTTGTCACCAAGTCAAGTGACCAGTTTTTGCTCCTATTTTATTTCCGACACTCTGATGAATATTCTGCCTTTTGTTTGATTGGCTTTTTTTATTATACCACACTTTTTCAAAGGTTTGGACCTTTTTATTTTGGTTTAACTTTTATGGTCTCTGTCGCAGGATCCTCTGGGGCATGTCTTTTGGTTGTCCTGCATTATCACCCTGTGAGCCACCCACCCTTGGTAATAATAAAAAAATGAAAATTGCACTAACTAAAAAGGTGGTAAGAGTGAATTAAGAAAAACCAAACCAAAGAAAATAAAGAAGAATAATATAAAGAAGCCAAAACTGGCTACTTTCGACCTGATGACAATTCCTCTTTAAAGGGATACTTCAACCACTTTCATTTCCACATTGATATGTGAGTGGGGCTGGGGATGTCACGTCTACAGATAACTAATGAATAGGGATGAGTGAGTACCGTAGTATACGGAATCGATATACCCGCAACGAGTAGGTCCCGGTACTCGGTACTCGTTGTGAGTATAGCGATTCCGAGTACTTTTGCAGTGTATCAATAGATACACTGAAAAAGTCCTGTAAAAGAGATGAAAAGTGGTTACAAAATAAAAAAAATCAGATACTCACCTTAACCGATGGCTGCACCGGGACCGGCCGATGGACATCTATGCATGTTAAAGGACCTTACACTCTCCCAGCCAATCAGATGGCGCCATGTCACAATCACGTGATCGCTAGCGGCCACCTGATTGGCCAGATGGAAAGGTCCTCTGTGTACCTGAGAGGACCTTTCCATCTGGCCAATCAGGTGGCCGCTAGCGATCACATGATTGTGACGTGACGGCATCTGATTGGCCTGATCTCTCCCAGCCATCTGATGGCTGGGAGAGTGAAAGGTCCTTTAACATGCATAGATGTCCATCGCTGGTCCCGGTGCAGCCGTCGGTTAAGGGGAGTATCCGATTTTTTTTATTTTGTAACAACTTTTCATCTCTTTTACAGGACTTTTGCAGTGTATCTATTGATACACTGCAAAAGTACTCGGTACTTGCTACTCTCGAGTAATCCTAATTTATTCGGCGAGTAGCGAGTACCCGAATGCCGCTACTATTCAGCGAGTAGCCAAATAGTAGCGAGTAGACTCGCTCATCCCTACTAATGAACTGTACAGGTGTGTGATACCGGTTGATCGCACATGCCGGCAGATATCTGTGGAAGTGAAAAGGGCCGTATTACACCTTTAAACAAAAAAGTTCAACTGTAGTATACTTTATGCTTGCTTCACATGCATCAAGCGGCGGGTAGTTTTTTAATGTATTTTTGCAGCGTTTTATTGTCACCTACAGGAACTCTGAAGTGTTGTGCCAATGATGCTTTTTTTTTCCTTGCAGTTTAGATGCAGTTTGTGGTCAAGACAAAAAATGAGCTGTCAATTGTTGGTGCGTATTTGCAGTGTTTTTCAGCCCTCCCTGCCATTGACAATGGTGAAAAAATGCATGACCAAAATACGCAACAAAAACATGTGTATTTAGGTGCAGTTTAGCAGTGCTTTTGCTGCAGAAATATTCTGCACCCAAAAAGTAGCGTCGTCACATAGATGGAAAATAACAGAATACCTAAAGGCTAAAGGCCCTTTCACATCAGCGTTTTTTTCAAATCGCGGCAGAGGCGGTGAAAAAAACGCATCTGCCGCGATTACCACATACCGGCTGCACTTGCGGCACGGTTGCGGTAAACGCCATACAAGGTATAGGCGGACTTGCGGCAGGTGCGGCAAGTGCGGTTTTGGCACTTGCGGCAGGTGCGGCCGCGAAAAAAGCCGCGGCTGACAGCATTTTTTTTCGCGGCCACACCTGCCGCAAGTGCCGAAACCGCACTTGCCGCACCTGCCGCACCCTTACCGCAAGCCCCATAGACATTGCATGGGGCTTGCCGCAAGTGTGCCGCAAGTGTCGCGGTTATGCGTTAAACGCGGCAGATGCGTTTTTTTCACCGCATCTGCCGCGAATTTCAAAAAACGCTGATGTGAAAGGGCCCTAAGTGTCAGAAAAACTTAAAGAAGTTTTCCCACAATGCTTTAAAAAAATTACAGCGGAAGCATTAAAATAACAAATTCCAAGATTTAAACTACTCTCATATGAGAGATGCAGAGATTGTCAGCGGCCATGTGAGGGTTGTTGGAACTTTATCACCGCAAGACGGCGAAAGCAAAGATGCAGGAGCGGCATAGACTTTCCCAGGTGAGTATACATTGCTTAGTTATTTTTCATGCATCTCCTGTTTCTAGCCAATTTTCTAAGCAATCTTGGACTTTTAAGGCCACGTCACACGCTTCAATATTGTTAATGATATCGCTGAAATGTCACGGTTTTTTAATCACTTAAAAGATATCGTTTGTGCATCGTTGCGTGTAACTGAGCGATCTTGCATTGAAAAATCGTTTGATTGTTTGGTTGAAGATTTGTGAGCAGGACCTCATATCAAGCGATGGTCGTGCAAACGATCCGCAGCATCCTGCTGTGTGACACCGTGCAAACGATCTCATTGTAAGAAACTCATTGATGGTTACTGGAAGCGGTTGATCACAGTTATTTTGGCTTAAGGTTGTGCAACCAAGTATTAGGCTGAGGGTGCCAATACTTTTGTCTGGCCCATTTTTGGAGTTTTGTGTGAAATGATCAATGTTTTGCTTTTTGCTTCATTCTCTTTTGTGTTTTTTCATTGAAGACAAATTAAATGAAGATAATACCAAAGAATTTGTGATTGCAATCATTTTCAGGAAGAAACTGAGTATTATCTGACAGAATTGCAGGGGTGTCAATACTTTTGGCCACAACTGTACCTTTGTCTTTTGAACTCAAAGGGACTCAAAAAGTCCCTCTGGCCCATGTAAAGAGACCCAGGATAATTGTAGGGGGGGAGGGGTTTGTTGGAGATTTTCATTGGAGACCACAAGCTTCAAGTTATACCACTGATAATGGAGTCACGTAATGGGACTTGATTTATGGTTGGGATACATAGGATACTCAATGAAAAGACATATATTCAAAGCCAGATCTGAAAGATACTTACAGAATCATTAGAGGATAAACAGATCGTATGACCTGGGGCTATGCTTCTAATACAGAAAGACTAGATTTACACTAACCAATTTAATCAAAGATCAATAGAGATGAAGGAAATTACATTGCATTTATGGAATAAACGTGTTCCCTTTGATGCTATAATGATCGTCATGTTTAGAAGTATATGCTAATACCTGAAGAATCAGCAGTTCTTGTACAGAGGTGACAACTTTCCAAATATTGTGTGATAAAATGGAAGTAAAGTAATAATATTACAGCTATGAATATATACAGTAACAGAGCGGATCTGTGTTCATTGAAATTTAAGTATTTTTCTTTACCAGGTCAATTTGATTTTAAGTTATAGCTTTGAATGTCCCCAATCACTTCATTTTATCATTATATCATCTATCATTTTAACTGGGGTGAAATGCTGTAAAAAATACAATTCTGCCACTGCTTTTTCATACAGTAAAAATTACCTTGTGACTGGATTCTCAAGGTCAGTATGATCACAGTGAGAACCAACCGAGATAATGATATATATATTGTGGTGATGTGACCGGCATGTGTCCCATGACCGGTATACTTCACATGGGTGATTTTATCTTTTGTTCTGTGGCAGCACACACGGGGTTAATGGCAGCAAGGTCTGAGTGCTGATTGTTCACACAGGTGTGGTGGCTAGGAAGGATATGAGCTGCCCAGGGCTGGAGAGAGGGAGTGAAGTATCAGAGCAGCAGGAGCTGTGTGAATTTCATGTGTGAACAGGCTGTGTGAGAAGTTTAACACAGCCTGGGAGCGGCTGTGAGCAGTTAACACAGCTTGATAGCTTGGACTTGGCCTTTCCAGGGGCCCTGGCTAAAGATGGAGGCTGACAGCTATACCAGACTGTGGGAATATATCTATTATACTGGCTGTGTCCTAGAGCTATAAAAGGTCTGTAGTAACCCGGAGTTGTAAATAAATCATGTGTTGTGTGAACAAGTACCTAAGCCACTGCCTTTTGTCGTGCCTATCCTAACCGCTACCTTACATGTGGTGGAGGATGCAGGCACAGCTACCTGATTGCTAATGGCAATAACCCGGTGAAAGTCAAACAGGCATACTCAGTTCACACATGTCAGTGGTTAAACCTGCTACGCTACAGTACAAACCTGCAGCCACCATGAAGGACCTGATTAAGCATCTGGTGCAGACACAGCAGCAACAGCAGGTCCTGCAACAGGAGGGGAATCAGCTTTTGATCCAGCAAATGCAGCAGCAACAGGAGAATCATCAGCGACAGATGGATCTTCTGACTGAGGCAATCCGTGCCAGGCCAGCGGCTCCAACCCCACGACAAGGAGATGATGGCAGCGTCCGGAAGGCGGTAAGGCACGCAATGCAAAAGATGACCCCGGGGGATGATATGGAAGCTTTCCTGGCGGTTTTCAAGTGGGTCGCAGAGCGGGAGAAACTGCAGCCAGAGCAGTGTTGGCACCATATTTAATGGGAGAGCCCCAAAACACTTACCTGGACTTCTGCACAGAGGACGCCATGGACTACCGGACTCTGAAAGGTGAGATCCTGGCCCGAATGGGGATTAATACGTATCTAAATGCTCAATGGGTAAACCAGTGGTCCTTTGAGGAGGGTAAACCCGTCTGGTCTCAGGCTTATGACTTGTTGCACCTGGTAAAGAAGTGGCTGCAGCCTGAGAGCCTGAGCTCTGTGCAAATGATAGGGTGGTAGTTCACCGCACTCTGCCTGTATCCATCCAATGGTGGGTGGGACAAGGGGACCCGGGTCCTTGATCAGTTAGTGAGTGTGGTGGAGCGGCATGTGGCTACACAGGACTTGATTCGGGACTCTGGGACTTTGCGTGCAGCCCGTCGGTCCACATCCACCAAACCAGAAGTTAGGGATCCCCAACCCGGTCCTCCACTGGGTTCTACCCCACCACAGTCAGAGAATGTACGCTGTCCTGAAGTGAGCCGGAAACCAGGGTCTCCCAAGTAGGGCACTGGAAATAATTTTTTCCCCACGATAAGGTGTTGGCGATGCCAAGAACCAAGACACGCAATGGCGCAGTGCCCCCTCAACACAGAGCCAATGGACTGTGGGTATACCCACCGGATGTCTATGTACATCCAAACTGCCAGTGCAGCGAACTATGTGACTGTGGGTAAGGGACTAAATTTGTGCCAAGTGCTAATTAATGGACATAAGGCAACTGCCCTATTGGACTCGGGTAGTAATGTGACCCTTGTACATGCATCGCTGGTCTCTGGGAAAAAACCCACAGGCCGTACAGTAGGGGTGCTCAGTATTCATGGGGACCTCCGTGAGTATCCTACAGAGGAGGTCACTATCAATACCCCATGCGGTCAGGTCCGACACATAGTGGGGTGTTGAAAACTCTTCCGTATGATGTTGGGGAGGGATTTGTCTCTGTTCTGGACTTTGTGTGAGAGGCAACAAGACCCTGACTCTGGGATACCTGCCGTAGGGGTCAGCAATATAGGGACAGAGTTTAATCCCAATAGGTTTCCCCTAGACGTAAAGGTAGGAAAGCTCGAAACTGTCGAGCCACTTCTGGAGTCGGTGGCACCTTTGGATAATGTTGGGGCAGCTCAAGGCACTGGATGTACCTGGAGGGCCACAGGCAGAGAGTGCAAACCTCACGTACTGGTATGCAAGAAGCCGTGCTGGGTGCCGGAGGCTCTGAGACAAGCCATCGTAGGAGGAGGGTCCAAGGTCGACCTTTCCTCAGTGCCCAGGTGGGAGGGAGCGAGAGTTAAGGGATCGCTCCTTCAGCTGGGTGGAGGAGGGTTATCTCTGGTATCCCAAGGTGATAGAGACAAATTCCAACGGAGACCTTACCAAAGACGTCCTAAGACCCGTAGACGTACTAAAGGTACATATGTGGCGCCCCTATGGCTAGGCGCCACAGAGAGGTATTACACTTTAAAAACATATGTAGTATCTCAGTAGTTGTAGGTTTAGGGTTTAACTTATGGAGTCTGAATTCATGCACAACACTGGGCTAGGCCACCTTAGAGTGAGAGACTGATTATTTAGTAGGTCCAAAAGGGGGTAGAGCCTAGGTTAGTGCAAGAAGACTTGAGTGACAGTTAGTTAGTGCTGGGATGGCAGCCAGATAGGACGTGCCTGGCAGGCTGCTGACAGGAGGGCACCTCTCTTCAAGAGGGGGCCCAGAACAGAAGGAGACGGACCAGCACCAGTTGGAGCCGGCTGGTTTAGTGTGGGGAACACCGGCAACATGGAAGCCAACGCGGTCAGCGGTTTATCCCTGGCCGCAAACCGACGAGCTGCGGGCCCTCTGAAACCGGGTAGCCGTAGGCGCCACAAGAAGGTACCTCGCCCCTCAGGCCCAAAATAGGTCCTAGATTACAGGAGTATCGGTCCGGAATCCGGTGGCGGGAGGATTTGATGGTTGTCCCTCTCATCCGTACTGGTAAAGGAAAACCTGTACTCCACCGTATGAGACCAGGGGACTGGCAGGAGAGCTCTGCAAGGGTGGTGAAAGATAGAGAAGGAAAGAATTAAACCCCGAAAGACTTAAGAAAGGAACATCTGGGGGGGGCGTGGCTTGGACATGGAGCTGTAAAGACACACTCTCCACGAGCTCCTGTTATCTAAGGCCCTCACAGCCTATAATTAGCTTTTTATTGCCTGCCTAACTGGATCTACATGAAAGGGAAGACTGGCCTTCGTTCCCAGGCACCCCGGGAGCCTGCAGTGGGCCCTGGAGGAGAAGGTATCACTAAATACCTGGCAGCACCCAGCAACACAGGAAAAAGACCCAAGCCTGCAGCAATGGAGGCAGGGTGCCCTGCTCCCTCACTCCCTCCACCTCAGGGGAACCGATCCTCATTGAATGCAGGGGCTCCTCTCAGCAGCTCTCTCACTGCTTGTAAATCTACATCTACAGACAGCTCCCAGGGCTTATCTGTGACAGGGAATGTGATTAAGAAGACGCAGGGGGCCAGAGACTTGAAGGAAGCAGCCGAGGTGAGATTTAACCCTTCCTCCTCCTCCTCTCCCTCCTGTCCCAGCCAGCTCATTCAGGGAGTGAAAACTCAGAGCATTACTGCTCCCTCTACTGCTTCTACCCTTCTGTCCTTGGGGCTTGGAGGATCTCCACAATTAGCAGGAGCTGTTCACACTGAGGGTGACCCCTCTAACAGCAGACCCATGCCTAATTTGTCTCCCATAGAAGTGGATCTACAAGGCGACCAGCAGCTCGCCCCCAAGCGTGTGAGTGCAGAGACCTGTGCACACCTCCCCATGAATGCTCTGGATCTCACAGCACGGCTGAATGATATCCCCACCAAGACAGACATGGAGGGCTACATACAGAGGTTGGAGGCAGTGTGTAGAGGGGAGCTGGGGACCCTCAAGGAGGATGTGTCTACCCTCCACACTAATGTTACTACATTGGAGGCCACAGTGGAGAGGCTCTCCTCGCAAGTACAGTCTCAGCAACAGCTTCTAGATCTCCATTCAAACAACTTTCACCTATTGCTGGATATGATGGAAGAGGCGGAAAATAGGAATCGTCGAAACAATATTCGGCTCCGTGGTCTCCCAGAGTCGGTTGCACCACGTGACCTGGAGTCGGCCCTTCATGGTATCTTTAATTCCTTGCTGGGAAGAGAAGCGGATATGCACATTGAGATTGATAGAGCCCATCGATCTCTGGGTCCCAAAAACCCTGATGCTGCCAGACCAAGGGATGTCATCTGTCGCATCCACTATTATCGTATTAAAGACGACATCATGTCTAAAGCCAGGGATCATGATTCCATTGACTTCAATGGATCGGAAATCTTGCTATTGGCTGATCTATCACGCATCACCCTAGCTAAGAGACGTGCACTACGCCCCCTACTGGAAGTGCTTAGAGAGAGACATATTCCATACAGTTGTGGATACCCCTTCCAGCTCCAGGTGAAGAGAGAGGGGGGGGATGATTGTACTGAGATCACCGGAGGACCTGCTGGACTTCACTTCTGCCTTAGACTTGCCATTGGTGGAACTAGGTGAATGGCCGCAACTGTCCACTTTTGGCCTACGGGGTCTGCGACGTACTGGAGGTCCCTCTGTTGGGCCTTTGAATAAGAGGCAAAGGAGTCGGCGTCGCCAACGCAGATCTTCTGGTCATCCTGCGGACACTTGACTTTCAACAATACCTTGAAAGTTTGAGGTATATTTACCCCTTTTTTTGGGGGGGTCTTTTGGTCTTCCTACCCCTCCCGCGGGAGCTGTGAGTCCGGACACATGACTTTTGTGGGCTCCGGCAGAATCTCTATATGGTGAAGTTATAAACAAGGTTCTCAGAACTTTTGATCTTTTGCTGTTCGCTTTAGATGGGGGGAGGAGAGGGGGGGAGGTTTGCTTACAGTTAAGCTGTGCTAATTGTTCTATGCTCTGATTGGGGACTCATATGTGTGAAACATGGAGGGTTAATATTAATACGTAAATATACATATATGTACTTCCTAACTAGCCTAATATATGCAACAGTTCACGCTCCATTGATGGGGCCTAGATATCTATACATACTTACCCTCCACTATTAAGGTCCTAGTTAGTAATTGTCCAGGAGGGCTTATGGCATTTGTATTTTTTATGTTATGTTGGCTGCGGGGGCCGAGCTGGTTGCTCGGTGTCCGACTACTTCCCACCTTAGGGCGTGTCATTGACACACTTGTTCAGAGATTTCTCTGACTCGTTAAGTTTACGTTGAACCTGGTGGCTCAGAGCCTCCTGGTTCCTCAGACAGACTACTGTTCTCTGTCTGATCAAGTTTCTAATCTCTTCTTTTTTGCTACATACTTTTCCTCTTCTCTTCTTAATCCCTACCTCTTTTTTCCCTTAACGCTTTCCCTCTCCTTTTCATTTCCCCCCCCATCCACCTCTGTTTGTCCTGGTATTGACTGTGGGATAGGACCTGGGGTTCTGATGGCGAATCTGCAGCTCTGTTCCCTGAATGTCAGGGGATTCAATGTCCCAGAAAAACGTTCGAAAGTGTTATATCATATGCACAAGAAGCGGGTAGATGTTCTCCTTCTTCAGGAGACGCATTTTAAGACGGATAAGATCCCAGCTCTTGGTCATAGATATTACACACAATGGTTCCATGCTAGTAATCCAGAGACCAAGTCTAAGGGGGTTAGCATAGCATTACATAAAAATCTACAGACTCAAGTGTTGGCCTCTAAGTCAGACCCAAACGGCAGATTCTTGTTTGTCAAGATTAGAATTATTAATGATACGTTTACCATAGCTAATTTCTACCTGCCTAATCAGGACCAGGCTCGGACATGTAGACGTTACCTTCGCGATCTCGCTGCATTTGCAGAGGGATATGTGATAGCGGGGGGTGACTATAATATGGTGTTGGACCGTGCCATGGATTCCTCCTCGGGCAGGTCGTCGGTGCCCCCTTCGCAACTGGAGAGCCTGAAACGCGTGTTGACAGACCTACGACTGGTAGATGCCTGGCGGATCATGCACCCCACGGACAGAGACTACACCTATTTTTCCACAGTCCACAATTCCCATAGTCGGATTGATTATTTTTTGGTGAGCCATGGTCTTTTGTCTTTTGACCTCCAGACAAGAATTGATGTAACAATCTGGTCGGACCATGCTCCGGTGATGCTGTCTCTGCGGCTACCGGGCTCGTCCAGGGGGGAGTGGACCTGGTCCCTGAACCCTGGATTGTTGAGCGATCCTTCTTGTCTGCAGGCGGTACGGAAGGCAATTACAGAATTCCTTGACATACATAAGACCGACTCTACGGCCCTCCCCTTTCAGTGGGAGGCATTGAAGGGAGTTATCAGAGGGGTTCTCATTCAGCAGGGGGCCCGACTAAAGAGGAACAGGGCTGCGGCTATTACTGAACTGTTGTCTCAAGTGCAGACCCTAGAGACAGCTCACAAGAAAACGAGAGATGTACAGACGATGGCTGACCTATTGCAGGCTAGGAGCAGATTGAGTGCTCTAGTTGACACTACTCTGGCGAGACAACGAGATCGCTTCCATAGATATTTATATGAATACTCGGATAAGCCGGGCAGAGCATTGGTGAGATTTTTACATCCTCGCTCACCTACTACATATATCCCTACCATAAAGTCGAGGTCGGGGGCGGCGGTCCACTCTCCTATAGAAATAGCAGACTCCTTTAGGCTGTATTATGACTCACTGTATAATCTTAAGGGCCCACTTGCAGATATGTCCGCAGAGGAGTTCCACACGAGGGTGGAGGAGTATGTTCATGACACGCCACTCCCCCCTATTTCAGAGACTGAGGTTGAGGCTCTGGAGAGTCCTATGTCGGAATTAGAAATTATGGAGACCATTAAGGCACTGGCGAGCGGTAAGAGCCCAGGACCGGATGGTTTCTCGGCCAACTTTTACAAAATATTTGCTGATTCCCTGTCACCCTTTTTAGTTAACTTATTTAATTCCATCTCAGTGACATGTCCCTTTGCTCCCCAGACATTGATGGCCACGATTGTGGTTATTCCCAAACCGGACAAAGACCCCGGCATGTGTGCTAATTATCGACCCATCTCCCTCATTAACGTCGATGTGAAAATTTACGCAAAGATCATAGCGAACAGGCTGGGCCCAGCTCTCACCAAGGTCATACACAATGACCAGGTGGGATTCGTGCAGCGTAGGGAGGCTAAAGATAACACGGTGAAAACCTTGCTCCTTACTTCATATTTGCGCACAAGAAGGGTTCCAGCCTGTTTGCTATCCATTGACGCGGAGAAGGCGTTTGATCGCCTGGGATGGCCTTTCCTGAGAGCATCTTTGGCACAGTTGGGATTTTTGCTTTGTACCAGGGCCCCACGGCACGACTTAAAATAAATGGCATTTTCTCGACACCCATTGCTATACACAATGGTACCAGACAGGGTTGTCCTCTATCCCCTCTACTTTACGTCATTGCCATGGAGCACTTAGCGGTGGCACTTCACGGATCACCGGATATTGATGGAGTACGGATTGGTCAGCATAACTTTAAGTTATCACTATATGCGGATGATCTGCTTTTGTATGTTACCAATCCACTCATAGCTTTCCCGGTCCTCATCAGGGATTTCGGAAGTTTGGGGACATCTCGAATTTCAAGGTTAATTACTCAAAAACAGAGGTACTCAATATATCCCTGTCTGATGACCTAGTGTCGCGACTCCAGGCGTCCTTCTCTTTTAAGTGGAAAACCTCTGCAATAAAATATCTGGGTGTACTGATTCCCACAGAGTTGAGTGAAATCTATGAGCTAAATTATGTTCCACTTTTGAGGAGGACGATACTGGACTTGGCGAAATATGACAAACCTCGACTTTCTTGGTTTGGACGCATGAGTGTCATTAAAATGGACGTCCTACCTCGGTTTTTATATCTTTTCCAAACTGCCCCGATAAGTATCCCGGATAGTTTTTTCAGACGTCTACAGTCGGCGGTTAACAACTTTATTTGGGGGAGCAGGAGACCACGGATCCGTTTCTCTATTTTAACTAGACCTAAGAGTAAGGGGGGGGCGGGCCTCCCTGATTTCAAAAAATATTATCATGCAGTTCTGCTTTCTAGGCTGGTGGACTGGAGGTTTAATAGTGCCCATAAACAATGGGTAACCCTGGAGGGTCTCCTTTCTCCTGTGTCTCTGTATTGGCTCCCCTGGCTTGAAAAGACCTCACGTCCCTCTGTGAAGGAATGGGTCCCACTCACCCAGATGGTTATAAGACATTGGGACAAGATTAACTGCAAACTGAAGTTGACCTCCAGACCGGGTAGACTGAGTCCTTTGTTTGACAACCCCACATTCCCCCCTGCGATGACTAGATCGTCCTTTCTGTGTTGGTCAGCACATGACCTGGTATGCCTGGGACAGGTTGCGGACAGACTGGCGGGGCTCGCTGGTGTGGAGGGGCTCCGGGGCCAGACCGGGGGGGTGTCGTTCTCATGGATGGAGTTCGCCCAGATCCGAGATTATCTCTCAGGGATCTCCTTGGGGGTTCCGACACCATTTGAGTTGATGATGCTTTTATCTGAGGGCCCGTCCCATGTGGTCTCCATGTTTTATGTCCTGGTCCTGGCTGGGTTGGTGTCCGACCCTCTTGGATTCATGGAGGCTTGGGAGAGAGACCTGCACATCACCTTATCTGAGACTGATCGTCAAAAAATTTTTGTACTCACCCACAAAATGACGGTCTCATGTACTGCTCAGGAACGGAACTATAACATTTTAACACGCTGGTACCGTTGCCCCACTTTCCTACACAGGCTCGACCCTGGAGTGTCAGATGCTTGTTGGAGATGTGGGATAGAGAGGGGCTCTATGCTCCATATCTGGTGGTCGTGCGGTCTCCTCCAACCCTTCTGGGGTCAGGTGTTTGAGGCCTTTCACCTGATGTCTGGGATTTATCATATGCCTTCCCCCCAGATTGCCCTCCTGTCTCTGGTTCCTGCCGCTGTGTCCTCAGCAAAAAGGGGAATTTTGAGGTTCTGTTTAATGGCGGCTAGGGCTGTCATTCCGAGACACTGGAGGTCTACGAAGGTCCCCACCATGCTGGAATGGATAGCTGAGATGAACAAACTAAGTCGCATAGAGTCTTTGACGGCCGATGATCATGGCACCGGATCAGACGGGGGTAGTACATGGTATCTATGGCATTCTTTTAAGGAGAGCCCGGAGTTTGCAGATTGGTTGTTGCGATCCTCTCTTCCTTCTTGAGCTAGATTAACCAGGTTTCCTCTTCCCTCCCACCCCCTCCTTTTTTTTTTCTCTCCACCCCTTCTTCCCTTCTGTTCCCTCCTTTCATGTCTTCTTTCATTACCTTTCCCCTTCTTTTTTCTCTTTTTTATTTCATGGTCTGTAGGGGTGACGGAGATGTTTAGATGGCTACGGAATAGCAAGAACTGGCTTACACTTCGCTTCAAGCTTCATCTTGATGTGATATAATTGGTGAATTATATGTATCAGGGTCTTTTGAGACGGCTGCCGGGGTCTCGGACTTGGAAATGGAACGTGTTTTCTGTCATACCCCAGACTATGTACGAATGTGTAATTCTTTATATCTGAATTGTTACCTTTTTTTTTTTCTTATGACCTTTTGAAATTAATAAATACATTTATTGAAAAAAAAAGAAAGGAACATCTGGAGACTCCATAGGGGTACCCTGAGCTGACAACTACTACCCGTTAAACCAGACTGTACCGTGTTTCTCAATAACATCTGCTGGTACCCAGTAAAGTGTAGTTGAAGTTGAATCGGTCTCTGTCTGTCTTTCTTCCCACCGGCGCCTGGAGGACTTCAACATCATCAGCAACTCACCGGAGGGGTAAGAACAACTACTCCCCTCATCCCCTCATCCTCCATCACCGCTGCCCTGAGGTAAAAGCTCCACCTGTGGGGAGCTGGACCACCCTGAGCTGCACCCATCATCACCTCAGCGGCAGCCAGCAGCGCCGGTATCCAAATTGCCGGGATCCACAGGTGGGGGTCACATACTCTCTTTATCCCTGTAAATATCCCCCACCTAACAAATGACAGCCAGGGCATGGAACCGAGAACCTGACCACCCGTGATTCCCCAGCTAATCCATCAAACCCAGGCCCAGTGTCCAAGTACCCCTTGCCCTGGGCTCATCATTTTCTGGTGTCACGAACAGGATTTGAACCAGCTTGGTAATACCAGGTAAAGTGTGCCTAAAGATTTTATTGACTGTTTGGATGCTGTGGATTACAAAACCAGGCCGTCATTACATCGCCTCAGAATTTACACTACGTCACCAAAGCAGGAGAAAAGAGCGGGAAGATAAGCCCTGCCCCTCCACTCTGCCGAGGAGTGACGAAGTGTAGTGGCGGGCTCCGGAAAGACCCGAAGAACTCGCCTATAGGATTCTCGTGGCGGGCGGGCCTCAAATGTAAAAGAACTATGTGCTGGCCCAGGGGCGTGCCTCAGCCCCTCAGTATGCGTAGGCCATCCAAGAGGCGCCAAAAAGTCTCCCCGCCCCCCTTGCTATCAAACAACCAAAGTTCTTGTGTCCTAAGCAGCTCTCCATCAGACGTTGGAAGGTCCCAGGTGCATTGCAGAGTCCGAACGGCATACAATTAAACTCACAGAGGCCCATCGGCGTAGTAAACGCTGTCTTCTCCTTGTCGGCCTCGGCCACAGGAACCTGCCATTACCCACTAGTCAGATCAAGGGTGGAAAAATAGTTAGCAGATTTTAGTGCAGCTAATGACTCCTCAATCCTAGGTAATGGGTATGCGTCCTTATGTGTGATGCGATTAATCTGCCGGTAATCTACGCACATTCTCCTGGTTCCGTCCTTTTTAACTAACACTAGAGGTGCTGCCCAGGGGCTACAACGGTCTCTTATTACCCCTGCAGATTTCATTTCTCTGAGCATGTCTTTGGTGGTTTGGTAGTGAGCTGGTGGTAATGGTCTATACCTCTCTTTTATAGGCTGATGGTTACCTGTGGGTATAGTGTGCTCTACCCCTTTGATCTGCCCAAAGTCTAACGGGTGTTTACTGAATATTTGCTCATATTCCTTCACTACCCGGTATACTCCATGCTTGTGACGGGGAAGTGTAGAACTGGTACCTACATGCAACTTTTGGCACCAATCCTCCAGCTTCTCCTCTGAGCCATTGTCATCCGCCTGACATGACGGGTTCAAGGGCTCGGAGGCTGTGATGTTATTGTTATCAACCGTGTACAACTTAGCCATGGTAGCATACTTAGGTAATGTGACCTCGTCTTCTCCGCAGTTCAATAGGCGTAATGGCACTCTTCCCCTGTGTACGTCAACTATTCCTCTAGCAGTGAGTATGGTCGGTCTACTGTCTGAGTACACGGGTTCTACCAGGGCCTGATAGTCTTGCCCTTTAATGCCTATTGCGGCTCGGCACCACACCAACATTTCAGTTTTGGGAGGTATTACAATGGGTATTGGATCACTTACTCGTACACTGCCGATCTCACCTCCGGAGATTTCTACCTGTTGCTTCAACATCAGGGCTTTGATCTCTGTGTGCAGAAGCCTCTGTTGTCCAGTTCCGGCAGTCTTGGCGATTTGCTGCAAAACACTTAACACTTCGGAAAAACATTTCTCAATCACATTCATTCCTATCAGCATCACGGGTTCACGTTCTCGCCGGTTAACATCTATGATTATAATACCCTGGTTCTGCAATTCTACCTTACCAACCTGAATATTCATCTCTCTAAACCCAACCTTTGGTATTACCTGTCCATTACTAGCCCATACATCAAAGTTAGAGTCATCTGGCGCACTAGTAATGTCTGAATCAGCCCAGTACCTTTTATATAGAACATGCAGGATGGATGTTATTTGGGACCCAGTATCTAGCAAGGCACTAAAGGGAATGCCATCCAACAAAATAGGGATCACCGGCTTTCCTCCCACGAATTTGTCATACCAGGCTGAGGGGCCTTGAGTGTTCATTCCTGGGGAGCGGCCCGCCTGCCCAGGGCATCGTCGTTTAAAGGACACTCACGAGCAAGATGGCCTGGCTTCTGGCAACGGCGGCAAATGGGCTGTCCATCTGGTTGGTAGCGATCACTGGGTCGTCCTCTTTGCTGCTGGGTATCTTCTGGGCCTCATCCACGGGACATCCTCTCTGCTGGTCGCCAACTCGATCTTGGGTGCAGGCTTTGACTCTCGCAGTTCCTTGATGACCTTGGCCATGGAGATCACGGTGTCTGTCAGGGCATCTAGCTTTTGATTGATTGCAGCATTAGAAATTAGTTCTCCAGTCTCAGCAGCAGTTGCTGACATGGCAGATGTCGCTGGCGCTGCCGGCTGCTGATGTGCTGCTGCAGTGTCAAGGACAATTGGTAGCTCCCGTGGCTCTTCCAGCTGCTGCAAACGGATAGCTCTATCTTTCAGCTCAGTAAATGTCATGTCAGGGTTCTGCAGCAGTATCATGCTTAACTGTCCTCGATGGGAAGGGGAATGGAGGCCCTCTATGAATTGGTCAAATAGCATTTTATCAGCTCCCAGGGCTAAAGCAGGTTCTGCCAGCTTAAGGGCTCTGAGTGCTTCCTGCAGGTTCAAGCCAAAGTCTCTGGCACTCTGTTTAGGTTTCTGGTGGCATGCAAAGAACCTCATCTTAGCCCAGGAATCAGCAGCAGATTCAAACGTTGCTTTCAGTCTGGCTGCTAGATGCTCTACAGTGTCCTTATCTGTGTCCAGCCAGGATGCAACCTCACGCCGTACATTGCCCGTTAACTGTCCCATTATCATTCCTACACGCTGGGCTTCAGTGAGGGGGTACATCACATAATATTCCTTTATCTTTAGCATAAAGTCAGTTAGTGTATTAGGCTCACCGGAGTATTGGGGCAGCCACATTGCCCCTGGAGTATACGGCATCAGGAATAGCATTATTGGTGCTGTTCCTTGCGCCGCTGCACCGCCGGGTACTATCGCTGGGTCCGGCGCTGTAGCTCCACCGGCTGCTCCATCGCCGCCTTGTGCATCGGGCTGCGACATCTTGGGCCCCCTTAGTTAATATCCGCCCTCCGTCTTCCGCTTCCGTCCGGATGTCTATGGAAGGTTCTGGGGTGCAGCAGGGATCTTCTTCCCCGCTGGATGTTGTCAGCACCAAGGGAGGAGGCTGAATTCGTGCCAATGCAAGGTACCGCCCCCTTTCTTTCCCGCGCACCGCGCGCTCCAAAATGGCGGTTTCTCAAAAATACAGTTTTGATGGCGCGGTTCAAAAAACGGTTCTCTCACATCAATCACGGCACATGCTGCCCGTTTTAACAGGCACGGTAGATCCTGTTCGTGACGCCAGGTTTGTCGAGCCCACTGGGACGAGGGTACTCGGTACCGGACCGTGTCTGCTGCGGGGGAAGTCACGGGTGGTCCTGGTACGGTCCGTTTCCCGGGCCCTGGCAAATAAAAGGGGTGTATTTACAAAGGATTGTCAGTCGTGACGCCACCCACTATATGCGGCCAGTAAGGGGGCCGCCGCTGCTGCAGAACCTCCGGGGATGATGTAGTGGCAGCATAGGTGGTATAGTTCCTGTGGGTAGAACTGTATTCCCCGGGGCAGTGATGGTATAGTCTATAATGGATATGGATGATGGAGACAGGGTTAAAGGACACACACTCACGTTTAGTAGTCAAAGGTGCAATTCTGCTCTTCTCCTGTTGCTGCAGCTTCTTCTAATCCGTGTGCAGAGCTGACAGGCTGGTAGCTCTCTGTTACTGAATGTAGGGCAAAGGTTGCAATCAATACACAGACTCACAGTTCTGCTGTTTTCCAAAGCTTTACTGCTGATGTTATTGCAGATTATAGTCCACGGAGTCTGTAATGGGTTTAAGCTCTCTCCCCACCCTGTCCGGGTCATTAGCTTCCTCGTGTTACGCTGTGTGTGTGTCCTGAGCTGCTGCTTCTAGCTAAGCTGCTGGGACTTCTCACTCTTTCTCGGTGTTCTGCTGGTACCACTTGGCTAGGCAACTTGAGTCCTCTGTACTGTGCTGACCCCTCCGTGTTGCTTTGCACTGGTACTAGGGGCATCTAGAGATCCCACTGTTCCTGGATTCACTGTGCTATGGGTGCCAGACACAGTACCGGATCCGGTGTCCGTTCCGTGCGCTCTTCTGGGGCAAGTGAAAGTATCACTCCAGCTCCCAGACGTGTTCCTCTGTCTGTAGTTCTCCTGTTCCTCTGACCCTTGCTGGGCCTGCACTAAGTTCTGCACTAACGTGTGCTCTTCACAGCCCTGCTCCGAGCTGAACTGAGCTCTCTCTCATGACCTGGAGTATTTAAGGGAGCAGGTGGTGCTCCCCTCCTGGCCCAGAGGTGCTAGTGTTTGTCAGTGTGTAGTGGGGAGAGAACCTATGTGGTGTTATTGTGGCATATTAACCCATGGGGTGCCACACAATCACACCTGGCAACCGGTAGGTCGTCCATGGTTTACCCAACCCGGATGACGAGGCTGAATGACACACGCGCCTTGAGGCCTGGTGGGCTAACAAACTAGAGACTCGCCAGCCCCGCGTTATGGCTCGTAACCAGCCCCCGTTACCCCTGGACCAACGTAAGAAAGGAGTGGTGACAACCTTCAACCTGGGCATCAGTTATGGGTTTGCCTGAGAGGAAGGCCTCTATCCTGAAGTATATGTGGGCCGCCGGCTTGTCGTTGAACACCTTCCACAGGGCCACCCGGACCGGGACCTGTACCGTGGGGATGTAATAACCTATGTGCGCCATGCAGGTCCCCGCGGGTGGTTCGCAATCCGGGTCAGTAAAGTTGAAGAATTAAAAGACCAGTGATCCGGTATTGCATTGCCAAAAATGTAAACAGTTCTTTTAAATGCATATCTTGCAGTGACTTGTTGATGTTTTTCTTACAGTACATGGACGTAAATGTATGCAGGTGTTTTCCCTTTCCTTAAGCCTGATGAACATTAATAAGAGACTTGATACCCGGTCCCCATTGGGCCGATGTGGACTTAAATGTTATTATTGTTTGCAACGTTATAAGCACAGTGCCTACTGCAAAGGAAGATTACCAAAACCATCTTAATGTTTTATTGTTTTTTTATGTTTTGAAAGTTACCCGGTTAACCTGTTAATAAAAATGTCAACTCACACCCGCGGACGGGTGTATTTCACCAAGGGGGTGTGTGTGGCCCCTCTGGCTAGGCGCCACAGAGAAGTATCACACTTTAAAAACATATGTGGTATCTCAGTAGTTGTGGGTTAAGGGTACCTTTACACGCGGCCACAGGAAGGTAGGAACAGGCAGGCATCGGACACAATTGTGCCTGTTGCCTTGAAAAGACCACGATGTGGCTGCGTGTAATTCAGGACTTTCCTTCCTGTGTCTTCCCTGAAGGAAGGAAAGTCCTGAATTACACGCAGCCACATCGTGGTCTTTTCAAGGCAACAGGCACAATTGTGTCTGATGCCTGCCTGTTCCTACCTTCCTGTGGCCGCGTGTAAAGGTACCAGTAGGGTTTAACCTATAGAGTCTGAATTCACGCACAACACTGGGCTGGGCCACCTTAGTGTGAGAGACTGATTATTTAGTAGGTCCAAAAGGGGGTGGAGCCTAGGTTAGTGCAGGAAGACTACAATGACAGTTAGTTAGTTAGTGCTGGGATGGCTGCCAGATAGGACGTGCCTGGCAGGCTGCTGACAGGAGGGCAGCTCTCTTCAAGAGGGGACCCAGAACAGAAGGAGACGGACCAGCACCGGTTGGAGCCGGCTGGTATAGTCTGGGGAACACCGGCAACACAGAAGCTGAGGCGGTCAGCGGTTTATCCCTGGCCGCAAAACGACGAGCCGTGGGCACTCTGAAACCGGGTAGCCGTAGGCGCCACAAGAAGGTACCTCACTCCTCAGGCCCAATACAGGTCCTAGATTACACGAGTATCGGTCCGGATTCCGGTGGCGGGAGGATTTGATGGTTGTCGCTCCCGTCTGTACTGGTAAAGGAAAACCTATACTCCACCGTATGAGACCAGGCAACTGGCAGGAGAGCTCTGCAAGTTTGGTGAAAGATAGAGAAGGACAGAATTAGACCTCGAAAGACTTAAGAAAAGAACATCTGGAGACTCCATAGGGGTACCCTGAGCTGACAACTACTACCCGTAAAACCAGACTGTACCGTGTTTCTCAATAACATCTGCCGGTACCCAGTAAAGTGGAGTTGAAGTTGAATCGGTCTCTGTCTGTCTTCCTGCCGGCGCCCGGAGGGTTTCAACATCATCAGCAACTCACCGGAGGGGTAAAAACAACTACTCCCCTCATCCCCTCATCCTCCATAACCGCTGCCCTGAAGTAAAAGCTCCACCTGTGGGGAGCTGGGTCACCTATCATCTCCTCAGCGGCCGGCCTGCAGCGCCGGTATCCAAATTACCGGGATCCACAGGTGGCGTCACATACTCTCTTTATCCCTGTAAATTTCCCCCACTTAACAAATGACAGCCAGGGCATGGAACCGGGAACCCGACCACCCGTGATTCCCCAGCTAATCCATCAAACGAAGGCCCGGTATCCGAGTACCCTTTACCCTGGGCTCATCACAGATGGTGACTCCACTGTGGACTTAGGGCTACGAGACTCGGACGACAAGCCCAATCATGTAGCTGATGACATGGTGTCACATGGTCGTTGGGGGAGGGGGAGGCCTCCCACAGACATGCCTCTGAGACATAAGGTGACTGGGTCCGATTGGTCTTGGTACACAAGGAAACGGTTTGTGATAGTACAGGACAACATGTCGGACGCGGACGCTTCTAGTCGACTCGGATAGTCCCCTCAACTGGTGGACCCAGGTGGTAAGGAGGCCCTGTCTCGGGGCCCTGGTTCAATGGCCTGTATTCAACCCCACAAATTTGAACAGGGGGGGGGAATATGTGGTGATGTGACTGGCATGTGCCCCATGACCGGTATACTTCACATGGGTGATTGTATCTTTTGCTCTGTGGCAGCACACACGGGGTTAATGGCAGCAAAGTCTGAGTGCTGATTGTTCACACTGCTTTGCAGGTGAGGTGGCTAGGAAGGATATGAGCTGCCCAGGGCTGGAGAGAGGGAGTGAAGTATCAGAGCAGCAGGAGCTGTGTAAATTTCATGTGTGAACAGGCTGTGTGAGAAGTTTAACACAGCCTGGGAGCGGCTGTGTGCAGTTAACACAGCTTGGCAGCGTGGACTTGGCTTTCCCAGGGGCCCTGGCTAAAGATAGAGGCTGACAGCCATACCGGACTGTGGGAATACCTATTATACCGGCTGTGTCCTAGAGCTATAAAAGGTGTGTACTAACCCGGACTTGTAAATAATTCATGTGTTGTGTACCTGAGTCACTGCCTTCTGTCGTGCCTATCCTAACCGCTACCTTACAATATATATAAAGTTCATGGAGACAAAAGAGACTAGTGGCACTTACCAGAGTAGATCTTTAGCGTTTATTCATGATTCCATGCAGTCGTAGCAGAACATGAGCAGCAAGGGAGGGGGTGCGTGGACATGGTATGGTACAAGAAAAACATTTCATGCAGGACAATGCTCCATCACATGCATCCAACTACTCCACAGCGTGGCTGGTCAGTAAAGGTGTAAAAGAAGAAGAAATAATGACATGGCCCCCTTGTTCACCTGATCTGAACCCTACAGAGAACCTGTGGTCCCTCCTAAAATGTGAGATCTACAGGGAGGGAAAACAGTACACCTCTCGCAACAGTGTCTGGGAGGCTGTGGTGGCTGCTGCACGCAATGTTGATCGTAAACAGACCAAGCAACTGACAGAATCTATGGATGGAAGGCTGTTAAGTGTCATCATAAAGAAAGGTGGCTATATTGGTCACTAATTTTTTGGGGTTTTGTTTTTGCATGTCAGAAATGTTTATTTCTAATTTTTGTGCACTTATATTGGTTTACCTGGTGAAAATAAACAAGTGAGATGAGAGTATATTTGGTTTTTATTAAGTTGCCTAATAATTCTGCACAGTAATAGTTACCTGCACAAACAGATATCCTCCTAAGATAGCCAAATCTTAAAAAAAAACTCCAACTTTCAAAAATATTAAGCTTTGATATTTGAGTATTTTGGGTTGATTGAGTTATAGTTATTGATCAATAATAAATATAATTCGCGGCGACCAATCATAAGAGTACTGCGGCTTGGCGCGCGGTTTGAATGCCGCGAATTTCTGTCTGTCAGTCAGTGTGATGCAGTTTACTTCTCTCAGGTCTGTCAGTCATTGTGACACAGTTTACTGCTGTCTGTAAGTCAGTGTGACGCAGTTTATACCTGTCTGTCAGTCAGTGTGACACAGTTTACTGCTGTCTGTCTGTCAGTGTGACGCAGTTTATACCAGTCTGTCAGTCAGTGTGACGCAGTTTACTGCTGTCTATCAGTCAGTGTGACGCAGTTTATACCTGTCTGTCAGTCAGTGTGACACAGTTTATTGCTGGCTGTCAGTCAGTCTGATGCAGTTTATCCCTGTCTGTCAGTCAGTGTGACGCAGTTTATTCCTGTCTTCAAGGTCTGTCAGTCAGTGTGATGTATTTTACTCCTGCCTACAAGGTTTGTCAGTCAGTGTGACACAGTTTACTCCTGTCTGTCAGTCAGTGTGACACAGTTTACTCCTGTCTGTCAGTCAGTGTGACACAGTTTACTTCTAACAGGTCTGTCAGTCATTGTGACGCAATTTGCTCCTGTCTATAAGGACTGTCAGTCAGTGCGACGTCCTTCATTTCTGTCTACAAAGCTGTCAGTCCGTGTGACGTTCTTCATTCCTGTCTACAAGGCCGTCAGTCCGTGTGACGTCCTTCATTCCTGTCTACAAGGCTGTCAGTCAATATGACGTCCTTCACTCCTGTCTACAAGGCTGTCAGTCAGTGTGACGTCCTTCACTCATGTCTACAAGGCTGTCAGTCAGTGTGACGCACTTCACTCCTGTTTACAAGGTATTCTAGCATACCCCATGCGTTAGAATCGGGCCACCATCTAGTAGGTTATAATCATGTGACTCCGAGGAATCCGCAAACAGTGATGACTATATGAAAGGGATATAAACATGGGGTGTTTCTTCATCTCACCATCCCACTGCAGCTTTTTATTCAGTGGTTATATTTTTTGTACTTTTTATTTTTTTGGTATTTTTGATAATTTTTTTACCCCTTTTCTTCATTTTTTTATTTTTATTAACATGGTAAATTGTCACTTGAATGAGGAAGTGAAAAACTCTATTGCCACCCAATATGGGTAGCAATCCTTAAAGTCATAGCTGACTCTTTAACAAGCCTTTTAATATGACTTAGGATTTGTGCCAGATCAGAACCCTAAACTGCAAACGCTGCATTTCGGGGTGATTGCCCCTCATCAGTGCAGTGTGTGGGAATTTTGATCTGGCTGTATGAGAGGCTAAGACGAGGTCTGGGGGACTAGCTATTCTCCTCATGGAGAGGAATCTGCCTGCCAACATAAGGAGACAGATAAGCTGATAAGGAGACTTATAACTGCAATGCTCCTCTGGGAAATATGCAATTTCTCACTTCAGTGAGGAAGTGGATGAACTCTAATGCCACCCAATAAGGGTAGCCATCCTTAAAGTCATAACACACAAGCCTTTTTACTATGACTTAGGATTTGTGCCAGATCAGAACCCCAAACTGCAGATGCTGCGTTTTGAGGTGACTGCCCTTCATCATTGTAGTGTGTATTAAGGGTTGGTACACCTACTTGGATCATATAGCAGTACCCTTGTTTAACTTTATTTTTTGTGATCAAAGCCTTGGGGGAACAGGGACCAGCACAGCTGTGGCAAAGATAATGTGGGGTTCATGGTTACCAAGCAAATAAAAGTTTTTTTTTTATCACAGTCTCTCCTTTGAGGCATTTTTTTTTTTCAAATCCTGGTCAATCTTTGGAAGAAAAAAATTTGACCTCAAAAATGTTATAGAGAAAATCAAACAGTGATGACATTGAAAGCACATGCAGATTATTGTAATTTTATGTTTGCACATTAGTACGAGTGCATTCTAACTAGCGTTTACTTGCAATGTTTCCTTTGCGGCAATACAACAAGGTGCTAATTAGTTGTTGCTGTAGTTGGTGCCTGAACATTGGTTGTAGGATTCCTATAATTACATTGTACACAGAAGGTCTAAAGTAGGCTTCTCTGGCAACATTATATGTATATCCTATGTATATCATAACTGAGTCATAACTATAAAAAAGACAGGAACTGAACATCCGAATATTATACATTGATCTACTGTGTCTACACCTAAAAAGTTAGGGACCCACTAAGAGGTTTGCTGTGATGTGGCAGTGGACTTACATATTCTGATCAAAATGTTCACTTTGATACATATGGTATATAAACTTGATTCCAGCTCAACTAGTTGCTCTATGCTCATCCACCCGCGGCTCAGACACCGGCCTCACCTTGATTCTTCATCATGGACAATGGAAAACATTGAGTCCGACTCAACAAGATTGAATTTTCTTTTTCTTTTTCAATAAAAATAGTGCAAACAAAAGAAAAATTTACATGGTCGACATGATCCAGTCGACACGTTTCGACTGCACTAAGCTGTCTTACACATGACTCCAACTTTACATATAACGTATATACTCGCGTATAAGCCGAGTTTTTCAGCCCAAAAATTAGGCTGAAAAGTCCCCCCTCGGCTTATACGCGAGTATACCAACCAACATGGGGCCGCCCGCCCCCCATCAGTATCCAGGGCCCCCCCCCTTGCTCCGCAAACCTGTAAAGTAAAATCATTATACTTATCACTGTCCTGTCGCCACCGTCCCCGCCGCTGCCGACATCGCGCTCCTCCGGCTTCATCCGTCTTCTTCCGGCTTCCTGTCGGCGCAGGCAATGGCGTCATTGCCTGCGCCGACCAGAGGAAGCCGGAAGATGCTGGATGAAGACAGAGGAGCGCGATGTCGGCAGCGGCGGGGATGGTGGCGACAGGACAGTGATAAGTATAATGATTTTACTTTACAGGTTTGCGGAGCAAGGGGGGGGCCCTGGATACTGATGGGGGGGCTGTATACCTCTGGGGCTGCATGTATACTACCTCTGGGGCTGCCTGTTTACTACCACTGGGGCTGCTGTATACTACCACTGGGGCTGCTGTATATACCTCTGGGGCTGCTGTATACTACCACTGGGGCTGGTGCTGTATATACCACTGGGGCTTCTGTATACTACCACTGGGGCTGCTGCTGTATATACCACTGGGGCTGCTGTATATACCTCTGGGGCTTCTGTATATACCTCTGGGGCTTCTGTATACTACCTCTGGGGCTGCTGTATACTACCACTGGGGCTGCTGTATATACCTCTTGGGCTGCTGTATACTACCACTGGGGCTGCTGCTGTATATACCTCTGGGGCTGCTGTATACTACCACTGGGGCTGCTGTATATACCTCTGGGGCTGCTGTATACTACCACTGGGGCTGCTGCTGTATATACCTCTGGGGCTGCTGTATACTACCACTGGAGCTGCTGCTGTATATACCTCTGGGGCTGCTGTATACTACCACTGGGGCTGCTGTATATACCTCTGGGGCTGCTGTATACTACCACTGGGGCTGCTGCTGTATATACCTCTGGGGCTGCTGTATACTACCACTGGAGCTGCTGCTGTATATACCTCTGGGGCTGCTGTATACTACCACTGGGGCTGCTGCTGTATATACCTCTGGGGCTGCTGTATACTACCACTGGGGCTGCTGCTGTATATACCACTGGGAAGGCTGCTGTAACACTGCTGGGGCCTGTATATACCACTGGGGAGGCTGCTGTATACCACATTCCTGGGGTTGTATACTACCACTGGGGAGGCCTGTATACCACTGGGGGGGCCTGTATACCACACTGCTGGGGGCTGTATACCTGTGCTGGGGTCCACCCTCGGCTTATACACGAGTCAATAGGTTTTCCCAGATTTTGGGGGCAAAAGTAGGGGGGTTGGCTTATACACGGGTCGGCTTATACACGAGTATATACGGTATATGTAGCGAATTTGAGGCTGTGGATTATTTAGAACTTTATTCTTAGCTGTGCTATAATATATAGCGTGGGGAAATCATTCTCTATAATCTTTATAGTCTTCAAAACCTTTTACATTCCTTTGAATTAACACTGCAGGGTTGTAGTTAGACCATTCTGATTTTTATGACCTTAAAATAAAAAAGCATATACACACACCTGCAGTGCCAACGCCGTTACAGCAGTGTTGACACTCACATTCCTGAGGCCCATGTGAGGATGTAACATCGCACAAGCCCCTCGACCAGCTGCACCTGTCAGTTCCCATTGATTAATCATTTGTCCAAATGTGAGGACAAAGTAGTTGGCGGTGTTCACAACCTCATGTGTGCCCCGGAAACATGAGTGCCTGCACCTCTGGAATGGCCTCTGAGGTGAGTATAACCTTTTTTATTTTCATGGGGTCAAACATGGGGAATGAGAAGTCCAAGTAGTAGACAACCCCTTTGAAAGGATAGGAGATAACTTACCGGTCATTAAAGGTCTAACCACTGGGACACCCACCGATCCAGAGAACAAGGCTCTGGAGCATGTGGACTAAGCTCTGTAAAGAATCTAGTTGAATGGTGCAAAGGTGTGCATGTTCAGCCTCCACTCATTGTATATGGAACTGTAGACAAAGCTGAGCACAGGAAATGCTGCTCAATTGGGTTGAGATCTGGTGACTGACTCGGCCACTGCAGAAAATTTCACTTCTTTGGCTCAAAAAACTCCTGCATTGTGAAGTTGTTTTTCTTCACCATCATAATGATTCTGCGATAACCCTCCTGTTATCCTCCATGGACGCCCAGGCCTTTTTGATTCCCTAAGCTCACCAGTGCATTTTTTTTGTAGATTCTACCAAACTTTGATTTGATTTGGCTACTCATATTTCAACAATAAGTGCATATGGGGTCCTGTTAAATCATAATATTCAAAACTCAAACCCCGAAATTTTTATATAAAATTAACTTTCTCCTATTTTCATATAGAATCTTCTGAGGCTGGTTGTATAACCCATGAACATCATATGCCTTTAATACCATTGAACCTTGAGACCTCTTGAGGAACCCAATTACAAGGGGCAAAACGCACTGAGATGAAAAGAAAAATTGTAGGGAAGATAATCTACAAGTTAAGTCTTGGAGATAAAGAATAGAGTCTGCATCTAAATGTCTTTTGATATAAGGAGAACTCTAATCCATAAATAATTGTCTAACAAAGTGTACGTCTTCCTTATGTGAGTTCAGGTGTCACTAACAAAGACTACTGAGGATGAAGGATACTAATAGTTTGACATGAATGGATCATACAAATTATGCTAAGCAATTGAGGATACTGTACCGTAATGTGGATGTTACTGTATTAAGGACGGTTGTTCACAATATTGGTTGGCTCTATGTATTAGCTTGAAAAGGATGAATAGGGCTAAGTAAGGGTAAGCCACCAATGAGCAGGGACACCTATTTAACTTAGGGTGTATAATGCTCCACTGAGAGGTAGAACAGAATATAATAGGGATGGTATTGTAGGCATAGTCTTAGGCATAGTTGTAGGCTTTGTCATATAGCCATCTATATATATTTTGAAGTAATATTGTAGTGTTATGTCTGTTTAGTATGGGGGTTTTATATGGTTTTTTTTGGGGGGGATGTTAAAACGGTTTAATGAAGCCTAAATTATGTATTAAAATTTCAGGGTTGAGTATTGAATATTACGATTTGGCCTCTTCTAACATTTCTGTTATCTTTCTGATGAATTTCTTCTTTCTGTTCAGCCTAATGATGGTATGTTTCTCTTTCATTTAAAGCTTTTTTTGACTTCATGTTGTTGGTTCCTAGTGACAGCTTCCAAATACAAATGCCACATCTGGAATCAGCCCCAGACCTGCTTCATTGATGATGGATTAATGAGGTAACAGCCCATGCAGACCATTAAAGCGCTTTTGAGATAATTGTCCAATTACTTTTGGTTCCTTTAAAAGAGGCAACTACATTTTTAAGAGCTGTAATTCCTAAACCCTTATGCTATGTGAATAGAGGTGCAATTCTGATGCGTTTTTTTTGTCACAAAACTGCCTGCCAGAATTCTGAAATGTTGTGCATTTAGTGCTAATTTTTTCTTGCAGATTTGGTGCAGATAATATTCTGCAGCATGTCAATTCTTGTTACATTTTTGCAGCTTATTTCCACCACAGAATGCATGGAATGCATGCCAAAAACGCATCAAAAATACACTGAAAATTTGTCAAATACATATAAAAAAAAAACACATTGCGTTTTTGGTGCATTTTTCTGCCAGGAATACTCAACATGCGCACATAGCCTTAGGCCCCTTTCACATCAGCGTTTTGCGCTGATCGCGGCAGTTGCGGTGAAAAAAATGCAACTGCTGCAATTACTGCATAACGGCCGCACTTGCGGTTCACTTGCGGCAAGCCTCATACAATGTCTATGGGGTTTTGCGGCAGGAGTGACACAGTTGCGGTTTCGGCCCTTGCGGCCGCGAAAAAAACGCAGTCAGCCGCGGTTTTCCCGCGGCCGCATCTGCCACAAGTGCCAAAACCGCAACTGTACCGCACCTGCCGCAAGCCCCATAGACATGGTATGGGGCTTGCCGCAAGTGAACCGCAAGTGCGGCCGTTATGCGGTAATCGCGGTGTTTTTTTTCACCACAACTGCCGCGATAACCGCAAAACGCTGATGTGAAAGGGGCCTTACTCCAATCAGGTAGTGTTTATCCTTCCATTTTCCTGCTACAAATTTTTTGCCATCCAGATCCTGAAAATCTGCCTTGTATTTTTTTTATCTTTTCCAGAAAGACTATAAGTCCTGGTATAACAGAGAGTAATAGCACCACATAAAACAATGAAAAAGAAAATATTATTAGAAATCTGATAATGTTTTGCAGAATATAAGAAATTGTAATATCGTATTTTTGTTCCCCAAAATTTTGGGGGAAAGTGGGGGGTGCGTTTTATAACCCGAATATACAGATTATATACTGCAGGGGAGGTGGGGGCAGCTCTGGAGCCTGTCTGGGGGCTGGGGCGGGCTGGTGCAGGCTGCAGGCGGCAGCTGGAGGTCACGTGCCCCCGCTCATATAATATGCACTGCCGCTGTCCTTCACGGCAGTGCTGAAACCACACTGAGGTGATGGACTGGGGAAGCAGTGCATATTATATGTGCCTGCACACCCCTCCCGTAGATTGTGTGGCGCCCAGCCAAGCAGGCGTCACAGAGGGGTACTGCACCCGTAAAAGAGGTGCAGATGCTCCAGCTGCGGGTGGACCCTAGAATTGTGGGTGGGACCCATTCCCAACACTCCCACACTAGCTTACAGGGTAAGAAGTTACCCGGGAGGGAATAAAATCACCTCTAGGGGGTTCAAGGAGGTCTTTTTTTTTTGCCTTTAGGGGCCTTGCTGTTAGGTCCCTCAGCTAAGGGACCAGGAGGAGAGATGGAAAAGGAAGAGAGGGTTTAAGGAGAATGAGAAAGGAGCTTTCCAGGAGAGCAGCCGGTCTGGGAAAGAGGAGCCAGTGAGATAGTTTCTCCCAGGCAGCTTACCGGGCATCGGAACCCAAAGTCTGCTGGAAGCTTTAAGCCCAGTAAGAGAATCTGGATTCCCGTGGAGTCTTCAAATCTCCCGGGCACTAGAGCAGTTTACAAGAAGGGTACCAGGCACCGCCAAGGGAACGAGCGGCCAGCCAGTAGAGGGTTACCCGACGGCAGCGAAGGTGAGAGAGGACAGGAGGCCAGGCTCGATTCAAAATCAACCGGGCTGCACACCAAACTGGAAAGCAGGAAAGGACAGACACGAGCTAGTTAAGGACGGCACACCAAGGGTTACACCATACCACCTGGGATCCACTTGCAGCCACCCGTCAGCTACCTGTTCTTGTAACATCTAAAGTACTGAACTGCAAACTGTAACTGCAACTGCTACAACTAACAGTAAAGTACCCGGAGGAAAAGTGACTTTTGTGCCTGTGCCTGTGTTTCCTTTTTGCATAACTTGTTCCCTTTTCAGGAACGCTACACCGAAGGTCCAGCCCTACCTGTAGAGAACTTTGCCAAACTAGCCGCATTACCATCTACCTCCGCCGGACTGTGGCGGCGCTGGTGACTCCTCACCAGAAACTACAGGTGGCGTCACGACAAACTGTATATAATATCCCCTGTAAATAATAACCCCTTTTTGAACATATACCCAGGACACTGGATCAGGCACGGCCACCACTCCCCGTGACACAGCAGACGCTTCCGTGGAGCCTGATACCCGAGTACCCCAAAGTCTGGGCTCTACAAGTGCACATGCCCCCTCTGTGCTGCCTATGGCCTCCCATGCTGCTGCCCATAGTAAAATAAAAAGACTTTACTTACGTTCTCAAGAGCTGTCCTCCCCATGTCTCCCTGCTTACTCTGCAGAGATGATGTCAATCTGCCATGCCGAGCACATGACTGGCATTATCGAGAACCAGGAAGTGAAGGAGGGCAGCGGCACGGAGGGAGACACCGGGAAGACAGCGCTGGAGAAGGTAAGTAAAGTCTTTTTTATTTTACTATGGGCAGCAGCATTGGGGGCCATAGCCAGCAATGGGGGACGTGTACCATCAATGGATGACATGTGCCATCAATGGGGGACATGTGCCATCAATAGGGGACGTGCACTATCAATGGGGGACATGTGCCATCAATGGGAGATGTGTGCCAGCACTGGGGGACGTGTGCCAGCACTGGAGGATGTGTGCCAGCACAGGGGGACGGGTGTCATCAATAGGGGACATATGCCATCAATAGGGGACGTGTGGCATCACTGGGGGATGTGTGCCAGCACAAGGGGGCTATATCCAATATAACGGGGCCATATTCAGATTAAGGGGGCTAATTCTAGGATGGAGGGCTATATCCCAGGATGAGGGACAATGTACCAGGATGAGGGGGCTATGAGGGACATATACCCTATATGATTTATTAGACGGACCCTGGCATTATAACACAGACCCCATTTAACAGTAAAAATTATTTTTTTCTTCACCAAATTTGGGGGTGTGTCTTATAATCAGGTGTGTCTTATAAAGCAAAGAATATGTTAATTATATGTAGATGGTTGCTCTTAGTTCTTTATCATTATATTTAAATGATTTTGTACAATCTTGATCAAAATCTGATATCAAGAATATCCTGCCGGATCAACCTCTGATCTGTTGTGTTGCAGAGGATCCAAGCTGCAACTGTTCAAAACATCTGCAGCGCCCCTATAGGGGAATTAAAACATTACATAGTTCCCAGTGTAATGCATGTGCAAGCGTGGTCCTCCAGAGTCAGATGCTTTTTGTAGCTGCATTCTGCATTGGACAACTAACTATAACTTTTATATGGGATGTCTGTTGCTTTTAAAAACTTTATCAGTAGGGTCATGGAGCTTCAAAAATAGCACCGTAATAAAAAAAACTTACCAGACAATTGGATTTATTAAGAAGACATGCTTTCAATAAAAAACAAATAATTATATACCGGTATATATATATATATATATATATATATATATATATATATAGTATATATTCCTATTGATCCTATCTATTTATCTATCTTATATACAATTCTAGACTTTGCCAACCCTATATAACAAATGAGAAATAGATGAATGTTGATTTATAATGAACTACAAACAAATAGCTTCAGACTTTTCGATTGTTCTGAACAACATAATTGGATATTTATTACATTGTGTACAACTAGCCTGTATGTTCTCCGCACATTTTGGAATTTCTTTTGCTTCGCCCCTGAACCATACAATATGAATGGATGATGCTTACAAATGCTGACTCTGCTGGACTCTGCTAATCTCTATGTAAAGACACCCAGAGGCTGCATAACTTGTTCCTCCAGCGCCACCTTGAGTTCAGATTTGCCATCATTAATTAAACTAGTTATGAACAGCGAAAGTGAATCTCACTGTATGTCGCACACTAGTCTCTTTATGTCTGTATATTTAGCTACAGATATATACATATATATACTCTGGGTACACAAGGTATTCAGATATTCGGACCCCTTTACATTTTTCACTCTTTGCTTCATTGCAGCCATTTGATAAATTAAAAAAAGTTCATTTTTTTCTCATTCTGCAACCCATCTTGACTGAAAAAACAGAAATGTAGATATTTGTGCAAATTTATTAAAAAAGAAAAACTGAAATATCACATGGTCATAAGTATTCAGACCCATTTCTCAGTATTAAGTTGAAGCACCTATTGAGTTAGTACAGCCATGAGTCTTCTTTCCCCCCTGGATTTGGGGATCCTCTGCCATTCGTCCTTGCATATCCTCTCCAGTTTCGTCAGGTTGGATGATGAACGTTGGTGGACAGCCGTTTTCACGTCTCTCCAGAGATGCTCAACTGGGTTTGGGTCAGGGCTCTGCCTGGGCCAGTCAAGAATGCTCACAGAGTTGTTGTGAAGCCGCTCCTTTGTTATTTTAGCTGGGTGCTTAGGGTCATTGTCTTGTTGGAAGGTGAACCTTCGGCCAAGTCTGAGGTCCAGAGCAATCTGGAAGAGGGTTTCATCCAGGATATCTCTGTACTTGGCTGCTTTCATGTTTCCTTAATTTACAACCAGTCGTCCTGTCCCTGCAGCTGAAAAACACCCCCATGGCATGATGCTGCCACCTCCATGTTCCACATCTACCAAAAATGGTATCATTATAAAATTCTGCTCAAGCCTAAAAAAAAAGCCATCACACAGCCTCAGATCCCGAAAAATGAGAACGCTATGGGTCGCAGAAAATGGCGCCAAAAGCACAATTAGTTTTTTTTTACAAAAGTCTGAATATTTTTTCATCTCTTAGATAAAAGTAAAAGTATACATGTTTGGTATCTACAAACTCGAAACAATCTGAGGCATCATGCTGACATGTCAGTTTTACCATATATTGAACATGATGATTAAACCCAAAAAAACAATCATGTAATTGCACTTTTTCTGCAATTTCACCTCACTTGGATTTTTTGTCCTGTTTTCTAGTACACTATATGGTAAAATTAATGATGTCATTCTGACTCATATGTCTATACTGACTGAAAAATAAAAAGTTATGTCTCTTGGAAGAAGGGGAGGGAAAAACAAAAAAGCAAAAAAGAGAAAAGGCACGATTCTAACGGGGTTAACCAGTTAATTTTGGAAAACCTGATGGCGTAAAAAAACCTCAAAAGATTAAACATATGAACAGTTTGCTTACAGGAACGCTGCCCGGAGGACCAGCTCCACCTGTAAGGAGCTTTGCCATCCTTGCCGCAATACCATCGCCCTCCGGAGGACTGTGGCGGCGCTGGTGATCCCTCACCAGGTACTGCAGGTGGCGTCACGTGACAATAACTCTTATCCCCTGTACATAACCCCTCTATTGAATGCCACCCAGGCCATGGGCTCAGGTGCTGCCACCTGTGACATCCCTGTGAAAACCCCTCCGAGCCTGATACCCGAGTACCCCAGGGACTGGGCCTCAACACATCAAACACTCTCCATGTTTGATGCATGACAGTGTGCCTCCAGCCTTAGCAGCGGTCACACAACAAGCTGAATAATGTGCGCTTTAGCTGAGCGCATAGAAAAACGCTGTCTGCAGCGCACGTCATGCAGCTTGGTGTGTGACCTCTGTTAAGATAAACACTGGGTTGCTATGGGGCACCAGTTCACTGGCAGAGCATAGCATTAACGCTATGTGCAGCGGCTGATTTTCCAAGATTTTAGTGTCTCCGTCTCCCTCAAATGTGACCCTAGCCTTAATGTGCCTAGTCAACTCAATCAAATTTCCAACTGTCAAATTCTAAGGAAATCCTGAAAACCTGCACTGTGTGCGGCCCTCAAGGCCTGGAGTTTGAGACCCCTGATCTATGCCATGTATGGGTGAGCAATCCAGAATAAAGGTAAAAACTCCATTCATATACAATGTGCTTCTCTCCATGATGGGACTCCTGGGGGAGAAGAATGTTTTCAGCATGTGTCCCCTTATAGGGGAATGCCCAATGGGTTTGAATGTAGTCATCCTAAAAGGTTGGAGTCATCCAGGGTTGTGGAGTTGGAGCTGTGGAGTCCTGGCCCTCACACATGCAGCAGACTGTCCACATACACCCAGCAGCCTGCCCTAGCCCTCATACACATATAGAGGCCCCAACGCACACACAGCAGCATGACCACACACACAGCAGCCTGCCCCCATGCACATGCAGCAGCCTGTCCTCACACACAGAGACACACTCACACATACACACAGCAGCCTGTCCTTACACAGACACACACATACACACACAGAAGCCTGCCCTCACACAGATTCATACACAACAGCCTGTCCTCACACATGCACACAATCACACACAGAGAAGCCTGCCCTCACACACAATCACACACATACACAGCAACCTGCCCTCACACAGTCATACACATACACACACAGCAGCCTGCCCTCACACACATATACACACACAGAAGCCTGCCCTCACAAACACATAAACACACAGAAGCCTGCCCTCACACACACACAGAAGCCTGCCCTCACACACAATCACACACAGAAGCCTGCCTTCACACACAATCACACACAGAAGCTGCCCTCACACACAATCACACACAGACGCCTGCCCTCGCACACACATACACACACAGAAGCCTGCCCTCACACACAATCACACACAGAAGCCTGCCCTCACACACACATACACACACAGAAGCCTGCCCTCACACACAATCACACACATACACACACAAAAGCCTGCCCTCACACAGTCACACACATACACACAGAAGCCTGCCCTCACAGTTACACACATACACACACAGCAGCCTGCCCTCACACACAGACACATACATACATACACACAAAGCAGCCTGCCCTCACACACAGACACATACATACACACACAGCAGCCTGCCCTCACACACGACACATACATACACACACAGCAGCCTGCCCTCACACACACACGCACACACACAACACAGCAGCCTGCCCTCACCACACCGACACATACATACACACACAGCAGCCTGCCCTCACACACACGCACACACACAACACAGCAGTCTGCCCTCACACAGATATATACACACAAAGAAGCCTGCCCTCACACACACACACACACACACACAGCAGTCTACCCTCACACACACACACATACACACACACATAAGCCTGCCCTCACACACACACAGCAGTCTACCCTCACACACACACACACACATACACACACACAGAAGCCTGCCCTCACACAGACACACACATAGACACACAGCAGCCTGCCCTCACACACATACATACACACACAGCAGCCTGCCCTCACACAGACACAGACACACATACACAGCAGCCTGCCCTGCACCCCCCACCACACACAGATGAGTCAGGTCAGATGATAGTGAAAGTATCTTGCCTCAGCTTTGGCTTGCCGCATTGGCAGCCCCCGGGTCTGTAGCTGAGACAGGTCACAGGAGGAGTGAGGAGGAGACTAAGTCTCTAACTGAGACAAAGTTACCGGCTGCTGACCGCTGCCTTCAGGCCAGCTTCACTGCCTGCACACAGTGCACAGGGACCTGGTAATGGACGGGGTGGCCATGTTTCCGTTTCCTGGGCGGGAGAGCAGAGTGTGTGCTCTTTACGCCCACAAAGAATGTACAGGCGCGCTCTCCTTTTCAATAACTATGAGCTGCTGCCTGGGCCGCCCACACGCAGATTGGGTTGCCTCACTCTATGGCTGTGCGACGAGTGAGTCCCTCTCACTCTGATGACGTGTACTGGGCAACTTGGTGGCCGGTGCTGCTCCCCAGACCCTGCTATGCCAGCGGGTGGCGAGGGCCGCAAAATCATTTGAAAGCTGGCCTGCAGCTGTAGGAGCGGGTGCTGTGGCCCCGCCCACTCTGCAACCACCGGCCCATCGGGAAGAGTCCCGCATCTCCCGCCTATCAGTCCTGGCCTGATATCTGCACTGATATGTGGACGAGCAAACAAGGCCAGGGGCGTTACATCTTCCTCACTGGTTGACTCTGGTGGCTGTGGGGCCAGGCGGGAAGTGGCTACTCCCCAAGCCCTGGAAACACTAAGACTTCTGCCTGTACCTCTTCATCCACTGTTTCTGCCTCTTCCACCTACTCTGGGCCTCCAGCTGCGCCCTCAACCTCTCCCTTAATGTTGCAACAGTTCAGATAGAATCCATCCCACCTCCATACTGCACTGCCGGGCTCTCTGCCATCAGGCAGTGTTTAAATTAAAATGCATTGGAGATGTGAGTCACACAGCTGAAGAGATGAGGATGGGTATGCAGGCAAATTGACAGCAATAGCCTTCTCCGCTAAACCTGGAGACAGGTAAGGCAGTGTGCGATAACGGTGCAAACCTGGTGGCGGCCCTACGCCGGGACAAACTTACACAAGTGCCTTGCATGACCCATGTCCTCAACCTGGCTGTTTAGCAATTAATACACAATTATCCCAGCCTGGATGAGCTGCTGCTCAAGGCACGGTCACTGTGTGCTCACTTCAGCCATTCTCACCCTGTGGTTCATCAACTAGCATCACTACAGAGGACTTTTCGACACCCAGTTAACTGTTTGATATGCGTTGTGTTGACACGGTGGAAATACACTCTGCACACTGCGCAGAGACTGTAACATCAGCGAAAAGCACTGCTGCAGTATGTAATGACGCGTATAGTGACTCAAAGCAAGCCGAATGTAGTGCAAATAATGATTCCAGAGTAGGCACAAATCAAGGACATCTGCAGCCTTCTTCACAGTTTCGAAATGGTTACTAAGATGGATAGCGCTGAAGATGCAGTCATTAGTATCACTATTCACTACTGCTCATTTACATGCTGGAGCAAACTTTAAAAGTTAGCGGGATGAGGAGCTGACAACACAGGAAGAGGAGGAATAAGAGTAGGATGCAGAAAGGAGATCAAGATCTCAAATGTCCGGACTCTCGTTACACAGCTGGGCGCCATGTCAAGGTAGAGTAGAGCAACAGAGAGAAGCTCATGGTGCCAGACTAACTGGTGGTGAAGGTGCAGAAGCTGAGGAGCAAATGGGGAGGATTAGAATGAAGTGTTGTTGGGCATAGAACAGTCAGAAAACGAGGAAGAATGATTCCCTTGTTGTCCGAGTTTGGTGGGAGAGGACGGAGGAAGAATACTAGATTTTTACGCCGCCACCAACACAAGGATTTAGGCATCATTAATGCAACAGACATATGAGCGCCTTCTAGCTGCACTATCTGCAACATGATGCCCGTGGCATTAGGATTCTAATTAGTGACAACTACTGGGTTGCCACACTGTTGGATCCGCGGTACAAGAGAAAATTTAGCCAAATGCTTCCCGCCCTGGACATGGGACAGGTGCACGCTGCAGTATCAAAAAGAGATTTGCAAACACGAGCACAGAGTCAACGTATACTTTAACTAGCTTTTTAGAGGGTAACAGTACAAACAGACAGCACTTGCAGGTGCAGTGTTTATTGCTGTAACTCCATCAGTCAAACATTAAAAACTATGCCCAAGTAAATACAATATAGACCAAGTGATTGACAACAAGGGAGACAGACAGGGATATCTGCTCCCGACTAGTAGTAGTATGGGTAGTGGGTACAGGTTACAATGCATGGGGTGAAATACACAATTATTAATGGCACACACAGAATGGATTGAAATTATTGTACATATTGCAAAAGTATAGAGTAAGAAGTTTGCTTCCGAACCCGGAAGTGGTACTGTCTGCCTTACAACACTGTGCAGGTCCCAGCCACACTTGGGTCTCATTTATCACCTGCAAGGATGTGCTTGGTGACCTATTTAAAGGCACCCACCTAGCACTCCCCTCCACAACCCCCTGAGAAAGGTTCACGAAACACGTGTCAGGGTTTTGCACCCCAGACACAGATGTGCTGTTCCTGACCTCTGTTGTTATGGGAGAGTGGGTTGGGACCAGTCTATTTTGCACTTTAGGCACTAAAGGATGAATTGTTTTTGTCATATTTTTTTTACTCTATACTGCTGCAATATGTACAATAATTTCAGTCCGTTCTGTGTGTGCCATTAATAATTGTGCAGAAATTTAACCCTGGTACACATCGCAGAAAAAGGAAAAATGGTAGTTGTTTTTCAGGTGCTTTTAATTTTTTAGTACGAAGGTGTATAGTTTCCAAACCGACTTTTCAGCTCAGGCACGAGCCTTCGTCAGGAAGACAATTGGAAACCAGGATGAAGAAGATGGTTTTGAATTTACTGGTAGTATAGGGTTAATCACAATGTTTTTGTGATGTAGTAGTAACAGCCCATTAAATATATGGTTACTTGTCCTTGGATACACTATATGCCTTATTTGTGAAGTAGCCAGGATGGATTTTTAGAGGACGAATCCTATTGTGGTTGTACAAGTATAGCGGTTATGTTCAGGTTACCAGGTAGGGGAAGGAGAGAGAAAAAGACTACTACTCAGGGTGGAGGGTAATAATTTCCTAGAAGCCTTAATCATGGGCAGGTACTGTTAAGAGTATGTTATTGAAGGTATAGAGCAGGGGTCTCAAACTCCTGGCCTCGAGGGCCGCACACAGTGGTTTCAGGATTTCCATAGCATTTGACAGTTGGTAATCAAATTACCAACTGTCAAATTCCAAGGAAATCCTGAAAACCTGCACTGTGTGCGGCCCTCGAGGCCTGGCGTTTGAGACCCCTGGTATAGAGGATTAGGTCTTAAGAGTCCTTCAGGTAATTGGATATCACTGACCTGTGGCTCCCCTCCTGTGTCCGTCTGTGTGTGGCGGCTGTGCGTGGCCGGGAGCGATCTGTATAGAGTACTGATACTTTAACTAGCCTTTTAGAGGATACATTTCGACTCTGTTCTCGTATTTGCAAATGTTGTTTTTGAGTCGTACTTATGATGTCACTATGTACCATTTGGTCCCTTGGGCTCTTGTTTCCCAAGTATCAAAAAAAGCTAGTAGACAATTTTAGGACTGTTTTTTCCCATAACATCAGTGAGGGACACAGTACGCGTTGCAGATCTACATTTACAACCCAGGTTACATCAAGTCGTCAGCGCAGAACCATTAGCAGCAGCAATGTAACTGTCAGAAGCAATTTCTTGGAGTCCTTTACCCAATTTTTTAAACCCGCCCTCCACCAACAGACATGAGTACAAGTGTGACAAATAGTGAAGGACTGGAGAGGATGGTGCAGGAGTATCTAGAGCTCAATATCCATGCCATCAGGAGGCGTTTGGACCCTTTTGCATTTTGGGTTTCACAAATGTAGTAGTGGCCTAAGCTGGTGAATCACACCTTGGAGGTTTTGTCACGCCCGGCAGCCAGCGTTCTCTCAGAATGTGTCTTCAGCGGTGCTAGTGGTATCATGATGGATAAGGGCATCTGGCTCTCTCCTGAAAGTGTAGACCACCTAACTTTCATCAAGACGAACAAGTCATGGATCTACAAGGACTTTTCCACCCCAGTGGCAGATGGTTCAGAGTAGGCGAAGTACTTTTCAGTGTGCTGGAATGATCTCGCCATTCTACAATTTTTATTCTGGGTCAACTGATGCCACTTTTGTGGTATCTGGCACTATATATTTTGAAATGTGGAACTCTTTTTGGTCTCCTTGTCTGTTTCCTAATTATAGCAAGGCTATGTGAGTAGGATGCCTACACATTTCACTCATCCCTCTGTTACTCATGCATATTTAACCTTGAAATGCTAGGCCAGGCCCTGTTCCACACCCTGTGCCATGCATGCAGGCTATGCCCTTATACAATTATTATTCTGGGTCAACTGATGCCACTTTGGTGGTATCTAATCCAATTTTTTTTTAAATGTGGGAGACTCTTCTTGGAGTGTCTTTGTTGTATGTTTCGTGAATTTAGCAGGGCTCTCTGAGAACCATGCCTACACCTGAAGCTTGAAATACTGGGAAAGGCCTTGCCCCATGCATAGAAAAAGGAGAGGACAGAGTCTGTATACTAAAAATATTTGCGTAAATATGACAATATTTTTTGTTTTATAAAAACATATAAAGTGAGCAGTGGTATTTTACAGTATTCTTTTTTAGAGGGTAAAATATACGGATCCATGGGCATATTGTATGCTCAAAGCAGTCATGCAGCATATAAACCTAAAAGCACTCTTGCTAAAATTAATTCCATTGGAAATGTAAAGCATTAATCCAGCATTTGAGCTGAGGTGATGGATTAACATGCATATCTAGTTATACAACATATACAGATTTATATCTCAACCATGTGCTGACCATTAGGATTCTATATCCACTAGATGGGAGCTCGATGCTATCGCAACTGGAGGGCGGTAACCCTCTTTGCTTCCCTGTGCTCTCTTTGGCCCACCAGCCCTCTCTTTGCTCCACCTTCTGTGCTCTCACTGCCCCTGTGCTCTCTTTGCCTCCCCTGCACTCTCTTTGCCCACCCTGCCCCCCGGCACTCTATGCCCTCCTCCTACCCCTCTCTGCTTTTATTGGCCACCCTATTCTCTTTGGCTCCCTGTACTCTCTTTGCTCTCCCTGAGCTCTCAGTGGGCCCCACTTTTGCTCTTTGCTTCCCCAGTGCTCTGTATGCTCCACTTACCCTCCTTCCCAGCTGTGATAGCTCAGTGTCATAGCTGGGAAGCAATGAACAGTAGAGGGCCTGTAGGGATGTTACAGTCATGTGACTGATCACATGACTATGACATCACCAAAGGTCCTGTCACAGTGGTAAATCACAGATTATCAATGAGATGGAGGGAGGCAAGCGGGGGTCTGCAAGCGGCAGAAGAAGTGTGGTGGGTAGGAGTCTGCAGCGGCGTGTGCAGCGTCTGCTTCTGTTGCCTGTGCGGCTGCCAGCCTGTGCCATATTACCACACATATCATTTAGCTGTGCTATTATGGCGCGGCTTCCAGGGCAGCGCAGTGCATTGTGGAATTTGAAGACGTACAGATGGAAGTGGGGACTATTTAAGGCAATTATATATAGAGATTAATACATTAAAGGTCACTAGATTTAACATATAAGCTGCAGGTATAGCATCATAGTCAATAAGCACAAAAAGTCATGTGTGCGAGTCACCATAAATACATATGTCAGCAAATGCCTCACACCGCTGTTAGGACTATCAAAATTTCCAACTACACAATAAACCTTACAAAGTGCTCATAGTGCCAACATATAATTAGATTATTTTACCTATGTGGGAAAGCTGCAAGAAAACCAAGAGCATCAGACTAAACGATCATTTCAAAAAGTTGCTTCTTCAGGAGGCCGTGGTCTCTACAGGTCTTGGAATTAACTTTAAATGCATCCTTAATCGAACCATATGACCAAATTCAGCCAATTATGGAAAAGGTTGCCATAGTCACCTGGTCTATTGCTGACCAATAATTGGGTAGTGATTGGCACATGCGCACTGTGGTCCTCCCGTCGCCGCAACACCGCTGTACCCGTGGGACAGATTCTGCCCATGCGCACAGACATAGGCTTAGTGGCTAGTTGCACAGGCGCAGACCTCGTAGTTCTAGTTCGGTCAGAGGATGTTAGTGTAGCAGTGAGATAAGAACAGTAAGGGAGGGGGAGGATGGAAACAGCTCACCGACAATAAGGTTCCTGGCTCCAACAGGTCAAAATCGCACGGACTAACCCTGGTTCCCTTTGACCCCTGCACACTGCCTGTCTGTATTGTTTGAAGCTGTTATTCTGCAATAAACCGCATCGAGTTCAACTCGCTGGATTTAATCTTCTTCACTTGTAGCTGTGAGAAGCGTAGAACTTGTCCCATGCATCCATTATGCACAAAGATTAACATTTTAACTCCAGGGAATAGATGGCACTTTTTCTAGTGGCTGTCCCTAATTTACGGTAAGCTGTTTTGGCAGCATTTGGGCCATTTTTAAGGTGATTTCTAGGCCCTTGATTCCCATTGATATGAATGGGATTTGGATATTCCGTGAACAGTTTGGCAGACATATGCCTGGTCGGCAAACTAACCGAATCTGAACTTCCAAAGGTTCGCTCATCTCTATTCAGGAAATGTTGCGAGGCTCCAGCCAGACTTCTAGTACTTTTAGTATGTCCTAGCTATTGAACCCTTTCTAAACCCAGGTGGCGAGCATTTTTATTGGTACATGTTTTATGTTAATGAAGCATTAGCTGAAAACAAATGTAATCAGAGACAAAGTCCAAAATGGTGTAACAAAGTACCAAGGCCCCCCGCATAGTTGGTACATACCCAGATTTCATATCACGTCTAATGGAATAATGTGGCCACCATTTCATATCCTTTCCTTGTAATTCTATACCGTCTGTAACCCTCTTACTACCTACGTCCGCATTAATAAAAGATTGAAATTTTTGCATGATACTCCTGTTCTCTGGTTTTTGATGAAAACAAATGTAGTTGATGTGCAAAAACATCTCTGCCAACCACATTTTTGGTCTAAACTCTGGTGGTCTTTCTTAACTCCTTATTGCCTAAATCAAAGCACATATGCATACAAATGAATTTAACTGGTATGATGGGAATACGCAACAGTAGGCATTAAGGGGTTAAAATTGCCTTGTTGTTGCGGGATTTGTGGGTCAGGTATTATTTATTAGTTTCTCCCCTCTTTATTTACATTTTGCACGGCAGCCATTATCCCTATGGCCGGTGAGTGTACAGTACAGAATTTTAAATATAATGGTGCCAGAGTCAGCGTGTGCGCATACCACGATCTCTGGCACCATCTTCTTGATGACTCTGTAAATATCATCTGAAACAAACTGGTGACTGCTGATACTGGCAGAGACAGAGTCTTCAACAAAATGGTGCCGGAGTTCACCGTGTGCGCATGAAGAGTTCCACTCCAACATAAACATGACACTGCGCATGCGAAGGCCATCCTGCCTTTGGACAGAAGGACGTGTTCTGCAATATACAGTAGAAAGCAGAAGTTTACATACACTATATAAATACACATGTCTGCATGTTTTTCTCACTCTGACATGAAATCAGAATAAACCTTTCCTGTTTTATGTTAATTGAGATTTCAATAATTATTTATATTTGCCAAATGTCAGAATAATGAGAGAATGTTTTAATGCATTTTTTTACGTTCTGCAAACTCACAAGTTTTCATACACTAAGATTACTATGCCTTTAAATACTTTGGATATCAGGAGAAATGGTATCAAATCAGCGCTGATGTCAAATAACCCAATTCAAAGCAATCGTTGTAGCATATGGTGGTTTATTCTGCACGTTTCAAAGCGTAACCCCGATTCTTCATCAGGAAATGTGCACCAGTTACAAAGCAATAGTATAGTGTGGTGTAAACAGCTGCACAGTTTCACAGAAGGCACTAATTGGACAAACGAACAAATGACCACGGCTGGGGTTCAAGGGTTACATTCAGAATCCACCAGTATGCATTAACAAGTTTCAAATAAAAAACATTACTAAGAACAAACTCTCCAAAAATCAAAAAAATTATGTACAGGGTGGCCCATTTATATGGATGCACCTAAATAAATGTAAATAGTTGGTGATATCAACTTCCTGTTTTTGGACACATTAGTATATGGGAGGGGGAAAACTTTTCCAGACGGGTGGTGACCATGGCGGCCACACAAAAATGTTTTCCTCATCACTCATCTGAAGGTAATTGACTATGCTGTGAATGCTATCAGTGTGTCAAGAGTGGGAGAAGAGGGTTGCATTGACAATCCAACACAATGGGCAGCACTTTGAACACATTTTATAAGTGGCCATAAACTTGTTAATAACTCATGAAAGAATAAAGTTACATTAAAACCAAGCACACCATTGTTTTTCTTATGAAATTCTCAATACGTTTGATGTGTCACTTGACCCTCTTCCCATTGAAAAAAATAAAGTTGGATCCAAAATGGCCAACTTCAAAATGGCCACCATGGTCACCACCCATCTGGAAAAGCTTTCCCCCTCCCATATACTAATGTGCCACAAACAGGAAGCTGATATCACCAACCATTCCCATTTTATGTGCATCCATATAAAGTGCCCACCCTGTACACTGTGTACAGAACTATTAGGCAAATGAGTATTTTGATCACATGATACTTTTTATACATATTATCCTACTCCAAGCTGTATAGACTTGAGAGCCAACTACCAATTAAGTTAAAGAGGTGATGTGCATCTCTGCAATGAGGAGGGGTGTGGTGTAATAACATCAACACCCTATATAAGGTGTGCTTAATTATTAGGCAACTTCCTTTCCTTAGGCAAAATGGGTCAGAAGAGAGATGTGACGGGCTCTGAAAAGTCCAAAATTGTGAGATGTCTTGCAGAGGGATGCAGCAGTCTTGAAATTGCCAAACTTTTGAAGCATGATCACCAAATAATCAAGCCTTTCATGGTAAATAGCCAACAGGGTCACAAGAAGCGTGTTGGGCAAAAAAGGCGAAAAATAACTGCCGATGAATTGAGGAGAATGAAGCGTGAAGCTGCCAAGATGCCATTTGCCACCAGTTTTGCAATATTTCAGAGCTGCAACGTTACTGGAGTATCAAAAAGCACAAGGTGTGCCATACTCAGGGACATGGCCAAGGTAAGGAAGGCTGAAAAACGACCACCTTTGAACAAAAACATAAGATAAAACATCAAGACTGGGCCAAGAAATATCTTAAGACTGATTTTTCAAAGGTTTTATGGACTAATGAAATGAGAGTGACTCTTGATGGCCAGATGGATGGGCCAGAAGCTGGATCAGTAAAGGGCAGAGAGCTCCACTCCGACTCAGACGCCAGCAAGGTGGAGGTTGGGTACTGGTATGGGCTGGCATCATCAAAGATGAACTTGTGGGACCTTTTCGGGTTGAGGATGGAGTGAAGCTCAACTCCCGGACCTACTGCCAGTTTCTGGAAGACAACTTCTCCAAGCAGTGGTGCAGGAAGAAGTCGGTATCGTTCAAGAAAAACATGATTTTCATGCAGGACAATGCTCCATCACGTATTCAATTACTCCACAGCGTGGCTGGCCAGTAAAGGTCTAAAAGAAGAAAAAATAATGACATGGCCCCCTTGTTCATCTGAACTGAACCCCATAGAGAACCTGTGGTCCCTCCTAAAATGTGAGATCTATAGGTAGGGAAAACAGTACACCTCTCGGAACAGTGTCTGGGAGGCTGTGGTGGCTGCTGTACGCAATGTTGATCGTAAACAGATCAAGCAACTGACAGAATCTATGGATGGAGGCTGTTGAGTGTCATCATAAAGAAAGGTGGCTATATTGGCACTAATTTTTTGGGGTTTTGTTTTTGCATGTCAGAAATGTTTTTTTCTAGATTTTGTGCAGTTATATTAGTTTACCTGGTGAAAATAAACAAGAGAGATGGGAATATATTTGGTTTTTATTAAGTTGCCTAATAATTCTGCACAGTAATAGTTACCTGCACAAACAGATATCCTCCTAAGATAGCCAAATCTAAAAAAAAACCCACTTCAACTTCCAAAAATATTAAGCTTTGATATTTGAGTCTTTTGGGTTGATTGAGAACATCGTTGTTGATCAATAATAAAAATAATCTTCTAAAATACAACTAGCCTAGTAATCCTGTGTGTATTCAGCCTCTATTGACCTTCAGGTAAAGGTGCGATGTTTCAGTCACATGGAAGAAAGTCCACCTTTACCTGAAGGCCAATAAAGGCTAAATACATCAGAAAGGAGCGCTGCAGTCGTTTTTCATTTATGGTCTATAGATAGATAGATAGATAGATAGATAGATAGATAGATAGATATCTATAGACAGATACATATAGAGATAGATAGATAGATAGATAGATAGATAGATAGATAGATAGATAGATAGATAATAAAGTTTTAAAGATTGTTATTTAGAAATGAATACAAATGAAATGGATGTATTAATAAACAATGCATATATAAAATGGTTTGTTGATGAATATGTCAATAATTGTGAGGAATACAAAAAGTTATTTATTTTTTTAACTTTTAATTGTTATTTTACAAACATCCATAACATTTAATCTTCTGTTTATTCTGGGATATATGGATTATTGTTGATTTATCACTGTTGAAATCCGTAGTGGTCTGATCCCTATAACAGCTGCGGCTGATGATGTCACGGAATACTGTGGTATCAGGCCCCTCCCTCTTGTTCTATGACATCACACACTTTCTATAAGAAGCTGCAGGACACACATTCCATTCTAAGGCTGTAGGTTAGTGGAGAGAAAGGTAAGTCCACTGTCCCCTCCTTTGTCTTTAATTCTCCCCCATCATCTATTTCTCATTTATTCTTAGTTCATTAATAAATCATTATTATAATACAAGCAGATCTAAAGTAAAATAGTGAAATCCTGAGATTAGGCGGCATCCAAATATCACAGCAATATTCCAATAGAAAAGATAAATCCCGTCACATCCTTTATATATCAATACATAAATAACATTGATTTATTAATTCTCCATCACATTTTATTGCTTTCTGACTCTCTTGCTCATCAGCTCCCTAATATTAGTTTTAATTTAGAGAATCTGCCCCAGATTTTGTCTCTTGCCATCCTACCCCTGGTATCTGGAGAGAGATCTCTACTCCTGGGGGAAGGAGAATGTATGGTGGGGAGGAAGGAAAACTCATCATCACTCCAAAATCTAAAGCAAGAAGAGAACCAGGATGACGGAGGCACAATTGTCCCCTCTACACATCCTGGACTAAATAAACTAAATACGACAATATAATGGATGGAATAGTTACTGAAACAATAAGTCATTTCTATGATTCATGTTTTAATGAGGAGGGTGGTCAGGTTATGAAGGTAAAATCGTTCATTGGGGTGGTGTATGGTCTCATACTGTATATAGGGGCTGTGTATGGTCTCATACTGTATATAGGAGTCTGTGTATGGGCTCATACTGTATGTAGGGGGCTGTGTATGGTCTCATACTGTATACCAGGGGCTGTGTATTGGGGTCATTGTATATAGGGGTCTGTGTATGGGCTCATACTGTATATAATGGGCTGTGTATGGGCTCATACTGTATATAGGGGCTGTGTATGGGGGTCATTGTATATAGGGAGCTGTGTATGTTTGTCATTGTATACAGGGGGCTGTGTATGGACTCATACTGTATATAGGGGGTTGTGTATGGTTGTCTTTGTATATAGGGGCCTGAGTATGGGCTCATACTGTATATAGGGGCTGTATGTGGGCTCATACTGTATATAGGGGGCTGTGTGTAAGGGTTCATACTGTGTACAGGGGGCTGTTTATGGTCTCATACTGTATACAGGGGGCTGTAAATGGTCTTATAATGTTTATAGGGGGCTGTGAATGGTCTCATATTGTATATAGGGGGCTATGAATGGTCTCGTACTCCATATCGGGGTCTTATACTGTATATAGGGGCTGTGAATGGTCTCACTGTATATAGGAAGCTTTGTTTGGGTTCATACTGTATATAGGAGGCTGTGTAAGGTTATCATATTGTATATAGAGAGCTCTCTGCCACTCAACCAAGGATGAGGGCAGAGCCAGCATAGAGGGAGGCGGCGCAGAGACATAGAAGGGGGAGGAATACACACGGAGCAGACTGGAGGATTGTGTCTGCAGTGAAGACCACTCATAAGATCCCACCCATTAGACTAGTTCACTAAGTTCTCTAATGTCTTTTTTTAAAGCTTACAGGGGGGCTAGAAACATGGGGGACCCCTTCCCTGAATGCAGCAGACATGCTGCATTTAGTTTGCCACGCAGCAGGGGGGGTGACAGGTCCTCTTTAAATGAGCAATAATTTCAGATTAATATTAATTGTAATATGTTAATACTAATGTTGGGCAGAATTAATTTCTGCCTATTGGTTTGGCTTCCACAATAGTCATGGTTGTTCATCCAAACATCCATAACATTTAATCTTCTGTGTATTCTGGGATATATGAATTATTGTTGATTTATCACTGTATCAATCAGTAGAAACTATTCCAGAATGACATTTTGTGGCAATTATCACATTGTGGCACCTTGCATAAGGTTTCAGAGGTCAAGGTGGAAAATTAGACTTCATTCATCTATATGGTAATGAATTGGTGGCATGGCTTGGTCTGGTCCCTATAACAGCTGCTGCTCCGGCCGATGATGTCACAGAATATTGTGGTTTCTGGCCCCTCCTCTTGTGCTATGACATCACACACTTTATATAAGGAGTTGCAGGATAAAACATTCCATTCTAGAGCTGTAGGTTAGTGGAGAGAGAGGTAAGTCCATTCTATGTCCCTCCTGTTGTGTCTTTAAATCTCCTCTATCATCTATTTCTTATTATTATAATACAAACTGGTGTAAAGCAAAGTAGTGAAACCCTGAGATTAGGTGGCAGCTATTTTTCCAACAGTAAAGAGATTAATCCCGTCACATCCTTTATATATAAATACATAAATGACATTGACAATTCTCCATCACATTTTATTGCTTTCTGACTCTCTTGCTCATCAGCTCCCTAATATTAGTGTTAATTTAGAGAATCTGCCCCAGATTTTGTCTCTTGCCATCCTACACCTGGTATCTGGAGAGAGATATCTACTCCTGGGGGAAGGAGAATGTATTGTGGGGAGGAAGGAAAACTCATGATTACTCCAAAATCTAAAGCCCCCCCCCCCCCCCCACCTACTCTGGACAGGTTGGGGAGCAAATAAGCTAAATAAATAAGCCTACATAATGGATGGAATAGTTACTGAAACAATAAGTTCAATTCATGTTCTTAATGAGGAGGGTGCTCAGGTTAGGAAGGTAAATTCCTTCAGAACACAATGGATCTTAACCACCTGTTAGAAACTGAAGGTGAAACTTGCGCTGTTAGGCTGCGTTCACATGCGGCATAATTGCCGTTTTTTTTTGGCACAGGCGTTTTTCCAGTGTTTTGCAGCTGCACTATTTAGCGCAGGTAAAATAACTGCACTGTGTTTTTTTACAGCTGCATTTTTCCCCCAGGAGCGTAAAGGGAAGTGATTTCACACGGGGGCAGGAATAATCCTGTTCCTGTGTGTACATACACTGTAAAAGTGAACTAAAAGAAAGCAGTGTGTATTAAAAATAAAATACTTACGTCTCCGCCGAGTGACCCGGGATGCGAGGCGTCCACGTCCGATCACTGCAGGACCTTAATCAGCTGATAGGGTTGCCGCCAGTCAGCTTGTGTCACTTAAAGGGAACCTGACCAAAAAGGCGTTCCTTCCTGCTTCTCCCCACCGCCTGCTTGTTAATTATTCACGCCCCGATGGGCGTGCTAAACAGCAGAGAGCGTGTGCGCATCATATCCCGCTTTACCATGTCAGTACACCCATTACTGTGCCAAGAAAACACCTCGCGTATATAAGCAATCTGCATCGCGAGGTCGGCAGTACACCCTAATGGGTGTACAGACGTGGGTAAAGCCGGATATGACGCGATTTTCGTCATAGTGGCTTTACCGCCCCTTTGATGATGCCCACAGGCTCTTTGCTGTTTAGCACACCCATCGGGGCATGAATAATTAACAAGCAAGGGGCAGAGAGAAGCAGGAAGGAATGCCTTTTGCAGCTTCTCAAATGCTGAGAAGCCGCAGATCCGAAGGTATAAAAACAAGTTTTATAAAGTTTGCAATATCACTATACAGGCACAAAGGGATGGCTAAAAAAGTATTAGCATCGTGCAGGGACAGGTATAAAGAGGCTGGGGGCTCATTTTTCGGGGTCAGGTTCCCTTTAACAGCATCAGCTGAGGAGTAAACCACCCGCCAAAACTGTTGAGCTGATGTGTCACATGATATCATCAGCTGTTTGTGACAGCATACTGTTTGGTTTTTAACGCCCGCCAAAACCGATCAGCTGATGTTGCACATCACGATTAGCTGATGATGTCACATGACACATCAGCTCATCGGTTTTGGCCAATCACATCTCTAAGCTCCTTTCTGCGATCGCATGTCTTCTCCTCGGGTCCTGGGACAATCGGCGGACGGGTGATATTCAATTTTTTTTAGTTTTAATAGTTTTTGTCTATTTTTATTTTGCTTAACAGTGTATAAAGATACTGCGAAAGCGAAACTCCAGGCCCGACATGTCACACGGGGGGAGGAATACAGGATTCTCCCTCCTCCCTCTGCCTCTGCCTGCGCCTGCATTACAGGATATCAAAAAGGAATTGTCTGAACGACAATGCGTATTCCAGCTCTTTATAACGGCGCCTATGGGAGAAATCGCGCGCTATTTGCTCAAAGAATTGCCATGGTCATTCTTTTTACACGCGCGCTTTCTCCCATGAAAGCGCAGGCGAAAAAAGTGCAGCGCCTGGAGGGCAAAAGTGAATTTCCATTCACTTTGCCGGCAAACGCAGATGCGCTTTTACAGGAAAAGCGTGCGTAAAAAAGCATCTAAATTACGCTGTGTCTGAACGCAGCCTTATAGACGAAGAATAGTGTTTCGGGATAGAAGATGCACAGGATACTGTTAACACAGATAAGGTAAAGGAGCTGCAACAAAAAGCTAGAAATGTATCTAAGGAGGATGGCATCCCTTCTCCTAGAAGGGTCTATCAGTGTTTAGTTACAAAACATTCTATCAACTGTGCTTTAAGCCCATAGTGGTGGTGATAGGACTGATTAATACAATCTTGATTGCCTGGAAATTATTAATGTGCTGTTTCTCTTATTGCAGTGAATGATTTACACATTGGAACCATATGAAGCATGACATGACAGCTACAGGGGCGACTACCCAGCTTTACGGAAGACACTTTCAGGTTTTTGACAGTTTGGTGGAGGATATTATCTCTGAAAATAAAGTCCCACATCTGCACCCCAACAGCTTGAGCAGCACTCAGGTGGGGTCAATGCTCCGAGACAAACGGGGTAAGGGGCCCAAATTCTCACTTTGTCACTGACAATGCAATGAATTCAGCTCCCAGAATTACTCCAGAGTGCCACTTGTGGTGGGATGCAGGTCTGGAAACCTGTCATCATGCGATCAGATAGGTAACAATTAATCTCTGAAAATAGTGTCCCACAGCTGCACCCCAACAGTTTGAGCAGCACTCTAATGTTGCGAGGATAATGCCCCGGCAACGGGGGAAGGGGCCCAATCCCCCACTTTGTCACTGACAATGCAATGGAATATATTTGGCCTGAGGATTGCTCCTGAGTGCTCCTTGTGGTGGGATGCAGGTCTGGACAGCTGTTGTCATCCGATTAATTCTTATCTAGAAGGGGGACAACAGGGGGACAACAGGGGGAAAACAGGAGGAAAACAGGGAAAAAACATGGGCCTCATTGTACGGGTCATGGTACACACTGCAAGCATAGGACGGATGACAATGCTACAGAGTGACCGTCTGGTAGCGCAGCTCAACTACGCATCTCTCCTGAAGACCCTTCAGCTTTTTGAGAGTTGGGTGGAGGACATCATCTCTGAAAATAGGGTCCCACAGCTGCACCCCAAAAGTTTGAGCAGCACTCTAATGTTGCGAGGACAATGCCCCGGCAACGGGGGGAGTAATGCCCCGGCAACGGGGGAAGGGCCCAATCCCTCACTTTGTCACTGACATTGCAATGGAATGTATTTGGCCTGAGGATTGCTCCTGAGTGCTCCTTGTGGTGGGATGCAGGTCTGGACAGCTGTTGTCATCCGATTAATACTTATCTACCAGGGGGGACAGCAGGGGGACAGCAGGGGGACAGCAGGGGGACAGCAGGGGACAACGAGATGACAGGAGGCAGAGAGGAGGGGGAGCGAGTTAACAGGAGACCAAACAGATCCTGCAAAATGTCAGAATCGGATGACTATTTGGCATCCGAACGCAGGGATCAGTTTGAATCCGATGCTGTGCGATTTTCATCGGACAGCATCGGATTTAAGAAAAACGCAATGTGAAACTAGCCTTAGATATGGAATCAGAACCGAGCTTAATACAGACATAAGAGAGCAGAACCAAGCTTACTACAGAGATATGGAGCAGAACCGAGCTTACTACAGAGATATGGAGCAGAATCGAGATTACTACAGAGATATGGAGCAGAACCGAGCTTACTACAGAGATATGGAGCAGAATCGAGATTACTACAGAGATATGGAGCAGAACCGAGCTTACTACAGAGATACGGAGCAGATCCGAGCTTACTACAGAGATACGGAGCAGAACCGAGCTTACTACAGAGATATGGAGCAGAACCGAGCTTACTACAGAGATATGGAGCAGAATCGAGATTACTACAGAGATACGGAGCAGAACCGAGCTTACTACAGAGATACGGAGCAGAACCGAGCTTACTACAGAGATACGGAGCAGATCCGAGCTTACTACAGAGATACGGAGCAGAACCGAGCTTACTACAGAGATACGGAGCAGAACCGAGCTTACTACAGAGATACGGAGCAGAACCGAGCTTACTACAGAGATATGGAGCAGAACCGAGCTTACTACAGAGATATGGAGCAGAACCGAGCTTACTACAGAGATATGGAGCAGAACCGAGCTTACTACAGAGATATGGAGCAGAACCGAGCTTACTACAGAGATATGGAGCAGAACCGAGCTTACTACAGAGATATGGAGCAGAACCGAGCTTACTACAGAGATATGGAGCAGAACCGAGCTTAATATGGGGCAGCACGGTGGCTCAAGTGGTTAGCCCTGTAGCCTTTGCAGCACTGGGGTCTTGAGGTCCTAGGTTCAATTCCTGCCAAGGACACTAAGGACAACATCTGCAAGGAGTTTGTATGTTCTCCCCGTGTTTGCGTGGGTTTCCTCCGAGCACTCCGGTTTCCTCCCATATTGTAAAGACATACTGATAGGATGTTTAGATTGTGAGCTCCAAGAGAGACAGCATTACTCATGTATGTAAAGTGCTATGGAATTAATAGCACTATATAAATGAAAAAATTATTATATTATTAATAAACAGATATGGAGTAGAATCGAGCTTAATACAGAGATATGAAGCAAAACAGAGCTTACTACAGAGATATATAGCAGAACCGAGCTTACTACAGAGATATGGAGCAGAACCGAGCTTACTACAGAGATATGGAGCAGAACCAAGCTTACTACAGAGATACGGAGCAGAACCGAGCTTATGACAGAGATATGGAGCAGAATCGAACTTACTACAGAGATATAGAGCAGAACCGAGCTTAATACAGAGATATGGAGTAGAATCGAGCTTAATACAGAGATATGGAGCAAAACAGAGCTTACTACAGAGATATGGAGCAGAACCGAGCTTACTACAGAGATAAGGGAGCAGAACCGAGCTTACTACAGAGATGTGGAGCAGAACCGAGCTTACTACAGAGATATGGAGCAGAACCGAGCTTACTACAGAGATATGGAGCAGAACCGAGCTTACTACAGAGATATGGAGCAGAACCGAGCTTACTACAGAGATATGGAGCAGAACTGAGGGCTGTCTCGGGAGTCATATCATGATAGGCAGGAACATAGATAGCTAGCTGACAATGTGTGATAATGACATCAATAGAAGAATGAGATACTGTGTATATGGGTCTCATCTCAATTATAGGCATGTGTGAGATACTTTACATATTTTATACCAGTAGTTACAATTCATCTCATCCATAATAGCAGTAACACGTATAGTGCTGTTTTGGGTAAGAGAGAATTTTTTTTTCATTGTAACATTAACACATGCCTATAATAATTCTATCTTTTTGGTACTATATAGTTTTACATCCTGTATATAATGTGTTATACCGGTAATTGAATTTCCCCAAGACCATGACAATGGTTTCATAGTTTTGGGGAAAAAGGTGAGAGATGGCCGGCTATTAAGGGGTGGAGGAGGCCGGATTTTTTTTTTAAATAATTGTTTTTCAGCTTATAGCTGTAGTCCCCGGTGTTGCCCAGGATAGTAACTAACTGTTCTTAGCTATAACAAAATAGAATAGGTTAACAAAGTCTTGCTTCTCTCTGCTGAGATACACAGGCTGAAAGTGTAATACTGGGGGCTGTGTGTGGGCTCCTGGTGCAATACAAGGGCTACGTGCTGTTTCTCTCATTGCAGTGAATGATTTACACATTGGGACCATATGAAGTATGACATGACCGCTACAGAGGCGACTACCCAGCTTTACGGAAGACACTTTCAGGTTTTTGACAGTTTGGTGGAGGATATTATCTCTGAAAATAGGGTTCCACATCTGCACCCCAACAGCTTGAGCAGCACTCAGCTGGGATCAATGCTCCGAGACAAACGGGGTAAGGGGCCCAAATTCTCACTTTGTCACTGACAATGCAATGAATTCAGCTCCCAGAATTACTCCAGAGTGCCCCTTGTGGTGGGATGCAGGTCTGGAAACCTGTCATCATGCGATTAGATAGGTAACAATTAATCTCTGAAAATAGGGTCCCACAGCTGCACCCCAACAGTTTAAGCAGCACTCTAATGTTGCGAGGATAATGCCCGGCAACGGGGGGAGTAATGCCCTGGCAACGGGGGGAGGGGCCCAATCCCTCACTTTGTTACTGACAATGCAATGGAATGTATTTGGCCTGAGGATTGCTCCTGAGTGCTCCTTGTGGTGGGATGCAGGTCTGGACAGCTGTTGTCATCCGATTAATTCTTATCTAGCAGGGGACAACAGGGGGAAAACATGGGCCTCATTGTACGGGTCATGGTACACACTGCAAGCATAGGACGGATGACAATGCTACAGAGTGACCGTCTGGTAGCGCAGCTCGACTACCCATCTCTCCTGAAGACCCTTCAGCTTTTTGAGAGTTGGGTGGAGGACATCATCTCTGAAAATAGGGTCCCACAGCTGCACCCCAACAGTTTGAGCAGCACTCTAATGTTGCGATGATAGTGCCCCGGCGAACGGGGGGAAGGGCCCAATCCCTCACTTTGTCATGACATTGCAATGGAATGTATTTGGCCTGAGGATTGCTCCTGAGTGCTCCTTGTGGTGGGATTCAGGTCTGGACAGCTGTTGTCATCACGATTAATATTATCTACCATGCGGGACAGCAGGGGGATCATGGAGGGACAGCAGGGATGAAGAACGAATGACAGGAGGCAGAGAGGAGGGGGAGCGAGTTGACAGGAGACCAAACAGATCCTGCAAAATGTCGGACTCGGATGACTATTTGGCATCCTGAACGCAGGGATCAGTTTGGAATTCGATGCTGTCCGATTTCTCATCGGACAGCATCGGATTTAAGAAAAACGCAATGTGAAACTAGCCTTAGATATGGAATCAGAACTGAGCTTACTACAGACATAAGAGAGCCAGAACCAAGCTTACTACAGAGATATGGAATGCCAGAATCGAACATACTACAGAAATATGGAGCAGAACCGAGCTTACTACAGAGATATGGAGCAGAATCGAGATTGACTAACAGAATAGGTGCAAGAACCCGAGCTTACTACAGAGATACGGAGCAGAACCGAGCTTACGACAGAGATATGGAGCAGAATCGAGCTTACTACAAGAATATGGAGCAGAACCGAGATTAATACAGAGATATGGGAGTATGAATCGAGCTTAATACAGAGATATGGAAGCAAAACAAGCTTACTACAGGAAAAGTCAAGAACCAGTAGCTTATACAGAGATAGTGGAGTAGAACCAGCTTACTACAAGGGAATGGGCACGAACCGAGCTTACTACAGAGATATGGAGCAGAACCAAGCTTACTACAGAGATACGGAGAACCGAGCTTACGCAAGATATATGAGCAGAATCGAGGCTTACTACAGAGATATGGAGCAGAAACGAGCTTACTACAGTAGAGATATTGTAGCAGACACGAGCTTAATACAGAGATATGGAGTAGAATCGAGCTTATACAGAGATATGGGAGCAAAACAGAGCTTACTACAGAGATATGGAGCAGAACCGAGCTTACTACAGAGATATGGAGCAGAACCGAGCTAACTACAGAGATATGGAGCAGAACCGAGCTTACTACAGAGATATGGAGCAGAACGAGCTTACTACAGAGATATGGAGCAGAACTGAGCTTACTACAGAGATATGGAGCAGAACTGAGCTTACTATAGAGATATGGAGCAGAACTGAGGGCTGTCTCGGGAGTCATATCATGATAGGCAGGAACATAGATAGCTAGCGGACAATGTGTGATAATGACATCAACAAAAGAATGAGATACTGTGTATATGGGTCTCATCTCAATTATAGGCATGTGTGAGATACTTTACATTTTTTATACCGGTAGTTACATTTCATCTCATCCATAATAGCACTAACACCTATAGTGCTGTTTTGGGTAAGAGATAATTTTTTTTTCATTGTAACATTAACACATGCCTATAATAATTCTATCTTTTTGGTACTATATAGTTTTACATCCTGTATATAATGTGTTTATACCGGTAATTGAATTTCCCCAAGACCATGACAATGGTTTCATAGTTTTGGGGAAAAAGGTGAGAGATGGCCGGCTATTAAGGGGTGGAGGAGGCCGGATTTTTTTTTAAATAATTGTTTTTCAGCTTATAGCTGTAGTCCCCGGTGTTGCCCAGGATAGTAACTAACTGTTCTTAGCTATAACAAAATAGAATAGGTTAACAAAGTCTTGCTTCTCTCTGCTGAGATACACAGGCTGAAAGTGTAATACTGGGGGCTGTGTGTGGGCTCCTGGTGCAATACAAGGGCTACGTGCTGTTTCTCTCATTGCAGTGAATGATTTACACATTGGGACCATATGAAGTATGACATGACTGCTACAGAGGCGACTACCCAGCTTTACGGAAGACACTTTCAGGTTTTTGACAGTTTGGTGGAGGATATTATCTCTGAAAATAGGGTTCCACATCTGCACCCCAACAGCTTGAGCAGCACTCAGCTGGGATCAATGCTCCGAGACAAACGGGGTAAGGGGCCCAAATTCTCACTTTGTCACTGACAATGCAATGAATTCAGCTCCCAGAATTACTCCAGAGTGCCCCTTGTGGTGGGATGCAGGTCTGGAAACCTGTCATCATGCGATTAGATAGGTAACAATTAATCTCTGAAAATAGGGTCCCACAGCTGCACCCCAACAGTTTAAGCAGCACTCTAATGTTGCGAGGATAATGCCCGGCAACGGGGGGAGTAATGCCCTGGCAACGGGGGGAGGGGTCCAATCCCTCACTTTGTTACTGACAATGCAATGGAATGTATTTGGCCTGAGGATTGCTCCTGAGTGCTCCTTGTGGTGGGATGCAGGTCTGGACAGCTGTTGTCATCCGATTATTCTTAATTCTTATCTAGCAGGGGGACAACAGGGGGAAAACATGGGCCTCATTGTACGGGTCATGGTACACACTGCAAGCATAGGACGGATGACAATGCTACAGAGTGACCGTCTGGTAGCACAGCTCGACTACCCATCTCTCCTGAAGACCCTTCAGCTTTTTGAGAGTTGGGTGGAGGACATCATCTCTGAAAATAGGGTCCCACAGCTGCACCCCAACAGTTTGAGCAGCACTCTAATGTTGCGATGATAGTGCCCGGCAACGGGGGGAGGGGCCCAATCCCTCACTTTGTCACTGACATTGCAATGGAATGTATTTGGCCTGAGGATTGCTCCTGAGTGCTCCTTGTGGTGGGATGCAGGTCTGGACAGCTGTTGTCATCCGATTAATACTTATCTACCAGCGGGACAGCAGGGGGATCAGCAGGGGGACAGCAGGGGAGAACGAGATGACAGGAGGCAGAGAGGAGGGGGAGCGAGTTGACAGGAGACCAAACAGATCCTGCAAAATGTCGGACTCGGATGACTATTTGGCATCCGAACGCAGGGATCAGTTTGAATTCGATGCTGTCCGATTTTCATCGGACAGCATCGGATTTAAAAGAAAAACTGCTAATGTGAAGACTAGCCTTCAAGATATGGAAGGAATCAGAGAACGAGCAGAACCTTACTACAGACATAAGAGTATAGCAGAACCAAGCTTACTACAGAGATATGGAAGCAGAATTGAACATACTACAGAAATATGGAGCAGAACCGAGCTTACTACAGAGATATGGAGCAGAATCGAGATTACTACAGAGATATGGTGCAGAACCGAGCTTACTACAAAGATACGGAGCAGAACCGAGCTTACGACAGAGATATGGAGCAGAATCGAGCTTACTACAGAGATATGGAGCAGAACCGAGATTAATACAGAGATATGGAGTAGAATCGAGCTTAATACAGAGATATGGAGCAAAACAGAGCTTACTACAGAGATATAGAGCAGAACCGAGCTTACTACAGAGATATGGAGTAGAACCGAGCTTACTACAGAGATATGGAGCAGAACCGAGCTTACTACAGAGATATGGAGCAGAACCAAGCTTACTACAGAGATACGGAGCAGAACCGAGCTTACGACAGAGATATGGAGCAGAATCGAGCTTACTACAGAGATATGGAGCAGAAACGAGCTTACTACAGAGATATGGAGCAGAACCGAGCTTAATACAGAGATATGGAGTAGAATCGAGCTTAATACAGAGATATGGAGCAAAACAGAGCTTACTACAGAGATATGGAGCAGAACCGAGCTTACTACAGAGATATGGAGCAGAACCGAGCTAACTACAGAGATATGGAGCAGAACCGAGCTTACTACAGAGATATGGAGCAGAACCGAGCTTACTACAGAGATATGGAGCAGAACTGAGCTTACTACAGAGATATGGAGCAGAACTGAGCTTACTATAGAGATATGGAGCAGAACTGAGGGCTGTCTCGGGAGTCATATCATGATAGGCAGGAACATAGATAGCTAGCGGACAATGTGTGATAATGACATCAACAAAAGAATGAGATACTGTGTATATGGGTCTCATCTCAATTATAGGCATGTGTGAGATACTTTACATTTTTTATACCGGTAGTTACATTTCATCTCATCCATAATAGCACTAACACCTATAGTGCTGTTTTGGGTAAGAGATAATTTTTTTTTCATTGTAACATTAACACATGTCTATAATAATTCTATCTTTTTGGTACTATATAGTTTTACATCCTGTATATAATGTGTTATACCGGTAATTGAATTTCCCCAAGACCATGACAATGGTTTCATAGTTTTGGGGAAAAAGGTGAGAGATGGCCGGCTATTAAGGGGTGGAGGAGGCCGGATTTTTTTTTTTAAATAATTGTTTTTCAGCTTATAGCTGTAGTCCCCGGTGTTGCCCAGGATAGTAACTAACTGTTCTTAGCTATAACAAAATAGAATAGGTTAACAAAGTCTTGCTTCTCTCTGCTGAGATACACAGGCTGAAAGTGTAATACTGGGGGCTGTGTGTGGGCTCCTGGTGCAATACAAGGGCTACGTGCTGTTTCTCTCATTGCAGTGAATGATTTACACATTGGGACCATATGAAGTATGACATGACCGCTACAGAGGCAACTACCCAGCTTTACAGAAGACACTTTCAGGTCTTTGACAGTTTGGTGGAGGATATTATCTCTGAAAATAGGGTTCCACATCTGCACCCCAACAGCTTGAGCAGCACTCAGCTGGGATCAATGCTCCGAGACAAATGGGGTTAGGGGCCCAAATTCTCACTTTGTCACTGACAATGCAATGAATTCAGCTCCCAGAATTACCCCCCTTGTGGTGGGATGCAGGTCTGGAAACCTGTCATCATGCGATTAGATAGGTAACAATTAATCTCTGAAAATAGAGTCCCACAGCTGCACCCCAACAGTTTGAGCAGCACTCTAATGTTGCGAGGATAATGCCCGGCAACGGGGGGAGTAATGCCCCGGCAATGGGGGGAGGGGCCCAATCCCTCACTTTGTCACTGACAATGCAATGGAATGTATTTGGCCTGAGGATTGCTCCTGAGTGCTCCTTGTGGTGGGATGCAGGTCTGGACAGCTGTTGTCATCCGATTAATTCTTATCTAGCAGGGGACAACAGGGGGAAAACAGGGGGAAAACATGGGCCTCATTGTACGGGTCATGGTACACACTGCAAGCATTGGACGGATGACAATGCTACAGAGTGACCGTCTGGTAGCGCAGCTCGACTACCCATCTCTCCTGAAGACCCTTCAGCTTTTTGATAGTTGGGTGGAGGACATCATCTCTGAAAATAGGGTCCCACAGCTGCACCCAACAGTTTGAGCAGCACTCTAATGTTGTGAGGATAATGCCCCGGCAACGGGGGGAGTAATGCCCCGGCAACGGGGGAGGGGCCCAATCCCTCACTTTGTCACTGACATTGCAATGGAATGTATTTGGCCTGAGGATTGCTCCTGAGTGCTCCTTGTGGTGGGATGCAGGTCTGGACAGCTGTTGTCATCCGATTAATACTTATCTACCAGGGGGACAGCAGGGGGACAGCAGGGGACAACGAGATGACAGGAGGCAGAGAGGAGGGGGAGCGAGTTAACAGGAGACCAAACAGATCCTGCAAAATGTCAGAATCGGATGACTATTTGGCATCCGAACGCAGGGATCAGTTTGAATCCGATGCTGTGCGATTTTCATCGGACAGCATCGGATTTAAGAAAAACGCAATGTGAAACTAGCCTTAGATATGGAATCAGAACCGGGCTTTATACAGACATAAGAGAGCAGAATCGAGATTACTACAGAGATACGGAGCAGAACCGAGCTTACTACAGAGATACAGAGCAGAACCGAGCTTACTACAGAGATACGGAGCAGAACCGAGCTTACTACAGAGATATGGAGCAGAATCGAGCTTACTACAGAGATATGGAGCAGAACCAAGCTTACTACAGAGATACGGAGCAAACCGAGCTTACGACAGAGATAAGGAGCAGAATCGAGCTTACTACAGCGATATGGAGCAGAAGCGAGCTTAATACAGAGATATGGAGTAGAATCGAGCTTAATACAGAGATATGGAGCAAAACAGAGCTTACTACAGAGATATGGAGCAGAACCGAGCTTACTACAGAGATATGGAGCAGAACCGAGCTTACTACAGAGATATGGAGCAGAACCGAGCTTACTACAGAGATATGGAGCAGAACCGAGCTTACTACAGAGATATGGAGCAGAACCGAGCTTGCTACAGAGATATGGAGCAGAACTGAGCTTACTACAGAGATATGGACAATGTGTGATAATGACATCAACAAAAGAATGAGATACTGTGTATATGGGTCTCATCTCAATTATAGGCATGTGTGAGATACTTTACATTTTTTATACCGGTAGTTACATTTCATCTCATCCATAATAGCAGTAACACCTATACTGCTGTTTTGGGTAAGAGATAATTTTTTTTTCATTGTAACATTAACACATGCCTATAATAATTCTATCTTTTTGGTACTATATAGTTTTACTTCCTGTATATAATGTGTTATACCGGTAATTGAATTTCCCCAAGACCATGACAATGGTTTCATAGTTTTGGGGAAAAAGGTGAGAGATGGCCGGCTATTAAGGGGTGGAGGAGGCCGGATTTTTTTTTTAAATAATTGTTTTTTAGCTTATAGCTGTAGTCCCCGGTGTTGCCCAGGATAGTAACTAACTGTTCTTAGCTATAACAAAATAGAATAGGTTAACAAAGTCTTGCTTCTCTCTGCTGAGATACACAGGCTGAAAGTGTAATACTGGGGGCTGTGTGTGGGCTCCTGGTGCAATACAAGGGCTACGTGCTGTTTCTCTCATTGCAGTGAATGATTTACACATTGGGACCATATGAAGTATGACATGACCGCTACAGTGGCGACTACCCAGCTTTACGGAAGACACTTTCAGGTTTTTGACAGTTTGGTGGAGGATATTATCTCTGAAAATAGGGTTCCACATCTGCACCCCAACAGCTTGAGCAGCACTCAGCTGGGATCAATGCTCCGAGACAAACGGGGTAAGGGGCCCAAATTCTCACTTTGTCACTGACAATGCAATGAATTCAGCTCCCAGAATTACTCCAGAGTGCCCCTTGTGGTGGGATGCAGGTCTGGACACCTGTCATCTTGCGATTAGATAGGTAACAATCTATGTGAGTGTATACTTTAGAAAAGATGGAGTGAATTCTTAAATCAAGGGTCTCAAACTTGACTCTGTATATGGGCCTCATTGCACGGGTCATGGTACACACTGCAAGAATAGGACAGATGACAGCGCTACAGAGTGACCGTCTGATAGCGCAGCTCGACTACCCATCTCTCCTGAAGATCCTTCAGCTTTTTGAGAGTTGGGTGGAGGAGATCTTTTCTGAAAATAGGGTCCCACAGCTGAACCCCAACAGTTTGAGCAGCACTCTAATGTTACGAGGGTAATGCCCCGGCAACGGGAGGAGTAATGCCCCGGCAACGGGGGGAAGGGCCCAATCCCTCAGTTTGTCACTGACAATGCAAAGAAATGTATTTGGCCTGAGGATTACTTGTGAATGCTCCTTGTGGTGGGATGCAGGTCTGGACAGCTGTTGTCATCCGATTAATTCTTATCTAGCAGGGGGACAGCAGGGGACAGCAGGGGGACAACAGGGGGACAGCAGGGGACAATGAGATGACAGGAGGCAGAGAGGAGGGGGAGCGAGGTGACAGGAGACCAAACAGATCCTGCAAAATGTCGGAGTCGGATGCCTATTTGGCATCCGATTGCAGGGATCAGTTGGCATCCGATTGCAGGGATCAGTTTGAATCCGATGCTGTCCGATTTTCATTGGACAGCATCGGATTTAACAAAAACGCAATGTGAAACTAGCCTTAGATATGGAATCAGAACCGAGCTTACTACAGAGATATGGAAGCAGAACCGATCTTAATACAGAGATATGGAGCAGAATCGAGCTAACTACAGAGATATGGAGCAGAACCGAGCTTACTACAGAGATATGGAGCAGAATCGAGCTTACTACAAAGATATGGATGCGGATCGGCCCACCTGTGCTGATAGCAGGGTGTTACTAACAGGCCGAGTTCTGACACCATGCTTCACATGCACAGGAGTGACTGAGCCCTAAGGCAGCCTTGTGTCTGAATGCCACCGGTCACTTCCTTGACAGTATGGCTGGTCGCTGGTGCCACAACCGCCCCCAACTGTGGGTTGCAAGTGATCGTGCACCGGTATAATGACACCTGGTTTGCCTCCCAGGGGAGCTGGCAATCTACTGCTGAATGAAATGGATATTTACCTGGCAGATTTTTTGGTGAGTTTTTCAGTGCTGATTTTAATGTCCTTTTTCGGTGAATCTAGGTATTTAACATACATATGTCACAAACATATAAGATAGGACTCGTGGGACGTGAGGGACCGTGAAGAGGGTCCACGAGCTTACGTTATTTTGGCCAAAATATCCAACTAACTCCTCACATTTTTCATCTTTAGAGTTTAGTTACTTTTTTCATCTGCAGTTTAGGTTGGGCCCTCTAGGGGCATAAGTCTCTGGTGAGGCATGTAATCAGTGCAGACCGGCCCACCTGTGCTGATAGCAGGGTGTTACTATCAGGCCGAGTTCTGACACCATGCTTCACATGCACAGGAGTGACTGAGCCCTAAGGCAGCCTTGTGTCTGAATGCCACCGGTCACTTCCTTGACAGTATGGCTGGTCACTGGTGCCACAACCGCCCCCAACTCTGGGTTGCAAATGATCGTGCACCGGTATAATGACACCTGGTTTGCCTCCCAGGGGAGCTGGCAATCTACTGCTAAATGAAATGGATATTTATCTGGCAGATTTTTTGGTGAGTTTTTCAGTGCTGATTTTAAAGGGAACCAACCACTCCAAATGACCCCCCCGGACTATTAATATGGTTCCCTACACCCAGCACATCCATGTGCTGCAAGGTTTTTTGCTAAAAAAACTGCTTTTTAAAAGTGAAGATAATGCTTTATAAAGATTATAAAGAAGGGACGGGTGGGCGTTACTTAGCTGGGGCTAAAGCCGAGATTCTGCTGCCAGTCATCCTCGTGTGCTCGTCACAGCAATAACGGCCAGCCCTTTTTGCAGCGTCCCAGGCTGGTGCACGGGATGTCATGCCCGTGCACACGTCATCAGCTACAGCCGGGTCGCGAGCGCGCGCTCTGACTTCCTGCGCTCGGCTGTGGAAGTCAGAGTGCGCGCTCGCGACCCGGCTGTAGCTGATGACATGTGCACGGGCATGACATCCCGTGCACCAGCCTGGGACGCTGCAAAAAGGGCTGGCCGTTACTGCTGTGACGAGCACACGAGGATGACTGGCAGCAGAATCTCGGCTTTAGCCCCAGCTAAGTAACGCCCACCGTCCCTTCTTTATAATCTTTATAAAGCATTATCTTCACTTTTAAAAAGCAGTTTTTTTAGCAAAAAACCTTGCAGCACATGGATGTGCTGGGTGTAGGGAACCATATTAATAGTCCGGGGGGGTCATTTGGGGTGGTTGGTTCCCTTTAATGTCCTTTTTCGGTGAATCTAGATATTTAACATACATATGTCACAAACATATGAGATAGGACTCGTGGGACGTGAGGGACCGTGAAGAGGGTCCACGAGCTTACGTTATTTTGGCCAAAATATCCAACTAACTCCTCACATTTTTCATCTTTAGAGTTTAGTTACTTTTTTCATCTGCAGTTCAGGTTGGGCCTCTAGGGGCATAAGTCACTGGTGAGGCATGTAATCAGTGCAGACCGGCCCACCTGTGCTGATAGCAATGGTGTTACTAACAGGCCGAGTTCTGACACCATGCTTCACATGCACAGGAGTGACTGAGCCCTAAGGCAGCCTTGTGTCTGAATGCCACCGGTCGCTTCCTTGACAGTATGGCTGGTCGCTGGTGCCACAACCGCCCCCAACTGTGGGTTGCAAGTGATCGAGCACCGGTGTAATGACACCTGGTTTGCCTCCAAGGGGAGCTGGCAATCTACTGCTGAATGAAATGGATATATACCTAGCAGATTTTTGGTGAGTTTTTGAGTGCTGATTTTAATGTCCTTTTTCGGTGAATCTAGATATTTAACATATATATGTTGCAAACATATGAGATAGGACTCGTGGGACGTGAGGGACCGTGAAGAGGGTCCACGAGCTTACGTTACTTTGGCCAAAATATCCAACTAAATCCTCACATTTTTCATCTTTATAGTTTAGTTACTTTTTTCATCTGCAGTTCAGGTTGGGCCCTCTAGGGGCATAAGTCACTGGTGAGGCATGTAATCAGTGCGGACCGGCCCACCTGTGCTGATAGCAGGGTGTTACTAACAGGCCGAGTTCTGACACCATGCTTAACATGCACAAGAGTGACTGAGCCCTAAGGCAGCCTTGTGTCTCAATGCCACCGGTCGCTTCCTTGACAGTATGGCTGGTCGCTGGTGCCACAACCGCCCCCAACTGTGGGTTGCAAGTGATCGTGCACCGGTATAATGACCCCTTTTTTGCCTCCCAGGGGAGCTGGCAATCTACTGCTGAATGAAATGGATATTTACCTGGCAGATTTTTTGGTGAGTTTTTGAGTGCTGATTTTAATGTCCTTTTTCGGTGAATCCGATTTTCATCGGACAGCATCAGATTTAACAAAAACGCAATGTGAAACTAGCCTTAGATATGGAATCAGAACCGAGCTTACTACAGACATAAGAGAGCAGAACCAAGCTTACTACAGAGATAAGAGAGAAGAACTGAGCTTACTACAGAGATATGGAGCAGAACCGAGCTTACTACAGAGATAAGAGAGAAGAACTGAGCTTGCTACAGAGATATGGAGCAGAATCGAGCTTACTACAGAGATATGGAGCAGAATCGAGCTTACTACAGAGATAAGAGAGCAGAACCGAGCTTACTACAGAGATATGGAGCAGAACCGAGCTTACTACAGAGATAAGAGAGAAGAACTGAGCTTACTACAGAGATGTGGAGCAGAACCGAGCTTACTACAGAGATATGGAGCAGAATCGAGCTTACTACAGAGATAAGAGAGCAGAACCGAGCTTACTACAGAGATATGGAGCAGAATCGAGCTTACTACAGAGATAAGAGAGCAGAACCGAGCTTACTACAGAGATAAGGGAGCAGAACCGAGCTTACTACAGAGATAAGAGAGAAGAACTGAGCTTACTACAGAGATGTGGAGCAGAACCGAGCTTAATACAGAGATATGAAGCAGAACCGAGCTAACTACAGAGATATGGAGCAGAACCGAGCTTACTACAGAGATAGAAGAAGAATGAGCTTGCTACAGAGATATGGAGCAAACGAGCTTACTACAGAGATATGAGCAGAACCGAGCTAACTACAGAGATATGGAGCAGAACCGAGCTTACTACAGAGATAAGAGAGAAGAACTGAGCTTACTACAGAGATGTGGAGCAGAACCGAGCTTACTACAGAGATAAGAGAGAAGAACTGAGCTTACTACAGAGATGTGGAGCAGAACCGAGCTTACTACAGAGATAAGAGAGAAGAACTCAGCTTGCTACAGAGATATGGAGCAGAATCGAGCTTAAGATGCAAAAGGAAAACCGAGCACCAAACAGCATTGTATTATATATAAGCTCCTATATCACAGCACATCTGACCAGTCCCGTGCAACGTGCATCACACCCTAAGTATAGGAAATATGAAAACAATGCAATGGTAGATGTTAATAATGTAATCACATGTATAAGCACTTACGCATTTTGGTACGATGAGTTCGGCTTTACTATGTTTTTGATTTTTTCACTCTATTACAATCCTAGTTTCAATTGGATGCAACTGTTTTCTCTTGTATACCATGTAATATTGTCAATAATATGTACACAATGTTTTTGACATGTTTTTCTTTGTCATTTATTCACTCTGATCTAGTATATCATCAGTGTCTGAGGAAGGCTATGTTAGCCGAAACGTCACACTGTATGCTTTTACGTTGTGCTCAGCTGCGAGAGAATAAATTACAGTTACGCTCCAACACCGTTTGATGTGTCTTTGAACTTTCTTATTCACATATTGTGTGCCGGGGTTTATATTTTTGATATTGGACTATTTTTCCCCAAGGCACCGATAATACAGGGTAGCCGGGCCTATTTTATTAATCATCTCAATTATAGGCATGTGTGAGATACTTTACATTTTTTATACCGGTAGTTACATTTCATCTCATCCATAATAGCATAACACCTATAGTGCTGTGTTGGGTAAGAGATAATTTTTTTTTCATTGAAACATTAACACATGCCTATAATAATTCTATCTTTTTGGTACTATATAGTTTTACATCCTGTATATAATGTGTTATACCGTAATTGAATTTCCCCAAGACCATGACAATGGTTTCATAGTTTTGGGGAAAAAGGTGAGAGATGGCCGGCTATTAAGGGGTGGAGGAGGCCGGATTTTTTTTTTAAATACATGTTTTTCAGCTTATAGCTGTAGTCCCGGTGTTGCCCAGGATAGTAACTAACTGTTCTTAGCTATAACAAAATAGAATAGGTTAACAAAGTCTTGCTTCTCTCTGCTGAGATACACAAGCTGAAAGTGTAATACTGGGGGCTGTGTGTGGGCTCCTGGTGCAATACAAGGGCTACGTGCTGTTTCTCTCATTGCAGTGAATGATTTACACATTGGGACTATATGAAGTACGACATGACAGCTACAGGGGCGACTACCCAGCTTTACGGAAGACATTTTCAGGTTTTTGACAGTTTGGTGGAGGATATTATCTCTGAAAATAGGGTCCCACATATGCACCCCAACAGCTTGAGCAGCACTCAGGTGGGGTAAATGATCCGAGACAAATGGGGTTAGGGGCCCAAATTCTCACTTAGTCACTGACAATGCAATGAATTCAGCTCCCAGAATTACTCCAGAGTGCCCTTTGTGGTGGGATGCAGATCTGGACACCTGTCATCATGCGATTAGATAGGTAACAATTAATCTATGTGTGTGTATACTTTAGTAAAGATGGAGTGAATGCTTAAATCAAGGGTCTCAAACTTGACTCTGTGTATGGGCCTCATTGCACGGGTCATGGTACACACTGCAAGAATAGAACGGATGACAGCGCTACAGAGTGACCGTCTGATAGCGCAGCTCGACTACCCATCTCTCCTGAAGACCCTTCAGCTTTTTGAGAGTTGGGTGGAGGACATCATTTCTGAAAATTGGGTCCCACAGCTGAACCCCAACAGTTTGAGCAGCACTCTAATGTTACGAGGATAATGCCCCGACAACGGGGGGAGGGGCCCAATCCCTCACTTAGTCGCTGACAATTAGGGCTGAACTGGGACCAAAAAGCAGCCCTGGAAGACAAGCCCCACCAGCCCACATACTATAACACTCATCTGCCCCGATCAGTGAATTTTGCTTTTACGTTGTCGTGGCCTTATCACTTTCTTAAAGGAGTTATCTGAGAAGCTACATGTGAATGGTGCAGCAGAGGGAATAATCAACCACAGCTCCATTTACATGGTGATCTTCAAATCCACATTTCCTGGGATTGTGGGGTCCCTGCGGTCAAATCCACAGCGAAGGGAAAGTCATCACCTATACAGAAGAGAAGTAATGACTATATATTGGGGATAATTAATTTAAACAACAGTTAAATGCTGAAAATCACAAAGTCCAATGCCACCTCTCTGACAACAGGACAGGAGAAGTGGTACTGTGGAGTGTTTATATACAGAATAATTCAGATCCTGAGGATTACACCCAGTATACAGGACAGGAGACGTGATACTGTGCAGGGTATATGTACCGAATAATATAGATACTGAGGATTACACCCAGTATACAGGACAGTAGAAGTGGTACTGTGGAGTGTTTATATACAGAATAATACAGATACTGAGGATCACACCCAGTATACAAGACAGAAGTGGTACTGTGCAGTGTATATATACAGGATAATACAGACACTGAGGAATACACCCAGTATACAGGACAGGAGAAGTGGTACTGTGCAGTGTATATATACAGAATAATACAGATACTGAGGATTACACCCAGTATACAGGACAGGAGACGTGGTACTGTGCAGTGTATATATACAGAATAATACAGACACTGAGGATTACACCCAGTATACAGGACAGGAGACATGGTACTGTGCAGTGTGTATATACAGAATAATACAGACAATGAGATTACATCCAGTATACAGGAAGGAGAAGTGGTACTGTGCAGTGTATATATATAGAATAATACAGATACTGAGGATTACACTCAGTATACAGGACAGGAGAAGTGGTACTGTGCAGTGTATATATACAGAATAATACAGACACTGAGGATTACACCCAGTATACAGGACAGGAGAAGTGAAAGTTCAAACAGCTGCCATAAATCCCCTGTGGATGGAGACCACAGCCACCAGACTTAATCCAGACATCTGCTCACTGTGCAGTAACCTCCGGCCCGGAGGCAAAATGCTCCCCTTACCGCCCAGGATGAAGGAGCCCACTCAGGAGATGAAGCTGGACATGAAGGAGAAGATTGTAAAGGTGCTGGGTAACAGCCGACAGTGCAGGATCTGCATGGCCCCGGGCCCCCGGTCAGCAACTTATACAGCAGGCTGGGTCAGGGAGGCATACAGCAGCAGGATCCGCTGAGGAGTTGAGGTGACATACTCCTCTTCCAAGGAGCAGCTGCATGAACAGGGCCAGAAGGAAGCTCCTCTGCCGGAAACACCTCTGCGGCTACTCTGCAGCTCCCTGGCTCTGCCCAGCCGGCGGGCGCAGAAAGATTTAAAGGGGGCGGCGACCTCTTAAAGGTAAAAAGCGGCCGCAACGGCCCAATTCCCCTTCAGCCCACAGGGCAAACTCCCTATATGCCCTATGGCCAGTCCGGGCCTGCGCCCAGCGGGTCGTGATAAGAGCTTGTAAGGGAGGAGAATGGATACCCAGAGACAGCCCATCCCAGTCTACGCCATAGACTGGAGCCCTCATTATCACAGGAATATCTAAGTTATTAAATCATTTTTCTAAAACCTTATTGTGCAGTTTTAGCTCAGAGAGGGATGGTTAGGGCTGAGTTAGCAAGGTGTAGTGGTAGGATAGGGGCCTAAAACGAGCTGACAGGTTCCATTTAAAGCCCTTTGCTACCATTGTACTACAATAAATGTATCACTTAAACTTGAGCCACGTATGAGACTGTTGGAGCCACAGCCCTGGAGGCAACATTAAAAATGCAACATTTCATGAAAAATAAGTGTATATTTTAATTGAACTTTCACTTAACTCTAATTTTAAAGACGCTCAATGTAATCAAAGCTAAATATTTGTGAAGTTACTACCGGTAAATCTTTACGTATAGTAGATATAGAATAAAATGTGAATACTTTCCTGTGCAACAAGAATAGATTTTAGGACTAAAATATGGCAAACATAGCCCGGTCTCTAGTTCTTCCACTCACTTTACAGGACTGTAATATACAGAACTCTCTAAGACCATGTACATGACCCGCCCAAGGGTCTTTGGGAACTCGGTACCTGGGCGTTTACTGTAAGGGAATGTCACTGGTGGCCTGCCCGGGCCCGTAGCCCTGTGGGTCGCTGAACAAAAAGGGGAAAAATATAACAGATTAAAGGATAAAGTCTCGTGACGCCACCTGCAGTTTCTGGTGATTTCACCAGCACCACTGTCAGACTACTGGGGACGATGGTATTGCAGCCAGTTGATAACGCTCCCTGCAGACGGAGCGGGATCCCCGGGGCAGTGTTGCTGCTGAGCTTGTCGTAGTGCTAGCAGCGACTCATTAACTTATGCGGAATGAAACAGCGGAGGCTTACTGACTCTGTATGGGTACTTTACTGGTAACAGATCATGGTAACACTTCAGTTTACAGTCACGCAGTTTTCGCGGATAGCTGGCCGGGTAGTCATCGGAGGGTACAAAGTCTCTCTGAGGCTCTCCAAGTATTCCTTCTACTACGTTCACTGTCCTTCTGTGTCTTTCTGCGCTCTCCTTTCTATCCGTGTGCTGCCCTGCACAACCCACTTTCTTCCAGGGCCGTTGGGTGCGATGAGGTTACCCTTCTTCTCTCTAAGAGGCTAAACCGGTTTGGAGTACCTGGTGGGGTGATGCGTTGTAGACATGGTCGGGGGCTGCTTGGCAGACCTGTGACCCGCGGGTGTTTGGAGGCTCAGGGTTGGTCTCGCCTGTACCGCGACTCGGAGCCGGTACCCCGTTGTGGACCGGGATTCCCCCAGACCGTTTACTCGGACAGTCTGGCACTGGGTCTCCCGCTTCAGTCTGGGTCGACGTTCCTCTCAGGAGCCCTCCCTGTGGTGTCCGTCTAGGACCTGCCCTTGCTTCTTTCCTCAGACTACACTGTGTGCAGAATTATTAGGCAAATGAGTATTTTGATCACATGATACTTTTTATACATGTTGTCCTATTTCAAGCTGTATAGGCTTGAGAGCCAACTACCAATTAAGTAAATCAGGTGATGTGCATCTCTTTAATGAGGAGGGGTGTGGTGTAATGACATCAACACTTTATATAAGGTGTGCTTAATTATTAGGCAAATGCCTTTCCTTAGGCAAAACGGGTCAGAAGAGAGATTTGACGGGCTCTGAAAAGTCCAAAATTGTGAGATGTCTTGCAGAGGGACGCAGCAGTCTTCAAATTGCCAAACTTTTGAAGCGTGATCACCGAACAATCAAGCGTTTCATGGCAAATAGCCAACATGGTTGCAAGATTCGTGTTTGGCAAAAAAGGCGCAAAATAACTGCCCATAAATTGAGGAAAATCAAGCGTGAAGCTGCAAAGATGCCATTTGCCACCAGTTTTGCTATATTTCAGAGTTGCAACGTTACTGGAGTATCAAAAAGCATAAGGTTTGCTATACTCAGGGACATGGCCAAGGTAAGAAAGGCTGAAAAATGACCACCTTTGAACAAGAAACATAAGATAAAATGTCAAGACTGGGCCAAAAAATATCTTAAGACTGATTTTTCAAAGGTTTAATGGACTGATGAAATGAGAGTGACTCTTGATGGGCCAGATGGATGGGCCAGAAGCTGGATCAGTAAAGGGCAGAGAGCTCCACTCCGACTCAGACGCCAGCAAGGCGGAGGTGGGGTACTTGTATGGGCTGGTATCATCAAAGATGAACTTGTGGGACCTTTTCGGGTTGAGGATGGAGTGAAGCTCAACTGCCGAACTACTGCCATTTTCTGGAAGACAACTTCTTCAAGCAGTGGTACAGGAAGAAGTCGGTATCGTTCAAGAAAAACATTATTTTCATGCAGGACAATGCTCCATCACATGCATCCAACTACTCCACAGCGTGGCTGGCCAGTAATGGTCTGAAAGAAGAAAAAATAATGACATGGCCGCCTTCTTCACCTGATCTGAACCCCATAGAGAACCTGTGGTCCCTCCTAAAATGTGAGATCTACAGGGAGGGAAAACAGTACACCTCTCGGAACAGTGTCTGGGAGGCTGTGGTGGCTGCTGCACGCAATGTTGATCATAAACATATCAAGCAACTGACAGAATCTATGGATGGAAGGCTGTTGAGTGTCATCATAAAGAAAGGTGGCTATATTGGTCACAATTTTTTTTGTGTTTTGCTTTTGCATGTCAGAAATGTTTTTTTCTACATTTTGTGCAGTTATATTAGTTTACCTGGTGAAAATAAACAAGTGAGATGGGAATATATTTGTTTTTTATTAAGTTGCCTAATAATTCTGCACAGTATTAGTTACCTGCACAAACAGATATCCTCCTAAGATAGCCAAATCTAAAAAAAAAAAACACTCCAACTTCTAAAAATATTAAGCTTTGATATTTATGAGTCTTTTGGGTTGATTGAGGACATAGTTGTTGATCAATAAAAAAAATAATCCTCTACAATACAACTTGCCTAATAATTCTGCACACAGTGTAGACTGGATCTGTCTGTGTGTTTCCCGCTCCTTCTACCCTAAAATTCCTCCCACTGGGGATCGGTTACCCTGGTAACGGGTTAGCTGATTGGTCCCCTAGTCTAGGTGTAAGGATGCTGGGATGAGAGTCTCAGTTCGACATTATCCCCTCCAATGACTGGGATACCATATGCTGTGTCTTGGTTGCAGTACCCCTACTGTGGCACACTGACCAGTGGGGTGCCACATACATAAACTGTGTTCTTTTTTGTGTAGATTTGTCAGAAATCTGCATGCCTATCCTTATGCCAGCAAAATCAATGAAAATTCTGAAATATTGTGCACATTTTGCTTATTTTTTCTTTGCTGATTTGGTGCAGAAAAAAAAATCTAGCAATTCTTGGTGCTTTTTACAGTTTTTTCACCCATTGACTTCAATGCATTCATAAAAAAATAAATATATGTGCACACAATGCCTTTTTGGTGCAGATTTGGTGCATTTTTCCGCCCAAAAAGCACGATTTGACAAATGTACTGGTGAAGAGGTGTCCATGAGAAATAATGTGGCAAAGTGAAGAAGTTCTCTCTCTTTTGACTTAAAAACACTAGATAAACGCATGGAAAAACGCACAGAAAATGCAACATAAATGCTTGAAAATGCATTGTGTTTTTTGGTGCCTTTTTCTGCTGGGAAATGCAGATTCGGTGCAGAAATTGTCTGCACCAAATACTCAATGTGCGCACGTAGCCTAAGCATCAAATCAGCCAGTGTCTCCTTCTACCCTCTTTTTGGGCTGACATTTCCACAGCTTTGGAGCAATGGCTCTCAGAATCTAACGGTCTGTCTATCAGCTCACCATCTTCTCTTCAGTGAGAACAACACCCTCAGGTCTGTGTTGAAACTCACTACACACTTCATTCTAGCTTCTAACTATAAATGTGCAAAACTAGAGACATACTCCAAAAGATTTGCAGCAGTAATTGTAGAGCACCTTGTTCCACATGCCCTGTGGAGGATACAGCGAGCAGGTGGAAGAAGGTGCTGGTCAGATGAGTAGATATTTTTGGGCTAAGTATGAATCATTGGGTGTGGTGGAAAACTAACGCTGCACATCACCCTGAAAATACCATCCCCACCATCCCACATGGTGGTGGCAGCATCCTGCTGTGTGAAGGCTTGTCTTCAGCAGTGACAGGGAAGCTGGTCAGAGTTGATTGGAAGACAGACAATCCTGGAGGAAAACCTATTAGAGGCTGCAACAGACTTGAAACTGGGGCATAGATTCACCTTCCAGCAGGACAACGACCCTAAATATCCTGCCAGAGCTACAATGGATGGTTTAGATCAAAGGATATTCATGTGTGTGAATGGCACAGTCCAAAACTAAATCCCATTGATAATCTGTGACAAGACTTCAACATTTTCTGTTCACAGGCGTCTCCATCCAATCTCACAGAACTACCGCTATTTTTCAAAGGAGAAAGTGCGAAACGTTTAGCCTCTAAATGGGCAAAGCTGATAGAGACCTATCCCAAAAGACTCCCAATAGTAATTGCAGAGAAAGGTGGTCCTTCAAAGTATTGACTTAGGGGGGCTAAATACAAATACACGTCACAATTTATATAATTTCCTTTACAATTCACAAATACTTGTGTTGGAATAGCATATAAAATCCCAATAAAATATATTTAAGGCTACGTTCACACATTGCGTATTTTGCCGCGTTTTTTTACGCGCGCTTTTTAAAATACGCAATGTGCCTTTTGTCTGCCTGCAAAGTGAATGGGAAATTCACTTTGCAGTGCAGACATTGCGTAAAAATACGCACTGCGTTTTCCGGGAGAAAGCGCAGCTCCGTAAACAATCGATATGTCAATTGTTTACGCAACTACTTCTGCGTATTCTCCCAGAGGGGAGGAAGGATCCTGCTTCCTCCTCCCCTCTGTGACAGCTGTGGCCGCCCATTAGATTTCACAGTGTATTAATATACACTGTGAAATCTAAATTAAACAGAGGCAAATGTATGTAAAATAAAAAAGAATGAATACTTCACCTTTCCGACGCCTTCTGCCGCTATCTGGTCTCCGATTCCAAGTGAGAGGTGTACTGACAGGACCTGTGGTGATGTCAGAGGGGCGTTCCCGGGCACTCGCGGTCATGTGATACATATCACATGACCGCGAACAGCTAATCAGCGCTGGGAACGCCCCGGGAACGCCCCCTCTCTGACGTCACCACAGGTCTTCTCAGTACACCTCTCACTTGGAACCGGAGAGCGGAAAGCGGCAGAAGGCACCAGACAGCGGGAGAAGGCACCGGACAGGTAAAGTATTCATTCTTTTTTATTTTACATACATTTGCCTTTGTTTAATTTAGATTTCACAGTGTATATTAATACACTGTGAAATCTAATGGGGCTGTCACAGAGGGGAGGAGGAAGCAGGATTCTTCCTCCCCTCTGTGACATCACTGCGCTTTCTGGAGTAAAGAAAGCGCAGTGTGTGAAAGCCCCTGCGTATTTTGTTGCGCTTTTTTGCGCGGCCGAAAAACGCGGCAAAAAAGTGCAGCAAAATACGCAAATGTGTGAACCCAGCCTTAGATTGTGGTCGTAAAAAAATGTGGAAAAGTTCACAGTGAATGAATACTTTTTCAAGGCAATATTTATTCAGCAAGTTTCCGCAATACCACATTGAATATTTTTTCATATAAACTTGAATTAGCCACAGTATTAGGGCTCAGATGGTGAGGTGGATCCAAGTAGCCGTAGGTCAGCATGGGCAAACAGACGGCATGGCGAAGGCAGGTAGTACAGCAGCTATTGAGACAACAGGCTATGCTGGATGCCAAAACTATGGGTAAATGAAGAGGTATGCAATGCAGAAGAATGTGAACTGACTCATAACAGTTTATAATGCTGACAGTAATACTACAGTTAGGCTGGTTTCACACTGGCGTTTGTGTCTGCATGCGTATGGCATGCAGACGCAAACGCAGTGCAAACGCAGCCATATTAATGTGAATGCAGGGGAGAATCTCCGCATGCGTTCACATTAATATGCACCCCGGGCAGCCAATCAGGTGTCTCGGGGGCGGGCAGTAGGAGGAGATCAGCGACAGAGATCTCCTCCTCCCGGCCACAGCTGATCTCCCGCCGATGTCAGCGCGGGAGAATTGAGCAAACAGCTGATCTGACAGCTGTGTAAATCTCCCGCGCCGACACCGAATAGGGTGATATCAGTGCGGGAGATATGAAACAGCTGATTGCTGCTTCAAATCTCCCGCCCCGACATCATCTATTCGGTGTCAGCGCGGGAGATTTAAACAGCTGTCAGATCAGCTGTTTCTCCCCGCTGACACCAGCGGGAGAGCAGCGGCGACTTTAGCTGATCTCCCGGTGGCCGCCGCTGATCACTGGCGGCCACCGGGAGATATTTCAATGAGATCCACAGCGTTCTCCTGCGGTGTCATGCGGAGGACACTGCGGATCCATTGACTTCTATGCGTGGTTTGTGCGCTTGCGGGCGCTTGCTGATAAACTAAGCGCCTGCGACCGCACAAAAAATACAACAGGGCTGCATCCAGAGTGCGCTCGGAGGTGCACAAATTGTGCGCATCCGAGCGCAAACGCAACCGAACGCAGCCAAACGCAGGCACATGCGTTCCTATTTTAAACATAGGAATGCATGTGCACAAGCGTTTGGCTGAGTTCGGTGCGGGGCGTTTGTAAACGCCAGTGTGAAACCACCCTAAATGATGGGTTAACCATCAGTTCTTAGATGCATTTTGCAGCAAAGATGTAGCTGAAGGAACTGGATGGTGGCTTGTCTAAGTCACACAGCAACTTGAACACAACACTACACTGACTGAATACTCTGACAACTAAGTGGACGTTAAAAGGCCGTAGATGATGATGTCATTGAGGCACGCTGGACAACTTGTAAAGGCCAATTCAAAGCACAGCAAAGGGCGGTGGCCATAGGAGAAGGAAGTGGAGCCTAGCCTAGAAGTGAAGACAGGTGTGTGCGAAACACTTAGATCCTGTGTGACACCACTTCTGTTCCAAGCCATGTATTTTCCTTGAATGATAAATTGACGAGCAGAACAGGGGGCTGATATTCGTGGCCGCCCTCTGTATTTCCATTCCATTGTGCCAAACGTTTTATTTTTCACCCATCACAAAGAATTTACAATTCAACAATGATACGAATATACACAATGCAGAAGGCATAACCACTACCAGAAATCTGATAGTATCCATACATTTCCTTTTATGATAGTTGGAAGATTGATTACATTTAACCATATCCATGTTTGCCTCCTTCTGGGTGGGCCTTTTAAGGGTTCCCTTGATGTGTTTTAGAAACGTGAAAAACACTAAGGAGCTAAACCGTGAAAATTCAAGACATACAGAACTTAACATTTCAGTTTAAGGAAAAACACATTACAGTGTTGTTATTCATCTCCATGGCACAGTAGCATTGTTCTTACACTACGTGTGGGGAGATGTACACAAAAATGGATGTTCTATCTACGTGTGAGACACAGGACTCCTGCAGATCTCTCCTGCATTGCTCATCAAAGGCAGACGATAAATGTTTCAAGAAGCAGCAGATTAACACAACCTTTTACTATGGAATCAGATAAGACCAATAAGCATGACATAAATTGGATACCTACCAGGGGAGTATTTTTTAGTAGCATTTTTAATATCAGAGTAAGGCACATTTTCAGACATTTAAAAAAAACTTGTTTATGACATATCTTAATATGTCCAAAAAGATGTAAGTAATGCGCTGCACAAGTGTTATATATTCTGTAGGCATTTACAATGGAAAAAAGTAAGGGGATGCCATACAGCCTTACCCCAGAGAAATAAATTACTTAGGGTCCCGTCACACTTGGCGACGTTCCAGCGATCCCGACAACAATACGACCTTGTAAGGATCGCTGGAACGTCGCTACGTGGTCGCTGGTGAGACGTCAAATAGTCAGATCTACTCAACGGCGCAACAATGATACGGCGACCCGTATAACGACCTCGGCAGTCGTTGGGACCCTGTCACACAGCAGCTAGTCTGATGACTCAGATATACGTAGCTGAGATCTGAGTCGCCAACGAGGTCGTTGTTAAGGCGTCAAACACACCAATGCATGCTGCCCAGTGGGAACCCGACGATCAAAAAATGGTCCAGGCCATTGCGACACGATCGGCAATGTCTCAGCGGGAGCCCGGTCGCTGCTAAGTGTCAAACATAGCGAGATCGCTGTTGTGTCACAAAACCTGTGACGCAACAGCCATCTCGCTACCGATCGTGCTATGTGTGATGGGGGCTTTAGAGTATGTGTTTTGTGGTATGCTTGCACTTCTTATCATATTCACTGTTTGATATGTGGGATTTATAGATGGCTAATTTACGAGCTTGGTATGTGTTTTACAAGTTTTTTGGACATACTATTGGGTGCTGCTTCCCTGTAACAGTTCTAGCATCATAAGCTAGTCCCGTCTCTACCCCCATGGCATCATCAAACCAGGGGATTTACACCTGGCCCAGGTATCAGGATACTTGAGTATTCAGGTAGTTGACATCCTGTTACTGTGCTGTGCTGGACTTCCACTCCACTGTGTAATTTTCTTGTTGCAGAACGTCTGTACAGACCTCGCTGTGTCAGCACAGCTACAGCAACCATCACTGTGCCTGCTCAGTTCAGTAAAGGAACCAACCAGCAGGATTTAGGGCTATAAAGTGAAGCCTGTGCTTAATAGGCACAGGGATACTGAGTGCAATCATACCTTTACTTCAATGATTCAAAGTTTGATTGCAGATAAAAGGTTTATAAAAGTTATGTCAAAGAGAGAAGAGATGAACCAAGTGTGCAGCTCATGTGGGGTTGGGTTATTTTTTCAAAAATCTTTATTTATTAATTTAATCAAACAAAAGCACATATTGATATGCAGCAGAAGCATAAAGGCTACTACATGCACCCAGACGCATGTCAAATAGGTGCAAAAGATATAATCAACAGTAAACAATGCACATATTAGAAGAGACAATAACTCATGAGCATCATTAACAGATGATTTTGAATGTCCCAAGCCAGGAACAGTCGCGTAGTCAGAGAAACAAAAGTAATCACTTACAGTAAAAGTATGCTGTGATTCCTATTTAGCAACTGAACAGCAAAATAATGAAAAGGAAAAGAGAGAGAGAGAGAGAGAAAGGAGAGGAGGGGAAAGAAATAAGTAGGATAGAATTAAGGAGTGAGAAATAGTCCCCAGGGCAGCCAGTGTGACATCAATGCCTGTGGCCTCGCTCAACCCAAAATGAGGAGGGGAATTGCATATCAAGCCAAAGAGGACGTCAGAGAAGCCAGGGGTTTCTTTGTACAGTATCTATTCTTGCCAGGTAACAAAGTATTGTCTGCGCATCAGAATGGCGGAGAGCTTACATCCTGCACAAATAGTCCCAGGGCAGCCATGTGACATCATGCCTGTGGCCTCGCTCACCCAAAACGAGGAGGGAATTGCAATCAAGCCAAAGAGGACGTCAGAGAAGCCAGGGGTTTCTTTGTACAGTATCCATTCTTGCCAGGTAACAAAGTATTTGTCTAAGCGCATCAGAATGGGCGGAGAGCCTCTCATCCTGCACAAATAGTCCATTTCCTGATCCAGTCCAGGACACCAGGGACCAGGGTAGTCCTCCACTGTCTCGGAATCGTCAGTCTGGCCGCCATAAGGCAATGCCGAAGAAGGCCACGTTTGAGTCCCTGATATGTTCCAGGGATCATTGACAATAGGCCTATTTGAGGGTGACATGGGACAGATGAACCCGATATGCATTCAAAATTAGGAAAACTTTCTGCCAGAGTGCCAAAATGGGCGGGCAATTCCACCAAATGTGAGCATGGATCCGTCGTCCGATGAGCATCTCCAGCAGACATCCAGGACAGAGTCATACATTTTATGAAGACCTCTGGGGCATCTGTACCATCTGGTAACAAGTTTGTAGTTTTGTTCCTGTACCTTGCATGGTATCGGCAATTTGTGAGCGCAAAAAAACCTTTATTCCAGTCAAGGTCTGGGAATTCAAGGCCCAGTTCCGCCTCCCATGACCGAACAAACCATAATGATTTGAGGTCATCAGGAGTAGACAGCAACATATAGATTTGAGCGATTAGGGGTTTGGCGCTGAGTCCTGCGCCAAAAGAGCCTCAAACATAGAAAGATCCCCAGCCAGACCAGAAAGGAGTCGAGCAGCGCAGGGGTTGGGTTATTTTTATTACTCCCTTGTGGGCTCTAAGCCAAACCCTCCTCCCTCCTTGTCATTATTTAGCTCTCAGCCACAGGACACCTCACATCGCACATACTAATATCAATATGTCAGGTGTCCTGTGTATGCCCGAGCTTACACTCCCGTTTCAGTCCATTGCCCGCTTATCACTGCATATCACTGATTCTCCTACTTGTCACTGATTCTCCTGTAATCCCGCAGTCACAGGAGTGCGTCCCCTCCAGTCTTCGTATCCCCGGCTTCCTCACAGTCACAGATGACAGTAGCGGAGCGGGATCTGTCCCTGGTATCCTCTCCTCACAGATCCAGGATCTTCACGCGAAGGAGATTCTACCGACTATGGAAAGAGATGTAATTGCTTACAGTAGCTGGATAATGGAAAAGTGATAAGTTGTACTTTTAAATGACACCATTCATTTTACCAATAAATTTAAAAAAAAAATCCAAGTGTTGTGAAAGTGTGGGGAAAATGAAGCAAACTCACCCCCCTACACTATGTGGCTAATTGATATTTATATATGACAGTCTGTGGTATATACCACATTTTAACCACTTTTTATTGTACAAGGTGCATTATATTTTATAGATTAATTAATTTTATTTTTTCATAGATCACATTTTAACAAATACAGAGATAAATTTAATCTTTTTTAATTATTGATGTGGGAAAAGGAAGGTGATTCAAAGTGTAAAATTTATGTTCCTTTAATATTTTTTAAATTAATTTTAATTCCTACTTTTTTGTAGTTCCTCTTAGGGGACTTGAACCTGTAATCAAATGCCGCTTGTTTTATATACCACAATATTGTAATACAAAGTGATAATCACATAGTCTTCTATGAAACCCATCAGGACCCCACTATCGTGTTGCCGGGAGCCAATAGGTGCCGGAACGGTCACACCTGGCGAATAAAGTACATTTACAAAAGACATTGGGAAGGGGTAAAATGACATTAGTCGGGGGGCTATCTATTTCATGATACTGTAAATTATCTAAAAAAATAGGGTAGACTTAACATAATCTTTACCCCTTGAACATACAGTTCCTATACGTTTTTTTCTGACTTACTTTGACTCCTAAAATATACTTTTCTTGGTTTGTACAGTGCTTTATTTTTTGGATAATTTTCAACTCCGTTAAGGTCAATGTACTTAAGGAAACAGAAGCAGTTTCTATGTAGGCAATGTACAACTCATTAAAATTATGTCTAAAGGTGTAAAACCTTTAAAAATAAGGATGACGGTAAGTTTTATGGGAAGTTTTACTCATACCATGAAAAGCACCTCAAACATTCTGTAAAATAGATGTTTCCACTAAACCTGTAAAACCAGGTGCATCAGGTATCCAAGATTTACAATCCAAGATAAAGATTTACAATAGGGAAAAAGACCATACTCTCATGGGGGAAAGTCTGACATACTGGAATTTTCATACATAGTTTTGGTAACTTCTCTATATATCTTTTCTCCAGTATATATCATGTTACTATATAATGAAAACTCAGTGAGTCTTATAAATACCATTAGCTAGTATAGTCAAATATATTAGACTCTCTAATTTTTTATGGAGGAAAATGATCCAATATCACATCATTGAGTGGCAAAAGTGTGCAATTGTTTAACCCTCAACTCTGAGCTTTCTTTCAAGCCACATATCGGAGCCCTTGCCACTTCCTACTGACCCCAACTCAAAAATATTTCCAAGATATGTACATTCCTTGATCAAGAAACTGCTGAAACCCTCAAGCATGCCCTCATCATCTCCTGCTTTGACTTTTGCAACCTTCTGCTCTCCAGCCTCCCTCCAATCTATCCTAAACTTTGCTGCTCAACTAATCCACCTGTCTCTCCGCTATTTCCCGGCCGCTCCTCTGCCAAGCCCTTCACTGGCTCCCAATTATCCAGAGGCTCCATTCAAAAAATCAGCAAAAAAGCCAGCACCACCAGAAGATAGCTTGCAATAAAAATTGTGCAGATGCATATATTACTTCAAACTGTACAATATTATAAACGTTGAGATATGTGGCAAAAAACTGATCAACCTTTTGAGTCCACCCCACCAACATCAAGGCAATCTCAATCAGGGTGGTCCTACTCTATACTTTTTATTTTAGACGTGCTCTGTTGCCTCCAACATAAAAATATAGTGGACCACAAAGAGCTAACATTTACCTGGTGCATCTCAAACCTGCTCCCATGTTGCCAGCCAGCGCAAGTGAACAAATGGCAACTTAGGCTACCACACCTGCAGCTATTGCCACATATGTCTGAGCTTTTCAGAGTTAACCCTCTCCGCACCAGACCAGCACTCATGAATGAGTGCAAGGCAGGCCCAAGCAAATGAAGCTTGAAATAAACTGAGCCTGAGGGCAGGGTACAATAACCGTGTGTCAATAGTTACCAAAATTGCCATAACAATACAGATGGAAAAACAAGCAAAATCTGGCATGCAGGGCCAGTGGGGGTCAACCACAAACCAATAACAAAAATCAGCAAAAAAGCCAGCACCACCAGAAGGTGGCTTTTTTGCTCCATTCAAAACCCTAACCCTAACATACAAAGCCATCCACAACCTGTCTCCACCATACATCTGTGATATAGTGTCTTGGTACTTACATACACGCAAGCTGTGATTCTCACAAGATCTACTTCCCTATTCCCCTCTTACCTCTTCTCACAACCGCATACTAGATTTCTCCTGTGCATCCCCCATACTCTGGAACTCTGCCCCAACACATCAGACTCTCACCTACCATAGAAACCCTCAAAAGGAACCTGAAGACCCACCTCTTCTGATAAACCTACAGCCTGCAGTGACCCTCAGTCCACTAAGCCACTGCATGTCCACTAAATTGCCACATGACCAGTTCTACCCTCTCCTACTGTATCCTCACCAATCTCTTGTAGACTGAGAGCCCTCGCAGGCAGGGTCCTCTATCCTCACCTACTGTATCCTCACCTATCCCTTGTAGACTGTGAGTCCTCATGGACAGGGTACTCTCTCCTCACCAACTGTATCCTCACCCATATCTTGTAGACTGTGAGCCCTTGCAGGCAGGGTCCTCTCTCCTCCAGTACCAGTCTGTGCCTTGTATTATTCATAATTATTGTACTTGTCTATGTATGCCTCTTCTCACATGTAAAGTGCTATGGAATAAATAGCACTATAATAATAAATAATAATAATTTTAGATTAGCAAATAATTTTATTTGAAATTAGAGTTTGGTGTTTTTAGTCAATTGGATGACTATCAGGTGTGAGTGGGTGAACTGTTTTATTCAACTGTTTTATAGGTATCTATCTAGATCTGATCTTCACAACACATGTTTTTGGAACTGTACAGTCATGGTTAAACGTTTTCAGACTGATTTCACATTAAAACACTATATATCAAGGATCCCCAACCCACATGTGAAATCGCATACACGGCCCTTGGGGTTGGATAGAGGAATTAAGTTGTAAGTTGAAGATAGGATGATAGTGACAAATAGAGGAGGTGATTGAAGCTGGATGTGAGTGTGGTAGGAAAAGTCGATGCCAGAATATTCAGTGAGGGTAAGGTGGGAACCCCTGGATCCAAGTATATTGTCTCTGTGTAATTTCTACCGGGAAGCTTTGGCTGTCATTATACCAATAATGGGGCTTTACATGTCACAATTAGGGGGGAAGCGGGAGCTGGATGTTACTGCTAGGTGAGGGGGGCTAAGAATGTGGCTCACAACCCTCTCTCAGAAATGAATGTGGCTCACAACCCTCTCTCAGAAATGAATGTGGCTCTCTAGGTACTACTAATACTCAAGGTTGGTGACCACTGCTACGTATTATTAAACAGATCTCTTAAAGGGAACCAACCACCCACAATGACCCCCCCGGACTATTAATATGGCTCCCTACACCCAGCACATACATGTGCTGCAATGTTTTTTGCTAAAAAACCTGCTTTTTAAAAGTGAAGATAATGCTTTATAAAGTATTTAACGAAGGGACGGGTGGGCGTTACTTAGCTGTGGCTAAAGCCGGGTTGCAGCTGCCACTCATCATCCTGTTCCCCTCGCAGCAGTAACGGCCAGCCCTTTCTTGTCGTCACAGCCTGGTGCACGGGCTCGCATGCCGTGCACACGTCATCAGCTACAGCCGGGTAGCGAGCGCGCGCTCTGACTTCCACAGCCGAGCGCAGGAAGTCAGAGCGCGCGCTCGCTACCCGGCTGTAGCTGATGACGTGTGCACGGGCATGCGAGCCCGTGCACCAGGCTGTGACGACAAGAAAGGGCTGGCCGTTACTGCTGCGAGGGGACACAGGATGATGAGTGGCAGCTGCAACCCGGCTTTAGCCACAGCTAAGTAACGCCCACCCGTCCCTTCGTTAAATACTTTATAAAGCATTATCTTCACTTTTAAAAAGCAGTTTTTTTAGCAAAAAACATTGCAGCACATGTATGTGCTGGGTGTAGGGAGCCATATTAATAGTCCGGGGGGGTCATTGGGGGTGGTTGGTTCCCTTTAAACCAAGTGGGACTTCTTACTTTGACAATGAATGTCAGAATGGCTACATAATCCTGAGGTTAAGGTGAGAATTTAGAGTGAGCATGACATTTTCAAAAAGGTTTCTACAGCCATTTTGATAACCTGGACCGCAAATGTGAGGTCATGCTCTCAGCTGTTCTAGCCAGTGCAGGTGACAGCTCACTGCCTGAGAAATCAGGTAGTTAATAACAATAATAATAATAATCTTTATTTATATAGCGCCAATATATTCTTCACAATTCAGAGGTACATATTCAAACAATCATAAGAAACAGTTATCAGAAAATGCAATACAATACTATACAAAATACAATACAATACAGAATATAATACAATACAAATACAATAATTAAATCAAAACAGTTACAGCGCCTGCTCATAAGAGCTTACAATCTAATAATGAGGTGGGAGTGACACAAAGTACAGTTGCATGTTTACAATGATGGGATAGTTAACTTGAGGAAATGGGGAACAGATAGGAGCAGCATAAGTGGTCACCAACCATTATTTGTGATGCATTTGAGACTGGTGGAGCGGATAGACTATGTCTAAGTGACTTTGACTAGGGATCATGGTAGGCCGCCCTAAAAAGATGTGTTTTTAGGGATCGCCTGAAACTGTAAGTTGTGGATACACCTAATTTCTTGGGGTAGAGCATTCCAGAGAATCGGTGCAGCTCGGGAAAAGTCTTGGAGCCGGGAGTGGGAAGTTTGGATTAATGCAGATGTTAGCCTAAAGTCACTCCCAGAGCAAAGAGAACGGATGGGGTGATAGACAGAGATGAGGGTAGAGAGGTAGGGAGGTGCCGCACTGTGAAGAACTTTGTGGGTGAGAACAAGCAGTTTGAATTGGATCCTATAGTGTATGGGCAGCCAGTGCAATGATTGGCACAGAGCGGAAGTGTCCAAGTAACAGTTAGCCAGATAGGTGATCCTGGCTGCTGCATTAAGGATGGATTGGAAAGGGGAGGGTCCTGTGCGGGGGAGGCCAATTAAAAGAGAATTACAATAGTCAAGGCGGGAGTGAATCAGGGCCACAGTGAGGGTTTTTTGTGGTTTCCAAGGTGAGAAAGGGGCGAATTCTAGAGATGTTCTTCAGGTGCAAACAGCAAGAGCGGGCGAGAAATTGTATGTATGGGGTGAAGGAAAGATCAGAGTCAAACATAACACCCAGACAGTGAGCCTGCTAAATAGGCGTTATCGTGGTGCTGCACACTGAAAGAGAGAGATAGTTGGTGTATAGCCACCACTGAGATCATAGCACAGTTCTGTTCTTTACTACTAACTCAGCTGGTATTCTGTTGCTCATACCTTGTATGTCCGTACTGGACATGCTAACTCAGCTCTTCTATTTTTACTTAGCATTAATACACCTGTTTTTGCACTGTCTATTGGATTTACAGACTTAATAAGCTCACCTACATTGACACAGTGAGTCTCATAACATAACTAGCTCTACCATATCACTTGACTTGGCTGCATTGCCACCATGTGCCTCTTGACATATTCAGTCCTGTTTCTTCACTGGGTTCTGCTTCAATTTCAAAGTGTGCCTCCTGACATACCCAGACATGCTACCTTTGCAGTGCTGTTTACTCTGCTCTTCTTCATGGGTCTCCAGCTCTGTTCCTCCAGCAGCCATCCAACCATTACAGCCTCCATGACTCCGGCTGCCATGCAGCCACTACAGCCTCCATTCCTCAAGCTGTCATCCAGCCTCTACAGCCTAATTTCTCCAGCTATCATACAGCCTCCCTGCCTCCAGCTACCACTACAGTCTTTATTTCTCCATCTGTCATCCAGCCTCTACAGCCTCCATTCCTCCAGCTGTCATCCAGCCACTACAGCCTCCATTCCTCCAGCTGTCATCCAGCCACTACAGCCTCCATTCCTCCAGCTATCATCCAGATACTACAGCGTCCATTCCTCCAGCTGTCCAGCCACTACAGCCTCCCTGGTTCCAGCTGCCATCCAAACACTACAGCTTCCATTCCTCCAGCTGTCATCCAGCCACTACAGCCTCCATTCCTCCAGCTGTCATCCAGCCACTACAGCCTCCATTCCTCCAGCTGTCATAAAGCCTCTACAGCTTCTCTATGTCAAACCAGTTTACCTTGATTCTTCAATGTCATCAAGCTGTACTGCATTATTGCTGTTTATCCGAACCTGGGGCTTAGAAGATCCACCATATCAGGAGAGACAAAATATTTCTACATTTCACTTAATTTACAAACTACTATGTTGTAATAGCAACACAGCATTTTACAGTATATATATACATTCATCCTAGTTTCTCATCTGTCTATGTTGGTTTATTTTGAAGTAACTGGATGTCCTTATCCATGCACTTTGAAAAGTCATGTGTAAAATTAAAGTTTACGTGTGAGCCTAACATACCCACTCCAGTATATTGTGCACTAGTAGCACCAGAGCTGTTGTAGAAGCACACTTTTCTATTACGTGGACAATAAGTGAAAGGTCAGGTATGCAATGTGTGCAGTATGTGCAGCTACACAGGGGCAGTGCTGCAAACAAACATGGCTACTGCTTGGCATTGTAGATAAGGTCACAGGGAAGGGAATATGGTCATTTCCATCCATCTCACAGATGTAGCTTGTAGGCAGTGGAATATTTTCTTACAGTTTATCATGGGTTGAACAATGACTTTGGAGGTGTATACTGTTCTTGCAATGTGGTATTCCTTTGTCGGTGTCTACACCTGTTAGTCTTAGGCCTCAATCAGATTATATTATTTTTTTCTCATATGTGAAAATAACAGAACAAACCTAGTGCACTGGATCATATTGCCATCATTATTTGGTCTGTGTCAGTTTTTCCCATCTGAGTTTCATCAGTTATTCTTGTATGCAAATAACTGATGGAGGTTTCCCCAAGATTCACCAAAATAGGCAACACTAGGATGCCATCAATGTGCTGAGTTTCTCATGGACACATAGACTTGCATTACTGAGCTCTGCTGATCAAATAAGGATATATCTCTTTTTTTGGACACTAAGGGGCCGATTCATTAAAGAGATTGTCCTACAAATAAAAAGCATTTTACGGTACTCAAATTCTCTTGCATTAACAATTGTATCCAGAATTGGACGTGAAATGTGTTCAACGGAGAATCCCTTTAAAACTGCCTGCGTTAATTAAAGGATCACTGGAGTATGATTATAATTTATTAAGAGATGTACTTAATGAATTCAATGCATCTTAATGTTGTGTACCTTTTTGCGCCTTGCAGGAAATTCTACTCCAGTCAGGACCTGGCATAGCATTCGGGGTGACAGCGACACCTTTCATAGCATAGCATCTTTCAATTGGTTTAAAAACGCCTAAAGACACAATATTTTTGCACAACTGCCTGCGTCTTACATCAGTTTTTGGGGTAAAAGCTTTGATGAATTGATATCTCAGTTCCTCAAAAAACCATGACATGTAAACAGCCTCATAGACTATAATGAGAATGTGTTCTATGTGCCAAAAACATTGATAAAACATGTGAATACGTGAAAAACAGACATCTGAATGAGACCTTGGAATCAAAGGACAGGCACAAGCTTCCTGTCTCATTAAGGCCTCCACATTTATGTCTCATCATTAAAGGATCAGATGAATTTTAATTGGGAAAGATAAATGTATCTGAGCAGGCGCGGACAAACCATTGATACAACTTGTGTGGCCAATCAAGGGTCCACGTGGTAAAGGGGCCACTTCTACCTCCAAAGTCGGTGGGATTGTGCATTTTGACGAGCTATTGTTCTGCAAAGGAGCCTTGTACTTTTCTTGCACAGAGGCCCTCTTCTGTCTGTGTCTCCCACTGTATCTCAGCATAAAGCAATGATAAGAACAATTTGCTGACACAAGGTATTCTAGAGGTAATATATTTCTCTTTGCTTCAGGGCAATTAACACTTGAATACATCTGTTTTTAAGGTTTTACGCTCTAGAAATGCAGAAATGCTGAGATCCAAGCCTCACTCACTCCGTGGTGGCAAATAAATTCACTGAAATGTGTACTAATAAAACTATTACATAGCGTCAGCATTTTATATAAAAAAGAGACCACACTATGATTCCCTACATGTTCTACATGGCCAAACAATTCTCAAAATGAGCCCATGCAGTAAATGAACAGAATGTACATTGCATTGCCACATACAGTATGTCCCAGAGTCCAGAGGATGCTGTCTCATCTTTTGAAGAACCATGTCTCTCGGTCTGGGAGAGCCCAGACACACCAGGACATCTCTGGGCAAATCCTGCCTGATGTTAAGGGGTTTTGGAAGTCTATAGGCTTTATCTGGTAGAACGTTCAGAGGCTGGAACATCCGGTAGTAAAAAACAGAGGAATGTGTGTACTATTCCTTTAATATCTTCCTCTCCGTCAGTCTCTGGGATACCTCTGAGTTTTATATTATTTTTCCTCAGTTTATCTTCTAGATCCCAAGTAACCGCTCTGAAATCTTTAATATCTTGCTCCACACCCTGGTAACTATCAGCCAGCTCATTGTGAGCTGTGGCAAACTCCGCCATTTTGGATTCAAGGTGGTGTGTATGCTCTCCTATAGCAGCCATATCTTCTCTTAGCTCCCTTATGCTGTCTTTAATGTCTGCCTTTAGGGATCTGTGCAAGGACTCAAGCAGGCCCCTCAGGGATCCCATTGTGACCGGGTGTTATATATCATCTACTTCTCCTCCTGATCTCGGGCTGTTAGAGGCCCGGTCTGAGTGAGGGGAGCGCGCCACTGGGGATTGAGCCGGCGCCATCTTAGATCAGGCTGCCGGAGCGGGACCCGATGAGAAAAAGTCAGTCACCTTGGGCGGTCACTCCTTGCTCCGGAGCGACTGTCTTGGCATCGTGACGTTACCCTCGGTGAGCTGCAGCGGGAGCTTATGTCGTTAGCTGTTAAGGGGGCTGGAAGCGAGTATAATTGCCGTTTTTCAGGGCGCTGATGCCGGAGCTCCGGTGTTATGCGTCCTGCATGGATGATGTCAGGACGCGCCCCCCCCAGCCTTCGCATTTTCAACGGTGTGCTATATGGATTTTAAAAGTGTGTTATATACCGTGCCTGTATACAGCTAAATTAATCCTAAAGAGGACTGTTGTTGCTATATACCCCTCCTGCCTGTATACAGCTAAATTAATTCTTAGAAGGACTGTTGGATAGAGAGATAGATAGATAGATAGATAGATAGATAGATAGATAGATAGATAGATAGATAGATAGATAGATAGATAGATAGAAGCCTGTACACCAGCCCCAGAAATGCTGAATGGTATAAAGCCACTTGTGGTACACCGTAGTGTGCTATATACCCTGCCTGCCTGTATGCAGCTAAATTAATCCTAAACGGACTTTTGTTTTGATGGAGATAGATATTAGAAGCCTGTACACCAGCCCCAGATGTGCTGACTGGTATACAGCCACTTGTGGTAGACCGTAGTGTGCTATATACCCTGCCTATCTGTATACAGCTAAATTAATACTAAAAGGACTGTTGTTTTGATGGAGATAGATATTAGAAGCCTGTACACCAGCCCCAGATGTGCTGACTGGTATACAGCCACTTGTGGTAGACCGTAGTGTGCTATATACCCTGCCTATCTGTATACAGCTAAATTAATACTAAAAGGACTGTTGTTTTGATGGAGATAGATATTAGAAGCCTGTACACCAGCCCCAGATGTGCTGATTGGTATACAGCCTCTTGTGGTACACCGAAGTGTGCTATATACCCTGTCTGCCTATCTCTATACAGGTAGATTAGTCCTCAAAAGGACTGTTGTTTTTATGTATTTTGTACCCCAGCACCTACACTACCTAAAAGACCCAAAATCTGTCCCTCACTCAGCAGCACCTCTCCCTGCACTAGCTGACAATGTGGAGCAGAGTGATGAGCACAGTGCGGTCAGGTCTTATATAGACCTGATGATGCTCTGCGGCCAGCCAATCACTGTAATGCCACAACCAACATGGCTGTGGCATTACAGTGTGTGGCAGCCAATCCCTGCATGTGGACTGGCTCTGTAAAGAGCGCCAACATGCAGGGAGGGGGAGCCGAGCATGAGCACGAGTATTGTGCCATTACTCGGTGCTCGCCGAGTATCTCGAGTACTGTGATGCTAGGATGAGCACCGAGTATCGGCGAACATGTTCGCTTATCCCTATTAAACAATTATATTTCACTCCAAGTATAGAAAACAAATAGGCGGCACTCACCGTGTGTTCGTAGGTGCTTTCTTTATTGAAGAGGTGCGGGGAGGGGGTGCATGAAGGTACAGACGACAGGTCCTGTTTCCTGTAGAAGCGGGCAAACCGCGAAACAGGACCTGTCGTCTGTACCTTCATGCACCCCCTCCCCGCACCTCTTCAATAAAGAAAGCACCTACGAACACACGGTGAGTGCCGCCTATTTGTTTTCTATACTTGGACTGTAAATGCTTGACTGGCTGATGCAGGCGTAGCACCACCAGGTGGCTGGGGATAAGACAGCGGTCTGTCTTTATGGAGAAATAAGAAAGACCAATAGCCCTGAAGGTGCCCGGTGCCCCTACCTTTCTATACACGAATTATATTTCACTATAAACACATTTTTCAAGCTAATCCTAAGAAGGGAAAAGTCTTAATAATTGCAATCCTGGCTCAAGTGCTGCTGCATGAGGTGCACCCAGTTGGTATAAAAAAATAAATAAAAATTGAGAATGATTTTTACATATAATTCTTATAGTCTTGTCCTTGCTTAGAAGGGGTTAACCAGAAAACGTTTTTGTATATGCTTGTATGTCAAAAAAAGAGTTTTCTCTCATTGATTAAGTCCAGTCTCTTAAGAGTAAGGCTGCCTTCACACGTGCAGCCATTTTGATCCGTGTGGATCCGCCACAAGCAGGATGCCGACAGATCAGTTTTCAGCCCCATTGTCTTTGAATGGGGACGGATAACACTTCTGTGGACATTGTGGTGTCACAGTTTTGGCGCAGATTCTTGTGGATCTGCGGCAAAACATAGTTTTCATACAGACAAAAGACGTGTCTTGCTACATTTTTCGTCTGTGCGAAAAACCAAATGTCAGACTGCAAAAGGACCTAGCTGTATGCCTGGCTGTATTCCACCTGCAGCCAGTGCCGCTACTGAATCACCAATTACACCAGGAGCATGAGAAGGAAGAGGAGGAGATAGAAGAGGCAGAAGGAACTGTTTCCCAGCCATTTTTATCACCCCTACAAGAGGCCTTTGACTGGAACTATGCCATGTGGCAATCTCCTTAAACCAACTATCTGACTCGGCATGAACCATCCTGTCTTCTTCGGTTTGCAGAAAACATGACCCGTGAGTGGTTGCATGGGCCAAAGGCCAATCACTTCTACAACTAGTGGACCCAAGGCAAGGTGGTAGCATTTTTACAGGATAGGGGGTTTGGCTTCCTAGTGGAACAAGGTACTGGGCATCGGAGGTACATCAACCGGTCCACCTTGCTGTGTGACTATCTTACCAAAGACTAAACGTCACCTTTGTCAGGGAGGAGGTTGTCTTCAGGTGATTTGCAGCAATGGGTGGTTCGCAGTTGGCATAAATCTGGTTGCCACTGCTGACGAATTTCAGAAGTGGCAGGAAGAGGCCGACCAGGAGAGAATGTAGTGTCACGTGGAGGACAGGCCTCTCTCAGTTAGCCAGCCAGATGAACCAAAACCCACAGGGTATATTGGTGTTCCACAAGTTGCTCCTGTCTGTCCTATTGGACATGGTCGTTACCTAGTTCCTCCATTGTCTTCTCAATTGGTGACCATAATGGCGTGTGCCGGGGGCAGGTGGTGGCTGAGAATGCCCCTGCAGGAGTAGCCCCTATGACCCCCAGATAGAACCTGTCTGTGGTGATGTCACGACCATATGCCCATGATGGGTGGAGGTAAGCCCAAAGGGTCTTTGACTTGAGGCCTACTTAGCTCTGCCCATTATGGCCACATGGTCATGACATCACCACAGACCGGTTCTTCCACAGCATGTGTATTTCTGCACTTAGCGATGTGAATATATGACAAGTCAGGGGGCGTAACTACGTTTTAATGATTGCATGACAGAAGTGGATTGATGTGACCGTTACTACCTGAAGAACCATCCCAATGATTGCTTTGTGAGGGTACGTATCAGCATCTAAAGTGTGTTTTGTATGATAAATGTATGGATTTCTTTTAAAACCAGGTTAGTGATGCATAATGCATGATCTAAATAACATTGAGGGTGATCTAAAAACAAAAAATGACATGACAGCTTCCCTTTAACATCGATTCCTGTTTCTGCCCATTTAATTCCGGTATTTGCTTTGTTGTGCATTTCTTATTTTTATGGCCTTAGTGCACCTCTGCGTTATGGGAAAAAGAACTATTATAATTAGTGAACTGTTTCTAATTAAAAAGTAATGGGTTTTTGCTATTATTTCATACCTGCTGCTCCCCTCAGTATTGTTTTGTCTTTTTTTTTATCCGCCATTCAGTTCCATAGATATGGGCCTTCTTCTTTAATGGAACTTTTTATGAACACACCCCAGAACCCCAGAAAGTTCCGTTGGCCACACCCACTTGTAAAGACTGTAAAAATTAGTACCAAATAAGATGACCTGTATCCCTGAACTATATGGTGGATTACAAAAATTAAGATTAAACTAGCAATTTTTGATGTAGTGACAGATTCTCTTTAAAGAACAGGGGCGTAACTACAATAGGTGCAGGGGTTGCGATTGCACCTGGGCCCTGCAGCCTAGGCGGGCTCCAAAAGTCCCTTTGGCCTATAGAAAAAGACTAATACTATTAAAGATTTGCAATAATTGGGGGCCCTGTTGGAGCTTTCGCATCGGGGCCCTTGGGCCTGAAATTACGCCACTGTTAAAGAGGTTTTACCCTACTAATGTGATTCTTTTTTGTTACCTCTTCCAGACTAACAGTTTCCCAATATACTTCTACTATCTATTCTGCTCTTGTAAACTTATCCTAGTCTTATAAGTACCGTTATCATTGTTGTACTTTTCATCCTGCAGAATGGATCCAGACCAACTAAGCGGTCACATCACTGTTGGGGGCTCATTGAAGAGTGAAGTGTGATCTGGGCCTGTATGCCCAGATTGCTGTCACTCACAGAGAGGCAGACCTGCCCCCACAAGTGACGTGCCCTGCTCTGTTTGTCCCAATCTGGTCTGCCCCCTGGAAGGATGAAAGCTACAACAATATAAAGGGTATTTATGAGCATCTTAGAGATAAGATTACAGGAGGTAGTAGGTAGTATGAAGTATTTGGGAAAGTACTACTAAGGGTGCTTTCACATTATGATTTTGGAGCATCCATGGCACGGACAGCCACGGATCCGATTTGTCCCCTATGTTATCCTTTTGGGGTCGGATCGGATCGGATTTGGCCTAATTGCCATCGAATTTTGTGGGATCTGATTTGTGTCCGATTTTTGCTGTATTCAAAATCGGACACTGCTCCGATTTTGGGCACAGAAAAAATCGGATCCCACAAGATCAGATGGCAATTAGTCCAAATCTGATCCAATCCTCGGGTTTAACATGGGGCCTATGAGTGCGGTTCCTGGGAAACAGCTGATCGTTCCTCGGACCCGATTTTAGTGTATTGAGCATGCTCTGTACACTAAAATTGCTGATATCCCTCTAATTTCATTTCTGCAATGTATAATATAAATTGCAGAAGTGAAATTAAGTAAAAGTTAAAAATAAAAAATCTGTATTCTCACCTATCTGCTTCCTCCAGCAAGGTCCGGGTGCTTACAGGACCTGCGGTGATGTCACAACCCGACAGCGTTATCGGGTCACATGACCGCAGTTACCGTGGTAAATGTGGTCATGTGACCCGATCAGCTGATTGGCTTGTGACATCACCGCAGGTCCTATAAGCACCCGGACCTTGCTGGAGGCAGTGGTGGATCGCGGATAGGTGAGAATACAGATTTTTTTTGTTCTTAACTCTTTCTTTTACTATATTTCACTTCCGCAATGTATATTATACAATGCAGAAGTGAAAGTGCCCCGCTGTGTCCGGATCCATGATAATCACAGACCCAGACACAGAATAGGTCACCCCCTGTGGTGTCCTTTCCTGTCCGTGGGATCTTACAAAAAGTAGGATCCCACGGACAGGAAAAAAAACGTTATGTGAAAGCAGCCTTACGAATTGTTAGGAGAAAACTTTAGTAGTAGAAAAACTATTGAAGCTCTAACTTTTTTTTGCACAGAGCTAAAGGCCCAGTCACACATAACGACGCGCCAGCATTCCCGATAACTATGTGCAGAGATCGCTGGTGCGTCGTTTTTTACATCGCTGGTAAGATGTCAAACAGGTATCTCACCAGTGATGTGAAAACGACGCACCAGCAATCCAAAATTATACCAAGGTCGTTGGGAATTGTCACTCCATAGCGTAGCAGTGAGATCGTTGGTCATTGTCCCTGTCAAACACAACGATGTAGTGCTCTTAGCGAGAGCGCAACGACATAGCAGTGTGTAACGATCAACGATCTCACAGCAAGGGCCAGATCGTTGGTACATGTCACACATAACAACATCGTTAGCGGGATCACTGTTGCGTCACAAAATCTGTGACGTTACAGCGATCTCGTTAGCGATCTCGTTATGTGTGACAGGGCCTTTAGTTCTCCTGCCGTTGCTTACTCTGTACTGAGTCTTATTGTTGATCTTTTGTATAGTATCTAAGTGCCTTGACAGATTAGTGAAATGCAACTTTTAAGCACTTTTTTTCTGCTTTTCACTTCTATGCTGCCTGGAGGAAGATGTGTAACTCAAAAATAAAATACCGTATTTTTCGGATTATAAAACGTACTTTTATTCCCCTAAATTAAGGGGGAAAGTGGGGGTGCGTTTTCTAATCCAAAACTTAACTTTCTGTACAGTAGGGAGGGGGGTGGCTCTGGCAGCGATGTTCGGGAGCTGGAGTGGTCTGGCTGCATAGGCAGTGCGAGGTCACGTGCTCCTCATTAGCATCAGGCAATATGCACTGCATCCGCTGTCCATCACCTCGGTGCTGAAACCGCACTGAGATATGAACAGGGTAGTGGGCATATTAAATTGCCTGCATTCACCCCCCACCCCCCATCCTGGATATGGCAACCCATTACTCTGTATGGACCTCCATGCTGCTGCCCACACTAAAATAACAAATCACTTTGAACTTACCTCTCTGGCGCTGTCCATGTGGCTCCCTGCTTGCCACACTTCCTGAGTTCCAGGGAGCCGTGCATGTGATCGACACAGCAGAGTGACCTCATCGCTCTAATCACGTGACCAGCTTCCCTGTGGACGAAGGAGGACTCAGGAAGTGCGGCAAGCAGGGAGCCACGAAGGACAGCACCAGAGAGGTACAAAGCAGTTTGTTATTTTAGCATGGGCAGCAGCATGGGGAGCCATACAGAGTGATGGGGGCCATATCCAGGATGGCAGGGTGGTATATCCAGCACAGGGGCATATGTGCAAGCACAGGAGCATATGTGCCCAACGCCAGCCAGGGGGCATATGTGCCAGCCCAGGGGCATATGTGCCAGCACAGGGGGATGTGTGTGCGCCACTCACAGGGGCATGTGTGCCAACACAGGGGGTTGAGTGCCATCATAGTGGGATATATGCCAGCACAGGGGGTTATGTGCCAGCACAGGGGGGCTATATCCAATATAAGGGGGCCATATCGAGGATGGGGGCTATATCCCAGGATGCAGGACCATGTACCAGGATAAGGGTTATATATATATATAAATAAATATATATTCCAGCATGAGGGACATATATATATGGTTTGTAAGATGGACACTGGCATTATAAGACGGACCCCATTGAAAATTAAAAAAACATTGTTCTCTTTTCCTTCACCAAATTTAGGAGTGCGTCTTATAATCCAGTGCGTTTTATAAAGCAAAAAATACAGTACATTTATGAAGTGCCCATGCCATTTTGAAAATGTGGGGCAAAAATGTCATAATACAAGACAAAAAAAGAAAAGGGCAAATGATGAAATGGGGCAACTATCTCATGATTAATCTTTACAGAAAATGACATTGCAACATCATATATTAGTTCTAGAAGACTCATTGTGCATTATTGTATATACAGACATCACAGACAGCGGTAGCTCCCACATGTTAATAGGTAGGATACCATGTAATATTGTGATAGAGCTATATTCCCCTCACCAACTTTCATCCAACGCTAAGTACAAATAAATGGCTGGTATTGTTTTTCATAGTCCGGCCTTTGGTTTAGATGATACTCTCATCTCCACTAAGCGCTCACAAATGTGCTAGAAGATCTTTTGTAGGTTACTGCAAATAAAACGTATTGACATATATACATAAAGCCTGCATGTGCCTAATAAACATGTCTAGACCATAGACTTGCTTTTTTCTCTCTTTTATAGGTTTTCTGCATTATGGCAGCATTCCACCGACATTTCTATAAAATCAGCAACATTGGAGTAGAGAGCAGTGTGCACATTATATGCTTATACCATCTAATACAATCTCATTTTAAAGCCTCAATGCAAATCTATTCTCTTTGAGTCCTTTTTCGTCTGAAAAAATAGACATAAAACATTTACTTCCATGGATATTATATCATATTATCTAAACAACTTTGCCTCATGACCTCTAAATGAAATATAATGTTCATAGTCTATACATGTGATGGATACCATACTGAGTTTTAAGTCAAGAGGGAAGTTGCGTGTCATGGCTACTATGACAAATAACAATTATGAGATGTTTTTGCTTTTTCAGGAAAGTGTTCTGTACCATAAAAATGATTCACTTTAATAACTTACAGTATAAGAATCTAGAACTGATGGTGTTTAATACAAAAGGCTGAATTCAATGACCCACTTATGCCAATTTATAGTATCACTGTTTCAGGCTTTTCAGCCCTCATCAGTGCGAAATGAAGTTGTATTTAATGGGGTTTGGAGAAACTTGTAAAGAATATAACGTGATAGGATGAAAGGAACCCAAAGAATGTCTAAAGGTCCCCATACACAATAGTTTTCAAGCAAACAATCAATTAGTCAACAGCTATCTCTCCCGTCTCCCCCTTAGGCCGGAGACACACTATGCGAGATACATGTGAGATACTTTCATGAATCTCACATGATTCACCCGAAAGGGTGTCGGCTCTCTGTGGGTTGCTTATGGTTCTATGCAGCTCCACGTTCCCGACCAGAGAGTCCGTGGCCAGGTCGGGTGAGTCATGCGGGACTCATGCGAGTATCTCCCATGCATCTCACATAGTGGGTCTCCGACCTTATGCAGAAATTCGTGGCTCGGCTAAGCACTTTGTGTTCTAGATGACAAGCCGCTACAAGGCTTCTATGGCCAATGCTGATGTCTTGCCAAGTATTGACCTTTTGAATTCCAACTTGCTGAACCTTCTCTTCCCCCTAAGATGAGGCTTTCATACATATTAGACTGTATAAGTCACACCGATATCGTCAGGTTCGGCTAACTTTAATCTAATATGTGTGGGGACTCAACACAATAGTTGCAGACTGGGCCACCAAATTAGAAACGAGGTCAAGCTTTTACATATTTATGGGCCTCAAAAGTCCAACAAAATACAACTCCTTCTAAAAAAAAGAATGAAACTGTTAACCAATTGTTAATCTCAACTGAACAAGATCTACAGGAGAAAACTCATCCATTGTTTTTTGCTGATAGGTATTATACTACTCTATTACACAACTGGATGTAGCAATCTTAGAAGTTATTATCAAGCCTTTAACGACCCTTGCCACATGACTTAGGATAATAGGCCTAACCAGAAATTTCATTTGCAGACATAATTTCAGGATAATTGCCCTTCATCAGTGCAAAGCTGAAGGTCTAATTGGGCTAGGTGAGAGGCCTCCTACAGGGGTCTTAGAGGAAACATTTCTCCTTGATGAGAGTGTCAAGAAGACTTGTAGGCTTTTCAATGGTCCTCTGTGTCTGTAAAAGAAGTGTCTACTTTGGCTTTTAATCCTAAAGTATATGGCGAAGCTCATTAAAGAGCTAATATTAACTTTTAGAATCTGATTCATACAATAGGTAGCACTAGAGTTCCTACCACTTCATTTCTTTGCACATTTAAATTCACAGAGAAGCACTGCATGACTTATAAGTATCCTTATATTGGCTCGGCACTCTCCACAAGCAACACATTTCCTACCAACTCTCCTGTTAGGGGCCTCTAAGGTGTTTTTGAACATTGCGTATGCTGCGCATGCGGAAATGCATGCCAAAACCCATGCAAATGCATGCTTACACAGTGTTTTTTATCCGCATGAGCGTACGCAAGACATAAAAAAAACGCAGCACATGCATGCGTTTGTATGCGTTTTGGCATGTGTTTGCTTTTTTGGTGCATGCGTTCAATATTTCCAGGAGTGTTTTCTTGAATTTTCAAGACAAGCCACGCCCAAAGGGCATGTGTTAAGGGAAATCGCTTTCTGGGCATGCGCTGTGTGTCATACGCATGCGCATCGAACGCAGCCATGTGCAAGCCATTGCACACCAATGCACACCCATAATGTGATGTTTTTACGCACTCGTGCGCATGCACGTGCGTGCGCATTTTTCAGTCATCAAAAAATGCAACATGTTGCAGGCGCCAAGAAACCACATATAGGGATGCATACACAGACATACTGATGCGAATGCAGGTCCCTGCATACACCTGCGCACACAATGTTAAAGATAGATGTGCAATACGCTTACGGATTTTAAAAAAGAACTACGCAGCATACGCTGCGTTCAAAAGAGCTAATGTGAAACTGGCCTAAGGCTGGTTTCACACTGCAGATTTTTCCCTGATCAGGTTTTATGTGCCAAAACCAGGAGTGAAACTTGCAGAGAAAAACTATAATTGAAAGATTGACACCTGATCTGAGTTTTGGAGACACTTCGGGTTTTGGCACAGAAAATCTGATGAATCCTGATCAGGAAAAACCTGCAGTGTGAAAGCAGCCTAACTTAGCCAAATCAGACCTTCTGCTTTGCACTGATGAGAGGCAAACACCCAAAATCTGAAAATGGAGTATCTAGTTTGGCTTCTTATCCTTAGGCGGCCGTCACACTCATCAATATCGTGAGCGATATTGTTAGCGATCACGTGCACGCGCGATCGCTAACAATATCGCTCACATCGCTGGTGAGCTGTCACACAGACAGACTCACCAGCGATGTGGACCAGCGAAATCGCTGGTAACTATGGTACACATCGGGTTACTAGGCGCCGCGCGGCGCTTAGTAACCCGACGTTTACCATAGATACCATCTCCCAGCATAGGCTCTGCCGCTGGGAGATCTTTCATCGTGGTGTCACACATCACGATGAAGCAGATTGAACAAGCGTTTATCGCTTGATATGAGCTCCGGCTCTCATATCTGCGATGTCACGATCAAGCGATTTTACAATGTAAAATCGCTTGATTGCACGCAGCGATGCACAAACGATATCGCTTAAGCGATCAAAAAGCAGATCGCTTAAACGATATCGTTAGCAATATTGAACCGTGTGACGGCCGCCTAAAGGCCACTTCACACACACAGATATCTGAGTCCAATATCTGAACAGATCTCTGGTTGCAGTGAAATCATGGATACATTGCTCCATTTTGTGGCTGTGTACAACATGGAGCAATGTATCCATGATTTCACTGCAACCAGAGATCTGTTCAGATATTGGACTCAGATATCTGTGTGTGTGAAGTGGCCTTGAGTCATGTGGTATTGCTTGTTAAAAAGTTGATATCCACTTCTAGAATTTTTACATCCAGTTGTATAATAATAGGGCATAATACCTGTCAGCACACAGATGGGTTGAATGTTGTCATGTCCCCACCTGAACCTGCTCCTGCAATTCCTGCCCCTACCACTAGGCACCGCCATATGTACCCTGTAAGTGCTGCTAGTGATAAAGGTGATATGTCCTCATCAGTCTCCTTCACTGATGTTTTTAAAACCATAGTAATTTTTTAATTTGTTTCATTTTCTACTCTTTCGGATAGACTCGTGGTTCCTGGGAGCATCCGTATCTATTTCTGCACAACTTCATCAGTTTGGAAGCATGGGCCATTGTGGAACTGTGGGACTCCATTGTGGGATTCACTTTAGCCAACTACGCATAATTCTACAGTGGCACGCATTAACCTCTATTTAGAATCCATGTACCTCGTGATGTGTTGTTCTCTCCCCCATCCTTATGACTTGTGCACCAGAGGTATTGAGATAATATGGCGCTGTGGTGCGCATGCGCACTCATCTAGGTCCCAAATTGTTGATGCCGGAGCCTATCACCATGGGAACGGATGAGGCGGGGGTCACGTGACCGCGCACATCCGCTGACGGGCTTCCGATGTCATCATCACTGTGGGACGGCGATGTGCGCATGCCCCGACATCGCGGACGCCATTGAAAGAGCACGGTCACATGGGAGGTTGGGAGGGGAATATAAACTGCGGATTGCACCTTGTAACTATGCCCCCTGAGGAAGCCTACGCGATACGGACGTAGGGGCAGGCATGGTGCAGGGAATCTCGCTGGTAAATGTCAATTTGTGGGCATAGCCTATGATTTATATCTCACTGTGCAGGTCTCAAGGCTGGGAAACAGGGATGTGATGTATATGCATTTGCACTTTAAAAACTGTCTGGTTATCCGTGTCTGTGGGTATGTAACCTGGGTCTGGACCAAATGCTTACCCCTAATTGGGATTATGATGGCTGCTAGTATTGGGCTGACCCTAGGACAAGGATTAATAGGATGTAATTCACTGTGAACACTACCCCTGATTTGTGACAGCATTGGTTGTACTTGTTTAAATAGTGAGATGATAATCTGCTGTAATTTGTGACATGTTGCCATGCAGATCTCTGTATCATGACGTTCTCTGATTCTGAACTGTTCACTCATTGACCTTTTAAGACCCTTAAATCTATATTACTTCTCTTATGTGTTGTTTTTATATGCTATGAGCAAATAAAATTCAAAGTTTGTGCAATCAATTTCCCTCTGGTTAATTAAGTTTGTTAATTGAGCACTAAAATATGATGTTCTGCTGGATTTTTGTATTAACAGCACACAAATGGGTTGAATGTTGTCATGTCCCCACCTGAACCTGCTCCTGCAATTCCTGCCCCTACCACTAGGCACCGCCATATGTACCCTGTAAGTGCTGCTAGTGATAAAGGTGATATGTCCTGCGACCCCTGCCCTTGCTACTAGGCTTCAAAATATTTAACCAATTGGCAATGCTGGTGATAAAGATGTGGCGCTTCTACCAGGACCTGCTCTTGCGGGTTCTGCTCCTGTTGCTAGGCATCATCGTATTCACAAGGTAGGGAAGAAGTCATTGCAGAGGATTCTGGAGAGCGTAGGCTTCACTCATCCATTAGGGCAAAATTGGCTGGGACCTGTGGTGGTTCATAGTCTGCTGTTGTTAATGTGCGGGCGGTTCAGGTGAGGTCATCAATCCCTGAGCACCAGCCTATTGGAAAGTACAACACCCTTCATATACCATTGGGATGCTCTAGCCAACTGCCAGAAATAGTTTTTGGTTCCTCTATCTAGCTAGTTTTTGCATTTAGTATTATTGGTTTGACCTTTGCCTTTTTTTTGGACTCTTATTACTCTCGATTTTGTACTTAGTTTCACTCTCATTTTTTGACTCGGCCTCCTGACCTCAGGATTGTATCCTGTTTGGTGATCATTCAACCTCTGGACTGCGGCTCATCTCTTGGCAGTTACCTCCTAGGCTCTGCTATAATTACAGATCCTTGTATAGGGGGTTAAATGGTCTCGGAGTCTCTAGGGGTTCTGTCTAGCTAAGCAGCTGTGCCGGTAGCTTCGGAAGGACGTCACAAGTTTGCTGCTGTAGATCCTGTCTAGTATGGAGATTGGTAACTAGTATTGTGAATTTGTGAATAACAAGTTATCAAGAGTAAAAATAATTGTTGTTTTTGAGTGCATTATGTCATATTTTGGACTTAAATTGGGTCCTTTTTCTGGTATAAAAATACAGTTTTGCTTTTATATTGAAAAGTCAGAGACAAGTAATTTGCAAATGAAATACAAATAAAGCTGTTATCTTGATTTTAGGCAACTTTTCCTGAACATTATGTGTTGTACAGTCACAACTAAACTAATTTTCTGTACAATTCCATTATAGGTGATGGACAAATAACAATTTATTAGACTTCACTAATGATCTGTCCTGAGTGCAATGGGAAGAGTAAAGACTACAATGTAATTAAAATTGGACGTATCGGTAGGGGCTGAGTCCACAGAGTCCTCTCACCTGATAGATTTAAGAAACCGTATCAATGGGGTATGTCCCAACACCGAATAATACTCAGCACTGATTGGACAAGGTCAGAATGTCCAGGGACATGCCTCTAACTGGTAACACCCACCTGCCAATTTAGTAACATTTCCTGGAGACATAGCAGAGGAATGGCACAGTATAGAATATTAGTAACCGATGCTAGTCACTTCCACTTATATGAACAAGGTCTTGGTATTTCATCACGTGGTTGAAAAAATATTATTAAAAGAATATGCATTCCAACATAGAGCGTGCGGCAAATTTTTCTATCTGGATGACACAGAGGGGCCAGGACCTCCTTTGCCTGCACCTCACAATGACGCTGTGTGCACGTCATACCCGTTCTTATACCCCTTATACCTTCCAGTTTGTCTGCATTTCCCCACACACACAGACTCACTCCGCCCACTAGGGCATTTTTCAGGTTAGTCCCCTTACTACTCCACTACCTTCATGTACTCCATACTTCCTGTACTTAGCCCTATCTATTCTACAAACTGCAATTCTCCTTCTTTCTCTTTTACACCAGATAAAGCACTATACCTCTTCAAGACAACTCTTAGTTTTGTCTATTTACTTTCCTGCTACTTCCTGCAGTTTTTCCTACACATTACGGTAATCCTATTCCTCTACCTTGCAGCAATTTTGCCATCTCCATTGCCTGTCCTTACCCTCCATTACACTTTGATCCCATATGGACTACTATATTGTGCCTCTAGCTGTACAGTTATCTACACTCAGGTTAGTCCTATATTTGCCATTATATTTCCATAAGCTACATGTTACATTGCCTCTACATATGTAATTATTTTTCTACTGTAAGATGTCATATTTTCTCTTATGATTACCACTGTATATTGGTACTGTCTTCTAAGCATGATTTTGGTTGAATATTGTAAATTGTGTATTTATTGTATATATGTTGTAACAATTTACTCACTGAAAGTACCAGTGAATGCTCACTTGGCAGTGGAAGTAACGCAGACAGCAACAGTTTCTATTTAAATCAAGTCCATTTGGTTTATTACCCTTCATAAACCAGGCTCCAGAACCACATAACAGAACAAGCCTTGCTTTGGCTACTGAACAACATACAAATCATACACAGTCCATTTCACTGCCGCCATTGTCCATACGCATTCCACTAGCTTTTGGTCAGCCTTTACTCATGGATTTCAAGTCCGATTCCCTGTCCGGTGCTCTGACACACTCCAACACAGGGTCCTTTGAGCATGTCCTGCTCACTCTTGCAGGTCCTACCTTGACTGACCATGTGCATGTAGCAATCCTCCACTTCCAGGATCTGCCGTGCATCAGTGAGCACATGATCAAACAAAGTCTCATTATACCACACTAGATGGTGGCCCGATTGTAATTCTAGTTTATTTATGAAGATTCAAAAATAATGCAATGTATACACAGGATTTTCCCCAATCAACGACATGGCTTCGTTCAATATATCTGCATATGTAACATCTCACCAGCAATTAGTAAGGTACCGTCACACTTGGAGACACTCCAGCAATGCTGACAGCTGATACGAGCCGATAGGGATCGCTGGAGCGTCACTACGTGGTTGCTGGTGAGATGTCAAACAGTCAGATCTCACCAGCGATGCAACAACGGTATTGTGGTCATTGGGACCCTGTCACTCTAGGGCGTAGTATTGATCTCACAGCCGGGGCCTGGTTGCTGCTGTGTATCACACTGAGCAAGATTGCTAGCACCGGTTGGGGTACTTCCGCTGCGAGCAGCTGGGTGAAGATGCTAGCTGTGTATACAGACTCAGACATGTGCGGACACACACGTATACAGACACATACATGCACACACACACCAGGGCCGGCGTCAGCACCCCGGGCAAATGCCGGGGCCCGAAGGTGCCTGGGGGGCCCACGCCGTCTGCTGCAGGACAGTGTCCCCTGCCCTGCATCCTCCAATGGCTGTGGGACAGTGGGCGCTGCTGTATGTGCCCCTGATAGTGGGCCCCTGGGAGCCCCCCTGTGTGCTGCTGCGGCAACCTCGCCCTCCCTCCAAACCAGTGTGATGTGTGTGGTAGACGCTATCATACCTGCCTATCTGCACTGAGCAGGAGCAGAACTCTATGATCTCCGAGGTGCGGGAGGTCCAGCAGATCATAAAGATCAGCTCCTGGCTCAGTGCAGATAGGCCTATAAAATCACGCTAGGAGCTGATCTCTATGATCTGCTGGACCTCCAGCACCTCGGATATCAGATAGAGTTCTGCTCTTGCTCAGTGCAGATAAGATGGGCATTATCGTGTCTGCCACACACAGCAAACAGGTTTGGAGAGAGATGGGAGAAGAGAGGGGAGAGGAGAGTGCAGTTCAGCACACAGGGAGCTGGGCCCCTATGTCAGTTCTCTGCACAATATGTCCAGTGCTCTGCTGTGGGTCTAGTGCTCTGCTGTGCGTCCAGTGCTCTACTGTGGGTCTGGTGCTCTGTACAGCATTTCCAGGGCTCTGCTGTGCATCCAGTGCTCTGCTGTGTGGGTATGGTGCTCTGCACAGTATGTCCAGTGCTCTGATGTGAGTCCAGTGCTCTGCTGTGGGTCTGGAGCTCTGCACAGTATTTCCAGTGCTCTGCTGTGCATCCAGTGCTCTGCTGTGTGGGTATGGTACTCTGCACAGTATGTCCAGTGCTCTGCTGTGAGTCCAGTGCTCTGCTGTGGATCTGGAGCTCTGCACAGTATTTCCAGTGCTCTGCTATGTGGGTCTGGTGTTCTGCACAGTATGTCCAGTGATCGGCTGTGCATCCAGCGCTCTGCTGTGTGGGTATGGTGCTGTTCATAATATGTCCAGTGCTCTGCTGTGTGGGTCTGGTGTTCTGCACAGTATGTCCAGTGATCGGCTGTGCATCCAGCGCTCTGCTGTGTGGGTATGGTGCTGTTCACAATATGTCCAGTGCTCTGCTGTGCATCCAGTGCTCTACTGTGGGTCTGGTGATCTGCACAGTATGTCCAGTTCTCTGCTGTGGGTCTGGTGCTCTGCACAGTATTTTCAGTGCTCTGCTGTGCATCCAGTGCTCTGCTGTGTGGGTATGGTGCTCTGCACAGTATGTCCAGTGCTCGCCTGTGTAGGTATGGTGCTTGCACAGTATGTCCAGTGCTCTGCTGTGGGTCTGGTGCTCTGCACAATATTTCCAGTGCTCTGCTGTGGGTCTGGTGCTCTGCGCAGTATCTCCAGTGCTCTGCTGTGGGTCTGGTGCTCTGCACAGTATGTCCAGTGCTCTGCTGTGGGTCTGGTGCTCTGCACAGTATGTCCAGTGCTCTGCTGTTGGTCTGGTGCTCTGCACAGTACATCCAGTTCTCTACTGTGGGTCTGGTGCTCTGCACAGTATTTCCAGTGCTCTGCTGTGCATCCAGTGCTCTACTGTGGGTCTTGAGCTCTGGACAGCATTTCCAGTGCTCTGCTGTGCATCCAGTGCTCTGCTATTGGTCTGGTGCTCTGCACAGTATGTCCAGTGCTCTGCTGTGGGTCTGGTGCTATGCTCAGTATTTCCAGTGCTCTGTTGTGCATCTAGTGCTCTGCTGTGTGGGTATGGTGCTCTGCACAGTATGTCCAGTGCTCTGCTGTGGGTCTGGTGCTCTGCACAGTACATCCAGTTCTCTACTGTGGGTCTGGCGCTCTGCACAGTATTTCCAGTGCTCTGCTGTGCATCCAGTGCTCTACTGTGGGTCTTGGGCTCTGCACAGTATGTCCAGTGCTCTGCTGTGGGTCTGGTGCTCTGCGCAGTATGTTCAGTGCTCTGCTGTAGGTCTGGTGCTTTGCACAGTATGTCCAGTGCTCTGCTGTGTGATCAGTGCTTTGCTGTGTGGGTATGGTGCTCTGCACAGTATGTCCAGTGCTATGGTGTGTGGGTATGGTGCTCTGCACAGTATGTCCAGTGCTCTGCTGTGTGTCCAGTGCTCTGATGTGGGTCTGGTGCTCTGCACAGTATTTCCAGTGCTCTGCTGTGCATCCAGTTTTCTGCTGTGGGTCTGGTGCTCTGCTGTGTCAGCAGTGCTTTGCTGTGTGGGTATGGTGCTCTGCACAGTATGTCCAGTGCACTGCTGTGTGGGTATGGTGCTCTGCACAGTATGTCCAGTGCTCTGCTGTGCATCCAGTGCTCTGCTGTGGGTCTGGTGCTGTGCACAGTATTTCCAGTGCTCTGCTGTGCGTTCAGTGCTCTGCTGTGTGGATATGGTGCTCTGCACAGTATGTCCGGTGCCCTGCTGTGGGTCTGGTGCTCTGCACAGTATTTCCAGTGCTCTGATGTGCGTCCAGTGCTGTGTGGGTATGGTGCTGTGCACAGTATGTCCAGTGCTCTGCTGTGTGTCCAGTGCTCTACTGTGGGTCTGGTGCCCTGCACAGTATTTCCAGTGCTCTGCTGTGTGGGCATGGTGCTCTGCACAGTATGTGCAGTGCTCTAATGTGTGTCCAGTGCTCTGCTGTGAGTCTGGTGCTCTGCACAGTATTTCCAGTGCTCTGCTATACGTCCAGTGCTCTGCTGTGAGTCTGCTGCTCTGCTGTGGGTCCGGTGCTCTGCAGATCATATCTAGTGCCCACTGCTCTGCAGATTATATAATGTGTCCAGTGCTCAGCTATTCTGCTGCAGTTGTGTGCATATGATGGGCAGGGGCTGCAGAGCATTGCATCTTACCCCACCAGCCCTGCCCTGTGCACTGGCTGCTGCATTGCGCTGAGCACAGGTGTAAACTGGAGGACTCTGCTGGTGGGCTCTTTGTCTGTGCTCTGCTGTCTGGTGTTCTTTGCGGTCACTGGGCTCTGCTCTCTGTGCTCTGCCATCCGGTGTGCTTCGATGTCACTGAAAAAGAAAAATGGTTGTGCCAAAGGTGCGTTTTTTCTTGCTGCGGATAAGATGTGTTTTTGTTTTAATTTCTGTTCCAGACTCTACCAAATTAATGTTTCTGGGAGAGAGGGAGATAGAGAGAGAGAAAAAGAGAGCAAGCGAGTGCACAGAAAGGAAGGAGATGGGGAGAGAGACAGTGTACAAGGGGGAGACAGGCACAGAGAGGGAAAACAGCACACATGAGGGAGAGACATCATACAGGGGAGAGACAGAAGCAGGGGAGAGACACAGCACACAGGGGGAGACAGACACAAGGCAGGGAAACACAGCGCACAGGTGAAGACAGGCAAAGAGAGGGATTATATTTGTGGGATTGTATATATATATGTACTACGGTTCACAGTATATATATTATGCAACCAGTATGTGATAAAGGAGCCCACTGAGACTCTTTCACCTGGGGCCCACAGAAACCTAAAGCTGGCCTTGACAGACACATGACAAACAAACACACACATGTATGCAAACACACGTACACACAGACACGTATACAGACACACGTACACACACACACACATATACAGATACACACAGGTATACACATATGTACACAGACACACACACACATGTACACACACAGGTATACGCACACATGTATACAGACACATATGTACACACATACACAGACGCAGATATACACACATAAACACACATACACATGTATACAGAAATACAGTACAGACCAAAAATTTAGACACACCTTCTCATTCAAAGAGTTTTCTGTAGTTTCATGACTATGAAAATAGTAGATTCACACTAAAAGCATCAAAACTATGAATTAACACGTGGAATAATATACTTAAAAAAAAAAGTGTGAATCAACCGAAAATATGTGTTATATTCTAGGTTCTTCAAAGTAGCCACCTTTTGCTTTGATTACTGGTTTGCACACTCTTGGCATTCTCTTGATGAGCTTCAAGAGGTAGTCACCAGAAATGGTTGTCACTTCACAGGTGTGCCCTGTCAGGTTTAATAAGTGGGATTTCTTGCCTTATAAATGGAGTTGGGACCATCAGTTGTGTTGTGCAGAAGTCTGGTTGATACACAGCTGATAGTCCTACTGAATAGACTGTTATAATTTGTATTTTGGCAAGAAAAAGCAGCTAAGCAAAGAAAAATGAGTGGCCATCATTACTTTAAGAAATGAAGGTCAGTCAGTCCGAAAAATTGGGAAAACTTTGAAAGTGTCCTGAAGTGCAATTGGAAAAACCATCAAGTGCTACAAAGAAACTGGCTCACATGAGGACCGCCCCAGGAAAGGAAGACCAAGAGTCACCTCTGCTGTGGAGGATAAGTTCATCCGAGTCACCAGCCTCAGAAATCACAGGTTAACAGCAGCTCAGATTAGAGACCAGGTCAATGCCACACAGAGTTCTAGCAGCAGACACATCTCTACAACAACTGTTTAGAGGAGACTTTGTGCAGCAGGCCTTCATGGTAAAATAGCTGCTATGAAACCACTGCTAAGGACAGGGAACAAGCAGAAGAGACTTGTTTGGGCTAAAGAACACTAGGAATTGACATTAGACCATTGTAAATCTGTGCTTTGGTCTGATGAGTCCAAATTTGAGATCTTTGGTTCCAACCACCGTATCTTTGTGTGATGCAGAAAAGTTGAACTACATTCCTACATTCCCACAGTGAAGCATGGAGGAGGAGGTGTGATGGTGTGGGGGTGCTTTGCTAGTGACACTGTTGGGGATTTATTCAAAATTGAAGGCATACTGAACCAGCATGGCTACCACAGCATCATGCAGCGGCATGCTATTCCATCCGGATTGCGTTTAGTTGGATCATCATTTATTTTTCAACAGGACAATGACCCCAAACACACCTCCAGGCTGTGTAAGGGCTATTTGACCAGGAGGACAGTGATGGGGTGCTACGCCAGATGACCTGGCCTCCACAGTCACCAGACCTGAACCCAGTCGAAATGGTTTGGGGTGAGCTGGACTGCAGAGTGAAGGCAAAAGGGCCAACAAGACCTAAGCATCTCTGGGAATTCCTTCAAGACTGTTGGAAGACCATTTCCAGTGACTACCTCTTGAAGCTCATCAAGAGAATGCCAAAAGTGTGCAAAGCAATAATCAAAGCAAAAGGTGGCTACTTTGAAGAACCTAGAATATAAGACATATTTTCAGTTGTTTCACACTTTTTTGTTAAGTATATAATTCCACATGTGTTAATTCATAGTTTTGATGCCTTCAGTGTGAATCTACAATTTTCATAGTCATGAAAATAAAGAAAACTCTTTGAATGAGAAGGTGTGTCCAAACTTTTGGACTGTACTGTACATGTACACACACACACATGTACACACACACGTATACAAACATATACATTAGACAGACACACATGTACACACAGGCATAAGCACACATGTAGACACACATATGCATACACACACACACGTATACACACATACACTCATACATATACACACAAATATATACACACACACACATGTCCATCACTCCTCCTTGCCACTCTGTTCTCACTCACTCCCTGTGTCTCATTGCTGGTGAATAGCTGCAGGAAGAGACTCAGTGAGTCATGTGACAGTGCAGGCTGATGTGACATCACACAGAGCCTGTCACATGACCCGCTAGTTCTCTTCCTGCAGCTATTCACCAGCAATGAGACACAGGGAGTGAGTGAGAACAGAGTGGCAAGGAGGAGTGATGGAGTGGAGAGGAGGGAGGAGAGGGAGGACAGAACGGCAGGGAGAATGGAGCGGCAGGGAGGACAGAGCGGTGGGGAGGACGGAGCGGAGTGGGCCAAACTGCTGGGGGCGGGAGACTGGGCGGAGAAGGGTGTGTGTGCAGCGGCATCACTAACGGCCGCCTTCTACTATCTAATCGTCTAATTTTGAAATCCTGTGTCGCTGATTGGTCGTTGCTGGCCGGGCGCGACTAATCAGAGATGCGGGATTTCCGTTACAGACAGACAGAATTAGATGATTATATAGTAGGATGAGGCAAATATTTTGTCACCATAGTGAAGCATCCTGTCATTATTCTCTTCGTTTTGGGTACTTTGATAAACTTTCACATACATTTCAAGAGCGTGGAGAGTATACTGTATATCCATATTTGAGTCTAACCATAGGCATTGCTGTACCTCAATAATGTGCATCTCAATAAATTAGAATACCATCAAAAAGTTAATTTTTATCAGTAATTCAATACAAAAAGTGAAACGCATATGTTATGTAGAGTCATTACAAACAGAGTGATCTTTTTCAAGTGTTTATGTTAATCTTGATGATTATGGCTTACAGCCAATGAAAACCCAAAGGTCATTATCTCAGAAAATTAAAGGAGGGAGGATGAAGGGTTAAAAACCGCGCTGCCATATTCCACGAAACATCATAGGGTGAATATACTATTGATTTATTAGTCAACGTGTTTCGGATACCCAGAAACGCCCTGAAAGATGGTAATATGACATTAATTTTTGATGATATTCTAATTCATTGAGATGTACTAGTGTATTCTGCAATAAAAAAAACATTGTTGAATTTATTTTTGTGCCTCCAACCATGAACTTACATATTGTTCTCTATGCTAGTAATTTGCTTGCAATTTTCAAGACTTCGGCTATGTTCACACTCAATTTGCGTTTTTTTAGCACTCTTAAAAGCACTTGCGTCTTTTTAAGAGCGCTAAAAAATGTCCTTTGTGTGTCTGAAAGGATTTGCCACGTTTTTGGACTTAGTCATTTTTTCACCAAAAACGCAGGCAAAAACGCAAGCGTTAACGCAGGGTGCATAAATGTGCCTTTTAAAAACGCATGTGTTTCCCATAGGGCCCCCATGTTAAAAAAACGCATGTGCGTTTTTTCAAAAACGCATGCGTTTTTTTAACATGGACCCCTATGGGAAACGCATGCGTTTTTGAATGGCACTAAAAGGTACTAATGTACCATGCGTTTTTGCATGCGTTTCCCATAGGGCCCCATGTTAAAAAACGCATGCGTTTTTGGAAAAACGTACATGCGTTTTTTTACAGCACCCAAAAACGCTGCATGCAGCGTTTTTTGGACTAGGGGTAAAAAACGCAAATGGAGCTGAAAAAACGCAGCTACACTCAAATGTACCCTGCGTTAACGCACCTGCGTTTTTTTTAACAGCCCAAAAACGCAGAGATGGTCAAAAAAACACATGTGTGTGAACATGGCCTTCAATAATTTATTGCACTGACAAGGCTGAAACAGTGGTATGCAAATTGGAGTAATGAGATTTCAATGTATCTGCATGTTGCACATGTGCTATTCTCAGAAAACAACATTAGTGATGACAAGTAATAATGAATGATATATTTTTACATCTTGTCTTATACTGTCCTTTCTTTTTGACCAGGGTCAGGGTGTTTTTTCCTTGGATCTACTGAGGCCCATTCTTGAAATCAGTTGGGAAGACAGTGATCAGTAATCACAAGACTACTGATCAGTAAGTTATTAGCTATCTTATGAATAGCTTATCATTTTTAATGATGGGAATGCTCACACGTTATATAGACTATGTGCACAACTGTGGCAAAACATTACAAAGGTCTCATTATGCATCTTATAACAACTAGTTCATAGTGGTAGGTAACTGGCTTCAAAAACTGAACCTGCTGAACTTTTGTGACCCATTATTTTAAGAGAGCTTGGCCCACTGGAGGATGCACTAGTTATATGTTGGGCCGGTCTAATCCTGCTCTTGGCCCACTAGTTGATCCTGTAGTCATTTTTTGTGCCGGCTCAGCCCTGTTCTTGGCTCAATGGAAGATGCTCTAGTTATTTGTTAGGCCGGTGCAGACCTGCTCTTGGCCCACCGGAGGATCCTGTAGTCATTTGTTGGGTAGGTCCAGCCCATCTCTTGGCCCACCGGAAGATCCTGTTGTCATTTGCTAGGCCAGTGCAGCCCTGATCTTGGCCCACTGGAGGATCCACTAGTTATTTATTGGGCAGGTCCAGCCCTGTTCTTGGCCCACCAAAGAATCCTGTAGTCATTTGTTGGGCCAGTGCAGCCCTGATCTTGGACCGCTGGAGAATACTGTAGTCATTTGTTGGGCAAGTCCAGTCATGATCTTGGCCCACTGCAGGATCCTGTAGTCATTTGTTGGGCCAGTACAGTCATGATCTTGGCCCACTGCAGGATTCTGTAGTCATTTATTGGGTCAGTACAGTCATGATCTTGGCCCACTGGAGGATCCTGTAGTCATTTGTTGGGCCAGTACAGTCATGATCTTGGCCTACTGGAGGATCCTGTAGTCATTTGTTGGGCCAGTACAGTCATGATCTTGGCCCACTGGAGGATCCTGTAGTCATTTGTTGGGCCAGTACAGTCATGATCTTGGCCCACTGGAGGATCCTGTAGTTATTTGTTGGGCCAGTACAGTTATGATCTTGGCCCACTGGAGGATCCTGTAGTCATTTGTTGGGCCAGTACAGTTATGATCTTGGCCCACTGGAGGATCCTGTAGTCATTTGTTGGGCCAGTGCAGCCCTGATCCTGGACCACTGGAGAATCCTATAGTCATTTGTTGGACCAGTACAGTCATGATTCTTGGCCCACTGGAGGATCCTGTAGTCATTTGTTGGCCCTGCTCTTAGCCCACAATTTCTTATAACTATTAGACTTTTGCTACACATGAGACTCATGTCAGTAGTAAGTAATTTAAACTGGTATGCAGACAATAATTGAAATCTGTCCCATGGACTTTCTATGGAAGCCCTGGAACACTGATACGTCTGCTGTAAGTTGGAATATAATAGCATACGGGGTGAACTTTACTGCACTGAGTAATTTATTCTCATCCCCTGATCCATCAAGTTACACAACTACTTCAAGATCAGCTATTGTTCTATTTTCTTAGTAAATGTGGCAGACATCTGAAATCTGGCTTCTCTTAGCCACCATGGACCAGACTTAAGAACTACTGGAGAGACATATTCCTTGGAAACAAGTAATTCCAGACACAGTTGCATACCAGTCCAGCACACAGCACATCATCCCACCATAGAGTAATCTCAGACCTCATTTTACATCACAAATTCTGTTTAAATTTCTATTCACCTTTTTCCTTCCATTTGGAAAATTCATATGCTCTGTGACCACAAGCCTTCGAAAAGCACATACAAAATGCCTGCTGTAGTTGAGAAATTTGGAGGAACGCACTGTGTGGTCCCCGAGCTCTCCTGCAAATGACTCATCACACCTGTGCAGTTTATTCTAAGAGTGATGTCTGGAATATCCAACTCAATTCTCCTTTACCATTTTCCTCTCTTGGCTAACCCCCCGAAACCTTGGAAACTTCATCAGCGATATCTGGGAAGAGAGTGTGGAGCAGACAGAAAGCTCAATAGGATTTTTTTTCAAAGTGTTATTTTGGTTGCCAGATCATTCGGGATAGAATACAGGTGCAGCAATAAAGTAAAGCTCTGATTCGACTTTCACAAATCTCCAGTTCTTGCCTTATATGTTTTTAGAAAAAGTTTAACCCTCCTGGGATGTTCACCTTGAATGGACTTCATTATAATTCAATCTATTCAACCACCTGCAAAATAAACTTTATTTATATTTTGTCTTAAATAATGGCTGTATACGGCACCAACATAGGTTTTGCTCTTGTTTCTGGCTGTAGAGGAGTATTTCAGTAAGAAAAAGTTATAATCTCTGCACATGATAACTTCTAGATTGGTGGGGTCCGACTGCTGAAACCATCACTGAGACATAGAACTGGGAATCTTTTGTCTCTCATTTAAATAGAGCAGACATTCATTCATTTGCTATGGGACTGCCAGAGATAGCTGAGCCATGTACGTGACAACCTCTGGCCTCAATATAGAGAATAAATGGAGCAATGGCGAGCATGCTTCACTGATGATCAAATAGGGGGATAAAATTCCTCTTTCTGGCAATCCAATAGTTTCCCCTATTAGATAATAAGATAAGAAAGATAATAACTTGTGCTCATTGAGCGTTACGAGGGATGGTAGAGCAGTAAGGGAATTAGGAAGGAGAATGGTAAGAGGGGCTAAAGGAGATCAGGGGAGCTAGTCTGTCCCTTAGACTGGGGTGAGTAGTTACCATGCTCACAGAGGTACCTCTGAAGGTGATGAGGTCTGGGTTGCCACCCTTGCCCTATGCTCCTAATAAGCCCTAGGCTAGGAGCCCTCCCCTCCACCACGACTGGGAAACACAGCAACTCCAACAGAGAAGGAAACAGCAGGAAGCACTAGCAAGAATGTCTTCACTACTTGAGGACCTTGTAGAGGAAAAACTCTATCAGCAACACCTAGTGGAAGGAAGTGGAACTACTTAAAGGCTGAGTAGAGAACTGAATGATCTGACACCCCCCACCTGTAGATCCACACACAACAGCAGTGTCTGGCATTAACTCCAGATGTGCCAAAGGAAATTTGCTCAAATTTAAACTACAGCAGCATTTTACATGGACTACAAAGCAGTCAACATGTGACACTGAGGTACCCCTCTATTCATTTGTACCTTACTTTGGACCATCCTTACTGTTGGATAACAGGTTGACCTCTAAGGGAACCTGTCACCAGTTTTTAATGTGTGAAAAATGCCACCTTTTACAGTTCTTGTAGTTCCTTATAGAAAGTTGTCTATTGTCCCCCAACTCCCCCTGTATACCCCCAAAAAATATGTTTTGAATTGCTCCCCTCTGCATATAAATTGAAGGAGTGTCATTGCTGCAGCGTCTGTGCCTCCCCTCTGCCATCACTTGGCCTTGATTGATGTGGCTTGATTGATGTCCGGCATCATCCACATAGGATAATGAAATCAGGCGCCTGTGCATTAGCATTGGCAGTTTGTGCAGGCACAATTTATTCTGGCCTAGTGTAGGCAAAGCATAAAACAACCGCACATGCGCCCAGACACGTAATTCTGGATTCTACGTACCAAAACATGTAGGGAATAGCAAAGTGTGCCTGTGCAAGCTAGTGATGCTACTAAACAAGTATGTGATTTTGTTGACCTATGTCTGACGCAGGATGCATCATCAACATCAATCAAACCTGGAGGACGGACATTAGGAGCAGAGCGGAGGTTTATATGATGCAGCATTGATACCCATCAGACCAGACCATCCGATGTAGATACAGCAAAGAAGCAATTCAAAACGCATTTATGAGGGTATACAGGAGAAGTAAGGAGACAATACAGCACTATGTTGTCACTCACAGACTGACGTGTGTCCAAATACACCACGTGACAGTGGTGCACAGACCAACGGTTGTCTGGCACACTGCACGACACAGAAGGGAACACCAATGACACAATAACAACGGTGGGCCCTGCCAGTAGGGAACAGGGGTAAGGAGACTTCCTGCACTCACCTGAGGGTGTACCTTAATCTCCCTGGAGTCCCTATATGGGTTCTGTCACCCCGTCGCCGAGTAGGATATCTAGTCCATTGTAGCACTTATCCCTCACTAGGGAGCTAGCTAGCTAGTCCCACCACTGAACTAATACAACAAGAAGGGAAGGAAAGGCAGACAGGGGATAACACAAAAGAATAAAGCAAATTCACAGCTATGGCCAAACTCCTTGCCAGAAGATGTATTGGGACTGGTTAGTTCACTACAAGCTCCTTCCACCCAGGCAGTTTGCAATGAATGGAATTCAATCAACAGCACTAGCTGATGGGTCATGTGACTATTTGAAGGAGATGTAAGTGGTCACACCTGAACAGATCACCAAGGAGCTTGCTAGCAGCAGAACTGACTGTGTTCCAAAGGAAATTCACTTCGTTTTTATCCCACAGCAAAGAGACTCTGGGCTCTAACTTGTCACAAGTTTCCAAGCCACAGGATACCTGCGTGACATATGTGTAATGCAGTACAGGAGCTGTAAAAGGTGCAGGCATTTGTTCACACACTAAAAGGTCAGTGATAGGTTCCCTTTAAGAGCCTTTAATCCTGATAATATAATAATCACTAAGGTTGTAAAAAGGTTAAGTTATATGATATCCGTTGCTTTAAAGGGAATTTGTCATGTAAAAAACACTATTATTCAGCAGATATAGGGTTAATCTGCAGGTTAATAGTGTTCTAACTCTGTGCAGCCGCCACACTGAGAGCTTCACTATCTGGAGAAAATTAACTTTATTCCTCCCAGCAACCTTGCCTTTCAGTCATAGGGGCGCGGCTGGTGCAGTTTCAGTCACAGCTCTGTACACAGTGACCTGGTGCCTCGGCACTGACTGACAGCCAGCTCAGCATTGTATCAGTGCGAGTTGTAGGCTGCCAGGAGGAATAAGGTTCACTCATAGATCTTAACTGTTCATTTACATATTAAGAAAAATGTGGATTCCTCTGGAATAAGGTTTCAGATCACAGATATCAAGGTATCCTTTATTTAACTTTCTATGGCACACATATCCATATATAGACGGCTTAGTAAAGATGATCTTACTGACAGATTCTCTTTAGAATTATTGACCTCTAGTATGAAGGTGATATTGCATGGAAAAAATATGCAAAATGGTTTTTCGAATAAAACTGTCTGAAGTAGCACTTGTCGGAGGTAGATAGCTACCCGATAAGTGAACATCATACCCTTTAATGAACCTTGAAACAAAGGATATTTGTGAAACAAAAAACATGTGGAAAGCTATTTCAAGACTCTCAACAGCACAGAGTAGGTTTCATGCACACGCGTGTGGACCCACTGTGCCACTGAACGGGCTTACTAGGGCCATTACTAAATACCTACGGGTATTTACCAGAGTTTCTGATGGTGAGGTTGGACTTGTCTGCTGGTGTTGAGGAGAGCCATAGGATCAAATACTTAATTAACCTTAAGACATAAGGGCATGGGAGAAACGATCCATAGGGTCTAATATTTTACATTGCATAAGCTTAATTGTGACTTAAACATGGCTGCCATTTCCTGTTTCATCACACCATGCCATGGTATGTAAGATGGGACCTGGACCTATGACTACATCCTGTATACAATAAGGAGTTCCTGGAGGAAGCTGAATTCCCTAGAAGGACTCACCAATCACAGAACGGACACATCATCTAGACATATTCGATCAAGACCACACCCCCTGATGACCTCATGGATCCGCCCATGGACTAACCCACTGACCAATGAATACATCTGAGTAGGGCTGGACGAGCCCCTTACTGAGCAAAACCTCATGTCTCTTAAAATAAACCACACTTGGGATTGCACTTTGGAATGACTAAGGAGAGTGTACATCTGACTCTGTGTGTCTGGTGTCATACTTTCACAGGAAAAAATAGTTGCGGTTCTGATAGCGCTAAGGAAGGAGGGCAATGGAAAATTGTTATGATGAACAGACCTTTATTAAAAACACGGTCCCTCAAACTCCGCTACGCGTTTCGACGTCAGGAGCCACCTGATGAAGACGGTAACGTCGAAACGCGTAGCGGAGTTTGAGGGACCGTGTTTTTAATAAAGGTCTGTTCATCATAACAATTTCCCCTTGCCCTCCTTCCTTAGCGCTATCAGAACCGCAACTATTTTTTCCTGTGCACTTCTCTCCCTTCTGAGGGACCGTGCGGTTCAGCAGCTTTGGAAGAGAGGCATCGCTTATAAAAAGAACCTGTTTATCCAAGTCTGGAGGACTACTAGGACCTATCTGACTTCACCGCCTTGGATCACGTGACCGTGGAAGTGACGCTGCTCTCTCCCTGGCACGAGGATTTTCTCGGGGACGCCCTGTTTGGTATTGCTCCACAGGAGGCTATCACTGGAGTTGTACCCAGCCAGTACAACTCCACAAGGTGAGTGGAAACCCCGCTTTCCCTGCAATACGGTTTACCCTGAGGTGCTTCACATTTGCGCTCCTTCTCTTTTCTTTTACATGGTGTCATACTTTCATCACCGGCACTTGGTCTATATGATTAGGACAGGAGCAGCAACTTGTTAATATTATAAAATATTAATCCATAACACTGGTACACATGATGTTCCACTGGAGGGCAGTCTCCGGACCCCAGGGGTCAGGGACGCAGATACAGAGCTCAGAATAACAGGCAGGACTGAATATGAGTCACAGGTTCAGACTGAACAGCTGGTTCAGACAAGATAGCTGGTTCAGACAGGAACTCAAGTACAGATTGGACCACAGATATAGGTACACGGGCAGGTTCGGTTATAGACAAGATAGGTACTGTTAACAGGTATAGGTTGGTATACAGGTACAGCGACCTGACAATGAACTAGTTAGCACAGGTCAAACTAGGAACTATGTTGCTCAGACACCTCCCTATTGCTTCCCAGCAAAAATCTGAAGACACTCCTGGATTGTGCGTGTTGCCCTTTTAAGAACTGGAAGAGTGTTGCCAGGAGACCTGAGCGATGTGCGGAGGCCTGGGAGCAGGAGATGGCATACATGGAGGAGAGACTGTAGGACAACCTCACCGTTTTGTCGGCGTAACTACAGGGATGCCAGCATTACTGTAAACTACTGGTTGGGCTAGATGATAGATATGCTGTCGGTGCAGCCCTAGAGGAGGGCAGTCTCTTCCTTCTGGAAGAGAATTAATTTGCATGTTCAATTGAATTAAAGTCCTGTAACTATAGCATAACTAAGGTAATCACTAGAGAGTACAAGAGCGGCAGATTAACAAGACTGGGTATCGGAGCTGTCTAGCAATTAAGACACTTCAATCAGCAGAATTCAAATTTATCTGAAGTTCAAGTCTATATATATGGGCACCATATTCATGAAGTTTGAGTGGTTTTCTTCAAACTCTTACAGCAAAAAGATACAGGTTATTTTGTTTTGTCTGAAAACAGCACTGGTGAGAGAACATTGTAAAAGATTTATCATCTAACTAATGTATGCCCATTAGACAAGAACAAGAGACAATTTTTAGAACTGGCATGACCCAGTGGTGACCAAGTGACTACATCATTTCACTGGAGCGTCTGACGGTGAGCTTAGGCTTTTGCTGAAATGTAGCCATCAGGTGCCATTCTTGGGAGTAACAGTACCGCAACGACTGGCCCCAAGGGTCTGAAATGCAGGCACCCACATTGATGAGGACAGAGAATGTCTGCTGCAGACAAGTTTAGACTGGATGGCTGATACAGACAAGTGCAGCCTGGAAAGCTACTGCAGAGGATGTAGCGGCATGGCTGGAGAAGCAGGTAGAGAATGTACAGCAGGTATGGTGGTATCGTTGGTTCATGCAGATGTTGTGAGTACAGCAGCACAGCTTGAGTAGCATGTATAGCAGGTGCAGCAGATATGGCGGCATGGCCGATTCAGGCAGCTGCTGTGGGTACAGCGATATTGGCTGGCGTTTCAGATATAGCAAGACAGCTGGTTCAGGCAGGTGTTTGAGGGTACAGTGGCTATAGAAAAAAGACATGTATTAGTCAGACCAGGTATACAGGATACAAGAAACGGGAAGGGGACTTGACAACTAGTAGCGGGTCCTTAGGAATGGACCATGTTGTTCAGGTACTTCCCTTAAGAAGAGGGTGCCTTAAGTAACTAGTGTCCTCCAGCCATTGGCTGGACATACATACAGGGTACATGCACTGCCCCTTTAATAGGTGGGGAGTATGTGTGATCACACCCTAAGGTTGCTTACAGGAGACCCCTGCAGCATGCGCAGGTATTGAGAGCCGGAAATAGGAGCAGGGGATGCGACAAACACCGTGGGACTGCCAGAGAGGTAATTGCATTAGTGACCCTGCTGAAGGGTCATCGGCACGGGTGTAACACCTGACCATTGACTGTAGTCCTGCTAATCAATTATCTCATCTCTACTCAATACTTTCTACTGCGGCACAATTGCTACTAATCAGTGACTACCTAATGTGCCATTCTTGAATTAAAGAGGTTGTCCTACAACCTTTCTTTTGGAGTGCCCCGATCTCCTGGCTTCCTGCTGTCATGATTCCTCTACCGGTGTGTCTGGACACAGTGAGTGACAGGTCAACAGTCCAATCTTGGGCAAAGGCATTCTGAGCTTTCAGAATGGTTATAGACAGCTTTGCCATGCAATCAGGACTGGTGCGGGCGAGGCTTCCTCCATGCATCTCCTGTTTGGAGTGATTCCCTTGTTGTTTAGCTGGATCCCTTCCTTCAATTTCTGCCAGTTGTAGCTTTAGCTCAGTGGTGTTTGCAAGCCTTTTTCCTGTGCTGAGTCTGATCTATTCTTTACCTAGTGTGACCCCAGTGTGTGGCGAGTGTGACTCGTTGAGTGTCCCAAAAATAGATGTAATGGCCCAATAGCAGAAAAAGTTAAACTTTTCCACATTATATTTGTTGAATGTGACAGACCTACTGTCAAATTAAGCAAAAATCTGTGTATGATAGATAACATTTTTCTAACCAGCTACATTAATGTATCTTGTCTCACCCCCTGCCTAGGTTTTATGGTCACAAAGTGAAAACTATGCAGGTGTACAGCCATAAATGTTAAAAATACTTTCAACATTCTAGACCCCGTAGACACAGAAGAATGTAAATACATCTTCATGTTCTCCATCTGGTAATAGGAAATGTAAAGTGTATTGTCTGACTTCCTCCCATGGTGCTTGATAATTATTAGTATGCATCCAACATCCAAATAACTGCATTCTTAACCACACAGGTGGGCAATTAAATCCCTGCAAGAAGGAAAGCTGTCTAAGAGTAGATGGCTGCTCATACTGTAAGTTTGGTCTATTTAGTATGTCCCAAATCTGCATTTAAAAGAACTCAATACGGTGCATGATGACAGGAGGGTCAAACAGAGTAGCTGAGCAGTTATTCTCCGGAGGACAAATATGTCAAAGCCAATCTATGCCTTTATGGTTACGATAAGCTGCAACAATGGTCTTGGTTTAGAAGACAAAGCAAATGCCAAAATGATCTTTGTTTTTAACAAATTCATGAACAATGTATTTAACAATACACTTTAAAGACCTTTTGTAAGGCTATGTGCTCACGATCTGGAGGCACTGCGTGTTGGATGCCTCCGGACATGCGGGAACCTGTGGGGGCACAGAGAGAGACTGCTACCGCCCTGTAGTCACGAACTGTGTTGTGTGCAGGACGTCTTCTCCCTGCATTCACCCGATGATGGCTACTTCCGACTCCGCAGCAGGAAATAAACATGCTAACATAACGCTGCAGTTGGTAGAAGCATAGTGGGCATAGGATTTCTTGAAATCCCATCCACTATGCTGCTACTGTACAACGCAGCATTTTGTACGCAGCGCAAACAAGCTACATCCAAAACATTGTAATTCCTGATTGTAAGCACACACCCTTAGCCTTTGCTAAAGCAACATTTTTGGGGAAAAACATTTTTTATTTTCACAGCTCAACATTATAACATTCTGTGAAGCACCTGGGATTTCAAGGTGCTCACCACACATCTAGATAAGTTACTTGAGGGGTGTAGTTTCCAAACTGGAGTCAATTGTGGGGGGTTTCCAGTGTTTAGGCACATCAGGGGCTCTCCAAAAGTGACATGACTTCCACTATCGATCCCAGATGATTTTGCGTTCCAAAACTCAAATGACGCTCCTTCCCTTCTAAGCCCTGTTTGTGCGCCCAGACAGTTGTTTTCACCACTTACTGAGTATTGGCATACGTAGAAGAAATTTAACAACAAATTATATGGTGCATTTTACCCTTGTTAAAAGGAAAATTTGTGGTTTTGAGCGGCCTGAGGGGTGCAGTTTTTTGAATGGTGTCGCTTTGAGTATTTTCTATCACATAGCCCTCACAGTCACTTCAAATGTGATATGGTCCCTAAAAGATTGGTTTGAAAGTTTTGTTGGGAAAATAAGAAATTGCCGGTAAGCTTTGAACCCTTCTAATTTCCAGAAAAAAAAATGATGTTCCAAAACTGTGCTGATGTAAAGTAGGCATGTGGGGAATGATATTTATTAACTATTTTTGTGACATACCGTAATTCAAATTTCTGATATTTTCACAAATAAACGCAAACATTATCATCCTAAATTTACCACTAACATGAAGTACAATATGTCCTAAAAAAGCAAACTCGGGATCACTGAGATCCATTGAAGAGTCCACAGTTATAAACTCATAGAGTGACACTGGTCAGTAATTGGAAAAATTGGCTTGGTCAGGAAGGTGAACACAGGCTGGGGGTGAAGGGGTTAAACAGTTGCCATGTTGCAGTCTGCAATCTTTATTGATTGATTGGTGGATATGATTGATTCATACATTCATTCACTATAGATCCCCTGATTGATATGCAGTTTTCAATCTGGTGCTATCAGATTCCTCAAGTTGACGTGTACCACCTTACCTTATAATACACGCTGTATGTCAGATTGGCAATTCATTTTTCCAAGACGCCACATAAGAGGCTGTGACTGTCGTGGAGGGCCGAACAAACATGCTGAACTTAATTTTGCTCAACATTATAATTTTTTTTATATTGGGCAAATCTAAGTCTGCTGCCTAACTGCTGCTGCTAATACATATTACCACAGAGTGTATTGTTACGTGTGTTTTACCAATAGGTAATCAAAACTATTTAAAAAGTTTATAAAAAGCAATAATTCACACTGTTCCTGTTATTCAGCATTAGTTCTAATAATAAAGCTGTATCTTAACAACATATGATTCCTCTATTTACTCCCCACACAGTAGGATGCCTCCACTGCTCCCCCATATATAATGTTGTCCCCACAAATCCCCACAACAGATGTATGATAAAACCCACACAACATTACCCCATCACAGTATGATCGTCCCACATCTCCCCACACAGAGTGATGCCACCTCAGTCACCCAAACACAGTATGATGCCCCATAGCCCCCCCACACAGCATGATTCCCCCACAGCTGCCTCACACATAGTATGATGTCCACACACAGCATGATGCCCCAACGTCCCCCATGCCCAGTATGAAGCACCAACAGCCACCCCACATAGCATGATGTCCAAAAAACACAATATGATGTTCCCACAATCCCCCCACTGCACAGTATGATACCCACAGAGTACTCCACACACAGGAGGATGCCTCACTGACCATCTTCCACACACAGTAGGATGCCCCAATGACCCCCTTCCCACACACAGTAAGATGCCCAACTGACCCCCTACCCACACACACATTAGGATGTCCAACTGACCCTCTTCCCACACACACTAGGATTCCCCACTGACCCCCTCCCCTTACACAGTAAGATGTCCCTTACACACAATAGGATACCTCACAGTCCCCTCACTGCACAGTATGATACACACACCACCCCACACACAGTATGATGCCCCACTGACCGTCTTCCACACACACACACACACTAGGATTCCCCACTGACCCCCTCCCCTTACACAGTAAGATGTCCCTTACACACAATAGGATACCTCACAGTCCCCTCACTGCACAGTATGATAACACACACCACCCCACACACAGTATGATGCCCCACTGACCGTCTTCCACACACACACACACTAGGATTCCCCACTGACCCCCTCCCCTACACAGTAAGATGTCCCAGACCCTTCCAACACAATATGATACCACAGTCCCCTCACTCACAGTATGATAGCCCACAAACCAGTATGATGCCCCACTGACCGTCTTCTCACACACACCACACACACACACACTAGGATTCCCCACTGACCCCCCCCCACACACAAAGTAAGATGTCCCGCAGACCCCTTTCCCACACACACAGTATGATACCAGGTCACTACACACAGTATGATGGTCCCAACAGAATGGCACATGCAGGCTATGTTCAGACGCGGTGTAATTCCCACGTAATCCCGCATTTACCGGCACTTTTGAGCGCTCGCGTAAATGCAGCTCAAAACAGCGTTGGATACACCTTCCAGCAAACGCTAAGGCTTTTGCTGGCCGCGTATTCTATTGTCTTTTTGGCAACGCGCTTCACTGCAAAGAATGAACATGACAATTATTTGCTTGTTTTGGGGTAATAAAATGGCCTTGGGAAAAGCGCACTGGGAAAAGTGCGGCGTCTGAATGCAGTTGGCTTTTTTGCGCTAAACATGTGCAAAAAAGCGCCACTGCATAATTACATGGAAATTACGCCGGTCTGAACGCAGCCTCAGTGTATTTCACAACTTCAGAAAATCTAAGAATTTCCTGCACATTGTAATGACTGCAGTCTCCGAGTAGCTCAGGTCTGTACAAGGCAGAGTATAGACTTAGCATATTTTGTGATCAGAATAGATTCTTTTTAAACCGGGCTGCACAGAATGACATCTTGTTGTGATCTTGGTATGTCTGTAAACCATAAAAGTTGAAAAACTAGCGTGAAAGTAACAAAAAGCTTATGTGTGAGGGGGTGTGCTTCTGCTCCAGACAGATGTAGGACAGAAAACAGAGTGTCTGTCGGATGAGATTAGAAGGAGAATACATATACAATGTATTTGGTGGTATTTTGCTGGAGATCCAGAGCACCAAAGAAATCCAAAAAGTTGTTTGCCAAACAATATTGTATCATGAGAAGACTTGTATCTGATTCGTGGAGTAGAAACATTAAGGTTTTCCTGGAGTGTTTTTTTCTTTTATTGAGTCAGATAAGATGTACAGTAGATAAGGTATATCAATGGCAGTGCCTAAAGCCCCAGTCACACATAACGAGATCGTTAGTGAGATCGTTGTAACTGTGACGTTACAAGATCTCCCCAGCGATGTCGCTATGTGTGACACTAGCAGCGATCAGGCCCTGCTGTGAGGTCGCTGATCGCTGCAAAGGGCTCAGGACCATTTTTAGGTCGTTGGTCTCCCGCTGGTCAGCACGCATCGCTACGTGTGACAGCGAGAGACCAGCGATTAGTGACCTCACAGGGCTGATAACCATGGTAAACACCGGGTATCTAGGCTGCGCGCGCTGCCTAGATACCTGGTGTTTGTCATGGTTACCAGGCTAAGCAGGGAGGACGCTGGTAACTATGATAAAGAGCGGGTATCTAGGCAGCACGCGCTTCCTGCATACCCAATGTTTATCATAGTTACCAGCATCCTCCCTTCTTAGCGCTGCCTATAAGCAGGGAGGACGCTGGTAACTATGATGGATACCCAGTATTTATCATAGTTACCAGCTTCCTCCTTGCTTACAGGCTGAGCTAAGCAGGGAGGATGCTGGTAACATCGCTTCCAGCGATGTGGGAGGTGGCTCCCAGGTCCCTGATTGCTGGGGAGATCTGCCTGTTTAAACAGCTCCCCAGCGACCAGATAACGACTCTCCAGCGATCCCGGCAGGTCGTTATCGCTGTCGGGATCGCTGGAGCGTCTTTGTGTGTGACAGGACTTTATGACAATTATAGTAACTATAGTGTGAATGTGGGACAGTCACTCCATTCTAATGGGCCATTTCAGAGCCCTATTATCGAGATTGATGCAGAATCCAGGAAGGCTGGACTTGCATAAAAAGAAGAAGGAAACAAACTTGGTGTAAGAATCATCAACAATGTAAGATACGCAGATGATACAACACTGATGGCAACAAGCGTAGATGGAATAAAGGACTTAATACGGACTGTCAAGATGGAAAGCTCGAACATGGGACGTCTACTCAACACAAAGATGACAAAATTTTGACTACTGCCAGATATAACAAGTATATATTTCCGAAAGATGGCGACAAAACTGAAGTGGTAAAAGAAGTCAACCTACTCAGATCCATGATCACTCAAGAAGCAGAGACAACACTGTAAGTCATTAGATCAATCTAAAAAATAGCTATGGGAAAACCAACAATGAAGTCACTGGACAAGGTCTGCAAATCAAGGAATATTTCACCAGCAATGAAGACAGGCTCGTACATAGTCTGGTCTTTACTGTACTAACATATGGAAGTGAAACATGGACAATAAAGAAACAAGGCAGAAGTATCAATGCCTTCTAAATGTGGAGATGGAGAAGGATGTTATCAATACCATGGATGGCAAGAAGAACAAACAAATCCATTTTATAACAAATCAAGCAACATAAGTCACTTGAAGCAAGGATCACCAAGCTACGGGCAGGCCTACTGTGGACACAATATACGTAGAGAAAAATCACTAGAGAAGGACATTATGGTAGGAAGAATAGAAGAGGAAGACAAGATAACAGTTGAGAAGACCGTGGTGGACCTATCAATCGATCTTCCTACAGAGAGTTTATCCATCAAATCACCATGGCTCGAGATCGGGCTGAAGACGAATAAATAATAAAGAATAATTATTGAGATCAGGGGTCTCCCATTCTGCGGATAGGTGATAACTTGTACTATGGTACAACCCTTTTAAAATATAACCAAGCATCACTGTATTTTTAAAATTGTTCACAAATTGAGCCTTTTTTTCTACTTAAATACATGTTATGTGAGGCTAAAAATTATTTTTGCAATTGCGTTTCATATAAAATATTGCACTCCTTTCCTTCTATAGCCTTTATACTGTATTACACTATGTATTGTTGACTGCAGAACGAGCTATCTGAGACTTTATAACTCTTATCTCTCTTCCACATCAAAGTTGAATGTACAGGGAAATAAAGAAACTGGGGTAAAAACACCAAAAGTGTCTCAACATTTTTGTAATTAAGGAAGGAGAGCGCACATAGGGTGATAAAAGTGATATTTTGGGTGACAATACATGGTTGGTGCACTCACCTTTAAAGGTTGTGAACAGTCACAACCCTTGCAGAATGTGAAAGGAACCAGTGGTTGCTGCAGACTCCCGTAGATGCCAATGTCACAGAGGAGGAAGAAAAAGACCGGGTTTTTCAATGTATCCGTGCTGACCACACAAGGACAGACATATTCTTGAAAGCTTTATTGTGCCAACGTGTTTCGTGGCAAATCTGACAATTCCTCAGGGCCAAAGAATTACAGTATCTGTTTACAGCAATGGTTTTATACAAGACCTTCATGACATCACAATTACAAACAAACAGACATCACTTCCTGTGGAAACGCCCCCTTCAATGTCAAAGTGTCATACGCCAGTCACAATAACTTTATATCAAAATATAACCTCTGATAAAACACATTAACATCTAAACAATCAATCTTTAATTTAAAAAAGTGTGTAAAACCTATAATCACTATATAATAAAATTTTATAAAAATAGAGTTAACTGGAATCAAACTCACAGATTTAGGCAAGTTAGAACACTGAAGGCTTCACATTACCTTTATGCTATCTCTCTACTTGTTAGGAAAGCTTGTGTCATTTGGAAGTAACCAATTTTTCAATCGGTAAAATACCCATTGCTGTCCGACATCATTCAGCTCACAAGCTCCGAGAGTGATGCGGTCACCGCTGAATCTGCGATGGAGGCAGTGAGACCGTCAGGAAGTAAAAAAACACCAGACAGCCACAACATCCAAACACAGACCCCCCACGTGGGCTCGCGCACCCACCAGGCCAGAAGAAGAAATCTGTCGGGCCGCTAGGGACAAGAGAACACCAATTATGGCCTATCAAAAGAGATCTATCAACTCATTAAGGCCTTTTGGGTGAATGGTATCTAGTTTATATATCCAATACTCTTATCTTATTTAGACACTGTATTCTGTTTGGGGTATCCGCTAGTATATGATCCATAGGGTAACTCGTAGTGAGGCATTATTCCTGTGTTTTTTCAACACAATGTCGAGACAAGCCATGTTTCCAGATATCCTTTAGAAATATTGTGTCTATCTGAGTTCATCCTTCTATGTAGAGGCTGTGTAGTGCATCCCACATATTGTTTCCCACAACGACAATCAATGAGATAAATCACAAAACTGGATTGACATGTAAGCTTAAAATTAATGTCATATACTCTATCATTATCATTATTTGAGCGGAAAGTAGTTACATTATCACTGATCCAAAAACAACACAAGCATTTTTTGTTTTTACATTTAAAGGAACCTCTTATGTTCTTCTGTAAGGTGCTTTTTCCTGCATTCGAGGGCTTTTTTTATCTCCCACGTCTCTAAATCTACTGGGAACTAAAATGTTTTTTAAAGATGGCGCCCTCCTGAAGGTAACCAGTGGTCTGGTTGGTAATACTTTCTGACATACTGGGTCATTTAGTAGAACCTTCAAGTGCTTCTGTATTACGGTATGTTCCTGATAGTGCCATTTTGGGAAGAGAAGGTTGTGATGAAATTAGTGGTACAATATTCATCTGTAGATTGTTTGTTGTCTGTCCCATGTATTACTTTGTGAAATTTCCTTTGCCTCTGAGTATGCTTTGTTTACTAGTTTTTTGGGGTATTCTCACTCTAAAAATCTCTCTCTCAGACATTTGTTCCTTATAATCTTTTAATAATCTTTTCCTCCTGTGTGGCACAAAATTTTTGTTCAACTCCAAGTTTCAAGTATTTTCTCCCCATCCACTGGTCAACAGCATTTTTGGTGCCAAAGATATTTCATTGAATTTAGGGTAACTTTGGGGTGCTGATTCTGAATATGTCATCAGTTTTGCCAGATTGGCTCAAGTTTTTGAGATTTTTCGTAAAATGTGTAACAAAAAAGACGTTTTTTGCTACTTTTTTAACAAAGTCTGTTATGTTTCTTCTATGTTTTGTCAGTGTATATTCACCACAAATGTAACAGAATGAGTCTGGATCGTTAAGACAACTTCTTCTTGATGAGTTCATGCTTTTCACTGGACAACAGACAACAACATAAAGTTAGTGCCAAAAACCAAGCTATGAACAAACTTTTAGAACACTAATTAACACAAAACTATATTGAGAACTGCTCAGTTCAAGTACTAATCCAAAGAAATTAATGAGATGATGCGTCGCATTTACGAACAAGTGCTATAGATAAGATACCAAAAATCTCAAAAACTTGAGCCAATCTGGCAAAACTGATAGCATATTCAGAATCAGCACCCCAAAAATACCCCAAATTCATTAAAATATTTTGGGCACCAGAAAAAAAATTTTTTTGTTGACCTGTGTTATTTGCAGTTGTTTGTGAGCTGATGAGAGGAAACTTGAAGCTATAATGTCCCATACATGCAGCACAAAACTATTTTTTTAGCTATCACTAAGCACCTTCACCAATCGCCTAATCCTACTAATGTGTAAGACGGAAAAATAAAGGAAATCGTTTGTGCTGACTGCTTTGAGAATGTATAACAACTACCTAAGAGTGAAATCATCAAAGTGACCTGAGTATTACTGATGTTCTAATGCTGTATGGTACTGACCTGTCATAAACATGCATGTGTGAGTAACCTCCATTGTCAATTGTCTACTGTTATGTTCTAATTCATGTCTATGTTCTGCTGCTGTGATACTGTAATTTTTCTTGGGATCAATAAAGTGTATCTTATCATAAGGAAGCAGCAATGTGGAGCAAATTATACAGCAGTGTTGATGAGAATCCAGGTGAGGTAAAATACTTGTTAGAAAGTTCAGAACCATCTTTATGTGTCTCTCTCTCTCCAATTCACTCTGTTCTTTAGTCTCCCCCTTTTATCTCTCCAGAGCAAAATGGATTCTGTAACCAGACACCTCCCTCTGCTGGCATTTCCACTAGTTGGTGGAGTTACTGTTTTTTAATAGTAGATGGTGAGTTCAGGAGACAGGAGAGGGGAAGAATTGACTCCTAAAAGGAGAAAGAAGAATTATCTCATAACATACATGACAAAGTTTCTTATAGTCACCTGTACTATTGATGCATCGTTTATTGAAAGTACAGTTTCTAGTCAAGGTTTTTATGGTCCTAGGAATACAAGGAATGGCAAACCGTTACCCACTAATAATTATTCTGTTCCATAAATTTCAGAGCAAGATAAACAAAATAATATAATGGGATGTTAAGAAATAATGAATGTTTATAGAACATGTACACTTCTATTGCCTACTAGCCTGGAGACTGGCATTCACCAGTGACGTGTCCTGCTCAGTTTGTCCAGTTCCGGTCCCCAGACATGAAGGATCAAAGGTAGAACATCAATTAAGAAATTTACGCGCATCCAAGAGATCAGCTTACAGAAGCAGGGTAGGTAATAGAAGTATATTGGGAAAGAGTTAGGAATAGTTAGGACAAAGGAAAGGGGGCCGCATTAGTAGTGGAAAGCCAAGACATCTTCCATGAAATAGTATTCTTCAGTTTTGTCTTTGTGCTTATGTGGCGCCCTGCTCAAGCAGGTAGCCACAGACTTCTCTAACGCACAGCTGGGTTTCCACAGCAGGTACCTACTACATGCAACACCTTCCACCCCGGCACAGTAGGGGGAGCCCCACTTGCCGACCTTAGGCAAGATCCCCTGTAAACACTGCTGCTGGGGGAGGAGTTAGTCAGAGTATGCAGACGCTAGGAGAGCTGCGAAGACGTCCTGGTGGTGGTGCCGCGGTTAGGCTCGAACCAGTGACCCGAAGTGGCCCTTCTATGTCCCGCAAGCCTAAGTGGGGACAGAAGGCGAGGAACAGTTAGCCAAGAGGGAGTGAGGAACTTGGAGAAGGTTCACCCAAAGAAGTACCGGATATTGGGGATCCGCAACTGTAGGATACTCTAGGACCACAGACAACCCCGTCACAACCGTGGAGGCCTCGGCCACCCGGTTTTCCCCTGTGGGTCAAGAGAGGGAGCCAGACACAGCAGTGAAACACCGCAGTGATCAGCAAGGGTAACCCGGAGACCGCACAGGAGGAGAGACAGACACCACAGTTAGGAAGAGAGAGGAGGCAAGTATGGCTGCAAGCAGGCTGTGCTTCAATCATCACTACAGAGCAGAGGAGTCCTTATACCCACTTGCTGTGGGGACCCACTGTGCTACCTGTCCACCCGTCAGTGCCCTGGACGTCTTAACATGCCAAACATCAGTAAAAGGTAAGAGAGCTTATGCAGTGTGCGTGTGTCATTCCTCTCCGTTACCGGCCCCTCTCATAGACTGTTCCAGCGCTCCCTATACCATCTCAGCTCCACTACAAGCTGCCCCTTCTCATTACGCTGCCCCAGAGGTCCCAGTCCTACCTGTGGAGGACTTAACAACTCAGCCGCGATACCATCTACCTCTGGCGGACTGTGGCGGCGCTGGTGACATCTCACCAGATACTACAGGTGGCGTCATGACAAACTTTGTACATAATCCCCTGTAAATATTAATCCCCTTTTCAAAGAAGTCCCCCAGAACACGGGATCAGGCGTGGCCACCACTCCCTGTGACCCAGTTAACGCCTTGGAGCCTGATACCCGAGTACCCCAAAGCCTGGGGCTCGACATATCTTTTCTGGCGTCACAAACAGGTTCCCGTGTCCGCTATTACCGGGTACTGTGTGCCGTGTTATTGATTGTATTGAGTGACTGTTTAAACCACGCCATCATTACTGCGCCAAAGAGCGGGAAGAAAAGGGGCTTGCCAGCCTGTAGAGCGCGAAACTGAAACCGTCCCTCGCTCAGCCGAGCATTCTCGAACAAATAAACTGATACGGAACTATTCAACAATCTCCATTTTTTATTCATGTAATGAGTGCCAAGGTTTACAGAATAATCTAGTTTTACCATATAGTGAACATGGTGAATAAAATAAAACAAAAACATGTAATTGCACTTTTTTTGCAGTTTACCCGTATATGGAATTAAGTTATGTCTCTTGAAGAAGAGGAGGGGAAAACAAAAACTGGAAAATAAAAGGTCACCCGGGTGTGAACCTGACAACTAATACATATTGCTCAATACTTGGGTAGCATGTATCAGTCAGTGGTTGTAAGATTTTAGCCATGTAGATTTGACTCTAAAATGCTGGGGTGTTTAAGAAAAACACATTCTTTAAAAGCCATCATGGATAATCCAGGAGACTAGTCGGACATGTGGGTTGCCTGTGCCTCCTCCCTACTTGCTCCCTATCAGGTTGCACTGTATAACCGGTCTCAGAGATGGACCTGTCACTCCAGTGAAGTGGGTAGGGGAAGCCACCAGGGACCCACCTGCCCAACTAGTCTCCTGTATGGTTCTATTCTCACTGGCTTGAAAGGAAGGTTTTTCTCTGCATTGCCTGAGCATTTCAGAGTCACACATACCTAGCTGAAATTATTGTCTTTAAAGTGCCTCTGTCAGCAAAAATTGACTGTTCAAACCAAGTGTAGGTGCTCAGTGCATCAAGGCAGGGTTAAAGGGGTTGTACGGGCTTTTGCAATAATTCATATGTGTATCTAGGCTGCAAAATGCTGACAATTTGCAATATACTTGCTGTCAACATTTTGCAGGGTTTCCTAGATAACACATATTTGGAGCTGGCAGGGAACATCTAGGGGCGTGATTGTGCATGGAAATGGAGAACTGGTCGTTTTCTCCCAGTCTCCTACAATCACGCCCCTCCCTGTTCCCAGTATGGCCAGATATACAATGGAGGTGGGTAGTGACATTAGGGGCTGGGAGTGGCCGGGCATAGTGATAGTGGAGAGGGGACGGGCCTGTAACATCCTGGGGGTGGCTGGCCATACTGGGAATAGGGGAAGGGGCGTGATTGTAGGAGACTGGGAGGAAACAACCAGTTCTCATTTCCATGCACAATCACGCCCCCTAGACATTCTCTGCCAGCCGCAAATATGTGATATCTACAGTGTTGGCCAAAAGTATTGACATCGCTGCAATTCTGTCAGATAATACTCAGTTTCTTCCTGAAAATGATTGCAATCACAAATTCTTTGGTATTATTATCTTCATTTAATTTGTCTTCAATGAAAGAACACAAAAGAGAATGAAGCAAAAAGCAAAACATTGATCATTTCACACAAAACATCAAAAAGTTTTGGTACCCTCAGCCTAATACTTGGTTGCACAACCTTTAGCAAAAATAACTGCGATCAACCGCTTCCGGTAACCATCAATGAGTTTCTTACAATGCTCTGCTGGAATTTTAGACCATTCTTCTTTGACAAAATGCTCCAGGTCCCTGATATTTGAAGGGCACCTTCTCCAAACTGCCATTTTTAGATCTCTCCACAGGTGTTCTATGGGATTCAGGTCTGGACTCATTGCTGGCCACCTTAGAAGTCTCCAGTGCTTTCTCTCAAACCATTTTCTAGTGCTTTTTGAAGTGTGTTTTGGGTCATTGTCCTGCTAGAAGACCCATGACCTCTGAGGGAGACCCAGCTTTCTCACATTGGGCTCTACATTATGCTGCAAAATTTGTTGGTAGTCTTCAGACTTCATAATGCCATGCACACGGTCAAGCAGTCCAGTGCCAGAGGCAGCAAAGCAACCCCAAAACATCAGGGAACCTTCGCCATGTTTGACTGTAGGGACCATGTTCTTTTCTTTGAATGCCTTTTTTTTTCTCCTGTAAACTCTATGTTGATGCCTTTGCCCAAAAAGAGAGAACATTCTTCCAAAACGTTATAGGTTTTCTCAGGTAAGTTTTGGCAAACTCCAGCCTGGCTTTTTTATGTCTCGGGGTAAGAAGTGGGGTCTTCCTGGGTCTCCTACCATACAGTCCCTTTTCATTCAGATGCCGACGGATAGTATGGGATGACACTGTTGTACCCTCGGACTGCAGGGCAGCTTGAACTTGTTTGGATGTTAGTCAAGGTTCTTTATCCACCACCCGCACAATGTTGCGTTAAAATCTCTTGTCAATTTTTCTTTTCTGTCCACATCTAGGGAGGTTAGCCACAGTGCCATGGGCTTTAAACTTCTTGATGACACTGCGCACGGTAGACACAGGAACATTCAGGTCTTTGGAGATGGACTTGTAGCCTTGAGATTGCTCATGCTTCCTCACAATTTGGTTTCTCAAGTCCTCAGACAGTTCTTTGGTCTTCTTTCTTTTCTCCATGCTCAATGTGGTACACACAAGGACACAGGACAGAGGTTGAGTCAACTTTAATCCATGTCAACGGGCTGCAAGTGTGATTTAGTTATTGCCAACAACTGTTAGGTGCCACAGGTAAGTTACAGGTGCTGTTAATCTAACAGTGCCAATACTTTTGTCCACCCCCTTTTTTATGTTTGGTGTGGAATTATATGCAATTTGGCTTTAGGACAATTCTTTTTGTGTTTTTTTCATTGAAGACAAATTAAATGAAGATAATAATACTAAATAATTTGTGATTGCAATCATTTTCAGGAAGAAACTGAGTATTATCTGACAGAATCTCAGGGGTGTCAATACTTTTGGCCAACACTGTAGGTAACCCTGCAAAATGTTGACAGCAAGGTTATAATGCAAATTGTCAGCATTTTGCAGCCTAGATACACATATGAATTATTGCAAAAGCCCAGACAACCCCTTTAATCAATTAACTACACCATTTCACCTGCTTGTGTTCTGCTTGTACCACAGGAGGTTGGAGATAGTAGGAAAACAATCAGGAGGGAAGATAGAGAGCCCATTTAAAAGGTGAATATTGAGTGGTCCCAGGTCTTTCTTTCTTCAGTTTAGTCTAAGACAAGACCGTTTCAACCCAAGGGGTACTATACCTCCAGGTAGGCCTCATGTTAGCAGTGTTGGCACTCATTAAATGCACAAATGGACTCCCTACATAAAATGCTCATCGTTTACAGCAGACCTTTTTCTTACAAGTGAACAGATGTCATTAATTATTGGTGTGATTGCCTTCAATAAACTGTATGATGTTTTTAGTGCCTGATATATTACTTTAGCACACTAGCAATACATTTCTCTACATAAATGACCCATCTGGTAGCCTGAAAGGTTTCACACCATCTCCTGTGGCTCCTCTAATCAACAAATCATTTCTCCCAAATAACAGATGCTCGATGAATGCTTGTTGTATGATTGCTTATGAAGTCTTGCAACTTTCCTCTATGCATAACATAGAATTATGGCTTTCTGGAAATTATAAGTTATGATTGGGTTTTTACGTTCTGAACAGCTCCCACCTTTGAAAATGTATGTTAAGTTCACAATCACAGCCTGAGCTACCTTTAAATAATATACTTTATTACTACCCTTCAAGATAGGCAGATCCCCTGAGTACTCTGATGGGCAGGGCCTCAGACCCTCCTGCAGTGATATTGATTCTGCCCCTTGCCGAGATTGGAGTGGGTGACATCTACGTTATTCACATCTAGCAGTAAATTTGGCCCTTTCTCAGTTCACTGCGCATTCTCATAGTCAAGGTAATTCACTGCCTCAAAGGACAAAGTGAGGCTTTTGGACAACTTAGGAAACAGATGACATAGGCGGCCGTCACACGGTGCAATATCTTGAACGATATCGTTTAAGCGATCTGCTTTTTGATCGCTTAAGCGATATCGTTTGTGCATCGCTGCATGTAATCAAGCGATTTTACAATGTAATATCGCATTGATCGCTAGATCACAGATTGGTGAGCCGGAGCTCATATCAAGCGATAAACGCTTGTTCAATCTGCTTCATCCTGGTGTATGACACGACGATGAACGATCTCCCAGCGGCAGAGCCTATGCTGGGAGATGGTATCTATGGTAAACGTCGAGTTACTAAGCGCCGCGCGGCGCCTAGTAACCCGATGTGTACCATAGTTACCAGCGATCTCGCTGCTCCACATCGCTGGTGAGTCTGTCTGTGTGACAGCTCACCAGCGATGTGAGCGATATCGTTAGCGATTGCGCGTGCACGTGATCGCTAACAATATCGCTCGCGATATTGTAGCGTGTGACAGCCGCCATAGACGGACATCATCCCATCAATAAATGTGAGGGAGCAGATTATCTACACTGTAGAAAGCACTGAGGATAGTCCGGTCCTGTCCATCGGACTACTTATTAGGATACACGCAGGACTGGAATAAAGACTATTTTTAAAAGCACCCTGGGCTGCAATCGTGAACTGATCATACATTTAGTAGGGTGCTTACACCAATTACTCTGAGGTGTGGGGCGGATTTAGCATTGGAACCTGATAATTCCAGAACTAAATCTAAGCAATAAGATTAACAGGATCCTGGTCCAGCAACCACAAAAGTAGTCTGATCACCAGATCAAAATCCTTCAAACCTCCAACTACCTGGCTGCATTCCCGGCATTTATTCTGATTAGTAGGCCCAAGGTGACCTAGTTTTCATAGTGTGAGGCATTCATGGCATTATGACAGCTTACTAATTAAAAGAAGAGCTAGGGATGCCGACAGTTAGGGGCAAATTTACAGGGCTCTGGTCTGACGGCCATAGTCATAGACCAGTGTTTCCCAACTCCAGTCCTCAAGGCACACCAACAGGTCATGTTTTCAGGATTTCCTTAGGATTGCACAGGTGATAGTTTAATCACTTGCACAGGGGATAATTCCATCATCTGTCTAATGATAAGGAAATCCTGAAAACATGACCTATTGGTGTGCCTTGAGGACTGGAGTTGGGAAACACTGTCATAGACTACTGGTGTGACAGCTAGACCAGGGACCAGCATCATGCTAATCTTTTTGCTCAACTCTATCAAGCACTAATTAATCCATTAAAGGGGTTTTCTTATGAACAAAGTTAATTTTAAACTTCATTGTAATCAATAGATCTTGGAATAATAATTTCTACAATTAGATGTGTTTAACAAAAATGTTCCTCTTCTTAGATAGTCTTATATACAGTGTTGGCCAAAAGTATTGACACCCCTGCAATTCTGTCCGATAATACACAGTTTCTTCCTGAAAATGATTGCAATCACAAATTCTTTGGTATTATTATCTTCATTTAATTTGTCTTCAATGAAAAAACACAAAAGAAAATGAAGCAAAAAGCAAAACATTGATTATTTCACACAAAACTCCAAAAATGGGCCAGACAAAAGTATTGGCACCCTCAGCCTAATACTTGGTTGCACAACCTTTAGCCAACATAACTGTGATCAACCGCTTCCGGTAACCATCAATGAGTTTCTTACAATGCTCTGCTGGAATTTTAGACCATTCTTCTTTGGCAAACTGCTCCAGGTCCCTGATATTTGAAGGGCACCTTCTCCATACTGCCATTTTTAGATCTCTTCACAGGTGTTCTATGGGATTCAGGTCTGGACTCATTGCTGGCCACCTTAGAAGTCTCCAGTGCTTTCTCTCAAACCATTTTCTAGTGCTTTTTGAAGTGTGTTTTGGGTCATTGTCCTGCTGGAAGACCCGTGACCTCTGAAGGAGACCCAGCTTTCTCACACTGGGCCCTAGATTATGCTGCAAAATTTGTTGGTAGTCTTCAGACTTCATAATGCCATGCACACGGTCAAGCAGTCCAGTGCCAGAGGCAGCAAAGCAACCCCAAAACATCAGGGAACCTCCGCCATGTTTGACTGTAGGGACCGTGTTCTTTTCTTTGAATGCCTCTTTTTTTCTCCTGTAAACTCTATGTTGATGCCTTTGCCCAAAAAGAGAGAACATTCTTCCAAAACGTTGTAGGTTTTCTCAGGTAAGTTTTGGCAAACTCCAGCCTGGCTTTTTTATGTCTCGGGGTAAGACGTGGGGTCTTCCTGATTCTCCTACCATACAGTCCCTTTTCATTCAGACGCCGACGGATAGTACGGGTTGACACTGTTGTACCCTCGGACTGCAGGGCAGCTTGAACTTGTTTGGATGTTAGTCGAGGTTCTTTATCCACCATCCGCACAATCTTGCGTTGAAATCTCTCGTCAATTTTTCTTTTCCGTCGACATCTAGGGAGGTTAGCCACAGGGCCATGGGCTTTAAACTTCTTGATGACACTGCGCACGGTAGACACAGGAGCATTCAGGTCTTTGGAGATGGACTTGTAGCCTTGAGATTGCTCATGCTTCTTCACAATTTGGTTTCTCAAGTCCTCAGACAGTTCTTTGGTCTTCTTTCTTTTCTCCATGCTCAATGTGGTACACACAAGGACACAGGACAGAGGTTGAGTCAACTTTAATCCATGTCAACTGGCTGCAAGTGTGATTTAGTTATTGCCAACACCTGTTAGGTGCCACAGGTAAGTTACAGGTGCTGTTAATTACACAGATTAGAGAAGCATCACATGATTTTTCTAACAGTGTCAATATTTTTGTCCTCCCTTTTTTTATGTTTGGTGTGGAATTAGATCCAATTTGGCTTTAGGACAATTCTTTTTGTGTTTTTCATTGAAGACAAATTAAATGAAGATAATAATACCAAAGAGTTTGTGATTGCAATCATTTTCAGGAAGAAACTGAATATTATCTGATAGAATTGCAGGGGTGTCAATACTTTTGGCCACAACTGTATGTGTCCCTGTTATGTACTGTGTAATGGTCGTGTCTGACTGTACAGAGATATAACCTGATCATACCACATCTCCTGTGCTGAGATAATTCTATATATGTGTCCCTGCTATGTACTGTGTAATGGATGTGTCTGACCATACAGGGACATGGTCTGATCATACCACATCTCCTGTGCTGAGATAATCTTATATATGTGTCCCTGCTATGTACTGTGCAATGATCATGTCTGACTGCACATAGATATAATCTGATCATACCACAACTCCTGTGCTGAGATAATTTTATATATATTTCCCTGCTATGTACTGTGTTATGGCCGTGTCTGACAATACAGGGACATGGTCTGATCATACCACATCTCCTGTGCTGAGATAATCTTATATATGTGCCCCTGCTATGTACTGTGTAATGGATGTGTCTGACCATACAGGGACATGGTCTGATCATTCCATATTTCCTGGGCTGAGAGGGGGGACTACACAGATATTACAGCATGATTTCTTTCTGTGAGTTAAAACATTTCCCTGCCTGTTTTTAAAAAAATGTTTTACCTCAAACAAAGAATTATTTGTGATGTCATGTATGTCGTAATGTCTGTATACGTTTTACTTCCTTTCCTGCCCAGAAGATGTGGTATGATCAGACCATGTCCCTGTACGGTGAGACACATCCATTACACAGTACATAGCAGGGACACATATATAAGATTATCTCAGCACAGGAGATGTTGTTTGATCAGACCATGTCCCTGTACGTTCAGACACTGCCATTACACAGTACACAGCAGGGACACATATATAAGATTATCACAGGAGATCTGGTATGATCAGACCAAGTCCCTGTATGGTCAGACACATCCATTACACCAGTGGCGGACCTTGTACCATGAGGGCCCTGGTGCAGCTGCGGATGGTGAAGGGGGGTGGGGCATGTTGAGGGGGGTATGGGGGGTGCTAGCGGACGTCGGTGGGGAGCGGGGAGGGGGGTGGAGAGGAGGGGAGGCAGAGGAGAGGAGGGGCGGGATCAGCCAAGGGAAGCAGGAAAGCTTTCCTCAGTTAACCCCCTCTCCTCTGACACAGGGACATGGTGGTCGGCTGGGGGCCCCCCTGCAAGCTTGAGGGGCCCCCTAGCCGGTCGGGGTCCTGGTGCAGCTGAACCATCTGCACCATGGTAGGTCCGCCCCTGCATTACACAGTACATAGCAGGGACACATATATAAGATTACCTCAGCACAGGAACATTTTTTTATGAACACATCTAATTGTAGAAATTATTATTATTCATAGATCTATTGATTAGAATTAATTTTAAAATGAACTTTGTGGGGAATACCCTTTTAATCAATTTACCTAAAGACTACAGACATATCTTATGATGTCTTGCATCGAAATCCATTTTTTCCAGTATTCTCAGTGTATTAATGTAGTTATGAAAAGAGTTATTACTTATGGTTGGATTCAGTTATTACTTTTTGGGTTATGACTTTTCTGGTAGCCTGATAGATTCTTCCCAATCTCTTGTGGCTCTCTCTCTAATCAATAAATCATACCTTCCATATTACAGCTGCTCACTGGATTTTTCTCCCAATAATTTCATAATGAATTCTTCTAACCTCTGAAATAAACAGTATAACAGACTTGTAGTATTGATGACTTTGGACCCTACTAGTACTCTTGGGTGTACATACCTCAGAGACATCCCATGCAGCTGTTAGCGGGTTCGTGAGAAGGAGAAAAGACTAGACTTCCCCTTACTGTACAGTGTAACCAAAAATACAGAAAGCTCACACTGCGCTCCAGAGGAAACTATCAGAGGAGCAATGATGGAAAATGGGAACGATATGTTCCAATGACACAATCAAGATATGGATAGAATTTGTAATGTGACTGGACACAGGTCTTTCTAAGTTACTGAGATACAATGCAAAAACATCTCGTAATACAATGGAAAGAAGATAAAAACTCAGAAGTACAAATTGTAGCAGTAGATTATTGAGGAAAAAAGAACACCAGACATACTCCAGGGACAAATTCTCTTGGTACCAAAGATCACGATGGTCTCTTTTACTTTGTAGACTTGGGACATGTGTCCCATTTCTGTATTGAGACTTCATTTTAAATGTTTCATTCCTTTGGCAGTGTAGGGGTTTATGTCAGTTTCTGCTGCTAGCAACGCTCCTTTAGTTCTCTTCCCAGGTGTGGCTATACTTTGTGATCACTCCCATCTAATTTACATGGTCACATGATCTAGCATTCTTGCTGGTGACTGAACTCCTTTCCTGGCCTAGATACCGAGGTGAAGGAGCTATTCTGGAGAAACTGACTGTTACCAAGCTGTCTGCTGCCTAGGAGTGTGGCAGCAAGCATAAATCTGTTTTGTTGCTCCCTGTCTGTCTTTCCTTCCCCTCTTTTTGTCATTAGTGCAGCAGTTGGGGCCAGTGCTCCCGCTGGTCATCTCTCTATTGAGGGTTAACATCAGGGCCGAGGGACTAGGTATCCTGCTCGACGACGGGGTGAAAGAACCTGTATAGGAATGGTAGGGAGATCAGGGCACAGTGGCAGGTGAGTGCGGAGGTCTCCTTTTCCTCATTCCCTATGAGCAGGGCCCTCCATTGTATTTGTCCCCACCGGTGTTTTCCCAGTCTGTTGTGTGTAGTGCACCAGACACCATTGGTCTGTGCACCACTGTCACGTACTGTAATCGGATGCGCCCTAATCTGTGGCGTGACACAAAAGCAGTGTTCCAAATATTGATCTGTTTGCACTGATTGGCAGAATGAGGACTCGGTGTCCCTCACAGAGTACTTTTATCTGTTACAAAATGGAGCAGCAGGCAGATGCCTGACCGTCGCTCCATTCATTCTCTATGGGGCTGCAGGATAAAGGGGAAAGCAGCACTTGGCAGCACTATAGGGAATGAATGGAGTTTTATCAAGCATGTGCACTGATAAAAGTGGCAAAATTAATTTAGGTCTCACCGGTCAACCACTACCTGTCAGTAGGATTTAGCAATAGTGATCTACCTCCTTTATGAAATTTCTCACCACTGCCACCAATACTAGTGTGGGCGGCGTGTGTACATTTTCAATCCACAACCGGTCTGTAGGTCTTCAGTAAAATGACGCTGGAGGATACGTCATTGAGATCTCAGCTCAATGATGTCTCAACGAAGAACTCAGTGTCCGGTCATAGAAAACTTCAGACACTGATTATACAAAAACCACAGATTGGATTCCGTCACCAAATATATCACTTCAGTGTAACAGCGCCATTATGGACATGGCTTTCCTTAAAATATCGCTACCTGCTGACAGATTCTCTTTAAACCAAACACAAGGAATCATTAAACTAAGTCAATCACTGAAAAATCGTCCCCGGTAAAAAAAGAAAACTAACTTTATTATGTTGTGTCAGTATGATTTAAAATATTCACATGCACTCATACTGCCCCAAATCACGAGAGATGGAAAGTATGTAATGCAAATAAATGACTATAGACCAATGGAGGACAAAGTCATCTAATTATGGCTGAACATGTATCAGCTGGGATGACAATTCAGAGAGAAAAATCTCCAAAATGCTCAAGGCCAAAATTATCACAAAAGCTGGAAAAAGAAATGAATTTGCTAAGAAGAAAATATTGTCCAAAAATGTCCGGGTAAATTCACATTGTGTGTCCACTAGCTGTATGCACTATGAAATCTCCCCGCAGATATGTCAAACGTATCCATAGGTCTCATTCATTGAGGCCAAGATAGAAACCTTTCAGGTCTCTCAGGCTGATATATGTCGGTATACTATCCTTTTGCTTTGCTCTATGAAATAGCACAGTCTGTCAGGCTATACCATTGGTGTATCTAGCAAGTCTATTTCAAACACTGAAAGGGAATCTGTCAGCAGAATTGCATCCCCAAGCTATTTATACTGTATAATATCAGACAGGAGCTCGATTCTATCACATCGGGCGATTCTAGAACTTATATATTTATTAGTCCAACTACTCCCGCAACTAACCACATTGGCACTGAGGAAGGAAGAGGGAGCCTGCTGCTGCACGAGGTTGCTGCACGAGGTTGGGGCTTGGCAGGTGCTGCTGCTCGCCATCCCCTTGTGCCCTCTTTCTCGTCTTCTCTGCTGTCGCCCCTGTGCTTTCTCTCCCCTTTGCGCTCTTTCTCCCTTTTTCCTCTCTCTCCCTTGTGTGCTCTCCATTCCATTCTCCTGTGCGCTCTCTATCCCCTTGTCCTTTCTCTCCCCCCTGTGCGCTCTTTCTCCACTTGTGCTGTCTCTCCTCGTGTGCACTCTCTGTCCCATTGTGCTTGTCTCTCCCTCTGTTGTGCTTTCTCTCCCCTTGTGCTTTCTTTTTCCCCTGTGCGCTCCCTCTCCACTTGTGCTGCTTCTCCCTGTGCGCTCTCTCTTCTCCACCCCCCCCCCCCTCTTCCACCTGTTGTGCGCTGTCTCACTTACCCTTAAATTAGTCTTTCCTGCTATATCCTTTTTGGCAATAATTGAATACATGGGGATAAAAATATTGTCAAATGCTAATTATAGTGTTTAAAAATGTGTGGTAAAATAAAAGGTGACAATTGAAAAGATATTGTAAAAGATAGTAAAGAATAAAGATAATAAAAGCAACATCGAAGAATATGTGAGACACTAGCAACACAAAACCTACAAATACGACCACAAAAGGAATAAAGCAGTACATTTTATTGATAAATATAAATTAAATGACAGTAAAAAAATTCAAAGTGAAAAAAAAGGAATATATAATATATCATGGCTACAGTAATATGTAATCTGTACTAGAGGCATAAGCAAGGAGGATAGGGTATAAAATGGAACAAATATCAATAGACCATCCAAAATAAATAGTACGATAACAGTAAGGTCCTTAATAAATAAAATGCTATAGCACCAGGACAAATCCTACCAGGAATACTGAAAAATACAATAAATAACTAAATAGAGAAAAATACCAATGTGCACATACTTTATACAGGTAGCAGTATATATTACCTTGTGAGACCCCGCCTGATGTACGTTTCACCGTAGTGTCGGGCCCCACGGGACTGGGGTACTCGGTACCGGACCGGACGGTAGTGGGGATGTCACAGGTGGCTTGGTCCGGACCGTGTCCCTGGCTCGGCAATGAAGGGGAATATTTACAAGGGGATTGCCACGGGTGACGCCACCCACTTGGTGCTGCCAGTGATGGGGCCGCCGCTGCTGCAGAACCTCCGGGGGTGATGGAGTGGCAGCGGAGATGGTATAGTTCCAGTGGGAAGAACTGTATCCCCCGGGGCAGTAAGAGTTAAGTCTCCGGTGTGTGTAGTTGTAGCACACTTACTTTGCAGGCTGCAGGGATCTCTCCTCCTGGCTGGTGCTGACAGGCTGGATCTGTAGGGAGGAATGGTCTGCAGATAGAGACTGACAAGAGAGGCAATTCAGAGTTTTCCAAAGCTTTACTCGTTGTTTCTTTCAAGCATTTTACAAGTCATTTGCAGTTGGTACACAGTTCAAGTACACGGGTACTTCCTACTTCTGCAGCCAGGCCTCTCTATGACCCCTCACACAATCTTGTGGTGTCCCTTTCCGGGCTGTTACGGTCTCCGTCTATGCAGGTTGTGTGTGATACGCCGGACAGTATGGCGGTGACTCGGGCTTCTGTGAATCCTAGTGCGTCACTTAGCTGCCTGTCCATTAGGGTTAGGGATCTCAATCTGGAACTCAGACCCCTCGTCGTGTTGTCTGGGGATACCGGGTGAACTACGGTCCCCTTTAGAGCCGACACTCTACTCAGCCCAGCCTCCAGCAGTCCTCCAGCACGAGGCTCTACCAGGCTCCTTCTCTCTGTTCCTTCTAGTATTATAGGAGGGCTACTCCGCCTGCAGTGGGTTGCTTTAGCTGTGTGTCTAGGGCCCCGGGTCTCCCCGTCCCTCTCGGCTCTCTCACACTCCTGGGGATCTGACTCTGGATGGGCTTTCTCTCTCCTCTGGCTCGCACTGGCTCAGTACAGATTCTGCGCTCTGTGTGTCTTCACTCTTCCAGGCAGTGTGGCTCTCTACTGTTCAGCTTCAGCTCAACCTGCTGCTGTTCTCTGGCCTTTTCATCTCAGCTCACTCTGCTGCTCTTGGTCTTTACAGCTCAGCCTACTGTGGCCTACTGAACTCCTTCACTCCTCCCCCTCACTATATACTGTCAGTCACCTGACCTCTGGTGTGCCCAACCCACTCCTCTGATCCACCATCCCTCCGATCTCATATAGTTTCTAATCTCAGGGCTGGATGTAACCTTCTCTGACACGTGGGTTGTGTGGGCTGTGAGGGTGTTGTTGTTTAACAATGTCCTACCTGCCTGGCTGCAGTTCCCTTTGTGGCCTCCTGGACGCAGGGGCGCCACAGTAGCTTCTTCTAAGGACGTCATTGAAAGAAGCTATGTAGAAACATATGTTGGGTAGGGTCTCAAGAGGTCATATATAACACTACCTGTATAAATTATGGACACATATGTATTTTTCTCTATTTATTTGTTGTATTTTTCAGTGGTCCTGGTAGGATTTGTCCTGTTACCATAGCATGATGCACTTTATGTATTAGAGACTTTTACCATTGTCACCTTATTTATTTTGGAGGGTCTGTTGATATATGTTCCATTTTATACCCTCTCCTCCTTGCTTATGCCTCTAGTACAGATTATATTACTGTAGTGTAGTACATAATATATTCCTTTTTTTCCACTGTGATTTCTTTTTTACTGCCATCTTATTTATACTTTTCAATAAAGTTTAGTATTTTACTCCTTTTGTAGGTTTTGTATTGCATGCTGTATATGATTACTTTTTTGTAACTTGATGTTATTCCCTTGGCCTTCTGGCTAGCTGCAATTTTTTGTAGTTTATATATAGTGTGAGGTATCGACTGGCAACATTGTAAATGGCCGGTATGTTTCGCACAGGGGGTAGATCTGCTGCGATCTAAAATCCAGGGGATTTTTTTCTGGGACTTCCTGTACCACAAATCTGCTATAGCATTAAGGGCTAGATTTTATACCTTAGCCAGAAAAAGTTGGGTGGGTCTGGCTGTCCACATACCTCCCATAGATGTATGTCCTGCATATAGTGAGACTGCTGGTATGTCACATGACTTCTAATAACAGTCAGATCTTAGAACGACAGACTTCCTGTTTGAGCACATGGTAGAGTGACCATTTGTGAGTCTGGAGTCGCCTGGAGCTCCTGAGACTCTAGGAAGCGACAGAAAATACTGAGGGTCTGGACTAGTGACAGGGCCGATATGGCGGATATGGAGCAAGTCCAGGTACCTGGCCAGTGATCCCAGTAAGCAACTCCCTGGACAATGAGACTGGCTGGAGCTAGTCTGAAGCCTGCCAAGCTACTGAGCAGGTAACCCAAGAGAAAGGGACTTTGTGTACTGACTAAGCTCAGTGAATAAACTTTGTGGACGTATCTGCAAATTAAACTGACCAGCGTGTCACAAAGATTTCTGGGGACTGTGCAGACGTGTCACCGGACGTAGCAGACGTTACGTGATACAGTGTTTCTGTAAAACTGAAGTGAAATGCATACTATTTGTTGACAAGCGGTTTATTGCTATTAATAAACCCGAATGAACTATTTAAACAGAAACCATTGCTATATTCCTTAATACTGCTTCCGACTGAGTGTACCCCAACACGTTCAGTGAGCGCTGCCTCACCATAGCAAGAAAATGAAAGTAGAATTCCGACTCTTAAACAAGGATTATTCTTTATTGTTTCATATAAAGTACATAACAGGACAAATGTAGTACATGAATGGCGTCTTCAAGTCTACACATTTCGACTATCTTAGAGGCCTTTCACACTTGCGGTTTTTTCCTGATTTGGAAGATCAGGAAAACACCTGATTCTTACAGGATTAATTTTTTTTGCCCATTCTCTTTAATGATTTCACGACAAAACATGAAGCAACGAGATTCTACCTGACAAAAATTAAAGTGAATGGGCAAAATACTGTAAGAATCTGGCTTTTCCTGATCTTCCAAATCAGGAAAAAAATGCAAGTGTGAAAGGCCCCTTCAGGGGTGCACCAAGCCCCTAAGTCCCTCTGCCGCCTCAGCCCCAAGGGGGGGGTGCTGTCAGAGTCCACCACCGCCCCTGTAGCCGTGGGTGAGGACCAGGGGGGAGGGGGGTATCAACCAGCTGCCCCGTAGCCTGTGGGTCGGGAGGGGGGGGGGTTGTGGGGGTACTATCAGCCAGCAAATCCTGCAAGTCCTGAATGTGTGCACACACCCTAATAAAAATTATATCTATTCATTTATATAGCGCTATTAATTCCATAGCACTTAATAGTGAACCAACCCTTGCAACCCCTTTTCCCCCTTTAGGCCAGAGACACACTGAGCGAGGCACATGCGAGATACTCGCGTCTCGCAAAACTCAGAAACACATGCAGCTGACACGCTCCCATCCAGAGACGTTAGCCGTTTTGGGTGAGTCATACAAGACTCATGCGAGTATCTCAATGTCTCCGGCCTTAATCTTATAAAGGGAAAGCTTCAGCGCCCTTAATTTAATGAATACAAGAATTGTAAATGCTACAAGAACCTCTAAAACAAAAGGAGGTAAGAATTTTTCCCAATGATAAAGTATGTCTATAAATATTGAAAAAACATTTATTCTGCAGAAAGTGGACAACCCCGTTAATGTATTAAATGGATCTACATCCTGAAGTGGAGGTAGACAACAGCCAGCTGCGGCAATGCAACTAGCACAGCAGTATTAGACTTAGTTTAAAATATGAAAGATCTCCTAAAAATCTCGGGAGTAATGAAATGTGAAAAAAATGTGAAAGCTGTTTTGTCTCCAAGAACTAAAACAAAACCTGGTGTTGTAAGAACGACGCAGTGAGAAGCAACATGTGGAAATCCTGTCCCTGGAAGGGAAACCCCCAAAGGTTTTATTGTTTTTTTTTCACCTTGAGCATCATGAGACTTCAAATATGCATGGAGTGAAGAGCGCACAACCTGGTCCTGGTGTCCAGCTGCACAACAATTAGGCTGGAATGCTGATTGTATTCAAGCACATTTGACAGCTAACCACTTACTTGCAAAATGTAAGATGTAGGCCAAAGTCTGGTCTCGATTAGGTGACTCGAAGACTGCAACAGTTACGCTTTGCTTAATGCAGAACACTCTCGTCTTGACAATCCCAGACAAAACAGAACTTTGATTCCCGGGACCAGCTTGAAGAGAGCTGAAATGTTAGCCACGTGCAGGAGCATTTTTTTTCTGTATGTTATAAAAATGAACAGAAGGTTCAGATTTTTCCCAGATTTATATCAATCCATACTACTTATGTCTGCAATATGTTATACGCATTAATAAGAGCCCCCTGAAACTTATACCCCCATAGAAGGAATCAACTTTCAGTTAGATAAATCACAATCTGTTATCAAGAGTGAATATTAAAATATTTTCGGCATTGGTATTTTGTTTTTCTTTTTATACTATTCTCTTTTTTTCACTATTTTAACTGTACATACAGTAGACTAGACTGAAACAATTGAGTTTGACAAGAGCATACAACAATTGCCTGCATTGTGGCCAAAAACACCACATAGTTCCCTGCACGGCATGTCGCCCATTGTAATGAAAGACCAACCATGTAATACATACATGGAACAGATCTGTCAGAGAACAAGCCATTCTTAATTATTTGTCCTCTCGCCCTGGAAGAGGGTGTTGAATAGAAAAATCCAGGCGCAGGCGTAATACCATTGCTATTGTATTGTGGTCTGTATTACGTCCTTTCTCTTGATACAGATATTAGACACATTAGATATATAACCTGTATGAGATCTTCGTTAAAGGAAGGAAAGTTCCTAATGTAGTACTTTTTAATTAATTCAGATTAGTTGATTGTTCTGTAAAGGTGCCCTAAACAGAGGTTTCAGAATTTTGAGAATAGCAATACTGCTTCATTACACAGGAGGTTTGGTTCCCACCTTTTGCCTGGATCTATTGTCCTCTCTCCTTGGCACAAGTCTCAGGGCAGGACCCTTAGTGCTCCTATTCATCTAGCCCTGTATTCCCTCACTTGGCTTCTTAGACCTAGACCCGGTCTACAGTATACTAGCCCCCAGGGGCTGGCTGGAGCCTCTATACCCGGGTGGAAGATTTCCATTGCCGGCCCCGACTTGAGGAGCGGGGGGGGGGGTTTGGGGGGTGCTGTCAGCCTGACTTGAGGACCGGGGGGGGGGTGCTGTCAGCCTGACTTGAGGACCGGGGGGGGGGGGGGGGTGCTGTCAGCCTGACTTGAGGACCGGGGGGGGGGTGCTGTCAGCCTGACCTGAGGACCGGGGGGGGGGGGTGCTGTCAGCCTGACTTGAGGACCGGGGGGGGGGGGGGGGTTTGTGCTGTCAGCCAGCCACAGCCCTTACCTCATCCCGGACCTCCAGCGTCATGTGCTATCGCCGCGCCGGCCGACTCCCGACTCCCGCGGCCCGTTTCTGTAGGGGGCGGCCCGAAATGTGGACTATACCACCAGCCCAGGGGGCACCTGCCCCCCTGCCACCTGGGCCAGCCCGCCCCTGCTAGCCCCAAATCCACCTCACTGTCTCACGGTCCTACTTCCAAACTACAGTGGACTAGCTAGCTCTGTACCCAAATGACCTGTCCTCCCCTGGGAGTTGCAATATATTTTTTCTTTGCTGTATTTTCTCCTGTTTAGCTTGTTTCCTTAACTGTTGTGTGACTATACAGTCAATGGTTATTTCTTGCTATTTCAGCAGTTGCTGTCTCTTCCAAGCCTGCGGACTTCTATGGAACGGGCACTAGTATCTTCCTTTTATTGATTAAACCCCCTCTTTTAGGGCCTTATAGCTAACCTTTAAAGCTATCCTACCTAGTGTGTGGCTTGAAGTACTAGATATACAAAATACTATATACATAACAAATGCTTCAAATATCAAATTAAAGGGATCCTGTCACCTCCAAAAAGCCACTTAAGCTACAAAAACATGTCTCTGCAGCATCCTATCAACATTCTCACACTCCTTTTGTCTCCTAAATGCTTCCTATCAAAGTACATAAAAAGTTTTTATAATCACTCATTAGCTATGATAATGAGTAGGGACCATATTCTTTAGCCCTTAGGGCGTGTTTGTTTTGTGCCTTTGACGTCATAAGATCACGCTCTAATGGGGCGTGATCTTTTATTCATGTTCTATGCAGGCCTTCCCTGCTTTCCATGTCGCTTGCTGGGCATGAAATGACGCGAAACGCATCATCTCCGATCAGGTGACGTCAGTACACCCACGCCGCTCTGTCCTGCCTCAAGTACACTTGCGCAATGTGGTGCTTGAAGCCGAACGAGCGGCATGGGTGTACTGACGTCACCTGACCGGAAATGACGCGATTCGCGTCATTTCATGCCCAGCAAGCGACGTGGAAAGCAGGCAGGGCCTGCACAAAACAAATGTGCCCTAAGAGCTAAAGAATATGGTCCCTACAGCAAAAAAATCGGGCACAATCGGATCCGACAAAAATTGGATGGCAATTAGGCCAAATCTGATCCGATCCGTGCCCATACAATAAAATGGGGGCCAAATCGGATCTGTGGCTGTCCATTGTAGAACCTCACAAATCACAGTGTGAAAGCACCCTTTGGCTCTATAAAGCTGTAAATCAAGCAGGAGGGAGGTTGGAGATTGAGGTAAACAAAACATGTGGGAAGATGTATGTAAATGATTTGTCCCGCCATGATTCACGAGCGCCTGTAGTTGGTTTGCACAATTGTTTTCTTTACAGAATACCTTTAAACTATCTCTGGAGGATGCCATTTTATCCACCACTCTGTTCCAGGTATAACCAGACAATCGTTTATTCAAAGGTTGTTCAACCATCGCTCTACTTTTATTTCATGTGTATAGCCTGCTTTTCAATCTTGATGCTGAGCAACTGTGGGGTGGTTTATGAATGAAATGAGCCATGTTTTTCCAATCTTCTGTCACCAACTAGACAGAAAGTCAGAAGCCATATGCACAAATATTAGACCTGATATATGTCTGGTGACCTTGGCTTTTTACTTTATCTTTTCCTCTGACCATCTCTTTAATGATACCAATGTCTTTGGGCTATGGAGCTTCCTAATCATTTGGCAATCCTACTTCTGACAAATATTGCTCTACTATGACCCATTTATCTGTAGACTTGGAACCTGATTTAGTGTTGCTGAAACAAACTTTTTATCTTCATTCATTGTTTCCTTCTCTAAATTGAGTTACTTACCAGTCCAGTTACTTACCACTCCTTCATGATTAATATAAGCATTGTAAAGTCTTGCCCAAGCAATTAAGGAATAATTCTTGGTGTTTTTGGGGTTTACTATTATCCACAGACTGAGGGACCACATCATCTCTTTACTCAGATCAAATGGATTTTAAAGGGATTGAAACTTGAACAGAGTTCACACAATTGGATCGACAACAAGCATCAAGGGAACAGGTAGAATTTGGCCAAAGCGTTCAGACACATTTTAGTAGTGCAGACTGTGCCTCCCTTATTCAGTAGTTGATGGCAAGCACCCAGCCAAAGAAAAGCCACTATGCAGAATCCTGCTCAATCACAAGCCCAGTATTGGAAGAAATGCTAAGGACCGAAGTACGATGTGGTTTCAATCTGCCCTGCTGGCGGAAACTCAAATAGTCGAATGATTTGGAGGTGGTTTGAAGGTGGTTTAGTGTACAAATTTTGGAGTGATCTTCATGAAAGCCACCAGGTTATAAGTGGAAACAGTTAGCCTCCATTCACACTGTGTTTTTGGTCTGTTTTTGCTTGTCAGTTTTTGTAGACAAAACCAGGAGTGGAACAATCAGAGGAAAAGTTTAATAGAAACACGTCACCACTTCCTATTTATCACCCACTCATGGTTTTGGTTACAAAAACTGACGAGCAAAAACGACCAGAAACGCGCCGTGTGAATCGAGCCTTACACAGTTTAAATAGAACAGTGTTCAAAAGTGGCACTAAAAAGGCTAACACTTGTGCTGTGTAACAGTCATACCATGAGTGGATAAGCATAAATATGACCACCTAATATAAAATTCCCATTTTCACATAAATGATGAGTGGTCTCTCATTACAGAATCTCCATTTTGGCTGAAGGACAAAGAGATGCTACTCTCACCGTTATGCCAAACTTTCTACCAGAGTTGTTGGGTAACTAGTCATATGCACCAGGCTGTGGACTCAGTGAGCAAAACATCCGACTCAGACTCCTCAATTTCCCTGAATCCGACTCCAACTCTGACTCCACAAAAATGGACACCAACTCCAACTCCACTTCCATGTCTGTGAAGTTAATACCTTAAGCCAAATATCCAACTCAGACTCTGACTACTCAATTTCCCCGAATCCGACTCCAACTCTGACTCCACGAAAATGGAAACCAACTCCGACTCCACAACCATGGATGTGAAATTAGTAAGTCAAACATCGGACTCATCTCCTCAATTTCCTTGACTCCGGTTCCACGACTCCTGACACCACAACCCTGATTTACATGTATTACACAGTTGATCATCCTGACTCAATGATTATAGTTGGACCTATAAAATAATCATACAATAATAATAAAAAAAACATATCAGTCCTGGGAAGAAGAGTTATTATAAGATCTATCACAATCATTAGTGCTTATCCACAGCTAGAAAAACATGGCTGCTTCCTTCCAAAACAAAGTGCTAAAGGTGTCCTCATGTTGTGTGTTGCAGCTCATCTACGTTACTTTCAATGCACTAACCATGGACAGGTATTAAGCTTTGTCTATTTATACTACGGACAACCCCTTTAAATCAACAAAGAAGACTAAATTACACACTGCAATGTTGACACGAGATCGCCAATGATCTCATAGGCGGGGTGGTCATTAGGACATTGTTTAGAGATCATTGGTGAGCTGTCACACGGCTAGATATCTTGCACAACGCACCAACTATGCGGCGAACAGGTATCGTTCGCACAAACCAGCGAACGATACTGCTTCATTGCTGAGAATAAGGGAAATCGTTAACGACATCGTTATCGCGGTGTCACACTGAACGATGCAGCAGGTTGGCTGATCGTTGATCCTCTGATTTGAGAACATGTTCTCAAATCTGGATTCAGCGATCCAACAATTTATCGTATCCATATCTCAGTGTCACACGCAATGATGTAGTAACGATGTCGTTTCAACGTCTCCAAACCCGTGACGTTTCAGCGATATCGTTTACGATCTCGTACCTTAAGAAATACTCCCATTGACTGACCTACATATCTCTATAAATTTTAGTCTTAATGACAACATGAGACTTGATGTAGACATGGTAGCTGCTGCAGATGTTTAGATGTCCATGGCCATAGTCAAATACCAAGATTCCATCTGTCATGTGCACTCCTCATTCCAAGATAATGAACAGAGAGCTGGTACAATGTAGTTATGGGGTTCATTGATACATATACTGAACACTTCACATGTCAATAACAGAGCTGATTGTGTATGAACCACTAAGGGTCTACAGGAACATCTGGTGTTTTACACCTTTATTTTACACTGTAATGGTACTGTTTACATACGATCCAGGGAAAGATCGACAAAGACAACCTCATAAAAGAAATTTAGTTTCCTCTGGGCTATGACTACTCCAAATTTACAGCACCTGCACAGAGAATGACGTGCCAAGAAGGAGCCAGGATCGGGTTACTTTTCACAGAATTCATTTTATTAAATACAGAATTTTAATTTTTTATTTGAAGAACAAAGATGGTTTTTGTCCTGATTATAATTATGGGACTTTGTAGGTTTCTAAAAAAACCCTTTGAAATATTCATTGTGTAACCTGGAAACAATTTGAGACGACTCTTCATATTAGAGCTTTTTGGAGGTACGCAATAAAATGATGCTTTAGTGCCTTAATCACATGAATTTTACTCATGGGATTTGGAACCAAAAAATTACTCCGCTATTGCTGGCTGAAAGAGGGTAAAGAGGAAATGTGTTTCATAACTGAGGACCTTGTGCAAAAAAGAAAAAAAGAAGAAGAAAGAAAAAGTTGTTCTACGTAGACTTTTACAAGATGACTGAGTATTATACTCTTCCTGTACAGACATTCTGGGGTCATATGGAGATCACATTTTAGCATCAGTATTCAGCTGCTTGACACAACTGGCAGCCAAACATTGTCTGTTTATCGCCATAAAATGTACAATGAGCCTCGCTCATCTCACCGCAAAAATATATATAGTTTTGTGTTGCAATAAACATGTTTTTTTCTTAGCTTGCTTTTTGTTGGAGCTAATCTTTTGTATAAGAGTTTCGAAACCCAACATGACACCTTCTTCTGATGCAATATTCTCTTTGTCTTCTTTAAGAAAGTATATATTTCTAAGGTGAAAAAAAAATTCATCAAGAATTTCAGAAATATAAATCTATTACAAAAATATATTAGATCCACGCAAAGGTTAAAAACGATTAAAAAATACCTAAAATTGTGTTCTGATCGGTCCCACCCCCTAACAACGTTATACAACTTTCCACGTGATGCTAGGTCCCAATTTATTTGCTATTGCTGAAAATAGTAATTGAGTAGACGATAAAACACTTTTTTTTTTCAAAAATCTTTTAATTTGTTGTAGTAAATTATGAGGATTATTATTATTATTATTATTTATTTATATAGCGCCATTGGGTTCCATGGCGCTTTACATGAGGATGAGGGAGACAAGAACAAGTACACTAAATCTAGGCGATCAGGACGTACAGGTACAGGAGGGGCAGGGACCCTGTCCACGAGGGCTCACAGTCTATGAGGGGTGGGTAAGGATACAGTAGGATGGGGGAATGTCATGTATGGGGCGTTCGCCTGGGTCTCATGGCAGGTTGTAGGCTTGACGGAACAGGTGAGTCTTCAGGTGACACTTGAAGTTACTCAGGGTAGGAGAGTGTCTGACGTGTTCGGGTAGGGAGTTCCAGAGTAAGGCAGATGCCCGGGAGAAGTCCTGGACTCGGTTGTGTGAAGAGGTGATGAGGGGGGAGCAGAGGAGGAGTTCTTGGGAGGAGCGGAGGTTGCGTGAGGGTAGGTATCGGGAGACCAGGTCGGAGATGTATGGTGGGGCCAGGTTGTGTATGGCTTTGTAGGTCATGGTTAGTGTTTTGAATTGGGATCTCTTGGAGACGGGGAGCCAGTGAAGGGCTTGGCAGAGGGGGGAGACAGGGGAGTAGCGGGAGGACATATAGATGAGTCGGGCAGCGGAGTTTAGGATAGACTGGAGAGGTGTGAGGGAGTTAGCCGGGAGGCCATTGAGAAGGAGGTTGCAGTAGTCAAGGCGGGAGATGATAAGAGCATGGATGAGTGTTTTAGCGGTGTCGTGGGTGAGGAAGGAGCGGATCCGTGAGATGTTCTTGAGCTGGAGCCGGAGGGATGTGGTGAGGGCCTCGATGTGGGGTTTGAAGGATAGGGAGGAGTCAAGGATTACCCCGAGGCACTTGGCTTGGGGGACTGGGGAGAGGGCGCAGTCGTTGATGCAGATGGATAGGTTGGGAGGTGGGGTGGAATTTCTTGGGGGGAAGACTATGAATTCAGTTTTGTCCATGTTGAGTTTAAGGAAGCGAGCAGAGAAGAAGGATGAGATGGCGGAAAGGCATTGAGGGATTTTCGAGAGTAGGGAGGTGATGTCAGGGCCGGACAGGTAGATTTGGGTGTCATCGGCGTAGAGGTGGTACTGGAGGCCATGGGACTCGATGAGTTGCCCTAGGCCGAGAGTGTAAATGGAGAAAAGTAGGGGTCCCAGGACGGAACCTTGGGGGACTCCGACAGAAAGGGGGTAGGGTGAGGAGGAGGTGTGGGAGTGGGAGACGCTGAAGGTCCGATCTGCTAGGTATGAGGAGATCCAGGAGAGGGCAAGGTGGGTGATGCCAAGGGATTCCAGGATCCGGAGAAGAAGGGAGTGGTCAACCGTGTCGAAGGCGGCAGACAGGTCAAGGAGTAGCAGGATGGAGTAGTGGTGTTTGTTCTTGGCGGTCAGTAGGTCGTTGGTGACTTTGGTCAGGGCTGTTTCGGCGGAATGGAGGGGTCGAAAGCCGGACTGTAGGCGGTCGAAGTGGGAGCACGAGGAGAGGTGAGAGGACAGTTCGGAGTGGACGTGTTGTTCAAGTAGCTTAGAGGCGAATGGGAGAAGAGATATGGGGCGATAGTTAGAGACAGAGGTAGGGTCAAGTGAGGTTTTTTTTAGGATGGGCGTGATTAGGGCGTGTTTGAAGGCCGAGGGGAAGGTACCAGTGCGAAGTGAAAGGTTAAAGAGGTGGGTGAGGGCTGGGATGAAAATGGAGGTGTGGTTGGGAATGAGGTGGGATGGGAGTGGGTCGTGGGCGCTGGTGGTGAGGTGTGATTTTGACAGGAGGGAGGAAAGTTGGTCTTCAGTTATGGGGGGGAAGTGGCTGATGGAGGAGGAGGGCAGTGTAGGTGGGAAGGGGAGTTGTGGGGATAGTGGACTGAAGCTGCTTCTGATCTTGTCGATCTTCTCCTTGAAGAAGGTCGCAAAGTCTTCAGCAGAGATGAGGGGAGAAGGGGGAGGAGCAGGTGGGCGAAGTAAGGAGTTGAAAGTTTTGAAGAGCTGTTTGGGGTTGCGGGACAGAGAGGTTATAAGGGATGAGAAGAACACTTGCTTGGCTGTAGCGAGTGCCGTCTTGAAGTCAGTGATGGATTGCTTGAACAGAGCAAAGTGCTCGGGGGTGTGAGACTTTTTCCATCTCCTCTCGGCGACTCTGGACGCCCGTCTCAGGTTTTTAGTGAGGGTGGTGTGCCAGGGTTGCCTGTTAATGCGTGGAGCATGGAGAGTGAGGGGGGCGGCTAGGTCGAGAGCGTTCATTATGGTGGTGTTGTATAGGGTGGTGGCAATGTCAATGTCGTCAGCGCAGAGTAGGTCGGTGAGAGGGAGGAGTGATTCAGAGAATAAAGGAAGATCAAGATCTTTTAGGTTTCGGCGAGGGTGATCAAGTTTGCGGAGAGGGGGTAGTGTGGCAGGGGAGGAGAGGGCGGAGAAGGTCAAGAGATGGTGGTCGGACAGTGTGAGTACTGAGGTTGTGAGGTTAGAGAGGGAGCAAAGGCGGGTAAAGATGAGGTCAAGCGTGTGGCCTTGTTCGTGGGTGGGAGAGGAGGACCATTGGGAGAGCCCTAGGGAAGTGGTCAAGGAAAGAAGGTTGGAGGCGGCTGGGCGGGGAGTGTCAATGGGGATATTGAAGTCGCCCATGATGATGGAGGGGATGTCAGTGGAGAGGAAGTGAAGTAGCCAGGTGGTGAAGTGGTCAAGGAAGGAGGCGGTGGGTCCGGGGGGGCGGTAGATGATGGCTATTTGGAGGTTGCAGGGGGAGAAGATTCGGACTGAGTGGGCTTCGAAGGAGGGGACAGTGACGGATGGGGGCTGGGGGATGGGGCTGAAGGTGCAGGAGTTGGACAGCAGTATGCCGACTCCACCGCCGTGCTTGCCAGAGGGACGGGGGGTGTGGGACAGGCTGAGGCCGCCGTAGGATAGTGCGGCAGGGGAGGCCGTGTCGGAGGGGGTGAGCCAGGTCTCGGTGAGGCCAAGGAATGACAGTTTCCTGGAGATAAAGAGATCATGGATGTCGGGGAGTTTGTTGCACACTGAGCGGGCATTCCAGAGTGCGCCGGGTAGAGCGGTAGGTGGGGCATGGGTTGGGGGAATGGGTCTGATGTTGGTGGGGTTGCGAGAGCTAGTGGTCATGAGGTTGCGAGGGTTGGCGGTGGGTCGCGGGATGAAGGTTGTTGTGGGGATGTTGCGGGGGGGGCCAGGATTGGGGGAGATGTCACCGGCAAGGAGGAGGAGTAGGCCGAGGGTTAGCAGGTGGGAGCATGAGAGCTTGCGAGGCGGGCGTGCTTGTTTGGTGATTGAGGATTGAAAGTGAATGAAAAGGTCGGTAAAGTGGGTGAGGTGGTTCGGCAGGATGGAGGGTGAGAGCAGTATTTTGTTGCTGGGAGGGGGATAAGTGGGGGTATTGGCATGAGTATTTATAAAAACGACTGCCAAGTCAGAAGCTAAGAAAAAGTCTATATATATCAGACCTATATGCAGATATCTATTCTAACTAGTGCTTGCTGTTTGGCAGCTTTTTAGCTCGGTTATATTAGGACATGCCTGTGACTATAACCTAGTTACAATGTCTATAGGGAGTCTATGGTAGTCTGAGACACACCTCCTGTATCATTAATTCTGGCCACTGCTTTCTCCTTCCTAATTGCAGCTTTACATCCACTAAATGGCTGCATAAAGTATAAAGGCAATAAATAAGTAGACTCAAAGTGCTAATAGCAGCCTATTCCATCTGTGCAGCAAAAAGAGGTCCAGATAATTTATAATTGTTGATTATGTCCTTTAGGGTACCTTTACACGTCTTACAACTTACTGGTTGCAGTGAAACCATGGACACATTGTTCTATTTTGTGGCCATGTACAAATGGAACAATGTGTCCATGATTTCACTGCAACCAGTATAAGCCGCTTTACACGTCCCAATATCGTTACGATATTGTATACAACGGCACGGGAACGCGCATGTTTTTGGCACTAGTCCAAGATCGCATGGGAGATGTTACACAGGGATATATCGCCAGGCAACGCAACTACGATGTCTACGCCCCTCCTTCACGCTGTGTACGAGCGACTCAGGGAACGACCATTTAACATGGGAGTGAATAAGGGAAGTTGCGCTTCAAATCGTAGTTGTGCTGTCACAATCCTGCCAGATCGTCAAGCCAATATTGGCCAGTTGGAGAGCCTGCACAATTCCCCAATGATATCGTTTTGGCATCGTTCTTGCGTCGCATTGCTCATTTACACCACACAACGCGCGAACGATATCGGCGGCAATGCCCGAACCACGTGACTTTTTATCGTAGTTGGGCAACGATATCGTGCCGTGTAAAGTGGCCTTTAAGTTGCAAGTGAAATTGCATGCAATGTTGCGACGTGTAATGGTACCCTTACTGCAATATCCTCCTGGTGGATAACAGTCGGTGTCCTGCTATTGCTATCGAGAGATCAATCTTGAGTGGGGCCCTGTGCAGTCGGCAAATGCTCACGAAGGGTGTTTTCTGTTATCTGAATTAGTTGATCATGCAGACAAATAAGGCTTAATTCAGATTGTTGTATTATCAGCCTGGCACAATAAACTTCTGATGATCAAGTATCATGTCTAATAAATTAAAAAATTACAACATCTACATTGACAAATTATCAGAACAATTATCAGCACATAAATACATAACCGCAACCATGATCAGTACATGAGTACATTACCAAATCTGTCATTACATGACTACATCATCAGATCCAACTTCAGTAAATTAATACATCACCAGAACCATATTCAGTACATTACTACATCACCAGAATAATCATCAGTGCAAAAATACAGCACCAGAACAACAGTTAGTACAGTGATCACTTGTAATGTCAGGTTAACCCCTAGCATATACACTTGTATGAAAATACAATTCCCAGTTTGTGCTTAACAATGGTAAGGAGATGATTGGAGTTGTTGTTACCAGCCATCAAACTGTGGACCATACAGTAACTACAGTACTGATTAGTAGCAGTGCTAGTAAACATTTTAAAAAGTAAGTTAGGGGGGCGTGGCCTAGACATGGCGGGGAACGGACGCTGAGAAGCAAAGCTCCTGTCCCCAAAACGCCACAGGGCTGATACAGCCGGTGCTGGGCCCGGGAACATACCTTCTATGCCAGCCAAAAGGAGGACTATGAGATCCCAGCCCTCCAGGGAGCCCTCCATACCGCCGGCTGCAAAGATTTCTCATTATCTGAGAAGCAGCTCCCAGGACACTGTACTCCCAGCACACAAGATGGCGGTGGGAGCCCCTCAGGACGGCGTGGAGAGCAGACCTGACGATGCAGCAGAGGCGGCCAGGGGAGCCGCATCTACCCCTCCACAGCACGAGGCAGCCCAGGAGACCGGAGGAGAGCACCGATCTACAACGGTACTGTGTGCCCCTTCCCTCCCTCCCCCGCAGCCTGCAGCTCTGACACAGGGGGATAGGATGGACGCTATAGCAGCTTCTAAAGGTCCTAGCCAGCCCAAAAGAGCACAAGTAACAGCAGGTACCGCTGATAACCTGCTACCTCACACACTACTAGTTCCCTAGAGTAACGGAGAAGAGCCCCTGTCTTATTATAACAGTGACCCTTCAGATACACACTGTAAGCCCCCTATGGACAATATGGGAGATAAAATGGTCACTGAGAATCTGCCAGGAAACCTTACAGAAAAGGCGGGAGGCACAGGGCTAACTCACTCACAGCCCCTGTTGGGGGGGGGGGGTGCGGAGGCGAGAGGGGAGAGAGAAATCACACAGACTGTACCATACTCCGGAGACCTTATAACTCCTAGTCTCCCATTGATATCACCAGCCCAGGGGGGACAGAAGATTTGGGATGACCTTCGGCTGAGGATCCAAGCCATCCCCACTAGGGAGGAAATGGAGGGCTTTATAATGCGGATGGAGGCCTCCTTTAAAGCCGAGTCCTCTGAGCTTAAAGGGGAGGTCAACAGACTGAGCCTTAGAGTGGATTCTAACGAAACATCCTCCCAAAGCTTAGATAAGAGAATGAAGTCCCTCGAAGACACTGTATATGCACAAGCCTCCCATATGGAACAAATGTTAGACTCTATGGAGGATCTAGAAAATCGAGAGAGGAGGAACAATATCAGAATTAGAGGGCTTCCCGAGAGTGTCAGACCTAGAGATCTTGACAATGCCCTTAGAGCCATTTTTAATTCCGTCAGAGAAGTTCATCCGGACTCGGTTTTGGAGTTCGATAGGGCGCACAGATCCCTGGGGCCCCGTCCCTCAGCTGGAGACAGACCCAGGGACGTAGTATGCAGAATACATAAGTATAGAATAAAAGAGTCTATCTTCTCCAAAGCACGGGCCAAGGGACAGGTGCGATACCAGGACTATACTCTGCAACTCTTGGCTGACCTATCGAGATGCACCCTCCAAAAACGAAGAGCATTACGGCCTCTTCTAGAGGTCCTAAGACAGCAGGACATGCCCTACACGTGGGGCTTCCCGTTCCACCTCCAAGTGCGAAAAGATGGGATGACCCACTACGTTACACATCCACGAGGGGTGCCTGAATTCACGGCTGCGCTGGGCCTTCCCTCGGTCTATATAAACATGGAGGAATGGCCGGGATTTACCGTTCATCCCGGTTGGATCCCACAAGCTCCAGAACCGTTCAGGGGGAAAAGGAGGAGGGGGAGGGGGCTTCCAGGAGGAGAAGGAATAGAGGACAGCGAGATGAATTGTTGGGTGAGGGCTGAGGGTCCCCTGTTTTCTCCTGGTTTAATACTTGTATTGTCCTTTTGTTCCATTACTGCTTTTTCCCACAGGTGGGGCTTCGGTCTGGCCGCCAAGATTATCTTCATGACATTACGTGGGCAAACGTTTGAAATGGTATCATATATTGATAATTGATTACCTTGTTTTTTCTATGCTGCCGAGCATGGTATTGCCCTTACACCGACTCAGAATCTTTTTTTTTTTTTGATCAGATATGTTTTTATTGACCAAAACAACTGTACAGTACAGATCATCAATCATCTCCACAATAAACTTCATTTTAAACCCCACAAAGAATCATATAGACCCCCCACCCCCCAAACAAACCCCCCCCCCCCCCCCGTCAGTCCATGGATGGGTATGCTACATGCGCAACTGCGCAAGGTAAAAAAGAGAAACAGACATAACAAAACTATTGTATGAACATCTTCACATCATTTTTTTTCCCTTCAGAGAACCAGCAGGACCAGGACAAACAGTCACTGTGTTCACGACTCAGAATCTTTAGTTGCATTTGACATTTGATATGAAAGATTTCTTCATTTACTTGATCAATTAGGTTACTACTAACATAAAGGTTTTATTCACAGCTATCTGAACAGACCCAGCCCGTGGCGTGGGGGACAACCCCGAAATAGACAGGCCACACCCTATTTGGACTGTCTCCTGACCACAAGATAGACTGGTCGTATAGGCCACCCTAAATTGTTATCTCGGTTTCTTCTGGGAATTCTTTCTAATTTCTTTTTCATTCCTTTGCTATCCATTTCTAATTTTCTGATCTTCCCTATACTTGGGTTTCTTGGCCCTTTTTCATTTCTTGTTTCTGCTTATCTTCTATTCTCCTTCGTGGTCTAGGCCCACTTCCCCTTCTGACCCCTCTTCAGCCATGTCCTCTGTAAAAATCTGCTCACTTAATGTACGGGGATTTAATACCCCCCAAAAGAGGTCACAGATCCTGTACTATGCACACAAACAGAAGTGCCAGATTCTGATGCCCCAGGAGACTCACTTTAAATCTGGACACGTCCCAAATCCCCGCAATAGATACTTCTCGGTTTGACATCACGGCACCAACCCAGAGGCAAGGACGAAAGGGGTCTCCATTGCGATACACAGATCACTTTCTCATGAGATCCTAGATGTATGCATAGATCCACAGGGTCGGTATGTGTTTCTTAAGATGAGAATTGCCGGATCATTGCTAACTGTTGCTAACTGGTATTTACCCAATAGATTCCAGACAAAAACGTGCAGATTGTACCTTACGCGCCTGTCGGAGTTCGCAGAGAGACCAGTTGTCATCGGTGGTGACATCAATTTCACCCTGGACCCTGCGGCTGATTCATCCTCGGGTAAGAGACCCATTCCTAACAATAAAACTTACTTCCCTAAAGGGGTTCCTTCACACTCTGAGGCTTGTGGATATTTGGAGGATATTGAATCCTCAGGGGAGGGATTTCACGTATTTCTCTCCAATACACAATTCTCACAGTAGAATTGATTTATTCTTTATAAGTCATAGTCTACTATCTTGGAACCCTATGGCGACTATAGGAGACATTTTGCTTTCCGACCATGCCCCCACCTTTCTGTCTCTTACACTCCCTGACACTAGTAGATGTCCATGGACTTGGAGATTGAATGACCACTTACTGAAGGATGAGCTATGTATGTCGGAGGTTAAAGAGACTATCCAATTCTTTGGCCGGGACCATGCGGTTGACCCCACACCTTCACCCACTAAGTGGGAAACCCTGAAATGTGTATTGAGGGGGGGTTTTATAAAACATGGTTCCCGCCTAAAGAAAAATAATGCAGAAAAAATAAAGAATCTCCTTTCTGAGATACATACTCTAGAAACCTTACATAAACGGAATTTTTCGAAATCGACGCTGGCTGACTTGACATTAAAGAAAACAGACCTCAAAAACCTACTGGACCAAAAATACCGTAGCTATACTGAAAAATCCAAAAGCTATTTTTACTCCAATTCAGACAAATGCGGGCGCCCCCTGGCCCGACTGCTTCATCCTCGGTTAAACCCGCCTTTTATCCCATATATATCAACTAGCAAAGGCAGACGAACACATATACCAAGCGAAATATTAGAGGAGTTTAAGAAATATTATGGTAAACTCTATAATATCAAGGGACACTTCTCCGATCTCCCATCCTCTGAGCTATCGGATAAGATTACAGATTACATTGCCCAGACAGGAATCCCATCTTTGGCTAATGAAACAGCAGAGATGCTAGACGAAGATATCACGGAGGAGGAATTATTGCGGGCTATTCAATCTACCCCCTCAGGGAAATGCCCGGGCCCAGACGGGTTCTTGCCTAATTTTTATAAAACATTCAAGTCCCAGCTGGCCCCAGTGATGTTGACGGCCTTTAATGCTATACTTCAGGGATCGGATTTTGTGCCTCAATCTCTGGAGGCCCATATCAGCGTCATCCCTAAACCGGAGAAAGATCCATCTTTAGTCTCGAACTACAGGCCGATTTCGCTACTGAATGTGGATGTAAAACTCTTCTCAAAGTTACTAGCTGACCGATTGGCACCACTTCTCCCTTCTGTAATTAATGCGGACCAGGTGGGCTTTGTCAGAGGCCGGGAGGCTAGGGATAACACCATTAGAACCCTACTCCTTATTGCTAAAGCCAAAAGCAGTTCGCTTCCACTAGGCCTAATTTCGGTGGATGCTGAGAAGGCCTTTGACAGAGTCCACTGGGGGTTTATGAAGGAAGCGCTGATACAACTTGGCATGGGTCCTCGGTTCTTACACAGAATCCTATCCTTATATTCTTCCCCTTCTGCCAAGGTGAGGATAGGAGGAATCTTATCCTCTTCATTCAATATTGCAAACGGTACTAGACAGGGATGCCCTCTGTCACCCCTGCTGTACATTATAGTAATGGAACACTTGGCTACGGCACTTAGGGCTAATACAAGCGTCCATGGGATCATGCTGGGACGGACCCACCACAAATTGGCCTTGTTCGCCGATGACCTCCTAATGTATGTCTCACAGCCATTGGTATCTATACCTTCTGTTTTGAAAGAGTTTGAGCGGTTTGGGCAATTAAGCAATTTTAAAGTGAATTGTTCTAAGACAGAGGCACTTAATATCTCATTGTCTGGGGATATGGTGTCCCATCTTTCTAAACAATTCAAGTTCAAGTGGAAGGGGGAGGCCATCAAGTACTTAGGAATTCTTATACCAAACGATCTCAAACAATTGTTTAATGTAAATTACCGGCCCCATCTGAATAATATAGAGAAGGCATTTGCATCATATAGACAGTTGAAATTGTCTTGGTTTGGGAGGATGAATGTGGTCAAAATGGATGTCTTGCCTCGACTTTTGTATACTTTCCAGGCGGTACCCGTTCCATTTGATAGAGGCTTTTTCTCCAAATTACAATCAGTGATATGTAGATTTGTCTGGGGAGGTAAGAAACCCAGAATACGGATGAACATTCTTTCATTACCTAAGTCCAGAGGTGGAGTCGGTCTGCCCAACGTGCAAACGTACTTTCTGGCCTCCTCGCTAGTTAGAGCGTTGGACTGGCACTACTGTGAGTCCTTCAAAAAAATGGGTAGAGGTGGAGCAGGAAGGTCTGGGGGTTCAGCTGAAACATCTGCTTTGGATTCCCGCCAGAGACTTGACAGACGTGATACCCCTGACGGACATGACCCGGACGACCTTAAAGGCATGGCACTCTGTAACGAAAACACTTTGTTTGGATGATAGACTTAGCCCTTTGACCCCCCGTTTTTCCAATCCATCTTTCCCACCTGGTCTGGGACGACAGAGATTTTTATGCTGGCAGAGTGTGAACGAAACCCGAGTGGGACAGACTCTATCAGATGGCGGTCTGCCCCCATTGGTAGAGCTACAATTAAGAGATACTTCGAGGCCACTTCGATGATTCGAATACTTTCAACTCAGGGCGTATATATACTCGGCCGACCAGTTGTGCAGGGTGAGATTGGAACCAAACATATTGGAGAAGTTATTTACATCTGAGTCGCCACCGAGACGAAAATTCTCGGCCCTCTATCAGGCTCTAGGCTCCATGAGGGACCAAGGCACTCTGTATTTCAGACGTGCATGGGAGAGGGAGCTGGAAAGTGATATTTCAGATAGTGATTGGCAGAAAAGCTTTTTATTTACTCACAAACTAGCCAGTGCTTGTATAGCACAAGAAAGAAGCTATAAGCTGCTCACCAGATGGTATCTATGTCCGGCAACCCTGCGGAGTATGTTCCCTGGAACTCCTGACACGTGTTGGCGTTGTGGGAAGAAATTGGTACAATGCTGCACATTTGGTGGAACTGTGTTGGAATCCGGCGGTTCTGGTCTGAGGTATACAATGCATACGTCCGGATAACGGGTAAACAAGCTGAATGCTGGCCTGAGTGGGCACTGCTTTCCATCTTTCCTGGTCCTATTGGACTTCAGAAGAGAAATATCCTCCGATTTTGTGCCTCAGCTGCTCGCGCTGTGATCCCGAGGTTTTGGAAATCGACCCGAGTTCCATCCTTGCTTGACTGGTTCAAGGAATTGATGGGCATATACCGTAGGGAAGAGCTTTCAGCAGATGCATCTAGATCCCGTGATAAATTCTCTGAGATTTGGTTTTCTTGGATAGTTTTTCAGGACTCTGATGACTTCAGGGACATAATGGCTGGACCTCTGGCTGACGGGGGGTCAGGTTGATCGGTATTCTCCTTTTCCCTCCTCCATACCCTTTTTTTTTTCTCTCTTCTCTGTATATGGCTTTTCTTTGCCCGAGTCTGCCAATAGCACTTCTTTTGGCTCCTCTTTCTTTCTTTTCCTTTCCTCCTGTTTTCTTCTCCTTTTTATTCTCTGCTCCATTTCACCCTCCCTTTGAGTATATATGGTTTTTTCAAGCCCATACCTCCCGACATGCGACGAACACAGAATAATATGGAAAAGTATAACTGCAAGAAGCCTTTACGTAGAAGGCTCTTCTTATTGGAACCCTAGACATTGACCATAATAGCTTAGGTCCCATGGAGCGGGGACAGGTGGTAACAACTTAAATATTGAGAATACTCGATGGCAGCGATACAGGAGCTACAGGAATTTTAGAGAGGCTCAGCCTTCCCATGATTAGATCAAACTATAACTCTTGGAAAATGTGATACTTTGGTTTTTTTAGAATAAGCAATATATATTTTAGTATTAGTATCATCATGGGATGATATAGATGATTAAGTTGAAACCTGTTAGACGTTGAACCCAAAATTGAGAATTGTCTGTTTATAACACTTTCTTGGAATGGAATACCATGTATCAAGGAGTATTATTTATGTATGTTATGTCTTGTTCTTTATATTTCAATAAAAAAATGAGATTTACCGAAAAAGTAAGTTAAAGAGGACCTGTCAACCCCCTGGTGCTATGCTAACTGAATGCAGCACTGAGTGCAGTGTGTCTGCTGCATTCATGGAAGGGGTCCCCCATGTCTCTAGCCCCCCTGTAAGCTGTTAAAAAGACTTTACAAAGTTTATAGTTTATAAAGTTTATAGTTAACGAATCCGGAGGGACTTACTCAGTAATGAGTCATCACTGTTGCTGGTGTCCTCCCCGCCTCCAGCCCTCTCTGTGCCACCTCCAGCCCTCTCTTGTTCAGCCTCTTTTATGTCTGCCCTCCTCCCTGTTCATGCGCCTCATCATCTTAATTGACGCAGTCGCAGAGCGAGCAATGTTTTGTAGCTGGTCACAGCAGCTGAAAACCCTCCTGTCGGTGACGTCGGCGCTGATCCCGTCCTGCTGCAGATTATACTGTATTCATACAGCAGGGCAAGATCTGGTGCTGACATCACCGGTAGGAGGGTTTTCAGATGCAGTGACCAGCTCCAAAACATTGTACGCTCTGCGCCTGCGCCTGCGAAACGGCTGTAGGGTTCCTTCCCACAGCAGCTCCGGACTCACCCTTAGGCAAGTAATTTACTAAACTGCACTACATATATGCACTTTCTGTTGCCCACTGAAACGCTATATATCTATACCTGATACCTGTAACTGGGTTTCTCAGATTGAGAGGCGCTTTCTCTGAGACCAATGGGGACATGTGCAATATCCTATGTGGTACGAATACTGCTCAGGACCTAATTAACTTGTGAGATCCCGGTGGCTGTGCCTTGTTTGTATTCCTGGTATTTTCCTGTTGCGAGTCCAGATTTAATAAATATTTATATGCATTTGAATCCTCGTTTTTTCTGGTTTGTAAAAAGATGATGAGGTGCATGAGTGGGGAGGAGGGCAGACACATAAAGAAGGCTGAACAAGAGAAGGCTGGAGGCGGGCAGGACACCAGCAACAGCAATGACTCATTACTGAATAAGTCCCTCTGGACTCGTTAACTATAAGCTTGATAAAGTCTTTTTAACAGCTTACAAGGGGGCTAGAGACATGGGGGACCCCTTCCCTGAATGCAGCAGACACACTGCATTCAGTGCTGTATTCAGTTAGTATAGCACCAGGGGGCTGACAGGTCCTCTTTAAAGGGGTGGTCCGAAGGCAAAGTAATTTTGACTTTAAATCCCTATTTACTGCCAAAATTGTAACTATTTTCTAATATACTTGCAATACGTCCCTGTTCTTCTCTAACTACACTATCTGTGATTCTATCTTTTATACTTCATTTTTCATTACTTTGTTTGAGATTCCCAGCATATGCTAGGATACTTAAACTAGATGTCATAAGGGGACAGAGGCTGCAGTTGCTACCACAGCCTCTACGCTGTCCCTGAAATAAAGCATCATCAGTGATGCTTGTTTCAGAGACTGGGCTAGTTCCTGCGTGATGTGCACTGTCCGATGTACACAACGACAGGGCATGCTCTGTTTCCCGCTCTGATAAGCAGTAATGAGCCGGTACCAGAGTTATAGGCATATTTCACTCATTAACGTCGGGTAGGCTTACAATTACACATACGTTGGCTATCTGCCCTGTATACAAAGCCGATGCTAGTTTAAACTGGGTCTTGTCTTAGGAATTTAGTATATGTAATGGCGCTCGTCAAGGGTGCCCACTAGCTCCTTTATTTTTTATACTTACATTGAAGCCTTTTCTCAGAAGGTCCCGGTCCAATGCAAACATTATGGGCCCTTGTGTTTGAGGGTCTCCCTAGAAGATTGCAGCCTATGCAGATGATCTGCTCCTTTTCATAAAAAATCTGACTATTTCACTCCTGAACTTGATGGCAAAATTACATAAATACAAAGGCCTAATGTTAAAATCAACTTTTCCAAATCAGATGCTCTAAACATCATACCTCTTATTGTATTTCAGTGCCTCTGAAAATTAATTTTAGCTTTAAATGGGCCGATGCAGCTATTAAATACTTGGGGTTATTATTACCAAGGAATACAAGCTTGACATGTTTTCCTAATTTTCTTAAGCTTCTCCATTCGGTATAGGAGGGTTGCTCAAGATAGACGAGGGATGCCTTTACATGGTTTGGCAGAAGCGCAGTCTTTAAAATAAACATCCTCTGACGGATTCTGTATGTCATTCAAGCTCTTCCAATTGGCATCCCCTTGTCCTAATTCAAGATCTTGCTTCAGATCAAACCAAATTTATTTTGTCTGGTAAAACACCCGTGTCTGTATAACTATATTATATTGTTCTAAGTCCTCGGGGGCATAACCTTGCCCAAGTTCAGATCATATTATATTGCCTCACACCTTTCTGCAATCCTGAACTGGTGTAGGAATGGTGAGGCAAATGCCTGGGTCGGAATCAAGCAAAACCTTATAAATATCCCTTATTCGGCCACCCCTTAGTTGGTCCTTAGTGAAATCCCTTAAACCTCATCCCATGATTGGGGCTACCATTGTATGTTGTTCTCATCCCATCATTCTTGGCCTTCAAGGGAATACTTTTTTGGCCTCTCGACTACTTTTTTCCTGGGAACTTGAAGAGTTGATCAGTTTTCCCACTTTTTTCAGTCACTCTCTCTTAGTTCTTTTTATAATAATCACAAGACACCTTTCAAACCATTACCAAGCCATTTAGACACACTATTCTTTTCAAACTCCTTGTTGATTGAACCCTAAGGCCAACGTAACACCAATTTTCCAAACCAATGAGAGGGCGATTTTGGGGTCTCTTTATTGAAGGATTAGCGGAGACGTATCTTTACTTTAAGCTTTCATGAGGCTGGATATAAATTACTCTCTAATTGGTATAAGGTCTACTCACCTATACTCTATCTTTCCGGAAGATAGTCCCCTGTATTGGAGATGTGGGTTGGAGGAGATGATCTGTTACATATTATCTTGTCCTGCAGGCTTCTCTCTCCTTTTTGAGGGAAAGGTGCATCAAGTGATACGTAAACTCAGAAATCCATCATCAAACCTGGGCCCGGCTTTCATCCTTCTCCATCACTGTGACATCTCTTTAAAAACCTACAAGAATTTGTTACTAAGACATTTGAGCATAATTGTAAGAACGTGTATCCCACTGCTTTGGAAGAAAGATATTGCTACGACAGTGGTTTACTAAGATAAATGCGTTAACGGTAATTGAGGAATTAACTGCCACAATTAATAACTCCTATGATTACTTTTACAAAACCTGTTTTTTTCAATGGAATTTAGGTAATTGGATGACTTTTCGGTCTCTCTTGGGAGAACTGACCTATACTCTTTGGGTCCGACCTTTGAACACCTCTTTCTATAGCCTTTCCTTCTGTAATACGTCTTCTTGGTGACTGTATATCTTCTTTTCTTTATAAATTCAATAACTAAAGACAAAGGTTAAAATTAAAAAAGAGGATCTGCCACGACCCTTATAACTGTAGAGACACATTTCGCACAACATAACTTTTGTAAGTCAACCAACTAGATTTTTTGCCTTGACCATCACTTTAGGATACCAGACTTATTTTATTTATTCATGAGAAATAAAACACTTTTTTTGTGTATGTGTTCACTTTACAAGTGCCTGTTGCATTCGATGCCATTTTCTAGGCAGGTATTTTTCTCATTCTCAATGCATTATGTCTTGTTGATATTCATGGTTTACAACAAGAAGCTGCTGGTGTTCGAAAGTGATTTTGCTTGCTAACGTTGTTGTACACAAAAGCGGCTCCCAGAATCTCCCTGACATCCTCCGAGGCCAAGATTCTTTGTTACCTTATAGAAATATCCCTCTTTGATAGTGAAGGAGGCCCCCTTCTTTGGAAATCTTTCAAAATAAGCTCAAGACTTATCTATTTACCCAGGGTTGTGATTAATACACCGAGTTCAGTCAGGTATTTTATACTTATCTTTCCATTCTCTTTACCGTTTGTTCACATTTGATTTATTTTATGGTTTTAAATGGTTTCCTTATATCATAATTGTGAAGTCTTTGAAAGTCCCACTGGAAGAATTGTTCCATGCAAATAAAGTTATAATATCCTAGAGATCAGGATAAATGAATGTCTGGCCGGGTGGACTATTCCTGGGACAGATGTGATGATAAGTAGTAGTGATAGATAATAGCAACATTCCATATAATGGCTCACTGTTATCTCAACCTCATAAACGCCATAGATTAGTTTTATAGCCCCTGTCATTTATATTGCTCGGACTTTTATTTGCTCATTCTTGCTGAATAATAACCTTTTCCAAAACAATGTGTAACCGTTTTCATCCTGTATTGGCCACAAATAACTCCAAGGAGAGAATCTCTGTCAAGCACCACCCTCTCAGACTCTGCTTTTGGTTTAAAACAATATATCACAAACTTTCTAACTTTTCCAAAAGACCAGGGAGGGTCCTGGTGATAAGAATAGACCCCTAGGGGCCACCAAGGCTTTCAGAAACCTCCCAGGAAGCAGCGCTTTCAGAGATATTCCTTTGCATGACACCAGGATACTTTCCCTATAGATAACGCCCAGCATCCAAACGCATACTCAAAGGGTTGGTCAAGGGGTAAGGCATCTAGATCCCTCCTAAAATATTCCTCACGTCATTACTTCCAAAATCAAGGCCGGTATGGTGGCATATGTTAAGTCTTTTTCTCTGCCTCAAATTTTGAGAAATGCCTGGTGGAAAAAAGAAAGTGTATATCATGTCTTTAAAGCGGCTTCTGATGTATTCCACCCCAAGCTAAATACTGTCCAATTATAAAAGGTAGAATAAGTCCTACTGGTAATAGTGTTTCCAGGAATCCATCAGGACAGCACACCAGAAGGTTTTCCCTCTAATTTTCAGTATGGATAGGAACACATGAGAGGCTAAACTGTCCATGGCACCACAAACCTCCACACCAAGATGAACGCGTCCATCCTGGCAGCACACCACGATCAATGACAAAGGTGAAGTTTGGAGGAGGGGGGGACCACAGCCTAGAAGACTTTACATCCTAATACCATTCTGCTAATCAGACAGTACATCCAGTTACTAATGTTTACACAATGTATTTAATCTTAATCAGGTTTACAGATCTGATCTACTGGTGACCCAACTCATTCTACCCATGATGTGGAGACCACTTTGGTTGAACAGATTTTGATGTTCAAAGATGAATCCTTCCATTCCCTATAGCAGTGTTCCCAAACTTCAGTCTTCAAGAGCCACCAACAGTGCACATTTTCAGAATTTCCTTACAATTGCATGCTGGAATCATCACCTGTGCAAGCGTATAAATTATCACCTGTGCAATACTAAGGAAATACTGAAAACATACACTGTTGGTGGCTCTTGAGGACTGGAGTTGGGAAGCATTGCCCTATAGTATGATTAATGAATTGTCAATTTTACCCATCCTGCCAATTTAGACTTGGAATACTTTTCCCTTTTGTTTTTGCACTGAATTGAATAAGGTTTGCATCCAGGAGCCAGGATTCAGTAAGGCTGCCTTCACACTTGCAGATGGATCTGCAGCGTTTTGCAGATGCATCTGCAAGTGTGAGCATGCTGACCGCGGCCCCTATGTTTATAATAGGGCGCACGCGGTGTGAAAGCTCTCATTCACTCCTATATGTGTACTGTCAGCAGGCGTATGCCTGCTTACAGATCACACTCTCCCGCCCGCAGCATGGACGCTACATCTCGCGTCCACAGTGCGGACGGGAGTGTGTGATCTGTCAGCAGGCATACGCCTGCTGACAGTACACATATAGGAGTGAATGAGAGCTTTCACACCGCGTGCGCCCTATTATAAACATAGGGGCCGCGGTCAGCATGCTCACACTTGCAGATGCATCTGCAAAACGCTGCAGATCCATCTGCAAGTGTGAAGCCAGCCTAACCTTCAGAAACCTTTTTTTTATAAGTAAGAATGAAAATTTTCTTCATAATGTTTTTGAAAAAGCTAGGTACGAATAATTTCTTGATTTCTGTGAAATTGTCTTACTACTTTAAGAAACAAGAAAGGATCCAGTTTCAGAATATCTTCTAGAATGTTATTTTTGTTAGCCATTAAAAGATATCACAACTACAAGATTTGTATCTTGTTTCTCACACTGAGAGCAATCAACATTTTCTAGAATGTTAAAACCCTGCTGTTCCATTCAATCAAAAATGGCCGAATTTGAAGTTTTTCATTTCACTTTTGATTTATGCTCACATACAGTGTAATAATGCAACAGCTATTCAAATAAAACACTTAAAATTTGCTAAAAATCAAGACTTTAATAGGTCTGGTAACAAATGACCCGAACAGAACAGAAGGATTTTAAGGTAAAGATCTCGAATCAAGTGAATCTGAATGTCTCCCAATTTTTCTTGCTGTCTTTATGAAAATTAGACCGGCTGGAATTTTGGCCATCCATAAAGGCATGTCAGCAAGTAAATATCAGACCAGAATTAAATTAAATAGGTATTCCTTAGACCCTGCCTGCTCTCTTAATGCAGGTGCCTCCCCGCCCTGTCCATTTCCTGTGATATCCTCAGATTCCTGAATCATGTCCTTGCTCTTATACAACGTCTATAGACCCCAACCGGACCGGAAGAGCTATCTGCGTTACATTCTGAAATGCAAGCCATGGAGCCTGTGGATCCTTCTTCCCTAGACGGGGAAGCAGAATATGAACTGCACCTTGGAAGGCAGGTCTATGCAGAAACCGGATGTGGGATCATCCTGCCAGTGCGTGTCCATGAAAGTCCACTCTATGAAAATATAAAATGAATTAACCTGATTGGTGAATGGCATAATGAAAAAAAAATCCAAACAGCAGAATTTAGTTTTTTCAGCTGTTGCAAGACAGCAAACAAAATACATTTAGAAGCAAACAGATCAGATCTACCACATATCTACAGCAATAAAAATATTAGCTCAGGATGTAAAAACCAGTCTTGCGCATAGCCTTATCAACCGAAAAATGAAAACACAATTGGTGTCAGAAAATGCTACCATAAGGGTACCTTTACACGCCACCACAGAGTGCAGCAACAGGTAGCCACCGCACGTGCACGCGCGTTTTTAACGGTGGATACCGATCCCTGGTGCCGCATATACACGCCGCCACAACGTGCTCCACTGAAGGTTTTGGGTCCCCCTGAAGTGCCGACAGCTCCTGCAACTTACTCCCTGTTGAATACCTTCCCTGGTTTACACGCCGCTACCACAAAGGAATATGGGCGTACATCTTTCGCGCCGTAACTACATAGGCGTGACATAGTTGTGTATTATGTGACGCTCGTACGGTGATTGGACACCGCAAAAGCATCATGATTGGCCAGCCTGCGCAGGAAGGCTGGCTAATACATGACGCCATTGCAATTGTAGACTGTGAATGGATAGCTCATTAAATATGGAGCCCTGTGAAGGGACAACCAATCGTAACGCAGGAGCTTCCACCAATGATCGCTAATGGGGCGTGGTATCCATGACGCTGTGGCACGCCCCTGGGAATTCGCTAGGCCACGCAAATACCTTCCTGTGCCCCGATTACACGCCACCACCATAGGTATTGTGCCTTCCTGTTTTTGGGCACGGCTCAGAAACAGGTATCCGAAGGCACTGCAGGACACGGGAAGGACGCCGCCATTTTGTAGTGATTTCATGGCAACAGGTACAATTGTCCCCGATGCCTGGCGGTTTCTCCCTTCCTGTGGCGGCGTGTAAAGGTACCTTAAGTGTTTTATTTTTTTTTACCAATATTCAAGAACAAAAACTATGCATGTTTGACATTGCTGTGCTCGCACTGACCTATATAATTACCGTATTTTTTGCTTTATAAGACGCACCCCCAAGTTTGGTGAAGGGAGAAAAAAAAAGTTTTACTGTTAAACGGGGTCCATCTTATAATGCCAGTGTCCGTCTTACAATCAGTATATATATCCATTATCCTTGTATATATATACTCCATCCTGGTACATACATCCCTCCATCCTAGTACATGGGCCCCCCACTAATGGTACATAGCCCCAGTGATGGTACATAGCCCTCAGTGATCGTTCATAGCCCCCAGTGATGGTTCATAGCCCCACATGACATCATCGCTGTGGGCCCTGGTCACATGATCGGATACCGTGCAACACACAGACAGGATGAAAGCAGTGAGCTGTGAGCAAGGAGCTGGGAAGGGTAAGTTATCAGCTGTTTATTATTTTACTGGGTGCGTGCCAGCATTGGGACATATACAATTACAGGGGGCATATCCAAAATAGAGGGGGTGAGTGCAAGCCGGGGGTTCATATCCAGAATAGGGGGGAAAGTGAGTGGAAGCTCACATAATGTGCGCCACTCCCCCCATCCATCTCCCAGTGCAATTTCAGCACTGAGAGGTGGACAGTGGTGGGAGCAGTGAATATTTTATATATAGTATAATGAGCGGGGTCACATGACTTCCTGCTTCACTGCAGCCAATCTCCTCCAGCCCCCAGACACCACTACAGAGCTGACCCCCCCAGTACAATAGATTTGGATTATAAGACGCACCCCTCGCTTTCCCCCAAAATTTGGGGGAACAGAAGTGTGTCTTATAATCGAAAAAATACAGAATTTGGAAAATTTTTACTGTACAAAGGACGCAGTAAAAACGTAACCTCAAAGTCCATTTTAGAATATAACTAGTCCTGCAAAAAACAAACCCTCAAATAGCTAGAAAGAGGGAAAAATATACAAAAGTAGTGATAAACTGACATTTCAGGAAAGAGATTAAGACCCCAATATACAAGACTAAAGTGGTTTAGCTGGTCCAGGGTGTAACGAGGCGACAGATGATATTGGGGAAAAAGATTCAGTCTGTTGAATTTCAGTTGTGTAATACACATCTGTTTTCTTTGTGTGTACTGAAACAAGACAAACAGAAAAAAGGGCAAAAATGGTCAGGACAAAATATTTGGTTGCACACCCTTTGGAATAAATACGGTAAGTGCAATCAACCACTTCCTATAACCATCATAAAGCTTTTTACAACTCTCTTACAACTGGAATTGTGGACCATTCTTCTTTTCTTTTTTTTTTTTTAAATCAGATTATTTTTATTGAAAGTTTTTAAACATACATACAATATAGATCCCAAAAACATCTTCCCCTGATTCACCCACCCACCACCCTTCCCTTTCCTCCATACAACAGAGGCCATATCCCAGCAGTACCACAATATTTCAAACTGCTCTAAACACGGCACAGAAAAAGAGAGAAGAAAAAACTAAATTTACAAATTAAAATATCATAGTAGGCAGTAGTCCGTTCTTACACATCAGTAGATATCAAATCACAGTGAAGATGCATTGGATAAGCCGACACAACTAACACATCCCATTCACATAGCAAGAGCATATAGTCCTCTAGGGGCACAACGAATTCAGAATATTCATTATATGATAACGATGGTACATGTTCCACTTATTTCAAATTTTATCAAACTTATTTAGAGCCCTGCGTTTTTTTATACATTCCCTCCTCCATCCTGAGCAGATGGCACATTTTATCCACAAACTCCTGCAATGTGAGGGGCGAGGAGTCCAACCAATGGGTAGCAATAATCTTTATCACTTGATACAAAGTGCATTTCAACGCTATTATTTCCGCTTCCACACATCCAACCACACTCACAAGGCCCAGCATGCAAACCAAAGGCTGTAATGGGATATCACATTCAAATACATTGTTGATGTACCTCACACATATTTTCCAAATATGTGTTATCCATCTGCAGTTCCAAAACATACGCATGAGGTCCACTCCCTCCTCCCCACACTTCGGACAGATACTATTTGGTCTCATACCAATACGGTACATAAATTGGGGAGTTCTGTATGCTCGTCTTTGGGCCTCACAGGTGGACAAAAGCGGGACAATCTCCATCACATCCCTCCATTGTTCAGAGCTAATACCCATTCTTCTTTTCTAAATTACTCTATTTGAAGGGTGCTTTCTCTCAACAGCAATTTTAAAGCACCACTATAGAACTTTTTTTTTTTAAATTTTGCATCACTGTGGTGGTGCTTTAAATCCAATTCCCTGACCCCTAGTGTTATATTCATCTTTTGCTGCCTTCATTCTTTTGTAGCGGTGCTCTGGTCGGTCAGCAAAGAAATGTGACCTGTCGGAAGCTCCAGAGTTTCATGGAGCACACCGGAAATCACTTTTCAATACATCTGTATGAGTGCCTCATTCTGGTTTCCATAGAGATGCATTGACCAGTCAGAAGTTATGGGAACAAGATGGCACTGTGGGACTCGAGTGGAATGTGAGTATAAGACTAGGGGCAGGGGGTTTTCATTCAAAGCACCACTCTAGCGCTGAAAAAAAAATTGTTGTAGTGGTGCTTTAAGATCTCTTCACAGGCATCCAATGGGATTTAAATCCAAACTCATTGCGGACCACTTCAGAACTCTCCATGCCTTTGTTTCTACCATTTCTGGGGCTTCTTGAAGTATGTTTGGGGTCAATGTCCTGCTGGAAAACAAGTGACCTAGGAAGCAAACCCAGCTTTCTGACACTGGGAACTACATTGTGACCCAAAATCCTTTGATACTCTTCAGATTTCATGATGTCTCACACAGTCAAGGCACCCCAAAACAACTTTGAGCCTCCACTCGTGTTCTTTTCAGTAACAGTAGAATGATGAGCTTTACCAAAAAGCTATATCTTGTCTCATCTGTCCACAAGACACTTTCCCAGAAGATTTTTGGCTTTCTCACGAACATTTTAGAATACTACAGTGTAGCGTTATTTTTGTCTTTGTCAGTAGTGGGGTACTCTTGGGTCTCCTGATATAGCACTTCATTTCATTCAAATAAAGGACAGGAGGTTTGCGCTGACAATGATGAACCCTGAGCCTGCAGGACAGCTTGAGATTCCTTGGATCTTGATCGGGGCGGCTTATCCACTATCTGGACTATCCTGCAATGTAATTTTTCATCAATTTCTCTCTGCCGTCAACATCCATGGAGATTAGCTACAGATGCATGGGTAGAAAACTTCTTGATTATATTGTGCACTGCGGACAAAAGAACATCAAGATCTCTGGAGATGGACTTGTAAACTTGAAATTGTGGATATTTTTCAACAATTTTGTTAAGTCTTCAGACAGGTCTCTTCTCCTCTGTCAGTTCTACATACTCATTGTGGCATACACAGACACACAATGCAAAGATTGAGTCAACTTGGCCCCTGTATATCTGGTTTTAGGTGTGATTTTCGTATTGCCCACACATTACTTGCCACAAGTGAGTTTGAACAAATATCACATGCTTAAAACAAAATTTTTTACCCGCAATTTTGTAAGGGTACCAACAATTTGCCTTTTTGTGGTTGTTTTTCCAATACACACAAAGTAAATAAACATATTTATAACAAAACATGTGTAATTGCAATAATTTTCTAGGAGAAATACTTCATTTTTTGGAACAATTTCCAGGGTGCTATCACTTTCGGCCATGACTGTAAAGAACTCATGAGCACTTGGTCGAGCCGAACATTCCTGTGTAACATTCGGCTGGGAGGGAGCTGACGTCCGACTGATCGTTAAGTAAACAGTCACCTAATGTGTATATGATCAGATGGTAATTTTATTTATTTTTTTAAAGTATGACTCCATAATGTAGAAACAACAGACTAAAGGAAATTAGTAACTAAAAGAAGAATTGTTCACCTGGCCAAGATGAGCATATTAAAAGGCACAACTCTGAATTGAAGCTAGTATTCCAGCTGTTGCTCCTCACTATACCGGCATTAGTTACACCTGTGATAGAGATCTAATACTCAGTGCCATTATTTATACTTACATTGAAAATGGTGCCCATGTATTTGCTGTCAGGCCATAGCACTCGGGTGGTGAACACATGGCACCGCTTCTGGAACTGGCACCCGTCAAGAGATTTCCTGGCATGTGTGAAGAGCAAACCACATCTTCTGCTGAAATGTCAAATAGTTTTGCAGAAATTGCTTTGAACCTCATGTAGTTAGCTTGGCAACAGGACAACTCTGTCACTTTGAGAAGGATGTTGAGGAAATTCTTTAGCTGGCATGGATGTAAGTTCTCTTGCTGTCACTGCGAAGGGTCCTGGGGATGTCACTTTCTTTTGGGTTCACATGCTGTTTCTGGGGACCTGTCGGTGTAACCTCTATGGGGGTTCTGCATCAGGTACATCATAAAATCAAAGAGAGTCAAGGCTTCAAATACTGTAAATAGGGTGTTGACGTATTTCATACACCGTTAAAAAAAAAAAACAACAACTCAGGGGAGGTGGCGGTGCAAGGTGACCGGTGCCACCAGGATTACAGACAGTTGGGAGATTGCAAATGTCATGTACATAAATTGACAGCATTACAAAAGAAGGCACAAATAAAATTGCACACAAAAAATAGCAGCTAAATTATCATTAGGAGGAGTATCCGGACCAATGGTGTATCCATACAAAGTAATCCACAGATAAATACAGAGACACCTCATACCTAGATCATATTGTTAATGGTCACATTAGTCACAACATACATATCCATGTACATCCTATCAAAGACAAGCTGTCATAAAGTGCATGTAATATTGCATATAATAAAAAGACTCATTAGTGGCCAAAACACTGGACCAACGTTTTACCCAAACTGCCTGCAGCCATGTGGCAGGGTCACTGTACAGGGAGGAACCCGGGTAGGCGGTTTGTCTGCATTTTATGCACTATTACATGCACTTTACAATTCTGCACTATATGACAGCTTGTCTTTGATAGGATGTACTGGATATGAGTCTTTGTGACTATTGTGACCATTAACAATATGACCTATGTATGAGGTGTCTCTGTATTTATCTGTGGATTACTTTGTATTGATACACCATTGGTCCAGATACTCCTTCTAATGATAATTTGGCTGCTATTTTTTGTGTGCAATATTATTTGTGCCTTCTTTTGTAATGCTGCCAATTTACTTACATGACATTTGCATGACTCTGCAACAATCTCCCAACTGTCTGTAGTCCTGGTGACACAGATCACCTTGCACCGCCACCTCCCCTGAGTGTTTTTGTTAACGGTGTATGAATAACATCAACACCCTATTTGCAGTATTTGAAGCCTTGACTCTTTTTTTCCGCCTGTGTTTTGCTATTTAGAGTAGCTTTACAGGGGTGCCGTATTTAGGGTTGCTCCTTTTGTGTATACGTATATGGAAATTCTTGTTTTGATTTAAATTGTCTCAAGTAATCAAGGAAAATCATTGCAAAGTGCTTGTAGTATGTTGGTATTAAAGAGAATTTGCCCAAAAAATGATCACAAAGATGCACACACAACAGAGCACAGAAATCCTGACATCACACTCTGGCCAAATTTACGCGTCTGGATCTTGTATCAAAGCATAACATTAAAGGGATTTGATTTATTTTACAATAAAAATTCATAATAAAATTTACAGGTGAAAACATTTCCAATAAAAACATTTTCCAAATCTAGTAGGTAAAATCAATTAAATGAAGTTGTGTGTTGTATTATTTAAAAAAGTCTGTAAAATGATAATTTTCATAGATGAAAAGCCTCAAGTCGTATTCGCTTTGCATCAGCCGGATGCCTTAACACGATTCCATACCGGAGCAACAACTCGATGTAAGGAGGCCAGTAATTGTCCTGTACTATAACATAGGGATCATTGGGGGTGACCAAGAGCTGGCTGATGAGATCCTGAAATATAGAGTGCTTAAGTCAATATTTTTTTTACATAAAAACAATCCACACTTAAAGAAATATATTTTCTTGAAGGAGGGGAGAAGTGAGAGATAGAAATGGAAAGAGACGTGGGTACATTGGCAAAGTAGAAAGTAGATAATTTATAGGGAAGGGGGATCGCTCAATACTGCCTTTAACAGAATTGTCCACTACTAGGACAACCCCTACTGATTTTACATGTCTCTCCCATGTTAAAAAAAATAAAAAGCCTATACTCACCTCCAATGCCGTTCCAGAGTTAGTAATCATGTTTCCAGGGAAACTGTGTTCCCTTTGGACTACAGTCTTAATCAACAGGAAGTGAGCGGCAGCAGCGTTATTACCTGTTGATTAACTCATTGGTCAGAAAGCAGGCGGTAACGTCACAATGTCACATGAGCCCCGGGAACGTGATTACCAACACCGCTGGAACAGCACCAGCACGGGTGGTGAGTATAGGCTCTTTTATGTTACCTGGGGGAGACATTTGGAATCAGAAGGAGTTGTGGACAACCCCTTTAATGATCCGTAGAATTGGCATATCTGTATGCGATGGCCCAGGCAACTATGTGTTCATAATGATGTTTCATCGATTGCTATCTATTATGGAATAAAACCTGGGCAAAAAGAGATTTTGCTTCTTTATCTCCAGGGTATGATGTCAGAGGTAGGATATATTAAAACAAATAATTATGCCTGATGAAGATCCCAGAATGAGGGACAGAAAACATTGCAGTTATAAATAAAGTATAGTTTGTTTTTTTTTTATCTATGTCCAACCTGGACTCTGAATCCCATGTCTGACAGCAGACACTCAAAAAATATTTCTGTTTGCTCAGATTATTACCTCCTTTGGTGGGATGGCCCATCCAGTGGCTGCGGAGACTTTGGAGATACATGGAATAAAAATACCAACTTATAGTAATGTTGCGGCTATTTAGAACAAAAAAGAACCTAACCTGCTGGCATTTTGCTAACTCGGGTGCCTGGATAATTGTGATGCTGCTGCACTAGGGAGCGCTGTTTGCTGTGTTTTTTCTATCCATCTGTATCGCCACCTATTGTGAATTGTCACACTCCGTTTTACAGCTAGAGGATGGCCCAAATCTCTTCTGCTCCACAAAAAGTACTCAGTCATTAAATCTGAAGTTTTCACTGTTCAGTGTAAATCAGAAGACTGGATATAGTGTATTATAGCTTCTCACCAGTCAACTCTTAGCCAGGTTTATTACATTCCTAATCATCATTTACAGTTAACGTTTGTGGTTATACAAGGCTCGCATGGACTTCAACTTGGTGACCATATTGAGCCATCTCTAAATTCTCTTAAGGACGGAGTCTGTTTTTGTTGCAATCCAAAACACTGTCTTGTACAGTACCAGCACAATGGATTGATATACAGAAATCTCCTGCCCACTGTGCTTCTTTTATACGCAGCGTGAAACTGACAGGTGGAGTGCCTTTCTGAGCTGCAGTATGTCAATTTCTGCTTGTTGAGACGCAAGTGTTCTGAGCGGGAAATCACAGCGAAAATACGGAATCCTGATTGTTGCCATGTACAGAACGTTCTACCGGAGAGAACACTAGTGTCTCACCAAGAACATGCTACATCTAGAACACAGCGTCTCCTGACCGTTGCCATGTACAGCGCATTCTCCCACAGAAAACACTCGCATCTCAAGAAGAGAAGAACACGCTACAACTAGAAGACAGCGTCTCCTGACCGTGGGCTCAGATGCTGTGTTCTCCCACACAGGACACAAGCGTCTCCGCAAGAGGAATGATGAATGATGCTGGATCTAGAATACACTGTCTACTGATTGTGGGCGCTTACCCTAAGTCTGACAATCAGATCTGGGAAATCTGGTCTAATAGGCTCTGGTCAGGAATGGAGAGCTAAAACTCACTGCATATTTAACTCTTCTTTAAAGGAACAAAGTTTATGAGCTGAAGAACTACATTTTTGAAGCGAGTAACTGGGTATGAATTACTGCATCATAAAAGTCACTGGATGATGCTATTTGACATCATTACATCAGAGGAGTTATTAAACAAGGTTCTCTTTTATTAATAGACTCGTCACTCTTATCTCTGTCTGTGTCACAATGACCCACAACTTAGTGTTCATAATAAGAAGAAAATCATTTTGCATGATACTCTCATTAAGGCGAATGTCTGGAGCGCAGACTGTATGTGACTCTCCTACTACATATGGAAGAAGAATGTACAACTGATAATACCTTTCTACAATAATCATGTTCAGCGCAATGGAAAAAAAAAAGCATGTGGTGTAGGGTTTGTATTCCTGCTATATAAAGGAGGCAAAAAAGGAAATCTCCACCTTTAGAACTGTAAGGCTGGGTTCAGAAGGCTGCATATCACTCAGAGTCCTGTGTACGTATGTGACGACAGAACTCTGACCCAGCAAGATCCTATGGACTGGTGTGCGCTGTCCAGTTACTTTCAACAAGGGCTGATAAGCCATGTGAAATATATTATACATATATAATAATATAATTTTTGTCATGTTCTGGTTTTGCACCTGCAGGGAATGCTCAACATTTTTGCTCCCTTTTTTTTTCTGCGGATGAAACTTTACACCACGTTAAAATTATTGTGCAAATGCAATTTTTCTCTAATTTGCCTAAATGGTCAATGCAAATGATTTTCAAATCATCAACCAAAGTATAAATCATATGTTATTAGATAAAACTCCCAATTATAAGAGAAGGTTTAAAAAAACAAAACAAAAAACCTCAAAATGCCCTGTTCCAAAATATTATGCACAACAGTTTCCAAGTATTTTATAGGTTGCAAAAAACAAACCAGGCATTTTATGAGTTCGCAGAATCGAGAGGTCACATTTACAGAAATCAAAAGCTTTTCCAATCAAAAACATGTTATCTGGCCGAGTTACATGTTAACATACGAGCTAAAGTTACATGTTAGCATAGGACTCCTCCTTTGATATCACCTTCACAATTCTTTCATCCATTGATATTGTGAGTTTCTGGAGAGTTTCTGCTTGTATTTCTTTGCAGGTTGTCAGAATAGCCTCCCAGAGCTGCTGTTTGATGTGAACGGCCTTCCATATTTTGTATGCTGATACTCCAAGGGTTCTCAATAGGGTTGAGGTCAGGGGAAGATGGTGGCCACACCATGAGTTTCTCTGCTTTTATGCCCATAGCTCACAATGAACTAGAGGTAGGAATGAGCAAATCGGACTAAAAGGCCACTTTACACACACAGATATCTGTGAACAGATCTCTGGTTGCAGTGAAATCATGGACACATTGTTCCATTTTGTGGTTGTGTACAAAATGGAACAATGTGTCCATGATTTCACTGCAACCAGGGATCTGTTCAGAAGTTGGTCACAGATATCTGTGTGTAAAGTGGCCTTTAAAGTTAAGAGTTTGTACCAAACATAGACTTTACAAAAAGGTTCAGTGTTCGGGTGTGTTACGTATGCAAATCACTGGAGCGAGCATCACTCTGCTCGGGTACACTAGGTGCCTGGTCCAGTGCGAGCTGTATACAGTGTTTGATTGGCTGCACTGGGGGTAAAATTTGCGTTATTGGATGAAGTGTGTACTTAAAAAAAAAAGACAAATTCTCGCTCTCCCTCCTCCGGAAGCCCTTTGCTTATTGATGGCTGTAAGTGGGTGGAGAGCAGAACTGCCCAATCAGTGGCTTCCAATAAGGCCCGGATGAAGTTTCTAAACAGAACTTTATGAAAAGTCCAGCTGAACCCCCAAAACCCGAACTTCCACGGGTCCATTCATTGCTATTCAGAGGTATTTGTTGCAGCATAAGATGGTGCATTGTCAGTATGAAGATGATTTTGCTACGGATGGAAGGAAAAGACAACAAGTTGCGCCACGCTGATCCCACACTTTGAATAAGGGTTAATCAGAGATACACTCACCTGGAACTGTTGTGCACCGCACAACAGGGAATGGGGTACAGGGTGAGTGTAAGATCTGTCTGTTTTTCCTGAAGCGACCTTCCACTTGGCTTCGTGTAGTAAGGCTCCGCGGTCGGGCCGACCGTGTCCAACGGGCCTGAACACTTAATCCCAGAGGAGGCAGTTCTATTGTATGTTCAGCAGGGTCTCTGCTCCAGCAGCTCTCATACCACACCCCGAAGGGAGGAGGATAATGACAAGAAGGAAATATAGTATGGAAGTGAGCGCTAGAAAAGACCAAGGAACTGAAAATTAAGAGAATTACCTCTAAGTTTATTAAAAGGTGGGTGGAGCGAGCTCCACCCACCTTTTAATAAACTTAGAGGTATATCTCTTAATTTTCAGTTCCTTGGTCTTTTCTAGCGCTCACTTCCATACTATATTTCCTTCTTGTCATTTGCTACGGATGGGACATTTTTGCTGTTTGTAAGGCTGATTTCACACTTGCTCTTTTTTTCAAATCAGACAAGATCAGGTATTTCAGGAAAAAAAATGCTAAGGGGAGTGTCCCCTAGAGGCTTAAAGGATGGTTCTTGTAGAGCCGTGAGGACAAGGTTTAGGTCTCACGGGTGTAGTGGCCTGTTGAATGGGGAAATGAAATGGCAGACCCCTTGAAGGAAGGATTTCCTTAAGGTCTGGGAGCAAAACGTTTGTGGAAGAAGGTGGGTGGGGCTGAAAACTGCCCCTTGAGAGAACCCAAGGACAGGCCTGAGTCTAGACCTGATTTGAGGAAATGGAGAATTCTTGGTAGGGATAGGGCCAAAGTGAATGGCCTCTAGAGGTGCACCAAGCAAACAAAAACAAATATTTATGTGCGATGGTAGATGTTTGATGAGGCTGGTTTCCTCGCTCTGATAATGTTCGCTACAATATCCTGAGAAAACCCAGCTTGGATTAAGACCCAGCTCTTAAGGGCCATGCCGTCAATACAGAGTTGAGGAATTATGACGATAGAACCTGTCTTGAGAGAGTAAGTCTGGACTGTCTGGTTGGACAGTCTGGCAAGCGCCATGGTACGGCTGCTATGAGTGAGAGACGGAAACGGGTCCAGCTCTGGACTGGTGCGTGTGGTCCCAATGACTGTGGGTCATAAGACCTGGTCATGAAGGCTGGAACCTTGGCATTGAAGGGTTGTGGGAAACACTCCCGTGAGATAATCCCCTTGCGGCTGAAGAAATCCGCTTCCCGATCGTCTACAGCCGATATGTGACCGGCTGATAATACTGAGTTCGTGAATTCCGCTCAGTGAAGTAAGTGATGACTTCATCTGTTGCCTGGAGACTTCGGGTTCCGCCCTAGTGACTGACCTATGCCACAGCCGTGGCATTATCTTTTTTTTTTTTATCAGGTAGTATTTATTGTTTTATCAACATAAACGAACATTACAGATAGCATGACAATGCCAATAAAGTAAAGCATAACCCTTGGCATCCAAAAGAAAAAAGGAAAAAGAAAAACTACTACAGTTGAAATAAAGCAGCAAAAACAGAGCTACTAAAGGAAAAAAGAAAAGAACATACCCCCTCCCCTTCCCACCCCCTCCCAAGGCGATCCCATTCTCCCTCAGGCAGCCAGACGTAGGTAAATACGAAACCATGAAAAGTAACATGCAAGAATAAAGCACGAGTCACCTTCTGAGTAGATCACTACAAATCAGGAGAGGCCAGTCCCGGGGAATCCAGCCAGCCACTCCAAATATTAGAGAAAACCCTCTCCTTCCCTCGCTTGGAGTAAATGGCTTTCTCCCTGCGAACATTGAGATTAATCCTGTTTATATACTCCCTGCGGGAAGGGGATCGATCAGATATCCAATACAGAGCGATCAGCTTACGAGCAATAAAGAGCATTCTGGTAATTGCTAGTAGAGAGAGGTCATCACCATATAGTGGTTCAGTACACCCCAGTACACAGATGAGTGGGTCCGATGGAACACTCTGTCCCATAGCTGAGTGAATGATAGTAAACACTTTGTTCCAGAATATGCGTATAATTGGGCATGTCCATAGCATATGGAGAATATCTGCGTCGTCCATCTGGCACTTGGGGCAAGTGGAATCTGGCCGCAACCCCCTATCAAAGAGCCACTTAGGGGTCCGGTAGACCCTATAAATAACGTAAAGCTGCGAGAGGCGCGCAGGCTCACTGAGGGATAAATTGGGAACATTCTGCAAAATCGAATCCCACTGATCATCCGTAATAATCCCCAACTGCGACTCCCACAGACCATTGGGTGTTTGGACAATAGCACAGTGAGAAGGCATTCATAGATAAAGGAAATCAGTCCTTTACAGGCCGACAAAGAGCCAAGAATATTAACCACCATGTCCTGTTGTATCACAATACAGGACATACGTTGTTGGGCATTGAAAGCATGTCGTAGCTGTAGGTACTGAAAAAACATCGAGTGTTGTAGTGCGAATTCCGCCCGCAGTTCCTTAAAGGTTTTCAGCACTCCAGCTCTCAACAGCTGTGCCATCCACCAGATGCCAATCCTTCTCCACTGTGCAAAGCCTTTGAGTGACTGCAGCTCCGGGAGCCTATGGTTATCCCATATGGGGGTATATCGTGTGTATGCTGTGACACCTCTAATGCTCTTTACCTTCTCCCAAACCTTCACCATAAGAAGTAGTGTCGGGCTCCTCACCCCAACGGCCCGCAGTCTATCAGCCTCCAGATGTGAGAGCAGTGATCCTCGCCCCACCAGGAACTCAACAATCCTACCCACTGAGTCAACCGGGCTCATTTCAGCGCCCCGCGCCAGGTGCTGGCACTGGGATGCCAGATAATAAATCCAGGGATTCGGCAGTGCCAATCCACCCTCGTCCTTAGGCTTTTGGAGATGTTCTAGTTTAATACGTGCCTGACCACCCTGCCAAATAAAGTCTCGAAAGATAGCATTTATTCTATAAAATCTGTTTTGGGGGAGCCAGACCGGAGCGTTATGCAGGATATACAATAGCTGGGGCATAATAACCATCTTCAATAGATTAACTCTGCCCACCACCGAGAGGCGCAGTTTAGCCCATGCACGGGTCTTCTGTTTGAGTTTGAGCAGCAAGGGCGCCAGGTTAAGACGTTCAAAGTCTCCCAGTTTGGTCGAAACAACAATTCCCAGATATTTAAATACCGATACAACCGGCATTTCAGTAGCTACGGCTACTTCAGAATCTAGAGGCAGCAAGGATGACTTGTCCCAGTTAATGACCAATCCCGACAGGCGGCCAAAATCAGCCAGTAATGACATGGTTCTAGATAAGGATTCATCAGGGTTGGCCAGGAACAGAAGCAGGTCATCGGCATATAATGCTAGCTTCTCCATATGAGTCCCATATTTAAATCCCACAATTTCAGGGTCACAACGTATCCTGGCTGCCAGCGGTTCTATCGCCAGTGCAAATAGCAGTGGCAACAGAGGGCAGCCCTGCCTCGTGCCACGACCAAGAGCGAAGTGCCCGGAGATCCGTCCGTTAGCCCGCACCATAGCACACGGTGAAGTATAAAGGAGTCGGATCCAGGCAATGAAGCCAGGGCCAAATCCCATGCGCTCAAGTATTAACCACAGGTAGGGCCATTCAACGCTATCAAAAGCTTTAGCGGGGTCCAGAGACAGGACTACCCTCCGCCCCACATTCTCCGCACTCACCTGCATATTTAAAAATAACCGCCGTATATTAATAGAAGTAGATTTGTTTGGCATAAAACCCGTCTGATCGGGGTGAATTAAGTGTTCAATAACAGTTACCAATCTAATGGCCAAGACTTTGGCAAGAAGTTTTGTATCTACCGGCAACAAAGAGATGGGTCTGTAGGAATCTGGGAGCGTCGGGTCCTTATCTTTTTTCAGAATGACTGTGATGATGGCCTCCCGCATGGAAGGTGGAAGGGAGCCAGCAGTCAGGCTCTCCCGATAGGTGTCCAAAAGGACTGGAAGTAACACCTCCTTATATTTTTTGAAAATTTCCACAGGAAGACCATCAGCACCAGGTGCCTTCCCATTAGACATAGTTCCCAGCGCCCCTTCTAGCTCATCAAGAGTAATAGGCTCTTCTAGACGGTTCATTAAGTCTCGCGGCAGCGACGGCAACTCCACCCCAGTCAAGAATGCCTCCAGCTCAGCAGATCCCGCAGAATAACGGGAGGAGTAAAGTTCCTGATAGAACCGTTTAAGGGTAGAGACAACATCAGGTGCACTGCACGACATAACACCGTCTGGATTACGCAGGTGGGGGATAAAAGATGAGTCACGTTGTGCAGAAGTGATCATGGATAGCAAGTGACCAACTCTCTCAGCATTCTCGAAGCAATGCGTAGACTGAAACATACGTTTCTGATCCGCTTTACGCATAGTGTACTCGGTGGCCTGTTCCTGAGCCCGTTTCAGCCTCGACCTAGTATCAGGGGTAGATTGGATCGACAAAGCAGTTTCAGCCGCTTCAAGCTCACGAAGGACCACGAGTTCACCAGCCTTAGATGACGTCTTTACCTTGGCTATTTCCCTTGTGCACATACCCCTCAGATAGGCCTTAAGAGTATCCCACACCACTCCCGCGGGGGCAGAGCCACCATTAAACTGCAAAAACTCGTTCAGTTCGGCTCCAAACCGCTCCTCCTTATCTATCAATTGTAGCCAATAAGGGTTCAACCTCCAAGTCGCGCATCGCACCCGACCCGGGTCATCCCACCGGAGAAGGACACTCAGGGGAGAATGATCAGAAACCGTTCTGGGCAAATAGGAGACCTCAGAGACCAGGTCCTGCATAAAGCGATCCCCCAGGGCCAGGTCAATGCGCGACAGGGAAGAGAAGGTGGAGGAGAAGCACGAGTATAGATAAACTTCAGGGTGTCTGCTTCTCCACAAATCAATCAACGCCACTTCCCGCAGCAAAACTCCAAACGGTGTAGCATTACCCTCCGGCCTGGCAGGGGTCCGCGAACTCTTGTCCCAGTGTGAGTCAGCAATGTTGTTAAAGTCCCCCACAATTATAAACGGGACATTGGGGTAATCTTTCACAATGGTGAGTATCTTATGAATAAGTCCACTATGAAAAGGTGGCGGGATATAAACAGAAATTAACAATAATATTTTAGTGAAGATCCGACAGTGCAGGACCACGTAACGACCCTCATCATCAACTCGTGTACCCAAACATTGAAAGTGCGCATTAGTGTGTATCAGCATACTAACTCCGCGAGAGTATTCAGAGTACGTAGAGTGGAAACCCACCCTAACCCAGCGTTTATTAAGGACACCCAAGGTCTCGGGAGTAAGATGGGTCTCTTGCAAACAGATCACAGTGGGCTTCTGCGCTAAGATCGAGCTGAACACAGCCTGTCGCTTGACTGGGGATTTCAGGCCACGGGTGTTCCAACTCACAATCCATATTTCACCCATGATCAAGTAACAACACACATATAACCAGTCTCTGGCTACGTCTCAGGATCCGGGATCGTCTTCTAACCCATACCCCACCACCTCCCTCCCCACTCCCTGCCCCACTACTGAAAAGAAAAACTGAAAACAAAAAACCAAACAAACAGTCCAAGGGCGATGTTAGCCCCGTTTCACAATAAAGTGGACGCTTCAGTTCCATAGCGCCATCCGCGCAAAAAAAAAAAAACCAGGAGTGTCAGTCCCAGCGACCTGGATCCAACAAGCAAAATAGGAATACTCCAAAGATGAGGTAATTAAATGCAATAATAACAAAGTGCGGCATCAGTCAGAGAAATATAGTAGGAGGGAAGAAAAGAAAGGAAGAAGGAGATAGGAGAGAAAGAGAGGAAAGGCAATAGAGAGCACAAGAAGAAAACAAAGGAGCAGATGAGGCATAGGAAGAATAAAGGGAAGAAGAAAAAGAGAGAAAAAAAAAAGGGGGGAAAAAGGGGAAAGAAATAGGGGAGGGAAGAGAAGCAGAGAGGGGAAAGAGAAAAGACCAAAGAAAGAGAAGAGAGGAGGGGGAGGGAGGGAGGAAGGGGGGGGAAGGAAGGAAGAAGTCAAATATGCCAACAGTGAACATCACATTAGAGCAAAACCTATTTAGCGGACGGCCGCCTCCACGGCCAGACAAGGGCAATCAAGAAAGAGAAAGAATCAGAGACAGTACTCTCTCAGTCGGCAGAGTCTCGGTCGGCTTCCCTGCGGAACCGCAGCTCATTACGATCAATCCAGTCCATGGCATCTTGGGCATCAAAGAAAAAATGTGATTTATCATCAGCCAGAATCTTCAATTTAGCAGGGAACAAAACAGAATATTCGACTCCCAGCTCCCGGAGACGAGCCTTCACCGGGACGAACTTAGCCCTCCGCCGCTGGACTTCTGGGGAGTAGTCCGGATAAAATGAGACTCTGGCACCATTAATGAGAACATCCTGATGATCTCTGAAGTAGTTGAGGATAATATCACGGTCTCTGTAGTGGAGTAGTTTTGCAAGGACAGTCCTAGGCTGGTGCCCCGGGGGAGGGGGATGAGCAGGGACCCTGTGTGCTCGTTCAATGGCATAGAGACGAGTCAGGCGGTCAGCACCAATTATCTCCTTGATCCATGACTCAAAAAACAAAGTAGGGTTCCCTTTTTCGTATCTCTCAGGCACACCTACTATGCGAACGTTATTACGGTGCGATCTATTTTCTAGATCGTCCGTCTTAGCATGTACCATCTGGAATTCCTTCTTAACTTCAGAGTGAAACTTGACAGAGGGTGCCAGCTGCATCTCCACTTTAGACACTCTTTTCTCCAATTCTCTGGTCTGCCCCTTCGCCTCATGTAAATCATGCCGTACAGTTTGGACAGTCTCTTGCAGGTGGCCTAGCTGAGTCAGTACATGTGATATTGATGATCCACACTGAAGCACAGCCCGAAAAACATCTTTTATAGTAGGTTCAGCCGGTGTCTGTAGGGCTAGAGCCGCCAGCATGTCATTATTTTGTGCCAGCACAGCTCCCCAGCTGCCCTGGGCCTCCTGCTCCTCCGGAGTCTGTGCACACACATCTGCACCTCCCCCATCTCTCCCCTGTCCCGAGGCCGTCGCCACAGCAGTGTGCTCTGCCTCCTCAGAGAGCCCATCCGTCTCCTCCTGTCCTGCCTGCTCCAGCCTCTCCACTCGAGCGAACTGCTGCAAGCGTGCAGCAGCCGCTCTATTCCGTGCCACGCTCACCGGCTCCTGTTCCAGGAAGGAGCTCGCCTCTGTCCCGGCGCCATCTTGGAGGCTGCCGCCCGCTTCACCAAGGGCCCACCAGGGGAACCACCGGGGCCGTGGTGAGCGATCCGGTCGCGGGGATTGCAGGGTTAAAGAAGGATCAAGCGCGGGAGCTCTGCAGGCGCACGTCCTCCTCACATGCCGCTAGGCCACGCCCCGCCGTGGCATTATCTGACTGTATGGCGATATAACAGCCTGCTAAAAAACGTGGCTGAAGGACTTCAGTGCTAGGACTATTTCAGGAATCTCCCGTATATTCATGTGCATTTTTGACTCCAGGCGGGATCATTTGCCTTGTGTTCTGTGATGGGGGAAACCGAACCCCTTCAATTCAGGCTCGTGATAGTGGTTAGAACTGTTCAGCGTGGTGGAATAAAAGGCCTTCCCTGTGTGATAAAGAGAGTGGCCAGAGCCACCAGGGGGGAAACAGCCTAGTTTCAGGCGACAGGTGAAAAACTCTTGTCGAGTGATTGAGGTTCTTATTCCATGAATTGAGAATGGAGAGTGAAGGCGGTCTGAGATGCAGCTGTGATATATTAAACTGTTGGAGCAGGAGTAGAATTGTGGAGGTTGACAGGCCCTCCCATGTTCTTATAGTGTCTACAGTGTTGGAGACGCTATGTTCGCAGTCCGCGAGGATCGGAGTTTTGATAGGCAGAACGTCCAAGTACAGAAGAAGGATGACGACACCCCTGGAGTGAGGGGTAGTCATGACGTCTGTCCTGACCTTTGTGAGCACTTAGGGAGCTGTAGTTAAGTTGAAACGGGAGTGTCACTAATTAGTAGTGTTCCTGTTTGAATGCAAATCTGATGGAACTTTTGGTCAGCAGCTGAATAAGAATATATAGCACACCACCACAACACCACCATAACGAACGCTCTCGACCTAGCCGCCCCCCTCACTCTCCATGCTCCACGCATTAACAGTCAACCCTGGCACACCACCCTCACTAAAAACCTGAGACGGGCGTCCAGAGTCGCCGAGAGGAGATGGAAAAAGTCTTACACCCCCGAGCACTTTGCTCTGTTCAAGCAATCCATCACTGACTTCAAGATGGCACTCGCTACCGCCAAGCAAGTGTTCTTCTCATCCCTTATAACCTCTCTGTCCCGCAACCCCAAACAGCTCTTCAAAACTTTCAACTCCTTACTTAGCCCACCTGCTCCTCCCCCTTCTCCCCTCATCTCTGCTGAAGACTTTGTGACCTTCTTCAAGGAGAAGATCGACAAGATCAGAAGCAGCTTCGGTCCACTATCCCCACACCTCCCCTTCCCACCTACCCTGCCCTCCTCCTCCATCAGCCACTCCCCCCCATAACTGAAGACCAACTCTCCTCCCTCCTGTCAAAATCACACCTCACCACCAGCGCCCACGACCTGCTCCCATCCCACCTCATTCCCAACCACACCTCCATTTTCATCCCAGCCCTCACCCACCTCTTTAACCTTTCACTTAGCACTGGTACCTTCCCCTCGGCCTAATCACGCCCATCCTAAAAAAAACCTCACTTGACCCTACCTCTGTCTCTAACTATCGCCCCATATCTCTTCTCCCATTCACCTCTAAGCTACTTGAACAACACGTCCACTCCGAACTGTCCTCTCACCTCTCCTCGTGCTCCCACTTCGACCGCCTACAGTCCAGCTTCCGACCCCTCCATTCCACCGAAACAGCCCTGACCAAAGTCACCAACGACCTACTGACCGCCAAGAACAAACACCACTACTCCATCCTGCTACTCCTTGACCTGTCTGCCGCCTTCGACACGGTTGACCACTCCCTTCTTCTCCGGATCCTGGATTCCCTTGGCATCACCCACCTTGCCCTCTCCTGGATCTCCTCATACCTAGCAGACCGGACCTTCAGCGTCTCCCACTCCCACACCTCCTCCTCACCCTACCCCCTTTCTGTCGGAGTCCCCCAAGGTTCGGTCCTGGGACCCCTACTTTTCTCCATTTACACTCTCGGCCTAGGGCAAATCATCGAGTCCCATGGCCTCCAGTACCACCTCTACGCCGACGACACCCAAATCTACCTGTCCGGCCCTGACATCACCTCCCTACTCTCGAAAATCCCTCAATGCCTTTCCGCCATCTCATCCTTCTTCTCTGCTCGCTTCCTTAAACTCAACATGGACAAAACTGAATTCATAGTCTTCCCCCCAAGAAATTCCACCCCACCTCCCAACCTATCCATCTGCGTCAACGACTGCGCCCTCCTCCCCAGTCCCCCAAGCCAAGTGCCTCGGGGTAATCCTTGACTCCTCCCTATCCTTCAAACCCCACATCGAGGCCCTCACCACATCCCTCCGGCTCCAGCTCAAGAACATCTCACGGATCCGCTCCTTCCTCACCCACGACACCGCTAAAACACTCATTCATGCTCTTATCATCTCCCGCCTTGACTGCTGCAACCTCCTTCTCAATGGCCTCCCGGCTAACTCCCTCACACCTCTCCAGTCTATCCTCAACTCCGCTGCCCAACTCATCTATATGTCCTCCCGCTACTCCCCTGTCTTCCCCCTCTGCCAAGCCCGTCACTGGCTCCCCAAGAGATCTCCAAGAGATCCCAATTCAAAACACTAACCATGGCGTACAAAGCCATACACAACCTGGCCCCACCATACATCTCCGACCTGGTCTCCCGACACCTACCCTCACGCAACCTCCGCTCCTCCCAAGAACTCCTCCTCTGCTCCCCCCTCATCACCTCTTCGCACAACCGAGTCCAGGACTTCTCCCGGGCATCTGCCTTGCTCTGGAACTCCCTACCCGAACACGTCAGACACTCTCCTACCCTGAGTAGCTTCAAGTGTCACCTGAAGACTCACTTGTTCCGTCAAGCCTACAACCTGCCATGAGACCCAGGCGAACGCCCCATACCTGACATTCCCCCATCCTACTGTATCCTAACCCACCCCTCATAGACTGTGAGCCCTCGTGGACAGGGTCCCTGCCCCTCCTGTACCTGTACGTCCTGATCGCCTAGATTTAGTGTACTTGTTCTTGTCTCCCTCATCCTCATGTAAAGCGCCATGGAACCTAATGGCGCTATATAAATAAATAACAATAATAATAATAATAATACAGGTAGGCATCCTGCATATCTATGGGCGCAAGGAATATTTATTGTTCCCTGGAAGCAACTTGGAGTGGAGATACCATGCGGGAATGTCTTATCCGGACATGTTAGTTCAGTTGTTTTAGGTCCAGTACGGATCGTACTGTACCTTTCTGATTGGAGACCATGGATAGGTTGGAAAACGCTGTTCGCATGATACGGGTACAGCGACTCCTGAAATGAGGAGAGGCATTACTGCGTGGAAAAATGCTTGGGCCTTAAGGCAGTGGAGACGTTTTGGTCTCGGATAGGTGAGTCTGACTCTGTCAGGATGAGTTACCTTTCTGGGTATCCTGGGACAAGTACCTGCGTGGCGACCGAGAACTCGTCAGTGTCAGTCTAAGTCTTGACCAACCTTAATGAATTCTGAAAGGGAATGGTCGTCCTGGTTTGCACTGAGGGAGGGAAGTGGCCTTGTCTCTCTTAGCATCTGAGGTTAACTTGTCCAGCTGTTCTTCGAACAGGTGTCCACTGAAAAATGGAAAATCCGTGAGGGGCTCCTTGGAGACCACGTCCGTTCTTCCCTTCTCGTAACCAGAGGGCACGTCTAAGGGAATGGCATTGTGAGCTGCTATTGCTGAGCAATTGGCAGCGTGCAGGGCTGCATGCATCACGTAGCCAGCTGAGGTGGCGACTCGAGTTGCCTGGGTCATCAGACTAGGGTCGGTGGACGAGGCATTCAATATAGTGCGGTTGACCTGCTAATGCTGTGATGGCTGTCGCTGCCCAGACTGAAGCGAATGTTGTCTGTGTCAGTCTAGACATGAACTAGCCGAATGAATTCCGATTGGAATGCAGTTTGCTGACAGCGATTGAAGGACCGCCTGGCTGTGCGCTGAGGGAGAGAAATGCTTTTGTCTCCCATGGCATCTGAAAGCAATGTGACCAGTTGTCTTCTGGACAGACGTCCCCAGGATATGGGAGGACTGTGAGAGACTGAGGCTACAGAGATATCCAGGGCCTGATTAATGGATGCCCTTAGATCTTCCACTAGAGCGTCAGTTTGGCGGCTCTAGGACTAAGGACGAATCGAGATCCTGGTGTGAGTCGTGGTCAAATTGATCTTCTCAGGGCAGGACTGGGCAGGGGAGCTGTATATAATGTAAGAAGCAGAACAATATGCATATACTGCAGGAATGTTCCTATTAGCCAGGGCAGCACCGTCAATATTGTTCCATGCTGCCTGTAGCGCCTTTACTCTGGCATTATTGCCCACATCACATGGCTGTGAATGCTGTCCTATGTCCTGTGTGGAGCCCTCGTTTTGTGCGAAGCCGCAGCCGGGAGGAAGCACGCTGAGCCCCTGGTCATAATGTGCACCAGAAGTACAGTTAGGGCCAGAAATATTTGGACAGTGACACAATTTTCGTGAGTTGGGCTCTGCATGCCACCACATTGCATTTGAAATGAAACCTCTACAACAGAATTCAAGTGCAGATTGTAACGTTTAATTTGAAGGGTTGATCAAAAATATCTGATCGAAAATGTAGGAATTGTACACATTTCTTTACAAACACTCCACATTTTAGGAGGTCAAAAGTAATTGGACAAATAAACATAACCCAAAATATTTTTATTGTCAATATTTTGTTGCGAATCCTTTGGAGGCAATCACTGCCTTAAGTCTGGAACCCATGGACATTACCAAACGCTGGGTTTCCTCCTTCTTAATGCTTTGCCAGGCCTTTACAGCCGCAGCCTTCAGGTCTTGCTTGTTTGTGGGTCTTTCCGTCTTAAGTCTGGATTTCAGCAAGTGAAATGCATGCTCAATTGTGTTAAGATCTGGTGATTGACTTGGCCATTGCAGAATGTTCCACTTTTTTGCACTCATGAACTCCTGGGTAGCTTTGGCTGTATGCTTGGGGTCATTGTCCATCTGTACTATGAAGCGCAGTCCAATCAACTTTGCAGCATTTGGCTGAATCTGGGCTGAAAGTATATCCCGGTACACTTCAGAATTCATCCGGCTACTCTTGTCTGCTGTTATGTCATCAATAAACACAAGTGACCCAGTGCCATTGAAAGCCATGCATGCCCATGCCATCACGTTGCCTCCACCATGTTTTACAGAGGATGTGGTGTGCCTTGGATCATGTGCCATTCCCTTTCTTTTCCAAACTTTTTTCTTCCCATCATTCTGGTACAGGTTGATCTTTGTCTCATCTGTCCATAGAATACTTTTCCAGAACTGAGCTGGCTTCTTGAGGTGTTTTTCAGCAAATTTAACTCTGGCCTGTCTATTTTTGGAATTGATGAATGGTTTGCATCTAGATGTGAACCCTTTGTATTTACGGTCATGGAGTCTTCTCTTTACTGTTGACTTAGAGACAGATACACCTACTTCACTGAGAGTGTTCTGGACTTCAGTTGATGTTGTGAACGGGTTCTTCTTCACCAAATAAAGTATGTGGTGATCATCCACCACTGTTGTCATCAGTGGACGCCCAGGCCTTTTAGAGTTCCCAAGCTCACCAGTCAATTCCTTTTTTCTCAGAATGTACCCAACTGTTGATTTTGCTACTCCAAGCATGTCTGCTATCTCTCTGATGGATTTTTTCTTTTTTTTCAGCCTCAGGATGTTCTGCTTCACCTCAATTGAGAGTTCCTTTGACCGCATGTTGTCTGGTCACAGCAACAGCTTCCAAATGCAAAACCACACACCTGGAATCCACCCCTGACCTTTTAACTACTTCATTGATTACAGGTTAACGAGGGAGACGCCTTCAGAGTTAATTGCAGCCCTTAGAGTCCATTGTCCAATTACTTTTGGTCCCTTGAAAAAGAGGAGGCTATGCATTACAGAGCTATGATTCCTAAACCCTTTCTCCGATTTGGATGTGGAAACTCTCATATTGCAGCTGGGAGTGTGCACTTTCAGCCCATATTATATATATAATTGTATTTCTGAACATGTTTTTGTAAACAGCTAAAATAACAAAACTTGTGTCACTGTCCAAATATTTCTGGCCCTAACTGTATATATACAGCATCGTGAGGGGCTGTACGGTGTAACCTGCACTTGTATCTGAAGTGCAGGGATCAGTGCATTCATTACTAGATGCCATAATATGGCATTAATGCTTTATTATATGGCTTATATGCCTTAACACTATCTGATTTCCCCATCAAGTCCACAGGAGAGGGCTGTAGAAGAAAGCAGGAGGGGGGCGGAGCATGCACGGAAATCGAAACTCTGCTCAACAGTGGCCTGCATGCTCCGTTCCGCCCCTTCTGTGACGCTGTCGCGTCATCCGGGGGCTGGGAAAAAGGCGGCAGCTTCTCTCTAGGCCGAAGCCGCGGCCTCTAGTAATGTTCCCCTACCGCAGATGGTGCTCGGCCAGCGTGGAGGGACCTGGAACTCGGACCCCCGATGCAGTGCAGCGCCGTCCCTCGCAGAAGAACCCAGGAATGGGGCTCTTGGGGTTCGGCCACAGATACAGTTGCCGGCATACAGAGGCAGCTGCTGGACACCCGGGCATTGCGGCGCCATTGCGGTGGCAACTTCCGCAAGAGAACCCTAGGTCTGGGTCTCCTGGGATCTGGCCGTAGATGCAGTTGCCAGCTTCCAGGGGTAGGTCCTGGCCTGCAGGGACATAGGGAGTCTGTGCTCCCTGTTAATAGGTGCCTGTACTGCCGGCATGAAGCCCTACGGCCCCACTAGGAGCACGCATCAGGCTGGGGCTCCTGGGATGTGCTGCAGCCCTGGGATGTGCAGCCGTGTGAGCCCATCAGAAGCACTTAGCCTGGCTGAGGCATCTGGATTACGCTGCAGCCGACCTGTAGCCTGTGACCTGTGGTGTCTCAACCTAATGGCCCCGGAGGGGTGATTAGGGAGGGATGCTGGCTGCCCCACTGCTGGTCCCCCTGCCCACTCAGGAGTACACAGCGAGACTGTGTGTCCTGGGTGTACTGCGGCGAACACGCTGCCGCTGAAGTCCATGGAGTGGCTCAGCAGGGCTGAGGACTCCTGGGGTGCTCCGAGTGCTGCACCTGCTGGCTTTACTTGAGGTGTCTCATCTTAAATGAACCCCAAAGGGGTATTTAGGGAGGGATGCTGCTCCACCATCAGAGGCCTTGTCCGTCACCTCGACCTCAACCCAATGACCTCAACAGTGGGGAAATGGGGAAGGAGGACCTCGTCTCAACTTCAAACCAGCACCCCCAACAGTAGTGGGCCGAGGAAGGAGCAGCATGTGAGGTGAAAAAGTCGACCTCAACCTGGCACCCCAACAGTGGGGAGCCGAGGAGGGACCATGCCGGGAGTCTCATCAGAGACCCACTTTTCTTCTTCTTGAAGTAAAAAATTCAAAAAGTGAAAAATTTTAGCAGCAATAAAATGTATGTGTGCCTCCTAATGACACTAAGCAAAAACTGGGGATATATATGTAGAGTACAAGGCTGTATCTATCTTCTGTGATGATCAGCGCTGAGTAAACACACCGTTAGCGCCCGATGCGCATTTCGGTGTAAAAGCCTTCGTCAGGGGGCGTGGTTACAGAGAGGAAGGGGAGGCTTAAAAAGAAGTGTCACCCAATCACAGTGCGGCCATGTTGCTAGGGGACAGACGCTCGGTCAGACCGGCGTGGGGCCGCGTCACAGCGTCATGGGGAGGAAGAGAGCGGATCACATGATGGAGGTGATGGAGGTAGAATAATGGGGATAGGATCATAGAAGGTCATTTGACATGATGATGTGAGATATATATTTTTTTATATAGATATCAAAAACTGATTTTTCACTGCCATCATAATTCTATTGTGAATTGGGACATTGGATATATATGTATACTCTCCACCTTTTTCATCGTTTCCATCACTATATTGGCTAATTGTTAGTAAATGGAAAGTTTAGCTATTAATGGAGATTGTATGTCCCATTCTTCACTCTGCCTCTGAATAAATATTGACATCTAGATAACCTATATACCTCCTCATCACTTGTATATACACCTGTCCTCTACTTTATACTGTATATTGGGGTTCTCTAATGTATTCCCGGTAGATATTAACATATAGATTCCTTTCCCTGCGATATCCTGCAATCCCTATGGACACTGTGCGAGCCTGGTTGTGGCACGGGTTCTCTGCTGTGATCTGGGTCCGCGCGCAGCGTCGGTGTCTCCATGTGTGGCACCCCAAGGGTTAAAGTGCCACAGAAACATCAACACAGGTTTACTCCCCACACAACACTACACTAGAAAGTGGGAGGAGTTTAGGTGGCACCTGCACTAGTGGGAGGAGCTACGTTGTTTACCACAGAGCAAGAGTGACAGTTAGTTCAGTCTAGTCTGGAGCAGGAGCAGAGCCAAGTAGAAGTGGAGGTCCTGAGAGGTCTGAGGAGAGGAGACAGAGGAACAGAAGAACATACCCGGGATAAAGAGTTACCCCAAAAACTTGACCCCGGGGAGGCGCTTAAGACGGATACCGGATCCGAGGCTGTGCCTGAGACAGACAGGACAGTAAACACCGGCATAGTGAAGGTCCACCATCTTCACAGCACCATAGCAAAGCAACACGGAGGGGTCAGTGACACAGAGGACTCAAGTTGCCCAGCATATTGGTACCCGTGAGCAGAGACAGGGCCAGCAGTACAGCTACAAGCAGCAGCAGGGCCACACACAGCGCTTAAGTAGGAAGCCATGGACCCGGTCAGGGTGGGAGCAACCTGGTACAGACTCCGTGGACAATATTGTGTGATACCATCTGCAAGTAAAGACTTGGAAAACAACAGAAACCGTGAGTGTGTGTGATCCTTATACTGAAGCCCCATTTGCCCTCATAAACTGCCATTGCCTCCACTCTCATCATCTCTACTGCTACCCCTACTCTCCTGCAGCTTCAATAACCACCATCACAGACTTTAACTACTACTACCACTGCCCCGGGGAACCCAGTTCTGCCCACAGGAACTATTCTATCCAAGCTGCTATCCCTTCATCCCCGGAGGTTCTGCAGCAGCGGCGGCCCCATTACTGGCCGCATATAGTGGGTGGCGTCACGAGTGACAAATCCCCTGTAAATAACCCCCCATTTTATTGTGCGGGCCCGGGACACGGTCCGGACCAGGACTGCCGTGACATCCCCCAGCAGTACCCCGGTCCGGCACCGAGTACCCCGTCCCAGTGGGCTCCACACATGGGGATGCTTGAAGCGGATCATGTGATCCTCTCTCGTCCTCCCCATGACGCTGACGTTGTGACGCGGCCCCACGCCGGTCTGGCCAAGCGTCCGTCCCCATAGCAACATGGCCGCACTGTGATTGGGTGACACTTCTTTTTCAGCCTCCCCTTCCTCTCTTACCACACCCCCTGATGAAGGCTTTTACACCGAAATGCGCATGGGGCGCCAGCGGTGTGTTTACTCAGCGCTGATCATCACAAAAGGTAGATACAGCCTTGTACTCTACATATACAAATATATATTGCTAGATGCTTTTAGGTGATTGGAAGATGGAGGATATAGGTGGTCTATAGAGATGGGTGAGAGTACTGTGAGTACTGCTTGGTCTGGGTTGGATTTCAAGTACTGGATATGTGTGAAAGGTATATCCATAGATACTAAGCCTTCTACTTCATATATTCAAAATTGATGGATATCTTTTCCCTGCTATATTAAGATATTAGAGGCTGTGGTCTTGGCTAAACTGGTATATATGTAAATTACTCTGGGATAGAACAGCAGTCGCAATATCCAGTACCATCACCTATATTACAATACCCAGATATATTTTTCTATCTCTTATTTACTTCCTTACCTCCAAACTACTGCATCTGTTGCATTTGAAATATATATAGGTATATATACTGTATTAACCCTGTGATATACATTGAATCAACTATAAGATATATTGCTTTGCTGTGTATACACCTGTCGTGTGGTTATCATGTATACTCCCCAATTTTAACTTTGTATCTGATTAATAAAATAAACAGACAAAAAAACTCACCAAAATTTGCCAGGTAAATACCCATTGCACTTAGCAGCGGCTGCCAGCCTCGTGTCTTTAAATGCCACCAGTCACCTCCCTGACAGCATGGCCGGACGCTGGTGCCACAACCGCCCCCACTGTGGGTTGCAGGTGATTGAGTACCGGCATACAGACACCTGTGTTGCCTCCAGAGGAGCTGGCAGCCGCTGCTAAGTGCAATGGGTATTTACCTGGCAAATTTTGGTGAGTTTTTTTGTCTGTGATTTTAAGTCCATTCGGTGAATAATAAAATAAACCTCACTTAATTGGACCATAGATCGCTTTTGTGCTCTCTGTTTGTTCTTGGTAATTGGTGCGATTGGTCCAGATATATACAGATCCGTATATACCTATTGAACATCAATGTTCTTATATATTAAATATGTAGTGGGCGACATATCTGTGGTTTTTATTGATGTGTAGTTCAATGCAGTCAACTTGGGATATAGGCTTCAGTGGATCAGAGATGGTGACATTTTATGTAAATGTCATGTTTTATACCATAAAATTAATTGACCCAGAAAAAAAAAAAATAGGAATAGTCATGGGCGAATTGAAAATGGAAAGTACAGGGTCTGTCCTGAACACCTAGTGTTAGGGCACAGATGCCGAACATGGACTTCCTTGAGAAGTCTGTTATACTGTTCAGATTGAGCTGGGGGGCTGTAAAAGAATGTAAAACAGTGATTAAAGCAGAAGTATTATACTTACCGAAGACTGCTCGCTTGTAACATCACTTCTGGGTCCCGCACCAGGGCATCGGAGAGAGCCAGGCAAAGGGCCAGGAATTGGCAATTCTGATGAATACACCAATTTCTTGGGTGGCTATTGGCCTCACCACGATGAGTATACCAGCTCCCAGCTGCCTAGATTTACCTTGGCCGACAATCAAAAATAGGACAGAGCCCATGCACTTTTTTAAATTATTAAATAATTTAAAAAAAATAATGTGCTTCCACTGTATTTTTGATTGCCAGCCAAAGTAAAACCAGGCAGCTTGGAGACCATAAGCTGTTCGCTTTATCTTTGCTGAGAACCAAAAATACGATGAAGCCCTATGCAAATTTTTTAAATTATTTATTTTTACACCCCTTGACAGCAGGTTCGTTGACAACGGAAACCAATCACAAACGCCAGCAAAATGGGTGGTGGCACAACAGCCAATCACAGATGCTGTCACAAAGAGTGGAATAAACCGTCCATTGAATAAATTGTAAGCTAATGAGTGGGACCCGGAAGTGGTGTTACAAGCATGCGGTCCTTGGTAAGTGTAATGCTGCAGTTTAATTACTGTTTTGCTTTTTTTTTTTTTACAGCCCCCCATGCCACCATTTTATAACTGTAAAGTTCCGGTTCAAGCTCAAATCCGGGTGATTTCTGGTCCTGAACCTGGACTTTAAAAAAAAGTCTGTCTGGATCCGCCAAACCCAAACATCTGCAGATTCCCTCATCTCTATGTAGAAACCCTCTCCCAAAAGAAAAGGTTCCCCATTTTCTCCAACGGTATTCATACAGATGTGTGAGCGAACTCTATGTCTGATTATATATGGAAAAAATAAGATGTTTAAGCAACATTTTAAAATATTTTACCTCTAAAATATCAAATAGACTTTTCCACCTAACAGGAGGACCTTCAGTGATGACCTAAAAGACACAAAAATCATAAATTCTTCCTGGGAATTTCACATTAAGGCACAGCTACCATCACTGACTGCAATACTGTATGCCAGGGAGTGGCATGAACATCAATAAACATCGCTCCCTGCTGGCAGACCCCAGAGGGGTGCCACAAGGTAACAGGCTTTTATCAGCAGACTTCAGGTAGATCACATATTCTAGAATATAAAAGCTCAATAACCATGATTAATATTCAGATTTTACAAGGACAACCATAGGTTGCAGAGTTCCAGTACGTTCCACAGCAGTCCTATTCCCCATCTATACCTTTTTTTTCCTGACGCTCCATTCATGCTCATCAGGACTAGGAAAGTGTTCCTCTATGAACTTTTGAAATGCGGATAACAGTTCGTCCTTATAGTCTGTCTGTTTACGAAGTTGATTTTTCAGTTCACGAAATGCACTATGAAAAACATAAGAAATAAAGATAAAATGATTACATATCCTGTTATTCAACATCATTTACCAAAAGCAGCTCCAATTGTGGATTCTGGTCTACACTATGTGCATTACTATAATATCAGTGAAGTTGAGAAGGATTAGAATCCCAAACAGATTAGACTAATGTATCGCTGATGTTGGCCGACAGTGTAATGTGTATGGAGCCTCCACACTCTCCTTATTTCAGACTGGTGATCTTTTTGCACTTTGAGATAAGATGCCAAAGGGGTTCTGCAGCAAGTTAAAAACAGGAGCAGTTGGTAAAGTGAGTGCCCCTGTGTATGGAGAGGTCAGGAAAGAAAGCAGCCAGCAAAAAGAAAAAGAAAGGCCAGCAGCTATTGTGTGTGGATCCCCCAAATCTACATAACCTACATCTTGAACGGGTTTAACTCCTTCACAACCAAGGATGTAGTGGTATGTCCATGGCCATGTTCCCTCCGTTTGATACAAGCTCGCACACTGGGCTTGCACAATTCCTTGCACATATCAGCTGATCTGATCAGTCAGCATATGCAGCTGATGACTCTAGACGCTGCCATAACTCCCTTCCTGTGAGTGATACTGCAGCAGCGTCACTCAAAGAAACTGATCATTTCTCCTGTTCATAGCTGTGGATCATCACGGAGAAGCAATCAGACTCTGTAGTGGCTAAGTAAAATAGACTAAAAAAAAGTTTTTAAAAATATGAAGAAAATAAAAAGTTTAAATCAGCCCCTTTTTGCCCCATGGAAGATAAAATAATAAATAAAAAATATACACACATATTTGGTATCGCTGCATTCAGAAATGCCCGAGCTTGAAAATATAAAAACGGATTTTGTGTACTCACCATAAAATCGGTTTCTCTGAGTCATCATTGGGGGAAACAGGACCATGGGTGTTATGCTGCTAATCCCTAGGAGGCTGACACGAAGCAAAAGTGAAAACAAGTTAGCTCCTCCTCTGCAGTATACACCCCCTGGCTAAGCCAGGCCACACTAGTTTTAGTGAACAAGCAGTAGGAGAGCAAGAAAAAGACAGTTCAACCAAGTGTCAACATGCAAAACTCAAAAGTCAAAAGAGAACAAATGGCCCGAATCAGGCAACAGGGTGGGTGCTGTGTCCCCCAATGATGGCTCAAACAAAATGATTTTACGGTGAGTACACAAAAAAATTTTTTCACTATCACCTCACTGGGGGACACAAGACTATGGGACGTCCCAAAGAAGTCCCTGGGTGGGAAAAGAACCACAACCCAAGGAGCATGGAACAGCCATAGACTTCCTGAGACACCCATGTTGATAGGTGGGCCACCACCACCTGAAGAACACGTCTTCGAAAACCTGCATCAGCCGGGCCTGGGTATGGACCCTGTAATGCTTTGCAAAAGTGTGCAGACTAGACCAGGTAGCGGCTTTGCACACTTGTTCCGCTGAGGCCTGGTGTCAAATGGCCCAGGAAGCTCCAATTGCACAAGTGGAGTGAGCCCGTAGTCCGCTAGGAATGGGTACGCTCCTTAGTTGATAGGTGTCCTGGATGGCAGAACGTATCCAATGAGCCAAAGTGGCTTTTGAGGCTGCCTGTCCCTTCTGAGGACCCTCCGGAAAACGAACAAAGCTGTTCTTGAAATGTAATACCTGAGGGCTCTCACAAGGTCCAGGGTATGCAGTGCCTTCTCCACCCGGTGCACCAGTGCCGGACAAAAAGACGGCAGGATGATGTCCTCGTTGAGGTGAAAAGAAGAGGTCGCCTTTGGAAGGAAAGCGGGAACTGGTCGAAGTACCACCTTGTCCAGATTGAAGGAAAGAAAAGGCTCTCGACAAGAAAGTGCCACCAATTCTGATACGCATCTGATGGGCGTAATCGCCACCAGGAAAACGACATTCCAGGACAGGAGAAAGCCCTCTCTCAGAGGCTCGAAAGGCGGTCTTTGAAGTCTGTCCAAGACCGAATTAAGGTCCAAGATTCCAGTGACCTCCGGTAAGAAGGGCCAATCAGGATACTTTTCTGTGAGGAAGGTTCTAATCTGAGGTCACGTTGCAAGGGCAGATACCTGTCTTTTTAAGGAGCTCAGGGCCAGGCCCGATTGTAAGCCTGACTGGAGAAAGCTGAGAACCACAGGAATACACAGAAGAAAAGGGGGATGTCCCCGGTCCTTGCACCACGAAAAAAATAGTCTCCACGTACGGTGGTAAATGCGGAATGAGGCCGGTTTACGGGCTCCAATCATGGTGCCAATGATGTCCGGTGAAAAAACAGCGCATATTTAGACCCAGGTGCCAACGGCTATGCAGTCAAATCCAGGACCCTCGAATCCTGGTGGCAGACAGGACCCTGCGCGTCAGGAGATCTAGTCGATCTGGAAGGCGTCAGGGGACGTCTGCGACAAGTTGCACCAGGTCGGCGTATCAGGCACACCTGGGCCAGTTTAGGGCTATGAGGATGACCGCCACTTCTTCCGACTTGATTTTCCCGACTACCTACGGGAGTAGGGGTAGGGGAGGAAAGATGTATGGTAGGCGGAAGTGACACCAGGATTATACCAGCGCGTCTGCCCTGATGGATGTTGGGTCGTGTGACTGGGCTATGAATGCGAGGGACTTTGGCATTCAGCCGAGATGCCATCAGATCCACGTCCGGAGTCCCCCAGTGACAGCAGATTTGATGGAACACGTCTGGATGCAGGGACCATTCTCCGGCGGCAAGACCCTGGCAACTTAGGTAATCCGCCGCCAAGTTCTCCACCCTTAGAATGTGTACTGCCGAAATGACAGACTTCATCGACTTGGCCCAGTGGAGGATGCGTTCCACCTCGTGTAGCGTTGCTTTGCTGCAAGTGCCGCCCTGGCGAATGATGTAGGCCACCACCATGGCATTGTCCAATTGGATGCGGATATAGCGGGCCGCCAGAAAGTTGTAAAAGGACTTGAGAGCCAGGGCTATTGCGTGGATCTCCAGGAGGTTGATCGGAAAGGCCAATTCCTGCGTGGACCAGTGGCCGTAGGCAGTATGATGTCGGTATACTGTCCCCCAACCGACTAGACTGGCATCGGTGGTGAGGACTGCCCAATCCACTGGAAGAAACGACCGGCCCCTGGAGAGGGATGATGGTTGAGTCCACCAGAGAAGTGTTCGCCTGCCTGAGGGTGTCAGGGAGAAAGCCTTGTCCAGGGAGAAAGGACTCTTGTCCCAGGCTGCCAGGAGGGCCAATTGCAGTGGGCGAAGGTGAAACTGGGCAAATGGAACAGCTTCTATTGCTGCCACCATTTTGCCTAGCACTCTCATCCAGAAACGGATAGAATTTGGGAAGGGGCGGAGGTGAGTGCGCACCCCGGCGCAGTGTTAGTGCCTTGTCCCGAGGGAGAGACACCAAGCCTCGGTATGTATTGAAGGTCATACCCAAGAAGGTGATTGACTGGGCAGAGATTGGCGAAGACTTTGCCAGGTTCACCAGCCAGCCCAATTGTGACAGAGTGTCTACGGTTATCTGGACACTTTCTGTGCAGGCCATCAAGGAGGGGGCTTTGATGAGGAGGTCGTACAGATACGGCAGGACAACAACTCCTCTGGAGTGAAGGATACTCATGGCAACTGCCATGACCTTTGTGAATACCCCTGGTGCAGTAGCCAGACCGAAGGGCAAGGCAACAAATTGGAAATGCTGATCGCGGACGGCAAGAAGCGGTTGGTGAGCCTTCGAAATGGGCACATGAAGATACACATCTCTGATGTCTATGGAGGCGAGGAATTCTCCTTCCTCCACAGACGTAATATTGGAGCACAGGGGCTCCATCCTGATACGACGAATGCGGACATGGTTGGTCAGTTGTTTGAGGTCCAATATGGGATGCACGGACCCATCCTTTTTGGGGACTACAAAGAAGTTTGAATAGAAACCTCTGAAATGTTTGGAGTCCAGCACGGGAACGATGACCCCCTCCTGTTGGAGCAAGTAGATTGTGTGTAAGAAGGTGCAATTCTCCTTTGGTGACTTTAGAGGGTTGGAGGGAAAAAATGGTTTGGTGGGCGGACGTAAATTCTATGTAGTACCAGAAGACACCAAGTCTTTTACCCATCTGTCGTCTGTGGCGGATAGCCAGACATGACTGAAGAAACGTAGACGGCCGCCTATGATGGGAGTGTCTTCCGGGAAGAAGTGGGAGTCATGAGGAGAACTGATGGGATCAGAACTCCTTGGGTTTGGACTGTCTAGGTCTGGATTGCCAGGTGGAGTTTGTCTTGTAGGACGATTGTGTGGGTCTGTCTCTGCGGGGAGGTCAGGCAGTGGAGGGAGGCGCTTGAGAGGCCGCCCATCTGAAGGAGTTACAAAAGGAACAAAAGGAAGTGTGTTGCCGTCTGATAATTGGACGTCGTGGTTTGTGTTGGGGGAGCAAAGTGCTCTTTACTCCAGTGGCGTCCGAAATAAGTTTGTCGAGTCGTTCGCCAAAAAGTCGGCCAGTGGATAAGGGAGGCCGGTTAGAGACTTTTTTGAGGCAGAATCTGCGCGTCATTGTCTGAGCCAAAGGGTTCTGCGGATAGTGATGTTGTTAGAGGCAGCGAATGCTGCACAAGTGGCAGAATCCAAGGAAGCCTGGATGAGATAGTCTCCTGCAGTGACTATTTGAGCGGTTAGGTCTGTGAGCTGTTGAGGAAGGTCAGAATCCTGTAAAGATTTTTGTAGGGTTTCAGCCCAAACCATAAGTGCCTTGGCCATCCATACTGATGCAAATGAAAGTGAAAGGGATGAGCCCACAGCCTCAAAGGCTGAGCGTGCAAATTGCGCGACCTGCCTGTCGATCGGATCCTTGATGGAAGATTCGTCCGGCAGGGATAGTAGGGTCTTTTCAGCGTGGTGGGTGACAGGGGGGAATCCGCCCAATCTTTAGAGAGCGCTAAGGCAAAGGGATATTGTGCCTCGATGGGTTTGGGCCACCAAAACGCTTATCCGGTTTCTCCCTTTGTTTTGAAAAAATAGCCTGGAACTCAGGGTGGTCCGCAAAGATCTATTGTGGCTGTTTTGCCTTTTTAAAGGATATTGCATGGTCCGGTGTAGTGGGCGGGACGTCGTCAACCATCAGTGTGTGATTGACTGCTGATATCAGGGATGGACGCCTGGTCATCTGAAAAATCTACATCAAACGAGTCGTCCATGTCTGGTTCGGAGTCACCTTCCTGGAGCTCGCCAGATAGGGTGGAGCATGATCCCGAATCTTGAATGGGAGAAGCATGAGAACCTTAGGAAGAAACGGGTGATACGTTTCTGTGAGGTCTCTTTTTCACCGCGACTGCGGATGTGGCACGTGATCTGCTCTTGTCTGAGGGATCATCTGCATGTTCTCTGCCCTGGCAGGCTATGCTGCTCGGTGGGCCGTACTGCATGGTTTGTACCAGGTTTTGGGACAGCTTTTCCATCGACTGGGAAAGGAGCAATGCCCAGTCCGGTGGGCTCAGGGCACTAGATGTTGTGTTGCCGGCTGAGGGCTCCTGGGTCTCTGTGGGGGTGCAGGCCTGGCAGTGGGGGGTGGTGTAGTTACGTGGGAGATCCGCTCAGCCGGTGACACAGGAGGTATAGTATGTCGTATGAGATATGGGTTTCTTAGAGACCTTTGAGGTCTGCATGTTGGTGAGGCAGAAAAAAAGAGCTGCAGGGGGAGGAATATACTGTGAACAGAGGAGCTGCTAAGTGTAGCTGCAGCAGTAGGCTGCACCATGAAAGCTGATTTTGCAGCTCTGTATAGAGAGGGGGGGGTGCCGGCCTTGCCAGAAGGGGGGTACCACCTAGAGCAGTCCGATGGTCCTGTGTCCTGCAGGGCCCCCTTATGCTGCGGTGAGAGAAGAGTTGTGGCCTTGCACAAGTTGCTCCGATGTGCTGGAAGCGGGAAAAACGGCGAAGTGGGCTCGGATGCTGAGAGGCTCCTGGGGTGCATGTGCAGAGTTATGGGCCAGATTCTTGCCTAAGTGACGTCACTGGGGGTATGTGTACCGCCGCCGGGTGGCGCCGCATCATGGAAGGGGTAGTCCAGGGCCGGGGAAGAAAAGAGAAGGCCGCAAGCCGGGGTCCAAGTTTACGGTCGCGCCCGCGGCCATGGCGGTGCAACGTGGTGATCTTAAGAGGGAGGAAGACAGAGCCAGCCAGGAAAAGAAGGTAAATAGGGAAGCCCTCTGCTGGAGCCGACGCAGAGCCCTAGTGTGAGGGCCGGCGCCAGTTTAGGAACAGCTCACCTTGAGAGTGTTGTGGCTGTGCCAGGGTCCAGTGTGTATTACTTCAACCCAGACTCCCTATGTGGGAGGCTGGGGAGCATATCTGTAGGCCGGATGCTGCAGGCCGTGACTGATGAATGGGAAGCGGGTGCCAGGCTGTGTCTGCTGTTCTGCAGTCCAACTCAGAGGCAGAAGTGCTGTAAAAAATTGCATGTCTGCAACCAAGGCTCCTGTGAGGGAGGCTGGGGAGAACGGGCCATCTGTCCCTGATGCTGGGATACTGGGGGTCTGCGCAGGTGCAGAAGGGAATACGGGGAGGCGACACTCCACGTGCCCATCCGTTGGTGGTTGTGGAAAATCGGTGCCCTCAGGGGAACCGCCGCCCACGGAATCATTATAAAAATTAGGCACAGCCCTGATGAATCCAACGTCGCAGGAAGGGGTACGTGGAGCCGACACTCCACGTTCCCGCCTTTTAGTGGTTTTGGGAGAGCGGTGCCCGTGAGGTAGCCGTTCGCCCGTCTAATATCTTGAAGAGAGATAAAGACCTAGAAAAATATATCAGAAAAAGAAGAAGAGATGTGCTTCTTATGGACACTAAGCTAAAACTGGTGTGGCCTGGCCCAGCCTGGGGGGTATACTGTAGAGGAGGAGCAAACTTGTTTTCACTTTTGCTTAGTGTCAGCCTCCTAGGGATAAGCTGCATAACACCCATGGTCCTGTGTCCCCCAATGAGGCGATAGAGAAAATCAATTAATCAGATCTGTAAGCTGCGTAACAGAAAAATAAAGTAAAAAACTACAAAATTACTTTTGTTTTTACTCTGCAACATTGCAATAAAATGCAATAACAGGCAATTATAACATCACATCTACCCAAAAATGGCAAAAAAAAATAAACTGTCCCACAGGCCCAGATCCTGAAAAATTATAATGCTATCGGTCACGGAAAATGGCGCCAAAAGTGCAATTTAAAAAAAATTATTTTTTTTTCCACCACTTAGATAACGGTGAAAGTATACATGTTTGGTATCTAAAAGTCGTACCGGCCCGAGGCATCATACCGACATGTCAGTTTTACCATACAGAGAACATGATGAATAAAAAAAAAAATCAGAAAACAATCATGACATTGCAATTTTCTTTTTTTGCAATGTTACCGCACTTTGAATTTTTTTTCCCATTTTCCACTACACTATATGGTTATATAAATGTCATTCAAAAGTACAACTTGTCCCACAAAAAACAAGGTCTCATATGTATTGACGGGAAAAAAAAAAAAAAAACAGCTATGACTCTTGGAAGAAGAGGAGGTAAAAATAAAAGTGCAAAAAAGTGAAAAGGCAAGCTCGTGAAGGGGTTAAAGGAGTTGTCCAACTTCAGGGGACTTTTTTTTTTTTAGTATTTTTGTACTGAAATGCATGTCATTGGGCCCAAAAATCATTTTTGCAGTTGCATTAAAAATATTGCAGCGTTTGCCTTCTATAGCCCCGCTTTGCACTGTCTATTGTTGGCTGCAGAATGAGTGAACTGAGAATCTGTCAGTCTGCCCGACAAGAATGGGAGATTCTCACTTCTTTATGAGTCTTCTCTGAGCTTATCTCAGCTGATTTATGACCACAGACCGTACCAAATTACGAAACTGAGTTTTTGCCCCACATTCATGCATTTAAGAAGAAATAACATTTTCTGCAAAAGGTGCTGCAGAAAAAGACAAACATGTGGACATGTTGTAAGCAAAGCAGTAATGTCTGAGATGCTCAATGCTATGTTCGTGTCCACAGGTACCTGGTCTCAGAAATTGTTGCACTCTGTGGCATCTCTTCCATCTTTTCCTCCAGGACCTTCAATACTTCTTCCTGTTCTGCCAACCAGCGTTGTTCTCTAGGGAAAAGTAACAAGAACGTTTATGGGAACCTTATTTTACACTGTTACATCAGGAGTACAAACAGATCATGAAATTACAAGTGTTGTCCCTCCTGGAAATGTATGAATAACCGATAACTGTGCATTACCTTCTTCTTGTCAAGAGGTTGTTGACCAACACAGCCAGTAATCTACTACATAAAAGCCCTATCCAGTCTGTCCGTCTGTAAGTTTGTCCTGAAAACAGTGACACCTAAATTACAAAAGGCAGTTAAACTGAAATGGATAGAAGCCTATATGTTTGGTTGATCAGTCAAAGTAAACAGCGCAACATATAGGACATTGTGTAAATTACAAAAGGCAGTTAAACTTGAATGATAGAAGCCTATACGTTTGGCTGTTCAGTCAAAGAAAACAGCACCACCTATAGGACATCATATGAACTTCAAAAGACAGTTAAACTGGAATGTGTAGAAGCCCATATGTTTGGTTGATCAGTCAATGAAAACAGCGCCACCTATAGGACATTTTTGCAAATTATAAAAGGCAATTAAACTGGAATGTGTGGAAGCCCATAAGTTTGGTTCATCAGTCAATGAAACAGCATCACCTATAGGACATCTATAAATTACAAAAGGCAGCTAAACTAGAATGTGTAGAAGCCATATGTTTGGTTGATCAGTCAATGAAAACAGCCCACCTATTGGACATTTGTAAATTATAAAAGGCAATTAAACTGGAATGTGTAGAAGCCCATAAGTTTGGTTGATCAGTCAATGAAAACAGCGCCACCTATAGGACCATCTATAAATTACAAAAGGCAGCTAAACTGGAATGTGAAGAAGCCCATGTTTGGTTGATCAGTCAAAATCTATGCCAAGATGGGCAATCCCAAGAGGTAAGCAGATGACATGGTAAGAAAAGCAGCAGCACTATTGAAAAGGCAACGCCGTGCAAACAAGACTACTGAGAGCAAAGACAGCATCACCTTGACCAAACCACTACACAGAAGCGCATGCGCACATGACTCCAAGTCCAGAGCCTATACATTGACACAGGATGCCATTTTGCAGCGACGACAACACGAATCTTCAACTAATAGAATTGCACACGTTCTAGAATCAACCTTTACGATAGAATCAGGCCCCCATCTAGTGATTAGATCATGTCCTACCATGAATTAGCAAAGGTAATGGTATCACCTAGTTGACAATGTATTCATGCAAGGGTCAAATGCAGCTGGAGGAAGATAGAAAAGTGGGCCGCTCATGTCTGGAGAAGCCCCTTAATTCCTGTCTGTCTTTTGTAAGCATGGCTGCCATGTGTTAACTTTTACAGAAGTTGTCTGTGCCAAGAGGAACATCCTCAAGCTCCATGTGCACTGACAGTATGGTGACCATATGTCCACAGCGTTTCACAGAAGTGAGAATTTATCTCGAAGGAGGACGATACATCATATGAGGCTACTGAAATCCACCGAGATCTGAACCTCGCTGCCAGAGGGGTCTGTAACACATTTTACACTTCTACTGGGAAATACCAAAAAAACGCTCGGATTTTCTCAGAATTACTAGCTCATACTTTTCCAAATCACTCTTCACTTTCTTGCGTGAAGCCCGTACTGTGGAGAGCATCATCTCAACATCTCGAACAATAGTTTGCAACTGCAAGGAAAGAAGAAAATAAAAATTAAAAAAAAGAATCAACAAGAGATGTCAAAAGACATGCACAAAATGCACAATACCCAAAGGGTAACACAAGCACCCCATACCAATAAGGGGGGCAGTAGTGACAAAAATAGATAGTAAAATAGAAATATTTTATTCATATATTTAAAAAAAAATGTGAAAACAAACAAAAAGCTTCACAAACAATAGATAAAGGGCATGGCCCCTGAAGAAGTAAGGAGAAAAGTGCCTTGGGGTGTGAGGTCGTGGAGCGGCGGTTTACTGATCACAGCCATCAGGATCCACCATTACAAGGTAAAACATTTTGTAGTTTATGTCTTACACCAGGTACCCCCAACTTGGAAGCACATGTGGCTTGTGGGCCCGTGATGTGTGGCTTATGACTCTCTTCCAGCCTAGCAAAACAGCTATGAAGAGCAGGTCTCCAGACAGTGACTTTTGTGAGAAGTCCCACATAGCAGAGCAGACCTGGATGGGGGCAAGGTAGGATCCCCTGGATCTTGGTATACTACATCGGTGTGATTTCCGTGGAAAAGCTTTGGCTGTCATTATACGGTAATGGGGTCTGTGGGTGTCACTACTGTGAGGGGGCAGGAGCTGGATGTGGCTCACAACCCTCTCTTTATTCCTGAATTTGTCTCGTGACCATCTCTGAGAACTTGATGAGGCTCTCAAGGTCAGAAAGTTTGGAGACCTCTATCTTAGACGCTTATCCTTCTCATATTATCATAATACTAGTATTTCCTATGCACTGGCATGTTATTTAATTCCCTTTTTCCTACCTAGCTGGCTTTATGTTTTGCATATCAAAGTTACGGTAATATACTGGCTATTACTTGGTTGTAGATATGTTCTAAGCAGCAGCTCAGCATCACTTCATTCCCTGTATAATTCCCCTTTGGAACATCTCTATTTTTTGTGACGCACTTTGCAATTTTTAATATATTTTTAAATATATGAATAAAACTATTTATATTTTACTATCTATTTTTTTGTCACCTCTGTTATTCTCCTTTTATTGGTATGGAGTGCTATTGATAGCAAGGGAAGTAGTGGTAAAAATGATAGACAGCGGCTTAGTATATTACATGTGTCATATATAATACACGTTTTGGGGTTTACAAGGCTATGTTCTTACGTTTTTTAACCGAGACTTTTTTGGAACAGTAAATCTGCAATTTTTAACAAGCAAAGCGTGTGTGATTTCATGAAAACTCAAGCCCTCAATGCCCCATACACCCCATAACGGAGCACTTCAGGATGTGTGGTAAATACTACCTAATATGCAGCAGATGCCGGCTGTGGTATGTAGCCATCATCTGCCTCTAATGGGGATCAACACGTCATGCCATCGTACGAGCAATGTAATTTTAGCATATGCTTGATTGCAGCCCAATTATCGCAACAGAGTTGTCAGACGGGAAGGTTTTTTCCAAGCAACTGTCCGATCAGGCGATGGGGCGATCCAGCGACCGATTATTTCAGTCGTCTGTCTAGCGTCACACTGCAGCTTCGCAATGATCTGTTGAGTTAATATGGGCGTAAACAATCAGAACCATGGAAAATAGGCGTTCCATAGCTGTGTGGGTGACACCTCCTCACGCTATGATTGGTGTTCGTTAATGCGTTGCTATTGGTTCTTCCTGCGCTCCTACCATAATATATATTCCGCACGGTCACTCATTGCGCTGAACTAATTTGTTGCACCATGTCTTGTACGATAGAAAAGTGTCACACTGTAGCGTCTTTATTTGTGCGCATCTGTGCTCATTATTATGTTGGCCTGTGTGTATGTTGTAAAGATGGCTGTAATGTGAAGCCACACACTATATGGCAGACGCCATATTAAATTCACAATATTGAGCACTGCACCAATAGGAATGCACATGAAACCTCCAATTGGTTTTACGATGCGCGCACAGGCAAACCCCTCGCCACGCCTATGAAAAGATTAGCTGCATCACACGCAATCATGAAACCAGTCGTTACACAGATGTACACACGCGACAATGTGCAAAAAACATGGACGATCGTCGCTAGGTTTTTGGCCTGGTTCAAAAACCTGACAACCTGCATCAGGCGACAGATCGCGCTATCACACGCTACAATGTGGATTGAGCGTCGTTTGTGCGATGAAAAATCTTGGTCGCATCACCGATGTTGGACGCGATATTGACGTGTGTGACATCCCCTTCACAGAGCTGAGCTCCAGTTGCTGCCATTTGGTATTTCTAACAGCAGCATTTAAACATTGTATTTGCTTGTGCTTGCACGCACCGGCCTCCAGTGACTTCCCCCATTGTCAGCTCTCATCTTGGCACTTCTACGAAGCCCAGCTAAGGGCCGAGCTTCAGAGGAGACTGAGATTAACACAATATATTGCTATAAAGTAGAGCAAACTGCATTTCTTTTCGCGTCCATGTGAACAAGACACTAACTTGCATTGACCTTTGGGTTGTATGTATTTTATCAGTTTTGCATACAGACAGCACAAGGACATTTAATCCGTTTTTCTGATTGAGCTCTTATATATCAGTATATTGCAAAATTAAAGAAGCCCTCCCATGAAGATATTTTTTACTAAATGTGTGTATACGTGCATAGGTAAAAGATGTTTATACTGTGTTAGCCAGTAGATAGAAAAATATTAGAATCTGAGAGTCCTCAGTGGTTGATAACTGAAAAGATGGTAACAAAAAGCAAAGCAAGCTTTCAAGACACTATGGCCCCTTCATCAGATAATGACACAAATTCTGAAGACACAAACATATATACATATGCAGGGTGAGATGATGCAGTAAATACGACAGGTGATGTAAAGCAGAGTCAGGCTAGGGAGGGGGAGAGGAGCTGGGGAGGTAAAATCAAAATTCAGAGATAAGAGGAACAGATTCTATTATTGTTTACTTGCCATCTTTTCAGTTAGCCATTAAAAGGTATCAACCACTGAGGACTCTCAGATTCAATATTTTTCTGTATATGTGCATGTAGTGCAGTGTGAGTGTATTCCTATACTCATCTTCCACTGTTCTCTCTGGTGTTCAGCACCATTCTGCTCCTCTTCTCAGTGACACACACTCCAGATCACACTGAACAAGAAGTGACTTTAAGGGCTCTGTCGCACCACCATATAACTTGGGATGAATGCTATATGATGTTTTCCTGGATAGTACTTGGACTGATGTTATACTATAGAGCAATGCCAATCAGGTTTTCTTTACTCATGCCGCCTGGAATGATGAAAAAGGCCAGCATGCTGCGAGTGCCAGAGCAAATCGGACTGTGTGCACCCATTCAAGTCTTTAAGGGTATTGGAAATCATCACATCAGATGACATCTGAATGCAGTCTGATTTCCGCATTCTCACAGAATGGAGAAGATGGGGAAATTTAGTTCTCCATCTTCTCCTAACAGTCTGTTATGATTCTGTTATGCCAAGAATCGTATCCCACTAAGCGGACATTCGGATCAGCGTTTGATCGAAGTGTCATTTCCATAATCGATCCAATTATCTCTGTTGAGCGAATCAACACTCATGTGACCCTGGGCCTTACAATGTAAGTCTGTAGACATTCAGACCAAAACTCCATAGACTTACACTGTAATGGTACCTTTACACGCCGCCACTGCAGGATGGATACAACCCGCTACAGGCTACAAATGTAGCTTGTCGCGCCAATATCGCCCGTAGTAGCGGCGTCTGAAGACGGGACGACACAGCCGGCTACAGATACATCTGTATCCGTGCACTGCCCATAAACATATGGCTACATCGCCGATTGTAGCGAGCTGTATCGGCGTGTAAAGAAGCTACAGAAGGGAACTCTGGACACCCGGCGATGTAGCTGCAATGTAGCTAAGGCGTGACCCAGGCTCCGGGATACCACGCCCCTTCAGCGATCATTGGAGGAAGCTCCTTCGTTGCGATTGGTTGTCGCTGCACAGGGCGGCATATTTAAGAAGCTGACCAGTCACACTACGCAATTGCTCGGGCGTCATGTATTAATCAGCCTCCTGCGATGCCGGGCCAATCATGGGTTTCTTGCTTTGTCCTATCAGCGTACGGACGTCTCGTACTCCACAATTGTGGCACGCCTATGTGCTGTCCCTGCTGCACCAGGTCCGCCCATATTAGCTTGTTATAGCGGTGTGTAAATGAGGTACGCTGAGCTACAGACGGCTACTTGCGACACCCGGCGATGTAGCTAGCTGTAGATGTAGCGTAGCGTAGCGCACCTTGTGGCGGCGTGTAAAGAGGGTGCGTTTCCCGTTGGTAACCGTTCGGGCGTGCTCGTGCACGTGAAGTAGCCGTTGGTATCCATCCTGTTGTGGCGGCGTGTAAAGGTACCATAAGGCAATTCTGGCTGACACAGAGCTCAGTGATCCCAATAGTATGAAGTCTGGTGACGTCCTTCATAAAAAGAGCAAATAGTGTTGGATCCCAAAAAAAGTGAAAATTAATTGCGCTTTACTCACCCTCCTCGGGTCCCGTGCTCAAATTCTGCTGTTGCTACTTGTGGCTGTTATTATTTGCAGCTCAGCAGCTGTGCCGAGTTGACTGCACAGGTCACTCAGAGCCGTTGAGTTCACAGATTGTCTGCAGCACTAACAGATTAGGTGCAGTGCTCTCTATCTGCGGTCAGTGCAGCAGCCAGTCATTGAGCTCAGCAGCTGTGCCCGAGTTGACTGCACAGGTTGCTCAGAGCCGTTGAGTTCACAGATTGTCTGCAGCACTAACAGATTAGGTGCAGTGCTCTCTACCTGCGGTCAGTGTTGCAGCCAATCAGTGAGCTCAGCAGCTGTGCCCGAGTTGACTACACAGGTCGCTCAGAGCCGTTGAGATCTCAGATTGGCTGCACTGCTGTCTACCTGAGGTCAGTGCTGCAGCCAATCAGTGAGCTCAGCAGCTGTGCCGAGTTGACTGCACAGGTCGCTCAGAGCCGTTGAGTTCACAGATTGGCTGCAATGCTGTCTACCTGAGGTCAGTGCTGCAGCCAATCAGTGAGCTCAGCAGCTGTGCCGAGTTGACTGCACAGGTCGCTCAGAGCTGTTTAGTTCACAGATTGGCTGCAATGCTGTCTACCTGAGGTCAGCGCTACAGACAATAACAGCCATAGGCAGGAGTGACAGAGACTCAGCGCTGGACCTGGGCAGAGTGAGTAAAGCACAGCTTGTTTTTGTGTTTTTACATAAAGTGTACCGGGGTACAGGGATTTTCTAAAACTGGAAAGTCCTATAAAATCTATTTTGCTTATTATTTTCACTAGAGCAATGAAAAAAGAATTGTTGCAGTGGTTTACTTGCCCTTTAGATCAATTCTACAGATTCATAAAATCTACTGAATAGCTCTAGCAGGCATTATGGGGTTAACCAAGCCCAGATTTTGACAATATTGGGTAGTGGAAGATCATGATAAGGTTATAAGGTTAGAAAACAAATCACAGAAATATCAACTATAGGAAAAGGTGGTGCGGATGGAAATTGAACGGAGCATTTTGGAAAAAACTTTCAGTAATTTGTCCATTTGTTTAATTAAATATAATCAAGTTTTCCCCTCTGGCCTAAGCAGGGTAGAAATTCACCGTAGAGAGGGCGACATCTGTCAGCAGTACATAAAGCAAAAAGGAAAAAATGTCCAATTATCCATACAATAGGCATTCAGGCTGACGTCATGAGCCACCTAGTTATTGCTCTATTTTCGGGATGGCCGTTAAGTTTGATGTAGTGAGGCTCATTAAGGATGTCAGAGGTAATGACTCAAGACACTGGATCAACTCCAGAGACCGGTCAAAGGGAGGTCTGACCAGCCGCGAGCAATCCCGGGCCAGAGGTAGCAACGGAGCCAGAATCGCTGCACATGAATCTTATTCCAGCTCCAGCACAATCTACATGTAGGAATCCAGAAACAGATTTCTAGAAAGTAGAAAAGAAAAGTGACAAACAAATAGAAGATCACGAGCTGCCGGGTGTTAGATGTCAGGATTGGCACAAGGTCAGTGGGATTCTACCCACAATGGAAAGTCCATGTGCAGCAAAGACCCCGATTATTGCTTGGGAATAGTATGATGTCTCCCCAACATCAAAATGATTCAACCCACTTACAAATTAGGTTTATAGGAGCATCTTAATGAATTGGAATATCATCAAAAAGTTAATTAAATTCAGTAATTCAATCCCTTTAAAACTGAAACGCATATATTATATATAGTCATTACAGAGTGATCTATTTCAAGTGTTTATTTCTGTAAATGCTGATGATTATAGCTCACAGCCAATGAAAACCCAAAGGTCATTATCTCAGAAAATTAAAGTAGAGAGGATGAAGGGTCTGAGAGATAAAATATTACCTAAATAGGTATCAGAGGCTTCACCTTGTGTGGTTGTAAGAGCCACAACCACTATAAAAGCAGATCACGGCTGCTGCAGTCCTCAGCGTGGTGCATATAGAGTAGGGAGGATGAAGGGTTAAAAACCACGCTGCCGTATTCCACGAGACATCAAAGGGTAAATATAATATTGATTTATTGGTCAACGTTCTCCCTGGCATGTTTCAGGGCATTTTTTTGGAGCCCTGAATCCTGATTAATAAATCAATATCATATTCACCCTTTGCTGTCTTGTAGAACGTGTCGACATCGCTCTTCGGAGGTGTCCTATGTCACGTCATGCAAGACCTGTGCTTTATCAGTGATGGCTTCACTCTCCTCATCTTCAGGTTAACAGAACATCAAGAGAAAGTCAGATCTGTGGCTGGCCACTCACATCCTCCTGATGTTTGACATCGGGAGAGTGAGTGCTGACATCACTGGAACAGCATGGTAGGTCTGCAGGCGAGTTATAAATGTTTTTATTTTGATGAGGACAAACCCTGATTGAGAAGCAGTTGTCTAAGAAGTGGACATCCCCTTTAATCTTTGATTATTGAACATAGCTGTTTGTAAAGAAAGAGATCATCCTGTTACATACAGCCAGTCTTTGGGCAATCTCCTGACAGATTCCCATACTAAGCAGACTTTTGTATAACTGTCCTCGCTTTGTTTTACATCTAGGGCTGGAGCTCCTGAATCCCGTCTTTCCCGGCTGTCGTGCAGTGACTCTAGGTGATGGTGAATAACTCCCCGGCCAGCAGGCTGTGACTAGGAGGCATGATATCACAGCCTCGGATGGATCACAAGTTTCATCAGATTGTTTCCACTGATACTAAAAGCAAATTCTAATTTAATGACCTGTGACATGAGCTCATGATAATATGGCATTAATGTGTCGGTTACATTGTTATAGCGGGTTGCAATGCTGACGTCAGCCAGCGCCGTATGTTTTCTGGGTAGGTTACAAGCTGGATGGCTACGAGGAGGTTGTGTCAGGTTCTACTTATAGAAATGATTCTGTGGAAAAGACAACCTAATCAATAAGTATTTTAACAGGAAAAAAAAAGAGGTTCATATCCTTCCTAGCTCGCGGCTGCCAATAACACAGGCTGCTTATAGGAAATCCAATGAGATGGTTACCTCTTCTTTTCCAGCGACGAGCAAAATATCCCGGTTGTTGGAGAGTACTAAGAAACATAAAAAGTAAATAGCGGTTAATGTTTGGGTTTCCATAGCGACACATTGACAGAAGACGACTTCTCAATTTCCTCAACTGTCTGTGAAATCAGGAGCTGAGAGCGGAGCCAAGAATGACAGCACCAGCCGCAGCGCTGGACGTGACCGGGAAAATTAAGGACTTCCATCGCCCAGTCCTTCGCTCTGCTAGGTGGCTGCGATTTTCCAAACCTCGCTCCGGGGAGAACAAGGAAAAACTGATTAATGGGATTTTCATTTGCAAATCACTTAGATGGTGGAAGCTGATGAAATCCATGCCGCATGAAAAACCATTACTGTCTCCAAACATTTATGTACATGGCAAACAGGTTAACAGCACTGAGGTCATCAGGAGCGGCCAGTGACTGACCTGGGGGAGAAACACACGTGTAACCTCAGGAGGGTCCGTCACCACCTTCACATGTCACATATAATCAATGCTTACAATCCCCATAAAAACAGCTTTGTATAAACTGTTTCTGGTGGTGTCTCCTCAGTTATTCCTTCTGGAAATGTCTGAATAGATTAAACAGTTTTCTCCAAGAACAAAGCTGATTTTAATCAATAGATCTTGGAATAATAATTATTTCCACAATTGGATGTATTAAAAAAATTATAATCTTATATATGTCCCTGCTATATACAGTGAAATGGATGTGTCTGACCGTACAGAGACATGGTATGATCATACCACATCTCATGTGCTGAGATAATCTTATATATGTGTCCCTGCTATGTACTGTGTAATGGATGTGTCTGACCGTACAGGGACATGATTGATCATACCACATCTCATGTGCTGAGATAATCTTATATATGTGTCCCTGCTATGTACTGTGTAATGGATGTGTCTGACCTTACAGGGACATGGTCTGATCACACCACATCTCATGTGCTGAGATAATCTTATATATGTATCCCTGCTATGTACTGTGACAAGAAAAATAATATTGTTGCGCCACTCTGTGACTATCTTTGGAAGCAGGTTATGTGAATGAGGATCTCACCTGTGCTCGTTGTGCTGTCTGCACAACAAGATACTTTGTTCAATAATGTTTATCCCCCTGTTCCTTCGGCTGTCAAACTGCTGTGGATAATGGAGATTTTTCGGTGTCCTCGATCCTAACTCCTCACACGTGAGCCGTCACGTGGCGGGTCTGTGGGCATGTCTAAGACGTCATCCAAGGTCCTATTGCCCGGAGCTGCTCCATACCTCTCTCCACAAAGCGGAGGATAGAATGTATTTCAAGAAAGTAATAGGTATTTGTGTGAGCGCTGGGGAATCAACCGGCACCAAGGCTATTATGAATAATTACCTCTCAGCTTTATTTGTGCAATAAAAAGGCAGGGTCCTTTAGGCCACAACGCGTTTCTACGTTCTCCAAGCGTGCTTTTTATTGCACAAATAAAGCTGAGAGGTAATTATTCATAATAGCCTTGGTGCCGGTTGCTATGTACTGTGAAATGGATGTGTCTGACCATAAAGGGACATGGTCTGATCATACCACATCTCCTGGGCAGGGGAGGATGAAATAAGAGTATACAGACATTACAGCAAGGGATCACAGCTGATTCTATTTTTGGAGGTAAAACATTTTTTTAGAAACAGGCAGGAAAATGTTTTATCTCACCCAAAAAAAAAAAAATCAGCTTTGATCCTGTGCTGTAATGTCTGTATAGTGTATTTCATCCTACCCTACCCAGGAGCTGTGGTATGATCAGACCATGTCTCTGTATAGTCAGACACATCCATTACACAGTACATAGCAGGGACACACATATCTACTATATAATTGTCTAAGGGTTTCCTGCGTCTGTTGCCGAAATCGCGCGCCAGATGCAGGCCGCAATGAGCGCAGTTTATGCAAATAGGCGCGAGAATTCAAAGTTCGAAATTCGCACCTATTTGCAGCCCGGCGAGAGCGGTGCGTCAGCGCCGCTCTCGCCGGGATACACGGTGGCGGCAGCGGTGGCTCTCCTCACAGCCTCCCCCCCCGCTCTTCCTGCCCCCGCTCCCCGCGGCACCCCCGCTCTTCCTGCCCCTGCTCCCCTCAGAGACACAGATATCCCGCTGGAGCGGGTGCGCCCACCTCCGGCCCCCTCTTGCCCACCGCTGCTTTCCCGCCACCTGCTGCTCCATTCCCTCCCCTCCTCGCTCCATCCATTTCCTCTCCCCCCGCTCCATTGCCCTCCCCCCGCTCCATTACGCCCCCCCCCCCCCACTGCTCCATTACTCGTCGCCGTCTCACCCACCACTCCGTTTCACCTGCACCCGGTAATGAGCGGTCATGTGACAGGCTCTTCAGCCCGCCTATCACATGACCGCTCATTACTTGCTGCAATTTAAACATTTAAACCGGGTGCAGGTGAGACCGTATGGGAGGGGGGATCCATCCCACGCTGACCACTGGCCCTCCATCCTGCGCTGACCACTGATCCTCCATCCTGCACTGACCACTGAGCCTCCATCCTGCGCTGACCACTGGCCCTCCATCCTGCGCTGACCACTGAGCCTCCATCCTGCGCTGACCACTGGCCCTTTATCCTGCGCTGACCACTCTGCCTCCATCCTGCGCTGACCACTCTGCCTCCATCCTGCGCTGACCACTCTGCCTCCATCCTGCGCTGACCACTCTGCCTCCATCCTGCGCTGACCACTCTGCCTCCATCCTGCGCTGACCACTCTGCCTCCATCCTGCGCTGACCACTCTGCCTCCATCCTGCGCTGACCACTCTGCCTCCATCCTGCGCTGACCATTCTGCCTCCATCCTGCGCTGACCACTCTGCCTCCATCCTCTGCTGACCACTCCATCCTGTGCTGACCACCGAGCATCCTGCGCTGACCACTCTGCCTCCATCCTGCGCTGACCATTCAGCCTCCTTCCTGCACTGACCACTCTGCCTCCTTCCTGCGCTGACCACTCTGCCTCCATCCTGCGCTGACCACTCTGCCTCCATCCTGCGCTGACCACTCTGCCTCCATCCTGCGCTGACCACTCTGTCTCCATCCTGCGCTGACCACTCTGTCTCTTTCCTGCGCTGACCACTCTGCCTCCTTCCTGCGCTGACCACTCTGCCCCCTTCCTGCGCTGACCACTCTGCCCCCTTCCTGCGCTGACCACTCTGCCTCCATCCTGCGCTGACCACTCTGCATCCATGCTGCGCTGACCACTGAGCCAATGCGCAGTGCTAACCACTGAGCCACCGCACTGTGCAAACCAGTGAGCCACCGCACTGTACAAACCACTGAGCCACCAAATACACTGCTAACCACTGAGCCACCATATACACTGAAAACAACTGAGCCATCATACTGTGCTAACCACTGAGCCAGCGTATACTGTGCTAACCACTGAGCCACCGTATACAGTGCTAACCACTGAGCCAGCGTATACATTGCCAACCACTGAGCCACTATATGCATTGCCAACCACTGAGCGACCATAAAGTGCCAACCACTGAGTCACCGTATACAGTGCTAACCACTGAGCCAGCGTATACTGTGCTAACCACTGAGACTCCATACAGAGTTAACCACTCTGCCTCCATATAGTGCTAACCACTGAGCCACCGTACAGTGCTAACCACTGAGCGACCATATACTGTGCTAACCACTGAGCCACCATACTTTGCTAAACACTGAGCCACCGCGCAGTGCTAACCATTGAGCCACCATACAGTGCTAACCACTGAGCCACCATACAGTGCTAACCACTGAGCCACCATACAGTGCTAACCACTGAGCCACGTACAGTGCTAACCACTGAGCAACTGTACAGTGCTAACCACTGAGCAACCGTACAGTGCTAACCACTGAGCCAACATACAGTTCTAACCACTGAGCCACCATACAGTGCTAACCACAGAGCCACCGTACTGTGCTAACCACTGAGCCACCGTTCTGTCCTAACCATGAGACACCATACAGTGCTAGCCACTTAGCCACCGTGCAGTGCTAACCATTGAGCCACCATACAGTGCTAACCACTGAGCTACCATACAGTGCTAACCACTGAGCCACCATACAGTGCTAACCACTGAGCCACCATACAGTGCTAACCACTGAGCCACCATACAGTGCTAACCACTGAGCCACCATACAGTGCTAACCACTGAGCCACCATACAGTGCTAACCACTGAGCAACTGTACAGTGCTAACCACTGAGCCACCATACAGTTCTAACCACTGAGCCACCATACAGTGCTAACCACTGAGCCACCGTACTGTGCTAACCACTGAGCCACCGTACAGTGCTAACCACTGAGCCACCGTACAGTGCTAATCACTGAGTCACCATACGTTCTAACCACTGAGCCACCAAACAGTGCTAACCACTGAGCCATCGTACTGTGCTAACCACAGAGCCACCATACAGTGCTAGCCACTGAGCCACCATAACTGTGCTAACCACTGAGCCACCATATACAGTGCTAACCACTGAGCCATCATATACAGTGCTAACCACTGAACCACCATACAGTGCTAACCACTGAGCCACCATATACAGTGCCAACCACTGAGCCACATTACTGTTCTATTAAGCCACAATATACAGTGCCAACCACTGAGCCACTATAGAGTGCTAACCACTGAGGCTCCGTATACAGTGCTAACTACTGAGCCAGCGTATACTGTGCTAACCACTGAGCCCCCGCATACTCTGCTAACCACTGAGCCCCTGTATACTCTGCTAACCACTGAGCCGCCGTATACTCTGCTAACCAATGAGTCGCCGTAAAGTCTGCTAAGCACTGACCCCCATATACTCTACTAACCACTGAGCCCCGTATACTCTGCTAAGCACTCTGCTGCAGGCAGGAGGGGGCCGGGGAACAGAGGTTGGGTGTTCCCTGGCCTCTCCTTGCCCGCACCTGGCCGTTCTTCACCGGCCCCCTCCTGCCCACACCCGGCCGCTCTTCCCGCCCCCTCCTGCCCGCCGCCTCCCCGGCCCCCTCCTGCACGCACCTGGCCGCTGTCCCCCGGCCCCCTCCTGGATTTCGACACCGCTGCACACCGGTACTGCTGTAGGTATCCACTATATAATTGTCTACTTCTGCCTGTTTATCTGTAACGCAAATCCTACATTGGTGATTGGTCAGGCCAGCTGCCCATGACCAATCAGCAACAGGGACAGTCCACCCGCAAATTGGCGCGAGATTTCAACCACGCTTCGCTGATTGGTTGACAGCAATCAGCGATATTTGTGCAACATTTTAAACCCAGCTTCGCTTTGCATTATTCTTAAATCTTCATAAATAAACTACATACATACTCTAGAATACCCGATGCGTTAGAATCGGGCCACCATCTAGTAGATTATATCAGCACAGCAGATATGGTATGATCAGACCATGTTCCTGTACGGTCAGACACATCTATTACACAGTACATAGCAGGGACACACATATAAGATTATATCAGCACAGGAGATGTGGTATGATCAGACCATGTTCCTGTATGGTCAGACACATCTATTACACAGTACATAGAGGGACACACATATAAGATTATATCAGCACAGGAGATGTGGGATGATCAGACCATGTTCCTGTATGGTCAGACACATCCATTACACAGTACATAGCAGGGACACACATATAAGATTATATCAGCACAGGAGATGTGGTAGGATCAGACCATGTTTCTGTACGGTCAGACACATCTATTACACAGTACATAGCAGTACATCTGCTGAAGACTTTTGCCTCCTTCTTCAAAGAACAGATCGACAGAATCAGAGGCAGCTTTGACCCACTGTCCCCACAGCCTCCCCTCTCGCCTTTACTTCCATCCGCTGCTTCCCCCCCCATAACCAAAGATCAGCTCTCCTCCCTCCTGTCGAAATCACACCTCACCACCAGTGCCCATGACCCGCTCCCATCCCACCTCATTCCCAACTCTAACGCATCTTTTCAATCTATCACTGACCACTGGACACCTTCCCCTCAGCCTTCAAACACGCCTTGTTCACCCCCATCCTCAAGAAACCCTCCCTTGACCCCACATCTGTCTCCAACTATCGCCCCTTATCTCTCCTCCCTTTCACCTCTAAACTACTTGAGCAGCACGTCCACTCTGAGCTATCATCTCACCTCTCTTCCTGCTCCCTCTTTGACCGCCTACAATCCAGTTTCCGACCCCTCCACTCCACTCCACAAAAACAGCTCTGACCAAAGTCACCAACGACATACTGACTGCCATAAGCAAACATCATTACTCTGTCCTCCTCCTCCTCGACCTATCCGCCGCCTTCGACACTGTTGACCATTCCCTTCTACTTCAAATCCTGGAAACTCTTGGCATCACGGACCTTGCCCTCTCCTGGATCTCCTCATACTTAACGGACCGGACCTTCAGCGTCACCCACTCCCACACCTCCTCCTCGCCCTACCCCCCTATCTGTAGGGGTCCCACAGGGCTCGGTCCTGGGACTGCTACTCTTCTCAATCTACACTCTAATTGTGTCCCATTGCATCCAGTACTTGCATTCAGGCAAGGGGTCCCCCATCCCTTGACCCCTCTGTTCCCCGAGATAATACACTTTGAAAACTTACATAGTGGAGCCAAATAGGAGGTGGCTTGTGGCTGGAGCCAAAGGGCAGTTTCACTCCCCCTGTATGTTAAATCCCCCACCGCCGCCTCCCTGATGCCAATCATTGACTCCCTCACCTGCTGCATAACACAGAACGAGGGGTGCGGTTCTGGCTGCATTGCCCCGCCTCCTGCGGTGACATCACCACCTTTCCCTGGCCTGCTCCATGGGTTAACATGGAGCAAGGCGGGTATAAGCGGTGATGTCACAGCAGGAGGCGGGCAGTTGGCCTTCTGCTGTGACATCACCGCCTCTCCCCGCCTTGCTCCATGTTAACCATGGAGCAGGGCGGGTATAAGCGGTGACTTCACTGCAGGAGGCGGGGCAATGCGGCCAGAACCGCACCCCTCGCTCTGTGTTATGCAGCAGGCGAGGGAGGCAATGATTGGCATCAGGGAGGCGGCGGTGGGCGGATTAAACATACAGGGGGCGTGAAACTGCCCTTTGGCTCCAGCCACAAGCCACCTCCTTCAAAATGTATTATCTCGGGGTAAAGAGGGGCTGAAGGGATGGGGGACCCCTTGCCTGAATGCAACAGACATGCTGCATTCAGTGCTGTAATTAGATCACCATGTATGGTTGGTGACAGGTCCTCTTTAAGCTGAACATGGACAAAACCGAGCTCATCGTCTTCCCCCCAAGCCGCTCACCCTCACTCCCCGACCTATCCATCGTCGTTAACGACTGCTCTCTCTCCCCAGTTCCCCACGCCAAGTGCCTCGGGGTTATCCTTGACTCTTCCCTCTCCTTTAAGCCCACATCCAGGCCCTCGCCACCTCCTGCCAACTCCAGCTCAAAAACATCTCTCGGATCCGCACTTTTCTTGACCAAGACACTGCCAAAACCTTTATTCACGCTTTCATCATCTCCCGCCTCGACTACTGCAACCTTCTGCTCACTGGCCTCCCTGCTATCTCCCTTGCACCTCTCCAATCTATCCTAATCTCCGCTGCCCATCTAACCCATCTATCTTCCCGCTACACCCCTGTCTCTCCCATCTGCCAAGCCCTTCATTGGCTTCCTGCTTCCCAGAGATCCCGGTTTAAAACATTAACCACGACGTATAAAGCCATCCACAACCTGTCCCCTCCATACATCTCTGACATGATCTCCCGATACCTACCCTCACGCAACCTGCGATCCTCCCAAGAACTGCTCCTCTACTCCCCCCACATCTCTTCTTCGCACAACCGCATACAGGATTTCTCCCATGCCTCTCCAATACTCTGGAACTCTCTGCCCCAACACATCAGACATTCTCCTACCCTGGGAACCTTCAAAAGAAGCCTGAAAACCCACCTCTTCCACGAAGCCTACAACCTGCAATGAGACCCGGTCCATCGCACCGCCACACGACCAGCACCTCCCCCCACTTACTGTATCTCCACCCATCCCTTTGATTGTGAGCTCTCGCAGATAGGATCCTCTCCCTTCTTGTATCTGTTCAACCAAATTGTCCACATTTATTGTACTTGTCCTAGTCTCCCCTTTTGCATGTAAATGCCATGGAAAATAATGGCGCTATATAAATAAATAATAATAATATTTATAGCAGGGACACATATATAAGATTATCTCAGCACAATAGATGTGGTATGATCAGACCATGTCCTTGTATGGTCAGACACGGCCATTACACAGTACATAGCAGGGACACATGTAAGACACATTGTGTTTTTCTTGTGTTTCTATTATCAGCGTTTTTCCTGCAAATTAAAAGTAGTTTCTACAGTACCTGCAAAAAAACATGAACAAAAAAAATATGCAGCATGTCAATTCCTTCAGTGATTTTGCAGTGTTTCTGCACCATAGAAAGCAATTTAACAAAAATCACAGTTTTATCAGCAGGAGATTATCACTAAAAGACAAGTAAACCTGCTGCCATGTAGTCCATATTCATGAGCGCTGTATAACCCCCACCTCTGATTGGCAACTTTCTGTACTAACTCTGCAGAGGTGGTAAACTGACAGCTGGTTGTTTTGTAGCAGATACAACTGTCATTTTATCAAAATTGCAGTAGGCAGATCATTAAAGGGAACCTGTCAAATAAAAACAAAAAAAACAGTATTAAGGCCTTTTCACACTGGGGTTTTTGGAAAAATGCGGCAGTCGTAGTAAAAAAAAACTGCATCTGCCGCATTTTCCGCCTAATGGCTGCACTAGCGACACACTTGTGGCAAGCCACATGCATTGTCTATGGGCTTTCGGTAAGTGTGCAGCAGGTGCGGCAAGTGCGGTTTTAAAAAAAATGCCTATGTGAAAGCAGTCTGAGGCCCCTTTCACATCAGCGTTTTTCGCTGATCGCGGCGGTTGCGGTGAAAAAAAATGCAACTGCCGCGATTACCGCATAACGGCCGCACTTGCGGCATGCCCCATACAAAGTCTATGGGGCTTGCAGTAAGTGTGCGGCAGGTGTGGTTTTGGCAAATGCGGCAGGCGCAGCCGCGAAAAAAAAACGCGGTATGCCGCGTCTTTTTCACGGCCGCACCTGCCGCAAGTACCGATACCGCACTTGCCGCAAGCCCCATAGACACTGTATGGGGCTTGCCGCAAGTGAACCGCAAGTGCGGTCGTTATGCGGTAATCGCGGCAGTTGCGGTTTTTTCACCGCAACTGCCGCGATCAGCGCAAAACACTGATGTGAAAGCAGCCTAACAAGGACAATTTTATTTCAAGTTGCCCAGTGAGCTTTATGCAGCCGTAATTTCAGGAGGTCGACAGCTTTTAATGCCTTTAACTCTATGATCCTCCCGCTCAAAAATTACAAGATCATCCTAAAGGCCCCGTTACACGGTACGAGATTGTGAACGACATCGTTAGTACGTTGTTGTGTGTGACACCGAGATACGACTACAATAAATCGTTGGATGGCTGATCGCAGATTTGAGAACATGTTCTCAAATCAGACGATCGTCGTTCAGCCAACCTGCTGCATCGTTGTGTGTGACACCGCGATAACGATCACGTTTGCGATTTCTGGGATCGTGAAACCAATCCCGTAGACGGGCCTTGATGTTGTGTTCTCCGCTCCCGTGTGCGCCGATTGGTGGTCAGTAGTGTGTTCCGATTGGCTGGCGTTATGGGAAAGGTGCCACATTTGCTGATCCGTGCTTTGATCAGTAGACTCATTGACTTGTTTATTCTTTACACTATCATTAAACACATTTAAACAAGGAGACTCATTCAAGTCACCATCCTTTTCTGTAGGCATTTATCTACCCACGTGTGCACGCAAATAAACAATTGGTGTAACGAGAGATTTGAGCAGCCCCATATATGTATGCATGTGCTTATGTGAAATCCTTATTTTTTTTTTATAAGATGTAGCAGGCAACATGTGCACCATATCTCAATAAATATACACATATGGCAACCTTCAGAACTTCATTGGTCATGTATGTCTGCCACATTGGTACCTAACATATATGATTTTAATTCAGAGATGCAAACTACATACACACATTTGTACACATAACCAACCATATACAGTTACATGTACACATACATATGTATGCGCATGCACATGTACACATTGGTGTCCTGATACATACATATACACATACATACATCTATGCACAAACACATAATTACTACATGCTTCCTAATATCCAGACACGTATGTACATAGTGTTGTGTGTAACTTGCCATCTTGAAAACAACAAGTACACATAGCCATACATTGTACTGGCATCAGTGCACACACGAGCGTTCATGTGTGACAATTTGGGGACACATCAGTGGCTTGCACAGGCATCACCAAATGAACACAGCCTTGAATGGCGAGATGGTTGAAAGGGCAAGAGCGTTAATAAAGTGGCCATCTTGCCAGAAAGGGCTGACCAATGGTAAAGCAGTTGTGGCGACCAATCGGAGAGGTAGGTGCGCGGGAAAACACAATCTGGCATGCCTAGCTCCTAGCCTGTGTCACAAACTACGCCCACATTGAAGTTGGAGTCGTTCACGTAGTTGCCGTGTGACAGCGTGATAACGACCGCCAACATCGTTGGCTGTCTCAATACAGTGATCTCTGGATCGCTGGATCATTGGTGCGTCGTCCACGATATCTAGATGTGTGACATCTCATCAACTATCTCAAGCAGATGTCCTAACGACCGCACTCCCGTGAGAGCGTTACGACATTGTAGCGTGTAACAGTACCTTAAGTAACCTCATACCATTTCATCACTGCCTCTACTATAGACTCTGTAGACACGCCTGCAAGGATCTCCACATCGGTATCACTAATGAATCCAGTGATCAGTGATTGGCTGCTGTAAATGTGATATTACTGCAGAATCCCATAATGAGTGATTGGCTGCTGTAGCAGTGGCATCACTGATGGTTCCAGTGATCAGCAATTGGCTGCAGTAGATGTGACATCACTGCTCAAATCCAGTGATCAGGGTTTGGCTGCTGTAGCTGTGACATCACCGCTGAATCCATTGATCAGTGATTGGCTGCTGTAACTGTGAAATCACCTCTGAATCCAGTGATCAGTGATTGGCTGCTGTAACATTACTTTGGAATCCAGCGATCAGCAATTGGCTGCTGTAGATGTGACATCACTGCTCAAATGCAGTCATCAGGGATTGGCTGCTGTAGCTGTGACATCATTGCTAAATCCATTGATCAGTGATTGTCTGCTGTAGCTGTGACATCATTGCTAAATCCATTGATCAGTGATTGGCTGCTGTAGCTGTGACATCACTGCTGAATCCAGTGATCAGTGATTGTCTGCTGTAGCTGTGACATCATTATTGAATCCAGTGATCAGTGATTGGCTGCTGTAGCTGTGACATCACTGCTGAATCCAGTGATCAGTGATTGTCTGCTGTAGCTGTGACACCATTATTGAATCCAGTGATCAGTGATTGGCTGATGTAGCTGTGACATCACTGCTGAATCCAGTGATCAGTGATTGGCTGCTGTAGCTGTGACATCATTATTGAATCCAGTGATCAGTGATTGGCTGCTGTAGCTGTGACATCACTGCTGAATCCAATGATCAGGGATTGGCTGCTGTAGCATTACTGTAGAATCCAGTGATCAGTGATTGGCTGCTGCAGCATTACTGTGGAATCCAGTGATCAGTGATTGGCTGCTGTAGTGGTGACATCACCAATGGTTCCAGTGAGCACCAATTGGCTGCTGTAGATGTGACATCACTGCACAAATCCAGTGATCAGTGACTGCCTGCTGTAGTTATGACAACACCACTGAATCCAGTGATCAGTGATTGGTTGCTGCAGGTAACATCACCGCTGAATCCAGTGAACAGGGATTGGCTGCTGAATCCAGTGATCAGTGATTGGCTGCTGAAGCTGTGACATAATTGCTGAATCCAGTGATCAGTGAATGGCTGCTGAAGCTGTGACATAATTGCTGAATCCAGTGATCAGTGATTGGCTGCTGAAGCTGTGACATCATTATTGAATCCAGTGATCAGTGATTGGCTGCTGTAGCTGTGACATCACTACAGAACCAATGATCAGGGACATCACCTCTCCAGCCATGACAACAAAGACTGGGGTTAGTAACAGAGGCAGCATGGGAGCAGCAGAGGGTAAGCAAGTCCCTTTCCCCCAACAAAAGTGAAAAACTTTTTTCAAGGCCTGGTACACATGTGGCGTATTTATGAAGTGACGCTTTTATGGTGTGCGTTTTGCGCAAAAAAGCGAGACTGCATTCAGATGCTGCGCTTTTTCCGGCGCGCTTTTCCCGAGCCATTTTACAATGTGGCCTAAGGGAAAAGCATGCCGAAAAAGGCGCAAAAAATTGACATGGTCATTCTTTTTGCGGATGTGCTTTGCAGTGAAAGCGTATCCGCAAAGAGACACCAGAATATGCGACGTCTGAACGCAATTCAGTAAAAGTCATAGCGTTTTCAGCTAGCAGTCAAAAGCGCTGCGTAAATGCAGGAATGCAAATACACCACGTGTGAATGCAGCCTAAAGGTACCATTACACGGTACAACTTATCAGCAATGTTGTATGCGATCTCGGGAGCGCACCCATTTTATGGACACCTGTGCAACATTGCTGGTGAGCTGTCACACGTCCAGATATCATGGACAACTCACCAACGATGTTGAGAGGAGGGATCATTCGCAAACACCGCGAACAATCCCTGCTCACTGCTGTGAATGGGAGAAGTCGGCCGTGACATCGCTATTGCGGTGTCACACTGAACGATGCCGCAGGTTGCTTAAGTTGAAAGGTTTTCCTGCATGCATGAAAACCTGTCAACTCCGACTTGAACAACTATCATTGTTGAATCGTGCGTTTACAAGCAATGACGATATCGTTTCAACATCGTTCCAGACGTCACTTTTGAACGATGTCGGGAACAATGTTGAAACATGTTACGGGGCCTTTAGTGTATCTGTCTCCAGATTTGGGCTTTTTGAACTAAAAGCACCATCTTCAGCAGCGCCTATGCTGCATTCTGAGAAGGTGCCCTGACTGCCCCCGTACACCGAAACTCCTTGCCCTGTATTATAATTACCTGTTTCTGGTTTGGTCGTCCCACCTCTCCTCGCCATCCATCCTCCATCACCTCCCCATTCGACAGACTCTTCTTTTGAGTGATATCTGAATCACACGCCTGCGCAGAGGCTTGTATGGATTGCCAGGCACACTGAGGGCTCTTGCAGAGCCCTTAGGGGTTCACGCATGCGCAGAAGAGTTTTAGACTCTGTCAGCAGTAGGGCAGAGCAAAGTGTGCATGCAGGTCTTATCAAGAGAAGCTTCTGTGCAGGTGTGAGATTCGCTATCACTCAGAAGAGGCTGCCGGACAGTGAGGAGAGGTGGGACAGATGGCGAGGAGAGGCGGGACGGACCAAGTTATAATGAAACCCACCAGACCAGAAACAGGTAATTATAGTACAGGAAGGGAAGTTATTAAAGGTGATTTATTCGTTGTACCGGGGGAGTCAAAGGGATAATAGTCACCTTCTAAGAATGCAGCATGAGCGATGCACTTTTAGTTTAAAACCCCCAAATCTGGTGACAGGTTCACTTTAAGCATTTTATGATCTTTGGGAATGACTTCCAAAAAGGATCTAGTTTTACTAGCAAGAATACCGCTTTACAGCCTTGTCACAATCATTTGCTTATCCTTTTGCCATTCTAAACCTTACACTTGCTGGATTCTCAGTCTTGCACTTACTTTCAGGTGTAACTTCTTGCCAGTGCTCATACTCGACTTGGAGGGTCTTTGCTTTCTTCAGGAGTTGAAATAGCTAAGAAATAAAACACAAGTAATGAACAGCAATGCCACCACTCCCAAGAGTTGGGATCACTACTAGAGATGAGCGATTATGCTCGGCGCTACTCGTTACTCGCACGAGTATCTCGGTACTCAGGATGCTCGGCGAGCACCGAGTACCGCCGAGATGCTCGGACTCCTCGCTAATAATTATCGATCTGACACAAATACACTGCTCCCTTCAGTGCACACAGTGAGCTGACACCTCACAGAGAGCAGATTGATTGTTAGGATCCCTCTGGGGGCCACAGCAAGGTGTTGCATGCTGCGGCGATTTGAAAAAGCCCACCCTCCCGCCCTTCCCAGAAACACTCGTTTTATAACGGAAGTCTGGGGGCGGAGCCTGTCACTAATTGACTTACATTGGGCTCGGTGCTCTGGCCAAGTACACGAGTATCTTGAGATGCTCGGCCAGAGCATCGAGCACCCGAGCATTTTAGTGCTCGCTCATCTCTAATCACTACCTCTATGTCCAAAATGGCCACTGCAGTCACATGAAGAGCCCAATGTTAACCCCTTTATCTTGTGGGTAGATAACATTTTGGATTGCATTTAAGGCTTTGTTCACACTTATCTTGTGCTGTGTGCTGAGCAATTACCTTGGGGTTTCCATTTAAATACCCCAAGAATTGTGATTCAGATGGAATGCCCGCTGATACTATTCACTGGAATGAGGCAGGAGTAGCCACACTTTGATGGTATCAGTCTTTTTAGAGGTACACAAAAAACAATGGTCGACTGTGTTTTTGTGCATTCCTAAAAATATGGGACACTGCTGAGAAAGAGGCTAGATGAGTCCAAAGTTTAATTTTATTTGTTAGTTCCATTAGGGAACTCGAACTTTCAATCTGTATATTGCAATACTTTCATATTTCCGTGTAAATGCAGTTTTTGAGCACTGCCGGACTTAGCTTCACAGTCACAGGGGACTTGCATAGGTTCTTAGTCTGCTTTGGTAACTCTTTGACTCACTGTAATCATATCATAGGGGGGGTGTAAGGGTGATGGGAGCCGGTGAAGTAATTGGTGGCATCATCTAAATGGTTAACAGCATCAATCTGAGCTAGCTCCAGCTTACACCTTGGTCCGAGCTGCTGTGTTCGTATGATGGAAAAACCAGAGACACCGGTATGCCTGGATATGGTAGTAGCTAGTTTATTTTCAAACGCGTTTCGGAGTCGTATCCCAAACTCCTTCCTCAGAAAACATGAAGGAGTTTGGGATACGACTCCGAACGCATTGGAAAATAAACTAGCTACTACCATATCCAGGCATACCGGTGTCTCTGGTTTTTCCATCATACGAACACAGCAGCTCGGACCACGAGGTACTTTGTCCTGCAGAACTTGTTATGACCACAGTGACCTGTGGAGGTCCGGTCCTTGGAGCAGCTGTATTGTACTGAGCAATCACGCCGGTTGTGTGCTACACAACCCTATCAGGTGAGCAGTTCCCAGATTGCACCTTTAACAATCCTGTCTCCTAAAGGATAAGACCCTATATGCGCATTCTCACCCCTATTCTAGAGCTCCAGCTTACAGGCAGAGATAACTCAGCCGGCATCTGCCACTTATGAATCAAAATCAGCTCCTGAACTTGCTTTGCGCAGCCCTCAGTGACCTCATCACAGGTCGTTAAGGAGTTGACATGAAAACAAGAACCCTATCAACCTTATGTATCAGTTCAGATGGACATCACAGAGGGACAGGGTGTGCTCTGGATCCTACAGAATGGACATGTAATACTTCACTTCTCCATTAAACGTCCGGCTAAGGGCATGTGCAAAGCTGCTATAGGAAAATGTATGTGGTTGTTTTCTTGAGATGGCTTTGCGATTGCTCTTGTAGTGGCTCTGTCCCCGCTATCTTTTGCACGAAGACTAAGGATGTTACTTTTATCGATTTGACATGGTTGTGCACTATGTTCACTTTCTTTGGTGCTTTTGTGAGATTTTCCACCTAAAAAAGATGATGTGTGCCCAAACTCTCAGAGGCTTTCAAGGATGAATCATATCACAATGTTAAGTCAGGTCTTCACCATAACTGTGTTAAAGATGTACCTCTGTAGATATTAGCCGCACTTACGCCCTTCTCACCTGTTGAGCAACAGGGAAACATACAGAAAACGAAAAGAGGAAAAAATTCACGGGTCATAGTGCATGGATTCTTTTCAAAATAAAGTCATCACTTTATTCTTCATCACTGAAAAGAATGACCCCCCATGGGGAACAAGTCTTATGCGTTTCAGATGACTAAGGGGTACTTCACAACTACAATATCGCTAGTGATGTTGCTGAAGCGTCACAGGTTTTGTGACGTAACAGCGACCTCTCTAGCAGTTGCATTGTGTGACACGTAGCAGCGACTTGGCCCTGCTGTGAGGTCGCTGATCATTGCAAATCGTTCAGGACCATTTTTCGGTCCTTAGTCTCCCGTTGGTCAGCACGCATCGGCGTGTGTGACAGCGAGAGACCAACGATCAGCGACCTCCCCAGGCTGGTAACCATGATAAACAGCGGGTATCTAGGCAGCACGCCTGCCTAGATACCCGATGTATACCCTGGTTTCCAACCTTCTTTGCTTCCAGGCTGGTATCCAAGGTACACAGCGGGTAACTAGGGAAAGTGATGTGCTTAGATACCCACTGTGTACACCTTGGATACCAGCCTGGAAGCGAAGAAGGCTGGTAACCAGGGTATACATCGGGTAACTAGGCAGCGCGCGCTGCGGAGATACCCGCTGTTTCATGGTACACTGCTCCCGTTCCGCAGCGTCAGAAGACAGGAGCGGGAGTTTGACATCGTGGAAAGAATAGTTTATATTCTTTACATGATATCGCTGTTCCACTGGTCGCTGGTGAGTCTGCCTGTTTGACAGCTCACCAGCGACTTGCATAGAGACTTTTCACCGATCCGGCCAGGTCGGATCGCTGGTGGGATCGCTGGATGTAAAGGAGCCTTTAGAAGCGTCCTTAGTCGTAGATAAAACAGAATACAGAGAAGAACAGATTTATAGACATAGTAATATGAACAATACAGGTGGTATAGATTACATTGATTAATTAGCATGTAAAAACATCCAACCTTACAGAGTTATGGTGGTTACAACACACCAATCATTGTATCCAATCTCTGAACCAATCTCTGTTGCAGTGAAATCATGACACATAGTTCATTTTGTGCTGTGTACAACATGGAGCAATCTGTCCATGATTTCACTGCAACCAGAGATTTGTTCAAGATTGGATACAATGATTGGTGTGTGTAAAACCACCATAAGGCCAGTCTCACATAACGACGCATCAGGATCCCGATAACGATGTGCAGAGATCGCTGGTGCGTCGTTTACACATGCTGGTAAGATGTCAAACAGGCATCTCACCAGTGATGTGAAATGGATGCACTAGCGATCCAGAATTATACGAGTCGTTGGAATTGTCACTCCATAGCGTAGCATTGAGATCGTTGCGCATTATCTTGTCAACACAACGATGTAGTCTCCTAGCGGAGCACACGACGCAGAATGACCGAGCAGTGTGTAACTATCAACGACTCACGCAGGGCAGATCGTTGTGCGTGTCACAGAACGACATCGCTATTGGGATCGCTGTTGCGTCACGAAATCCGTGACGCAACAGCGATCTCGTTAGCGATCTCTTTGTGTGTGACAGGGCCTTAAATCTCTACTTAGGAGTCAGACAATACTGTTATATCAGTAGAACAAATACAGAAAGGAAAACTACAACATTAATTACTCAGGGGTCACCAGACATTTCCTTGAAAACCATGGGGTTCTTTAGACAACCTGAGGTTTTTTGGAGTTGAAAGGGTTAATGCACCCAAAAGGAACAACTGCTGGCAGAAAACGTTTTTTTTGGGTTGTCAGTTTGAACACCAAACATCCTTATGATATGAACAACAGAAGGGATACAATGTTTATTTATTACCTTGTATTTCATTTTCCTTTCTGTATTTGTTCTTCTGATATAACAGTATTGTCTGACTCATAGGTAGAGATTAACTCTGTATGGTTGGAGGATTTCACATGCTTATTAATCAATGTAATCTATACCACCTGTATTGTTCAAATTACTATATCTATAAATCTGTTCTATGCATTTTGTTTCATCTACGACTAAAGGCCCCGTCACACACTACGATGTCCCAGCGATCCCACCAACGATCGGGATCACTGGGACATTGTTAGCTGATCACTGGTGAGCTGTCACACAGGCAGACTCACCAGCGATCAGGACCAGCAAGAATGTTGGTAGCCAGGGCAAACATCGGGTAACTAAGCATAGTGCTGTGCTTAGTTACCCCTTATTTACACTGGTTACCAGCTCCCAGCGTGTGCTGTGCGGCGCTGGGAGGTCATTCATCGGTGGTCTCCCGCTGTCACACACCGATGCTGGCCGACCAGCGGGAGACAAACGATAAAATAATGGTCCTGGCAATTATTCCACGATCAACGATCTTATCGTTGGTTGTTGATACGTGTCACACACGATGTCGTTTCGACGTTACTGCATCACAAAAGCGGCGACGTTGCAACGATATCATTAACAATATCGTAGTGTGTGACGGGGCCTTAAGGACGCTTCTAAGTCGGCCAAAGCGCGCAAGACTTGTTCTCCTTGGGGGGGGGGGGGGTTCATTCCTTTTTAATGATGAAGAATAAAGTGATGTTTTTATTCTTTTATTTTGAAAAGAATCCATGCCCGTGAATTTTTTCCTCTTTTGTTTTGCTGCGTATCATACTGTTCTTTTCATCAGGCTATGTAACCTACATGAGGGTCTATTTAGTTAGACTTGTGATCTTTATTTACATAGCACTATAGAACTAAGGCTCTGTTCATATTCCACTGTGTTTTTATATAGAATCTTACATAAAATGGAAGTAAAATGTTCAGGACTCATTCATTTCAATGTTTGATTCTTAAAACCTTCACCCCCGGGAAATTTTCCGTTTTTTGTTTTTTCCTCCCCTTCTTCCAAGAGCTATAACTTTTTTATTTCTCTGGCACTATAGCCATATGAGGGCTTGTTTGTTGCGGGACAAGTTGTAGTTTTGAATGAAATCATTTATTTTACCATATAGTGTACTGGAAAGCAGGAAAAAATTCCAAGTGATGTGAAATTGCCATAAATTTGCAATTACACATTTGTTTATTAGGTATTTTATTCATCATGTTCACTATATGGTAAAACTGACATGTCAGTATGATGCCTCTGGTTGGTACGAGTTTGTAGATACCAAACATGTATAGTTTTACTGTTAGCTGAGTGGGGGAAAAAAATTCAGATGTTTTTAATGAAAAAGATTTTTTTTTCCGCAATTTTCAGGACCTGTAGCGTTATCATTTTTAAGGATCTGGGGCTGTGTGACGGCTTATTTTCTGCGTCTTGAGCTGACGTTTCTAATGATACCATTTTTGGGTGATCACCTGTTATTGCATTTTATTGCAATATTGCGGCGACAAAATTAATTTTGGCGTTTAGATTTTTTTCCCATTGCTCAGTTTACAGATCAGATTAATTGATTTTAATCATTTTGATAGATCGGGCATTTCTGAACTCGGCGATACCAAATATGTGTATGAATTTATTTAATAGTTTTATTTTCAATAGGGCAAAAGGGGGTGATTTGAACTTTTTGTTTTTTTTCCATAATTGTAAAAATGTATTTTTTTTTATTTTTTCTTTATTTTACTTGGCCTCATAGGGGCCTCAGTGTTGCACAGTCTGATCGCTTTACATATGCTCCGATGAGCTGATGAAAGATCGGAACATGGGGAAGTGATCACTTTCTGTTGGTTATCTCATTGGGAGATTGCCAGCAGGAAATAATGGCTGACAGCTTCCGGGGTCATCAGAGGAACCAGAGCTGTAAAGTTAACCATTGAAGGGTCGCATCACGTGACCTGCAATCACAGCGGGGAACAGCGCGATCCCCAAAGGGTGCCATGGAACAGCGCAATCCACATCAGCTGAGATGTGTGGGGGAGGATGCGAGCTCAGCGCATGAGCTGGAATCAGGGAGCAGGACACGACCAAGAACATTCATGTACGTCCTTCGTTGTGAAAGGGTTGAATGTCATTAGTTTATATACAATTTCTCTGCTATCTGGGTAGACAAAAAAGTGGCCTGTACAACTATTTTCCCATCCAAAAAACTCCCAATGTTTTAAACACTATAAGGGTACCTTTACAAGTCGCAATATCATTCCAATATGACATACAATTTCACGTGAGCGCGCACGTTTTTGGCACTTGTCCAAGATCGCATAGGAGATGTCACACAGGGAGATATCGGCAGGCAATGCAACTAGGCTGTTGTCCTCAACTTTTGTGCGCTGGGTATGAGCAACCAAGGGACCGAGCATTAACATTGCAGTGAATAGAGAAAGTTGCAAACAAGATTGTAGTTGCGCCATCACACAGCACGATCATGCCAGATCGCATATGCAATATCGTACGGTTGAAGGGCTTGCACAATCTTTTTGCAATATCGTAGGTACGATTTTTTCCCGTTGCATTGCCCATTTACACGACACAAAGCACAAACTATATCAACTGTAACGACCGTACCACGTGACTTTGTCGATGTTGCATTGCGATATTGCGACGTGTAAAGGTACCCTAAGTGTTCAGAGATGCCTGCAGCTAAAATGGGGGCGTTCATAAAGGTAAAAACAAAAAAATAATAATAGGTGCAAATGGATAAAAAAAGAAATCGCAAAATTGAACAGCTGTTTGTAAACAGAAACTTTGGACTCGTTTTGGTATCCTCATGCATCCGTGTTTCTTGCTTTTCATTTTTCTATAAAGATACCGTTACACGGCACGACGTTGAGACGATGTCGGCAACGTCTCGTGGGCGCGTGGTCGTTTCCGACATCGTTGGTGAGATGTCACATGTATAGATATCATGGACGACGCACCAACGATGTAGTCAGCAGGTATCGTTCGCACAACCCAGTGAACGATACCTGCTCATTGCTGTGAATGGGTGAAGTCGTAAACGACATCGTTATCGTGGTGTCACACACAACGATAATACCAGGTTGGCTGATTGTTAATCGCGTGGTTTAATAACATGTTCTCAAACATGTGATCACCGATCCAACGACTATCATAGTTGAATCTCGGGGTTACACGAAACGAGTCCTAACAATGTCGCTTGAACGACTACAAACCCGTGACGTTTAAGTGATATCGTTAACGGTGTCGTGCCATGTAACGGGGCCTTTAAACTAACTTCAAATAGACATGAGAATAAAGCCTCACATAATCCAGAGCGATATCCTAGTGGGAAAGTGAGAAACAAGTAACATGATAAATCCTAGAATCCTTATTCTCACCTGCACATCAGATTCCGGCTCAGCTTCATGTTCCATGATGTGTTTCCGGTACTGTATAGACACACAAAAAAAAAATCAGTTCTGCACATACCAAAATAGAAAACCCAGAATAAAAATCATACATGATTATGTACAAAGAAGGAGTATCAGGATAATGTCTTGTCCTATTTCCTCCTTCCAAACATCCAGAGTACAAAGCACAGGTAAGAACATCTTAGGATCTATTCACACATGCACTTGGAAATTCTGTCCTGTTTTAGAAATCAACAAGTGGCGCTAGCGGGGTATTCCAGAAGGATCCTAGCACAATTCTTTGGATGGGGCCCCCTTATGTGCTGCTTTCAATGAAGAGGAGGTCTGAATTGATGAAAAACAATGAAAAATGAAGCGGAGGCATCCCAATGATTATTATAGATCCATCAGAGTGCTGTTAAATGGCAGTTTTTATACAGGAAAAAAAGTGCAGCATGTAGAAGTTTTCTTTAATCTTTTCTAAAAATGGACATTTAAGGGAACAAACGCCACAATAACCTAGGAGGGTCCTTTGCTTCCATTAACATCAGTTATACAACAAGTATGAAATCCTCTTATCAGTTTAAAACAAAAAACCCACAACCTTGCCTTAGTGCGATTTGTCTTAATCTCCATTTTAAATTATTTGAATCCCTTTCTGACATTTGGTATATCTGTATGTCATAATGGGAAGGTGTTCCTGCAAAATGACTGTACAGGTCTGTTATAGCGATAACGGAGGCACAAGAGCTGAGCCCGGATGATGACCGCCGGTAGCTCAAATCAATTTATAGCCGACCTTCTACAGTAACTCCCAGAGTCACTGCCAGCTTATATCTCTGCACACTTAATAACCTACATGAACCAGCCAATAGTGGCCACAAACAATTCCATGGTTGTGACGGAGGGGACTCCAGCATTAACCTCAGGATAGTACCTGCCAATACAATAGTATTACAGTACACCAGGGCCAGTAATCAGAGAATTAAGTGAAATATATATATATTATTTATATTATAGAGCACCATTGATTCCACGGTGCTGTACGTGAGAAAGGGATAAACAAACAAGTAAAATAACAGTGAAAAGACACGTACAGAAGAGGGGAGGACCCTGCCCTTGCAGGCTTACATTCTAAGGGGCAATGGGGAGGGAGACAGTAGGTTGGGCCTGCTCTGGCGGTGGTGGAGCGCTGGGTCCAATGGTGGTGGAGCGCTGGGTCCAATGGTGGTGAGGTGGTACCATGGTCATTGCAGGTTGTAAGCTTTTCTGAAGAGATGGGTTTTCAGGTTCCGCTTGAAGGTTGTGCGCATTGGGGTAGAGAGTTCCAGAGGACGGGGGATGCTTGGGCAAAGTCTTGTAGGCGGTTAGATGAGGAACGTACTAGTGTGGAGGAAAGGAGGAGGTCTTGGGAGGATCGAAGATTAAGAGTTGGATGATATTGGGAGATTAGTTCAGAGATATATGGGGGAGACAGATTGTATATAGCTTTGTAAATTGTTAGTAGTTTGAATTGGATACGCTGGGGAATTGGAAGCCAGTTAAAGATTTGCAGAGGGAAGAAGTGTAGAAACAGCGAGGAGAGAGGTGGATTAGTCGAGATTAGTAGCTTCAGTGATGTTAGCCCGGAAGCAGGCTCCAGTATGGTTAAAGGGAACCTGTCCCCTAGTTTATACTCCCAAACCCATCACTTCCTGTCCCTGCATCTTGCTGCTACATCACTAATCATCCCTGTCTGACCTAAATGTGAAGGATAATGGTTGTAAAAACGTTGTTTATAACTTACATTTTCCCCCATTGTCTAGACCTGTGGGCAACGTGTGGGCAGTCTCTCAGCCTTCATGTCTCTCCCTGGTATCATCCCTGATGGGTGTGGTAATTAATTCAGATGTGCGGCCCCAAGTTTCAAATCTGCGGGCGGCTCCTTCCAAGTATGACGTGCCGCTGTGCTTCATTTCCGGTGCATTGGACAGCTTCAGAATACGCACTGCACTTGCTCCTTAGCCAGCCAGTATAACCAATACACCCCCACACTGCGCAGGGCTGAAAATGATGTGCCGTGGCGTCATACCAGGAAGGAGCCTTCCACAGATTTGAAACATGGAACTGCGCTTCTGAATTACATTATCATGCCCACCGAGGCTAGACAACGGGGGAAAATGTAGGTTATAAAAAGCTTTTTTACAACCATTATACTTCACATTTAGGTCACACAGGGATGCTTAGGGATGTAGTAGGAATCTGCAGGGACAGTTAGGGTACCTTTACACGCCGCTACTGGAGGATGGATACAACCCGCTACTTCACGTGCACGAGCACGCCCAAACGGTTACAAACGGGAAACGCACCACCTTTACACGCCGCACAAGGTGCGCTACGCTACGCTACATCTACAGCTAGATACATCGCCGGGTGTCTCAAGTAGCCATCTGTAGCTCATCTTACTCATTTACACACCGCTACAACCAGCTAATATGGGTGGACCTGGTGCAGCAGGGACAGCACATAGGCGTGCCACAATTGTGGATTACCAGACGTCCGTACGCTGATAGGACAACGCAAGAACATGATGATTGGGCAGGCATCGCAGGAGGCTGAGTAATACATGACGCTCGAGCAATTGTGTAGTGTGACTGGTCAGCTCCTTAAATATGCCGCCCTGTGCAGCGACAACCAATCACAACGCAGGAGCTTCCTCCAATGATCGCTGAAGGGGCGCGGTATCCCGGAGCCTGTGTCACGCCCCAGCTACATACCAGGTACATCGCCTGGTGTATAGACATCCCTTCTGTAGCTTCTTTACACGCCGATACAGCTCGCTACAATCGGCTTTGTAGCCATCTGTTTTCGAGCAGTGCTCGGAAACTGATGTATCTGTTGCCGGCTGCCTCCTACCGTCTTCACACGCCGCTACTACGGGCTATATTGACGCTACAAGCTACATTTGTAGCCTGTAGCGGGTTGTATCCATCCTCCAGTAGCGGCGTGTAAAGGTACCCTTAGTGATAGATTTGGGGGTATAAATGACATGACAGAGAGTTAACAGGGTGTGTCAGGGCCGGAATATACAAGAAATCAGAGAGATGGGTGGGAATGGCTGCTCACATATCCCCACCCTGAGGCATGGTAAATCAGGTAAAATGGAGGATAGTACTTTCATTTAGGTATCAGTGTGTGGTGGTGTGCAGACCTCCAGCAGTGTTGCTGTTGCTGAACAGCTGGACATTGTAATGAAAGAGCAGACCCTGCAGCTGTATATGGACATGTTATTTTCAGTTTAAATCCTCGTTCCTGAAAGAGGTGGTTGAAGTTTGATTCACTGTGTGGTTTGGTTTACTAAGAATGAATAAATCAGCTGGACATTTAAATGAAAACGGTCACTATGTTTACCACAAATACGCATCCAAGCAAGATAGAATTGTATTAAATTATATATATATTGTGAGGCAGTGAGGGGAATCATATGCGAGGGACATTATGTATCCCCCAGAATGCACACCAAGACATACTGAACCCACTGGAGTGCATTGCAATCACAGGCAAGCCTGTGAGTGCAGGATATGGGGACGGTCCATTCCCCCCACCCTGGGTCTTGCATGTGGCTCATGGCCACAGATTCCATTTAAAATCCCTCAGCAAAGGTTTGGGTGTGTCAGTGGTCTGTTTGCAAGCTGCAGAGCTGGAGCTCTGTGCAGGACAGGTCAGTGTGAAGTCACAACACAGGCCTGTGAAGATAAAGTACCTGGCGCACTACAGAGCGAAACGGTGCAGCCGTCTCCCATGGCAACAGGTTATATACTGACTGTGTGCATCACCCGGCTGCGATCCGGAGGACGTTTTGGCATTTAAGTTGCGAGTTATACCAATAAAGCCGTTTAAGTTGAACTTTCCTTGGGTCACTGCCTCATTACCGCACTGTGTGAACACCGCTGCACAACAATATTATATATATATATATATATATATATATAATAGATATAGATATATATATATATGCATATACATACACGCACACACACATCTCCTACTATATAATCGTCCTATCGTGGCTGCCTCTCTAACGGAAATCCCGCATTGCTAATTGGTAGCGGGCGGTTGGGCCGACCAATCAGCGACAGGCGCGGTCCAGCCGCGAATTGGCACGGAGTTGAACCACCGTCGGGAGATCAGCTGCGCTAGCCACTGATCTCCCGACGGTAGCCGCGGGTCATCTCCTGCCACACAGAGATCAGCGGCAACACAGCCGGGAGATGACCGGCGCTAGCCGTCATCTCCCAGCTGCTTGCAGCGGAAGTACCCGGACTGCCATATGGGAACACCCAAATTATGGGTATTCCGATATGGTGGCCGGGATTCAAATCCCCCGCCAAGCCGTGCGGGACAACAACCAACGACCTCAATAGTACGTCCTAGAGTGACAGGGTCCCAACGACCGCCATATCGTTGCTGCATCGCTGGTGAGATCTGACTGTTTGACATCTCACCAGCGACCACATAGTAACTCTCCAGCGATCCATACCAGGTTGTATCGTTGCCGGGATCGCTGGAGCGTCACCAAGTGTGACGGTACCTTACTAATCGCTCATTGAATTATTCTTAACTCTTCATAAATAAACTACATATATTTTAGAATACCCGATGCGTTAGAATCTGGCCACCATCTAGTATATATAAAAACAGAGAAACAACCGCAAAATACAGTATGAAACAGATCATGGAGGAGTGTAGTAAAAAAAAACGTTTATTTGGTATTGCCATGGAGTGGCCCGATCTAAAAAAACTGTAACAAGAAAAGCAGAATGAGAAAATAGGGGAGGTAGACAGCTCAGCACAATCTTTCGGTGTCTAAAGTCCTAAGTCATATTAAAAGGCTTGTTAAAGAGTCAAGTATGACTTTTAGGATTGCTCCCTTTATTAGAGTTTGTCTACTTCCTCATTGAAGTGATAATTTGCATATGCAATTTCCCAGAGGAGCATTGCGGCTTTAAGACTCCTCACTGCCTCCTGGCAGAATACTCTCCACAAGGAAAAAAGAGAATTTTGTTTACGTACCGTAAATTCTTTTTTCTTGAGTCATCAATGGGAGACCCAGACAATGGGGTTTAGGGCACTGCCCTCCGGAGGCCACACTAGGTACTACAAGTTTGTAGATACCGCCCCCTCCGCATATAAACCCCTACCGCAGGGAAGACCCTCAGTTTGGTTCATAAGCTGCGAGGAGACAAAATAAACCACACCCGATACATCGGGAAAGGAATCGTACACAGACGGTCCAACAACCCGGAATAAACTGTCCCAACTGGGAACAGATCAAATGCAAACATGCAACAGAACAACTGGGTGGGTGCTGGGTCTCCCATTGATGACTCAAGAAAAAAGAATTTACGGTACGTAAACAAAATTCTCTTTTTTCTGATCATCACAATGGGAGACCCAGACAATGGGGATGTCCTAAAGCAAAACCCCAGGGCGGGAAGAGTTCCTCAAAGACGTGTAAAGATACGGTCCCCCTCAAAGGTGGGTAACCGCCGCCTGGAGGACCAGCCTGCCCAAACTTGCATCCGCAGAGGCATGGGCATGCACCATATAGTGCTTAGAGAAAGTGTGCAGGCTGGACCAAGTGGCCGCCTGACACACCTGCAGAGCTGAAGCGCGATGTCGCAAAGCCCAGGAAGCACCGACAGCTCTGGTCGAGTGCGCCTTCAAGCCCACCGGAAGAGGCTGACCCGCAGAACGGTAAGCCTCCTGAATGGGCGCCTTGATCCATCTGGCCAAGGTCGATTTTGATGCCGCGGACCCCTTACAGCGACCCGCCGTAAGGATGAACAAAGAGTCAGAACTCCGGAAGGAGGCAGTCCTGGACACATAAATGCGTACAGCCCTCACTAGATCCAGAGTGTGGAGGTCGCGCTCAACCTGATGAACAGGAGCGGGACAAAATGATGGAAGAACAATCTCTTGGTTCAAATGGAAAGTGGAAACCACTTTCGGCAAAAATTCTGCCCGCGGGCGCAACACCACCTTGTCTTGGTGGACTACCAGGAAGGGTGACTTGCACGAAAGTGCAGCCAATTCCGAAACCCGTCTCAGAGACGTAATTGCCACCAGAAAAACCACTTTCTGGGACAGATGAGAGAGGGAAACGTCCCTCAGAGGCTCGAACGGCGGTTTCTGTAGAGCCGTCAGGACCATGTTAAGATCCCAAGGATCCAGAGGTCGCCTATACGGTGGAACCACCCGAGACACCCCTTGCAGAAACTGACGGACCTTAGGAAGGAGCGCCAAACGCCTGTCAAACAGCACTGAAAGAGCTGATACTTGACCCTTCAGGGAGCTGAGGGATAAGCCCAATTCCAGACCCGACTGTAGGAAAGCCAACAACGTCGGGATGGACAAGGGCCATGGTGCCCGTCCAGCAGAGGCACACCAGGTGAAAAAGATTTTCCACGTTCTGTGGTATATCTTCCTGGATACGGGCTTCCTGGCCCGATTCATAGTGGCAACCACTGTAGGAGAGAAGCCCCTGGATGTTAGCAGCCAGGCCTCAAGAGCCATGCAGTCAATCTGAGGGCCCTGGAATTGAGGTGGAAGAATGGGCCTTGCGCGAGAAGATCTGCGCGTTCTGGAAGAGCCCATCGGAGTCCTGACAGTTGCCACAGATCCGGATACCAGGACCTCCTGGGCCAATCCGGAGCCACTAGAATGGCTATGTTGCACTCCGTCCTGATTTTCCACAAAACCTTGGGAATCAGAGCTAGAGGTGGGAACACATATGGACGATGGAAGCTGGACCAACTCAGGATCAGGGCGTCTGCCCCCAGAGACTGAGGATCCCAGGATCTCGCCATGTATTGCGGCACCTGATGATTCAGCCGCGAGGCCATCAGATCCACATCCGGAGTGCCCCATCTGCTGCAGATGTCCCGGAAGACGTCTGGATGAAGAGACCACTCTCCGGCGTCCATCCCCTGCCGGCTCAGGTAGTCGGCCTCCCAGTTCTCGACCCCTGGGATGTGAACTGCGGAGATCAGGCAGTCGTTGTCCTCCACCCAGGATAGAATGCGGTGGACTTCGGCGAGGGCCTGAGCACTTCTGGTCCCTCCCTGATGATTTATATAGGCGACGGCCGTCGCATTGTCGGACTGCACCCGAATGGGCTGTCCTGACAGGAATTTCTGAAACGCCAGGAGCGCCAGATAGACCGCCTTGATCTCCAGCACGTTGATCTGCAACGCCGACTCCGACTGAGTCCAGAGGCCTTGAGCCCTGTGGTGTAAGAACACCGCACCCCACGCCCTTCAGGCTGGCGTCTGTGGTCACCACTAACCATGACGGTTTGAGGAAGGACCGGCCCCGCGACAAGTGACGGGGCTGGAGCCACCACTGCAAGGAATCCCTGGTCGGTTGGGAAAGTGCCACCAGCCGATTCAGAGAGATCGTCCTTTTGTCCCATCGGCGGAGAATCTCCAGCTGGAGAGGACGGAGGCGAAACTGTGCGAAAGGCACCGCCTCTATCGCAGCTACCATGCGCCCCACCAGCTTCATCAATACCCGTAGGGATGATTGTGGTGACAGGAGGACATTTTGCACTCCTGAGTGGATCGCCAGCTGCTTGGCTCGTGGCAGAGACACCAAGGCTGAGTCCGTGTGGAAGTCCATGCCCAGATATGTCAATGACTGGGTCGGAATCAGGGTGGACTTCTGGATATTGAGAATCCACCCAAACTGTTCCAAAGACTTCATGGTCACCTCCAGGCTTTGCCGACAAAGGTGTTCCGATGGCGCCCTGACCAGTAGGTCGTCCAGATAGGGTATGACGGCATGCCCCTGCACGTGCAGGAGAGCCATCATAGAGGCCATCACTTTTGTGAACACCCGCGGTGCCGAGGCCAGCCCGAAAGGCAGCGCCACAAATTGGAAGTGTTCTTCCCCCACTGCAAATCTCAACCAGCGCTGATGAGCCGGTGCAATGGGCACGTGAAGGTAAGCGTCTCGGATATCTATCGACGCAAGGAAGTCCCCCTGTGACACAGCCGCGATCACGGAGCGCAGGGATTCCATACGGAACTTCCGAACCAACACGTGACGGTTGAACAATTTTAGATCCAGAACCGGGCGGAAGGAGCCGTCCTTTTTTGGGACGATAAAGAGGTTGGAGTAAAAACCCCGAAACCTCTCCCCGGAAGGCACTGGGATCACTACTCCGTCTCTGCGGAGTCCCTCCAAGACCAGATGAAAGGCCTGAGCCTTTTCTGGAGATGGAACAGACCGATGGAATCGGTGTGTCGGCCGCGACGTCAGCTCTATCCTGTAGCCGCGTGAGACTACGTCTCGGACCCACTGATCTTGAACGTGTAGTAACCATCTGTCCTGAAAACGGGACAGGCGGCCCCCCACCTGTGGGGCGGCAGGACTGGAGAGCGAGTCATGCGGAAGCGGGTTTGGGGGTGGCAGCTGCTGCCCCCGTTGACTTCTTCTGACGACCTTTGGGGCGCCACTGAGTAGCGGGCTTGCCCCCTCTGTCCGTGCGAGCGGACGAAGATGAGGACTGCGAGCTGGACCGAAAGGACCACTGTTTTGGGTTCCTTTTGACGGTATACCGTGGCTTAGGCTTATTCTGTGGGATCTTAGACTCCGCAGAATCCTTTATTAGCTTATCCAGCTCAGTGCCAAAAAGTCTGTCGCCAGAGAATGGAAGATTCTGCAGAATCTTCTTAGACGTGGCATCCGAGTCCCATAGACGCAGCCACAACAACCTGCGAATCGCTATAGCATTGGCCGAAGCCACAGCAGAGCGGGTGGCAGTTTCTAGGGTCGCAGTCCTGGCGTAATCTGCATAGGCCTTTGCCCTATCAGTAAGCGCCAGTACCTCTGTATTGGACCCCGCCAGGTCAGTGATACCATCTAAACAGGAAGTGATCGCCTGCAGAGTCCAGACCGTGGCAAAATTAGGGGCAAATGAAGACCCCACAGCCTCATAGGAAGACTTGGCGAGTTGCTCGACCTGTCTATCCGTCGCGTCCTTCAATGAGGAGCTATCAGAGGCAGAGAACAGGGAGCGTGCAGCAATCCTGGTCATGGAAGCGTCCACCTTCGGGGACTGCGACCATTCCTGAAGCACCTCCTGGGGAAAGGGGAAGCGAGTGTCCTTGGATTTACGGACATAACGCCGCCCAGGATGAATCCTGGGTGCTCTAACCACCCTTCCAAAGTTAGTGTGGTCCATAAAGGAGCCACATGGGCGAGCCTCCGGCTGCAGCCACTGATACACCTCCTTAGGGTGCAGTTCCACCTCCTCAGGGGGTGCCACGAGATGTAGAGTCTCGTTTATTGAGGACACCAGATCCTCCACCCCGTCCGGTGGTTCTGACATAGATTCAAGCATTGAACCCCCATCATCCTCGTCACCATCAGAGTGACGCTCCTCCTCAGAGAGGACCTGGATCTCGGGTGATTCATCTCGGCGAGCCCGCTTAAGGGGTCTAGCAGCAGAAAGAGATGATACCCAGGGGTAACTTGAAGGAGCAGCTGGGCTTCCCAGTCTCCTAGTCAGTGCCTCCAGGGATTGCGACATGGAGGACAGCTGGGATAACACAGAGTCATTAATCTTATTCTGTGTTTCCCATTGCCCTGAGGTCACCTGAACCTCAGGGTATAGCACCGGAGCTGCAGTCTCTGCAGAATCAGTCCGGGCTTCTGGGCGTCCGCAATTATTGCAGGACCCCTCAACCAGCGTCCCGTTGCATGTAGCACAGGTAGTGGTAGAATTGTCTGCCTTCACAGCACTTTTCTTTGCTGGGGCCATGCCGACAGCAGAGGAAAAGAATAAGCCAAGTAGGAAACCGGAACACCGGTGGCTTACCGACCGCTTCAATGCGGTGGAGGAGAGCGGTGTGTGTGTGGCCTCCGCGAGGGTAATGACCGGAATCTCCCGGGAGCGCAGCAATGCACTCATTCAGTCCCAGCCGGGAAGTGAGGAGAAAATGGCCGCCGCCAGTAAAGACGTGGGCGGAGCTAAAAACACGCGGGAAGCGCACACACACACACGCCCAGCGATGACCTCATCCTATGGGCTGCTCCACATCTCTCCAGGCAGCCATCTTAATAAATCTGGTGCTGGAGCCCGCAGTGCGGGAGATATAGTAATAACACTAAACCCAGGGCTTCAACATCCGTAGCCCTCAGCCGCAGCCCCTGTGACACCACAGGGCGGTCAGCTATGGTGACCCCAGCACAGGGTACACCGCCAGAACCGCGGACCCGCGGGTGCGCGCGGTCTGAGTGTCATGAAACACATAAAGTGCCAGACACTACCCCCAGGCACACCGGAGACACAAAGTGCCTCAGTGCCAGTCCGGTCTGTAAGCACCATTTAGGGAGGCCTCGGACGGGGGTTCAGCACCAGTCCGGTCTGTAAGCACCATTTAGGGAGGCCTCGGACTGGGCCGGCTCCAGTCCGGTCTGTAAGCACCATTTAGGGAGGCCTCGGACGGAGCGGAGCTGTGCAAGGCTCCTGTCTCCCACTTCTCAGAGCCCCCCAAAGAGGGATGGGAAGGAGCGCGGCAGCGTACCGGGAGAACACCATGTGCCCAGGCTCTAGGCCCTCCGGTACCTCAACCTGTGTGTTCCCCCATGGGTGAACAGGGAGACTGCCGGAGGTCCCCGACCGGGACCTACCTTGTCTTCAGACGCCATCACGTAAGCTGTGAGAATGCAGTGATGTGCAAGCAAAGCGTGTGATACCTCCGAGCACACTAAGTTTAAAACTGAGGGTCTTCCCTGCGGTAGGGGTTTATATGCGGAGGGGGCGGTATCTACAAACTTGTAGTACCTAGTGTGGCCTCCGGAGGGCAGTGCCCTAAACCCCATTGTCTGGGTCTCCCATTGTGATGATCAGAAAATAGCTGTTCCCCCAGACCTCCTCTTAGTCTCTCATACAGCCAGATCAGAATACCACACACTTCACTGATGAGGGGCAATCACCCCGAAACGCAGCATCTGCAGTTTAGGGTTCTGATCTGGCACAAATTCTAAGTCATATTAAAAGGTTTGTTGAAGAGACAATTATGACTTTTAGGAATGCTATCTTTATTAGGTGGCATCAGAGTTTGTCTACTTCCTCTTTGAAGTGACAATCTGCATATAAAGTCTTTCCCTCATCCCAGAGCTGGATTCACTGCTCAGTACTACTGTAGAATTTCCTCCGTGCTGCTTCGTGAAAAAACAGGATACAAGTCCCATAAAGGCCAAAACGTAGTGTTATTCATCGTGTACTCACACACAACTGAATATTCTGAAAACTTACTAGACAGTACAGTTATCCTTTAACATAGCAGAATGTATGAAAGGTAACCAGAATAGCAATGTTCAGGTTTGGTTAAGAATACCACTGATTTTATTACATTACATCATTTTTATAGTATTTGGCTCACAATTATTTCATTCTACAAAAAATATTCCAGAAAGGAAATTGGACAGCAACGCTCTGGACGTATATTCTATGCAAGAGCCAAAACCCTTAACCTATTTCAGGCAACCGTCCAGAGTGATGACAAGTTTACAGTCTTATCAAGGCAGGTGTTTTTCTTCTGACACCATCTTATTTAAAGGATTTTATTAGACAGGAGAAAAAGGTGAATAGAACTAATAAAAGGTGGAAAATATATTACAGAGAGAAAAGTCACCAAGGTAGAGACGTGATGGATGGCGAAAATGGTAGAAGTGTAGACGTAGGTAGAGCGACTTAAGGGCAATGTTCCCTGGGAACATTGCATATAGGCAAAATGACACTCATCTACAATCAGAAACATATATTTTATAGCTCCAGCGACAGATTGTTACCCTAAATACCAATGTTCAAGCATAGAGACCCTTGAACCGTAACTAGGGTTATCAGCCAAATCTCTGAAGATGAAGTTTGGGCACACAGGACAAATTGGCATTGCACTACAAATGTCAGATGGCCTGTGCCTGGTAAAGAGTAACAGGGAGGGAGGGAGGAAGGTTTGGCTTAGAGCCCACAGGGGAGTAATACAAATTCCCCAACCCCACATAGTGACACTGTGCTGCACACTGGGTTTGTCTCCTCTTCTTTTTGCCATAACTTTTATAACAGTTTTTTCTGCAATCATACATGTAATCTTTGAAGTAAAGGTATGATTGCACTTAGTATCCCAGAGCCTGTAAGGAACTACCGTCACTTTATAGCTGGTTGGTTGGTTCACTTTAAAAGGAGAAGAATATAAATATTATTTCCATGCCATCTTGTTATTGTGAAGCCATTTATGAGAAAAACTTTGTTTTTTTTTTTGGAGAATTTCTGCTTCAAAAACGTCTGAAAAAACAACAACAACTCAGTGTGAGTATACCCTTAGAGGACCTGAACATGTGAACACTTATACGATACAGAATATGCAGTGTATTATCATCAGTCAGGGCAGATGATGTACTAAAATGGTAAAGCTGGGGGGCACAGTAATGCCAACAGCCTTGGGGTGCTAACAATAGGATTCCCTAAATACTGAGGTGCCACAGTCTCATCTACCCAGGACTGTGGAGTCGGAAAACCAAGCATCTGACTCCTCAATTACCGTGAATGCAACTCAGACTGCACCAAAATAGACACCAACTCCGACTCCGACTCCAGAACCATGGAAGTCAGTAAGCCAAACACCAGACTTCTACTCCTCAAAATCCCTGAATGCAACTCCGACTCCACCAAAAGGGACACAGACTCCAACTCCAGAACCAAGACTGTGAAGTCAGTAAGCCAAACATCCGACCCCTCATTTTCCCTGAATACGACTCCAACTGCACCAAATGGACACAAACTCAAGACTCCACAGCCCTGCATCTAACGATTTAATATGCTAGGAGAGGAGATTGAAAACTCTCTACTCGAAGGGGGCGTGTCCTGGAGCGAGCAATGCCGGACGCTTAAACAGAGCGCTCCCAGCGGTCTCCACAAACCGAGGACATAGCGGCACATAACGGGATCTTTCCACCCCCCTCTGGAGGCGCATTAACTCCTTACCCTCCGGTGATGCCGCGGACAGGATCCAGGAGCCGTGGCCCGATCCAAAAGGTATCAGATTTCTTCTCCCCTGAGCGCCCAGTAGCTGCAGGACTGAAAGCCAAGATGGCGCCGACAGGAGAAGCAGCTTCCCGCTCTCCTCGCTCCCCTCACTCTCAGAACTCACATGCTAGTTCACAAAGTGACAGAGGTGAACGCTCACCTAGAGGGAGACAGGATGACTCTACAGTTATTACCTATGGTGCCCTGAGAGGTCTCCTAGGCGACTTGCGAGCCTCCATTCAGTCTGACATTAGGAACATAGTGGGAGAGATAAGAGCAGACATGGCGTCCATGAATGAACGAACTGGCCACCTAGAGGAAAAGATGGCCGAATTCGCTGGGGCCCACAATGAGCTAGCTGACAGCTATCATGATGTCTCACAAGACCTCAGGAACATGAGGGCGAAAGTCTGTGATCTAGATGATAAACTGAGAAGGAGTAACATAAAAGTGAGGGGAATAGCTGAATCAGAGGACAATGAGGATTTAACAGCTATAGTACTGCCTTTCCTGAGAATGATTCTCCCCAAAGCATCCACAGCGGAATTAGACATTGAAAAGGCTTTCAGACTTCCCCGCTCACAGAGAGCCCCTCCGGACGTCCCGAGAGATGTCATGGTGCACCTTACATCTCCTAAACTAAGAGACTCTTTGATGCACACCCTGCGAAAAAACCCATTCCTGGAAGGCCCTTTCACTAAATGGTCTCTCTTCCCGGATCTCTCCCAGGGAACACTAGCAAGGCGAAGGGACTTCGCGCCATACTGCGCCGTTTTGAGAGACCGCGGAATCAACTATGCTTGGGGCTCCCCTGTTAATGTATCATTTAGGTACAAAGGGAAACGTCAACTATTTTCCTCCCCAACAAAAATGAAAACAGCACTGATAGACTGGAGGCTAATGGTGAAATCTGGCCTGCCGCCAAACAGCTCATCACCACGTAATCATAACAGCCCTGCTGCGTCCCCGGAAGGAGGGTCAGGATTGAAATGAAGACTGGTCCTCGAGGAGTGGACTAAGCCGCTGGTATGACTTAAGTCATATTTCTCTGCTGGACTCTCAGATCTCGGCACTGGTTGTTGAGCTCTGTGCGTCCATTTGGGGCCCGTCATCGCCCCTTATTTTCCTCCCCCACAGAGGCCCACAATTAATCTCACTAATTGGGTGAGAAACACACCCTGGGCCTGACGAGCGCCTTCAAGAAGGCCTCCAAGTTAAATGTATAGTTATATTTGTTGACCAGTGGTCACCTGGCTCTTTCTAATATTCCTTTCTTGCTTCTTCCCTAACTAGCTTATTGTTCCCCTCTTTCTTTTGTTCCTCTCCCCTCCTTTCTTTCTCTCCTTCCTCTCAACAACTACTCAATCCACTACATTCCCAAACTTCTATCCACTACACCAGGCCAAACTTATAACTGTATATATTTTCTATCTCCACTTACCTTTCTACCCCTATTACTACTTCTAGTGCTTCTATTTCTTACCTCACTACTCTTCACTAATCCTCCCACTATAAGCTCACCTCCCCCATCTCTCTATTCTCTCCCTAAACTCGCCTCCTCCACATCTCTACTCACTAACTCCGCAAATCTCTCCAGTGGTGACCGGTCCATTTAACCTAAGCAATTTCATTTGCCAGATTGATGATTTTTGTGTTCCGGAACTCGAACAATTTGAAAATTATTCATATATTGTTGACTGTAATTTTATAATTTTAGTTACTGTTCTCACCTCATTGTTCTACTTCACCCCCACTTTCGCTCTTCCTCCCCCCCCTCTATCCAAAGTCATTTCCCACTTCAGAGTCCCAACTCAGCGCAATTAATTGACATCTTTATTGGTTTGTAATTTGACATTCTTTTCTTTGAACCTGACTATCTGCCAAGATGAGCTTCCAATGTGCGTCAATCAATGTTAATGGCTTAAACTCCCCACAAAAGAGGACCCTGGTGTGGCAACAGCTCACCAAACTGAAAGCCGACATTATTTTTGTCCAGGAGACTCACCTACTTGAGGTGGATAATTTCAGAATGGGGTCTTTAAAGTTCCCCTTACAATACTTTGCTAACGCTTCTACCAAAACATCAGGGGTGGCTATCTTTGTCCATAAAGCACTGGCATTTCAACTAATTGAGAGTGTAGCAGACCCGTTGGGTCGATACCTGGTGGTGCGGGCCATGATCAATGGAAAACATTACACCTTGGTGTCGGTATATGGCCCTAACACAAACCAACTAAAATTTACCCGCTCACTGTTCAATACATTGGACGAGCTCTCAAAGGGATTTCTCTTACTGGCAGGAGACTTTAACATTCCAGTAGACAAACACCTTGATTGCTCAACCCCTTCAACATGCCGGGGTGATCTGGGGGGTTTACTATACACCCACCATCTTCACGATATCTGGCGATATACCCATGGTGAAGAGAGAGACTACACTTTCCTATCTCCTAGATTTCAAACATACAGCCGAATAGACTACTTTTTGGTTGGGGATTCTCTTCTCCCGAAATGTCAAACATCATCTATCGGACACATTACTTGGTCCGACCACGCCCCAATTCTACTCCGCATAGCCGATGACCTGCAAATTTCCCCTACACCTACATGGACAATGAATGACCACCTTCTAACTGTTCCAGACAACATATCACACATCGACTCCCAACTCGACCAATACTTTTCACTTAACCAAACTCAAGGCATAGACCCTGAAGTACTATGGTATGCCCACAAAGCTGTATTGCGAGGCCAACTTATTCAGATAGCGGCTCGTGCAAAACGTACTCGAAATGAACAACTGGAAAGTCTCACCAAAAAACTATCAGCTTTAGAAGCACTGTATAAACAAGCCCAGACTCAGCAAACTCGGACTGAACTAGAGGCCACCCGCAAAGATCTTAAAGCTCTCCTACTTTACAGAGTAGAATTCAACCTTAAAAAGCTTAAAGCGCGTTATTACGGGATGGGCGACAAAGCGGGTAAACTTCTAGCAAACAGGATCAAAAAAAAAAGGTTATCCACCAAAATTGATCATGTCCTCCGACCTTCAGGAGAGAAAATTAGACACCCCCTGGAAATTACTGCCCAATTCAAAGACTACTACACATCCCTATATAACCTTCGTGATGATCCTTACACCCCGCAGCCAAATGAGGACACGATCAGGTCCTTCCTGGCCCAGACTCACTTACCTAAGCTGAATGCCACTCAACTTGCTTTACTAAACGCCCCCTTCTCCACTGAAGAGATCAAGTCAATAATCCTCTCGACAAAGAAATCATCAGCCCCAGGCCCAGACGGATTCTCTAACAAATACTACGCGACTTTTCAGACTACGCTAATACCTCACATGCTCTCCCTCTTCTCATTCTGGAGAGATAAGGGGCGCATACGCCCCGAGGGTCTGGAAGCTACAATCGCCACGATTCCGAAACCGGGCAAACCCCCCAACTCCCCACCAAACTTCCGCCCAATTGCCCTTCTGAACGGAGACGTTAAAATTGCAAAGTTGCTGGCCCAACGCTTAGCGACAGTTTTACCTGACCTAATAGGCCTGAAACAAGTGGGTTTTATCCCAGGACGACAAGCCTCGGATGGTACACGACGAGTGGTCGACCTCCTAGAGATTTTGGAGCGGGGAGGGGCCCCCAGTGCATTACTCTCCTTGGATGCCGAAAAGGCGTTTGATAGGGTGCACTGGGGGTACCTCGAGGCGGTCTTGGCTGAGTTTGGACTGGTGGGTGACTTTAAGGCGGCGGTTTTGGCTCTCTACACCTCCCCCACAGCTAAGGTCAGAGCATCGGGTTTTTTGTCAGACTCTTTCTCGTTGACTAACGGGACCCGACAGGGGTGTCCACTCTCCCCGCTAATTTTTGCTCTCATTATGGAGCCGATGGCGGCTAGAGTGAGGCAGGACCCTCTGATTACAGGCCCATGTCTGGGGGGGGTGGAACATAAAATTGGTTTATACGCAGATGACGTAATCTTTATCTGTTCAAATCTCACTATCACCATCCCTAGAATAATGACCCTATTGGAAGAGTTCTCCGCTGCGTCATATTATAAATTAAATATAACCAAATCTCTACTCTACCCAGTCCAGATACCTGCGGCACTCTCGGAAACAATTAAGGCACTCTTCCCATTTCAATGGTCTCCAACGGGCATCCCATACCTAGGGATAATGATTTCACACACTAAAGAAATGCTCCGACGTAACTACGAAACACTGCTCCAAACACTGAAAGAAGGCATCTCAGCACATAAACAATTAATTCTTTCATGGATTGCCAGAATCCATATTGCAAAGATGATATACCTCCCAAAAATCCTATACATCTTTAGATGTCTGCCATTGCATTTTCCAAAACGCATGATCGCAACCCTACAATCTACATTAATCGACTTTATTTGGAATTATAAACATCACAGAGTGGGCATGAAAGTATTGACTCTTCCGACCCATCTCGGGGGAATGGGAGTCCCCAACCTGAAGCATTATTATGTAGCCTCGCACCTAACTGTGGCTTGTCAGTGGTGGGCTGACACCCCTAATCAGTTGTGGATGTTAATTGAGAAACAGTATGCCCCACAGGGTTCCACTAGACTACTGGAAATGAACCTACTGAGGACTACTGAAAGTTCAACTTTACTTAAACCTATGCGGACTTTGGTACAAATTTGGCGACAAAATTCACATCCTCTACTCTCTTTCCTGCTAAAATCAGTTTCTATCCGAGCGGTCGAAACACTAGTGGACTCTCTCTCTCTCCATCATTGGCGATCCAAGGGCATCGTTTACATTCATCAGGTCCTAAATGATTCCATCATGAAATCCTTTGCTGAATTGACAGACAGGTACGACATCCCTAAAACTTCATTCTACCAATACTTACAACTGCGCCACTTTTTAAGTTCTGTGGCATTGGTCCCTGTAGACTTATCCATGGTGGATGGCCTGGTACAGAGATTTTTTCGATCTCACCCCCCGGGCTTGAGAGGGGTCTCCATCATGTACGGAGCCTTATCCCGACTACAATCCCTAGAGAAACTACCTTATATGACCAATTGGGAAACAGCTTTAAAAGACGAATTCTCTCTGAACCAATGGCAAGAAGCCTCAGGGAAAAGTACAAAATATACAAGCTGTGTGAATCATCACGAACAGCTCAAAAAAGTACACTTTGAGTGGTACGTCACCCCAAATGCTTTGGCAAAATATAAGAGTGGAAATCATGGATTGACTCAGACCTGTTGGAGAGGATGCGACCAGACAGGGTCCTCTTTACATATGTGGTGGGAGTGTAGTGCTTTACAAGGGTTCTGGCAGGGAGTGTCCTCCCTCCTAATTTCCTTAACAGGAGTCTCTTTTCAACTAAAACCTTCACTGGCGATTCTGGGGCTGGGATTAGACGATTGGCCGACACCATTACGACCAATGGTAGCAAATGTTTTACTGGCAGCTAGATTGTGTGTCGCTAGACATTGGAAATCAAACGCATTACCATCTATGCCAGAATTACATGCAGCTATTAATCTCCATCTCCAACATGAGATCATGTTGGCACATGATGCCCCCCAACGAAACAGAGTTCTCATTTGGTGGGACCCCTGGGTAATGTCCCCGTATAATACTGTCCAAATTCCTTCTTAAACTTGAGCTTCCTATAATGTGGATGTTGAAAACTCATTGTCCCTGGGTCATCTAGTCGAAAGATGCTGTTGTGGGAACTCATCCCCCTACCCCCCCCCCACCCCCACCTCACCCTCTCTTTTATCCCTTTTCCGATATCTCCTTGTCTTTTTCTTTCCCCCATTGTTTATAGTTAAACTTGATTTTATGCTAATGTTTTGATACTAGTTATTTACATATATCAAAAACATTGCGGACTTAATCACCTTGAAAACTACGAATACTACAATTATAAGCAGTATTAACATTTGTTTTCAATATTGTCACATGTACTACTCTGTATGCTTAACAAATTTATAATAAAAACCATTGTTATAAAAAAAAAAAAAAACTCTCTACTCAAACTTCTGATGGAACAGGCTCAGTTCCTGAGACCACTACTTTCAAGCCCCATACTTTAACATAGTTAATTAAAGCCGGATTTGGATACAAAAAGATTTCCCAAGTTTTAAATATCTCATGGAGCACTGTGCAAGCGATCATATTGAAATGGAAGGAGTATCAGACCACTGAAAATCTACCAAGACCTGGCCGTCCCTCTAAACTTTCATCTCGAACAAGGAGAAGACTGATCAGAGATGCAGCCAAAAGGCCCATGATCACTCTGGATGAACTGCAGAGATCTACAGCTGAGGTGGGAGAGTCTGTCCATAGGACAACAATCAGTCGTACACTGCACAAATCTGGCCTTTATGGAACAGTGGCAAGAAGAAAGCCATTTCTCAAAGATATCCATAAAAAGTCTCATTTGAAGTTTGCCACAAGCCACCTGGGAGACACCAAACATGTGGAATAAGGTGCTCTGGTCAGATGAAACCAAAATCGAATCATCCGGTGTAGAAAAATGCAGTTTTCTCTTTAGCTGCCTCCGTCAGAGGGATCTGTCAATACACCTTTGTTAAGTCTAGGGTTGTGATACAACGGGCTATTCCAAGCCGAACTATTAATTCATCGACTCATGGCATAGGGTAGGCATCAAATTTGGAGACCACATTCAGTTTCCTGAAGTCATTCCAGAATCGGATGGTGCCGTGTGGTTTAGGAATTAACACAAACGGGCACGACCAGGCACTATGCGATTCCTCAATTACTCCTAACTCTAAAGGTACCATCACACCGTGACAGCACTGGAGATGTCGGCGGCGACGGGCGGGAGCGCGCACATTTTTGCTGCCCCCCGCCAGCGTCGCCGTCCCCCATTTACATGGGGCGACACCTCCGGCGACGCCCTGGCGATCTGACAGGCGGCATCGACGCTGGGGTTTCTTAAAACCCCAGCGGCGATGCCTTAAAATGGGATCCTATGGCTCCCATCGCCTGGCAGATCGCCGTCGGCCGTTTCCATGGGGCGATGTGTACAAATCGCCCCAGATCGGCCGCCTGGTTTCAGAGCACTGCTCTGAAACCAGGCGACCACTAAAAGGCGTCACCATCACCTAATTACATTAGGTGATGCAGGGGCGATATCGGTGCTGATAGGCCACGCCCCTGCATCGCCTAAGAAATCGGCAGTGCCGTCGCACAGTGTGACGGTACCCTAACATCGCCTTCACTTCTCGGGAGACGGCTTCCCGGCGAGCTTCCTGGATTTTGTAGGACTTTACCTGAACTGTTACGCCTAGCTCTGTTATGATACAGTCATATGAAAAAGTTTGCGCACCCCTCTTAATCTTACTAATTTTTGTTTGTTTAAAATTGGGTTTTTGCAACAGCTATTTCAGTGTGATATATGTAATAACTGATGGACACAGTAATATTTCAGGATTGAAATCTGAGATTACTTACCAGTAATCGTATTTTACAGAGTCCATGACAGCACCCACCGAGAGGGGGGATCCGCCCACAAGGACAGGAAACCTACAGATAAAAAGGGGCGGTCCCCCTCGCCTCCTCAGTTGGGTTACAGAGAAATTGGAGGAACCGCCATACCGTATAAATACACACATAGAAAAAATCATTAACAAAAGAAGACCAATACTGTTAAGACGTGCAAAAAAAGGGGCACACAAAACCGTCAGGCAAGAAGTGGCCACCCGTGGCAAGTGACAACAAACTAAACAACAATATAGTGTAATCACTGCAAAAAGAAAGGAAAGGGTGGGAAGTGAGTGGGTGCTGTCATGGACTCCGTAAAATACGATTACCGGTAAGTAATCTCAGATTTTCCTATCACCATGACAGCACCCACCGAGAGACTTGCAGAGACTTTCACCTGGGAGGGACCACAGTATTAAGAACCGCCCTCCTGAAGTCGAGGTCAGACGAAGAGGAAAGGTCAAGGCGATAGTGCCGAAAAAAGGTAGAGGGTGAAGCCCAAGTAGCAGCCCTACAAATAGACTTAATAGACACATTAGCTCGCTCAGCCCAGGAGGCCGACATGGCACAAGTAGAATGGGCATGAATACCGGGCAGCGGTTGCTCACCTTTCGCGGAATAGGCCGAGCAGATAGCGTCCCGGATACATCTGGAGATGGTGCTTTTAGTGGTATGAGTGCCCTTACGAACCCCCTGGAAAGAAACAAACAAGGCCCTACATTTCCTCCAGGATTGAGTCCTAGCAATATACTCAAGCACAGTCCTCCTAACATCTAAGGTCTGATAGGTCAACTCCTCAGGGCAAGTGGGATTGTCACAGAAGGAGGGCAGAATGATCTCCTGGCTTCTAAGGAACTTCAAGGGAACTTTAGGAAGGTAGGAGGGGTCCGTCTTAAGTATCAACCTATCAGGGAACACCAACAGGAACAAGGGGGTCAATGGACAGAGCCTGCAGGTCACCCACCCGTCTAGCAGATGTCAAGGCTATCAGTAAGGCCGTTTTCCAAGTCAAGTGTTTGACGGAGGCCGAGGTCAAGGGTTCACAGGGAGGTCCGGTCAAGGCGTCCAAAACTAAATTCAAATCCCATGGAGCAAGCCTAGGGACGTGCACCAGTGCAGTGCGGTCACAAGCCTGAAAAAACGGGCAATCCACCTGTTACCTGTGATATTTTGACTAAAAAAGGCCCCCAGAGCAGAAACCTGAACCCGAAGAGTACTGACCGCAAGACCCAACTCAAGACCTTTCTGCAAAAATTCCAAAATAGCAGGAATCGGGGCATGGTCAGTGACACCCCCTGGGTAAAAATTCAAAAACTTACGCCAAACCCTACAATATAGGTTAGTGGTGACCGCCTTTCTACTACTGAGGAGAGTAGAAACCAAAGCATCGGAGAACCCCCGCCGCTTCAGAAGCTGCCTCTCAAATTCCAGACCGTTAGATTAAGGCCCTCCGCTTGTGGGTGAAAAAACGGACCCTGAGAGAGCAGCCCCAAACCGCCGGGAGAACCCAAGGGTCGGAGACCGACATCGCCTGCAGCCAGAAAAACCATAGTCTCCTGGGCCAAAAGGGGGCGATCAAAATGACTCCAGCTCCTTCTTCCCTGATTTTGAGCAGAACCAGAGGAAGCAGACAGAACGGAGAAAAAGCATAAGCCAGAGGAAAATCCCATGGCACCCGCAGAGCATCCACTACCTCCGGACAGTCCGAGGGGTACAGGGAAGCAAAGCGCCGAACCTGCCTGTTCCCCCTGGTCGCAAAGAGATCGATCTCTGGCATACTCCAGAGACGCACAATCCCCCGAAAGACGACCCTATTCAAAACCACTCTCCCTGCCTGAGTGAGTGGCGGCTGAGAAAGTCGGCCCTGAGATTGTCGATCCCTCTGATATGTAGGGCCGTCAGGGAGAGAAAATGGACCTCCGCTAGCTGAAATATCGAGGTCGCGGTAGTCAGTAGAGAAGGCGACCGGGTCCCCCCCTGGTGATCCAGGTAAGCCACGACAGTGGTGTTGTCCGACTGAATCCTGACATGGGAGTTGCGGAGGAGGGGCAAAAACCGGAGGAGAGCATACTGGACTGCCCGTAACTCCTTCAAATTTGAAGAGCCCAATACTTCCTCTGCAGACCACCGACCCTGGGCCAGGCGAGGTCCCACATGAGCCCCCCTCCCCGAGGGACTGGCATCGGTCGTCACTACAAAGTCTGGAGAAACGACCCAGGGAACCCCCAGAGTCAGGTGACGAGAATCCATCCACCAGGAGAGAGAGGCCAAGGCAGTCGGGGATAGACGGAGACGACCCTCCAACCGTTCCTGCAGAGAGTCTCCAGCCCTGAGTACTTCCTGCTGGAGACAGAGAGAGTGGAACTGTGCTCACGGGACAGCCGGAATGCAGGACAACAGAGTCCCCAGCAGAGACATGGCCTGACGCAGAGACAGCGACGGATTGTGCATGGCCCCAGCCACCTTGCCTATGACAGCCGAGACCTTGGTCGCTGGTAGAAAACATTTCTGGGCAACTGAGTCCAACAGAAGACCCAGAAAAGTCTGGACCTGAACTGGATGGAGCCTTGACTTCAGAACATTGATGAGCCATCCCAAGGCCTGTAGGGAGGATATGACATGAGTCAGACGGGAAGCACACTGCCCCTCCGAGTCCCCAACCACCAAAAAATCATCCAAATATGGCACTATGAGCACATCACGTTGTCTTACAAATGTCATAACCTCCGCCATCACCTTGGTAAAAACCCGAGGAGCACTGGAAAGACCGAACGGCATGGCCGCAAACTGCAGATGGCGAACCTGACCCTTCAAGACCACCGCTACGCAGAGGAACTTCTGGTGAGACGGATGAATGGGGAGATGGTAATAGGCGTCTTAAGTCAAGCACCGCCATAAAACACCTAGGGAACAGAAGGCGAACAGCCGATTGAATGGACTCCATTTTAAAGGACTGGAAGTGGAGGAAGGAGTTTAATTTACGAAGATTAATAATAGTTCGAAAGGAACCATCCGGTTTGGAGACCAGGAATAAAGGGGAATAAAACCCCCTTCCCTCCTGGTACCCCGGAACCGGAACCAACAACCGTTTACATAATAAGTCCTTAACCTCCGACTCCAGTGCCTGCTGCTGGCAAGAACTGGAAAGAGCAGTCAGAAAAAAGGAGTCCCCAGGGACCCGCAAAAAATCAAGTTTAAGGCCAGAAGAAATGAGGCCGAGGATCCATTGGCTATTTGAAATATGGGACCATTGTTGAAAAAATAAGCCAATCGACCACCGACAGGTGGGTCAGAATTAAGTACCCTTGGGCGGGGGCTTGGAGGATGAGGAACCACCGTAATAAGCACCTCTCTGTCTCTTTCTGGCCGGCTCCCACTTGGGGTTGGACTGCTGCCTGGTATACTGACGCTTCCGGAAGGATCTCCTGTAGTTAGGGACAGAAGGGTTAGGTAGTCCCTTCCTTACTTCTCCTGCCTTAGATAGTATACCATCAAGCATGGAGCCAAAGAGGTACTCACCCCCGCACAGGATCGCACATAACTTAGTTTTTGCATGGGCGTCCCCCTTCCACTCCTTAAGCCATAAAGACCTGCGGACGGAATTAGAAATCCCCGCAAATCTAGCAGCCAGACGGAGAGAATCGGCCGAGCATCCGCCAGATATGCGAGCACTCCGATCGAGAGCGCAGCAATAACCTATCTCTGGGCACCCCAGACCGAATCTGGTCTTCCAACTGATCCTACCAGACTAACTGGAAACGGGCTACACAAGTCGAAGCAATGGCCGGCCGAAGAGCCCCAATACCCGTCTCCCAGGTTTTTTTCAACAGGGTATCAGCTTTTCTATCAGAGGGGTCCCTCAACAAGCCCCCGTACTCCAAGGGCAGTACATTCCGTTTGGAAGAGAAGGCCACTGCTGCATCAACTTTAGGGACCTTAGACCAGTTCAGCAACTCAGGATCATCAAAAGGGTATTTTCTCTTGGAAGAGGAGGGCAAAAACTCCTTATTTGATAGCCTCAATGACAGGAAAAACACGTCGCTTCTTCTGAGACAACCCTGCAAACATGACGTCCTGAGCAGACCGCGCCTCTTTAGTGTCTACAATACCCCTGGTGGCCCGTACAGACTTAACTAGACTAGCCTTGTCTTGTATTCGAAAACAAGCACCCCCTTCATCCCTGACGAGGAGCCGGAATGGGATGAATGTACCAAACCCTCCACCTGGGAATCAATATCGGACTGACAGAGAGACTTGTTAGAGGGGCAGGCCCACAGGGTTGTTGCAGCTGGGAAAGGGAGGACCGGATCTCGTCCCGTATAATGGTCTTAAGGTCTTCCGTCCGTATAGGGGCTTCTTCGTCAAGAGTCTGAGTAATACAGGAGCGGAATAACAGCTTGTCATAGTCATCTGGCATGGGCTAGTCACATAACACGCAGCACTTATGCTTCCTTTTGTCAGAGAGTTTTTTAGGCTGGTTCAAGAAGAAAATTTGAGAAGAAAAGGATTATCACACAAAACTCACCCCTATTGCCCCACTAATACCGGTTCAGGAGGTGGAACCCAGCCTTGGGTTTGGAGCCCTTAGAAGTGTCAGTGGAGCGCTCCTTTGAGGCACTAGTAGACCTGGCCTGCTTGCCACCGCTGCTGGACTTAGGCACCGACTGGCAGATGCCCTCCTGGTGCCCCTCCGCGTCTCTGGGGGAAGACATGCTGTGCACCACCACGAGGCCCCAGGCACCGCTCTGAATAGTGCTTCTCCCCGCCTAAAGGCGCGCCCTCCTCCGGACCCCAGAAGTGACGCACACTTCCGGTTCAAAGGGCGCTTCCGCCGGCTGGCGCCATGAGCACCGGGGACCCCGGAAGCCGGCCGGCGGCGACGCAGGGCGGCAATCTCCTCGCTCCACCCGCCCTGCGCCGTGGAATAAGCACTAGGGACGGCCCCAGGCAGCGCCCGCACGACCCAGAGCGGCACCACCCAGACTCTGGGTGGTGCCGAGATCAAACAGGCGACGAGGGAGACTGCAGAATCAAGGACCCAGATACCACAGACCTCCATCAGCCCTCCATGGAAGCCTCAGGCCCTGGGTAAGAAGACTTCATCTGTAGGTTCCTCCCAGAAGAACAGGAAACCAACTGAGGAGGCGAGGGGGACCGCACCTTTTTATCTGTAGGTTTCCTGTCCTTGTGGGGGGATCCCCTCTCTCGGTGGGTGTTGTCATGGCGATAGGAAAATGAAATTTATTGCACTAACCAAAAATGTGAAATATGCACTATTTCAAAATTTGACAGGTGCAAAAGTATGGGCACCCTTCTGATTTTCATGATTTGAATACTCCTAACTACTTTTTACTGACTTACTGAAGCACTAAATTGGTTTGGTAACCTCATTGAGCTTTGTACTTCATAGCCCGGTGTATCCAATCATGAGAAAATCTATTTCAGATGTCCACTTGCAAGATGTTCTCCTAGTTGCATCTTCTCTGAGGAGTGGCATCATGGGCTCCTCAAAACAGCTTCAAATGATCTTAAAAAAAGATTGTTCAACATAGTTGTTCAGGGGAAGGATACAAACAGTTGTCTCAGAGATTTAACCTGTCAGTTTCCACTGTGAGGAACATAGTAAATGGAAGACCACAGGGACAGTTCTTGTAAAGGCCAGAAGTGGCAGGCCAACAAAAATATCAGAAAGGCAGAGAAGAAGAATGGTAAGAACAGTCAAGAACAATCCACAGACCACCTCCAAAGACCTGCAGCATCATCTTGCTACAGATGGTGTCACTGTGCATCGGTCAACAATACAGCGCACACTGCACAAGGAGAAGCTGTATGGGAGAGTGATGCGAAAGAAGCCGTTTCTGCATGCACGCCACAAACAGAGTCGCCTGAGGTATGCAAAAGCACATTTGGACAAGCCAGTTTCATTTTTGAAGAAGGTCCTGTGGACTGATGAAACAAAGATTGAGTTGTTTGGTCATACAACAAGGCGTTATGTATGGTGCCACAAAAACACAGCATTCCAAGAAAAACACTTGCTACCCAGTGTCAAATTTGGGGGAAGGTCCATCATGCTTTGGGGCTGTGTGGCCAATGACGGCATCGGGAATCTTGTTAAAGTTGAGGGTCGCATGGATTCCACTCAGTATCAGCAGATTCTTGAGAATAATGTTCAAGAATCAGTGTTAAAGTTGAAGTTACGCCGGGGATGGATCTTTCAGCAAGACAATGATCCAAAACACCGCTCCAAATCTACTCAGGCATTCATGCAGAGGAACAATTACAATGTTCTGGAATGGCCACCCCAGACCTGAATATCATTGAACATCTGTGGGATGTTTTGAAGTGGGCTGTCCATGCTCGGCGACCATCAAACTTAACTGAACTGGAATTGTTTTGTAAAGAGGAATGGTCAAAAATACCTTCATCCAGGATCCAGGAACTCATTAACAGCTACAGGAAGCGACTAGAGGCTGTTATTTTTGCAAAAGGTGGATCTACTAAATATTAATGTCACTTTTCTGTTGAGGTGCCCATACTTTTGCACCTGTCAATTTTTTAAATAATGCATATTTCACATTTTCGGTTAGTACAATAAACCTCATTTCAATCCTGAAATATTACTGTGTCCATCAGGTATTACATATATCACACTGAAATAGCTGTTGCAAAAACCCAATTTTAAACAAAACAAAAAAAAAAGAGTAAGATTAAGAGGGGTGCCCAAACTTTTTCATATGACTGTATGATGTTTAATGAGTGTGGTCTGCCCAGGTTTCTCGGAGAAAAATGTTTGGTTGTTTGTTACAAACTGCTTGACGTCTGTGTTTTTTTGCGGCTCTGAAAGCGTCTTCGCAATTGTGACCTCCGGTATGGTCTGCGTGCAGACCGGAAGGGCCAGACCCACTGACAGAGCCGGACAGACCTTTCAGGGTTTTATCAGATTAATGTGATAAATCTGATCAGGCTTCCTTTTACTGGCCTAGTACACTTTGTAGTTTACCTCAACCACCTGTTCCATAATTTCTCAATTAGATTTTTATTAAAAATGTTAACAGATTATAAACAAGAGTATTTTGTTTCAAACATGGAAATAGAAACAATACAGGTTACAGTAAATATACTTAAAGGGATCCTGTCACCTCCAAAACGCCTCCTAAGCTACCAAAACATGTCCCTGCAGCATCCTATCACTAATCTCACACTCTTTTGTCTCCTAAAAGATTCCTGTGAAAGTGCATAAAAACGTTTTAATACTCACTCATTAGTGATTATAATTAGCAGTGGCTATATTCTTTAGTCACCAGGGCGTGTTGTTGTGCAGGCTCCAGGATCCAGCCTCTCTCTGTCCGTGCTGCTGTGATGTGTAGCTGAAGGCAGGACTAATGATTTGGATTCTGTGAGTGACAGAGAGGTGGGAGGGCAATGCCTGCACAAGCAAAGCAAACAGATAGAGGCTGCAAAACAACAAGCCCTAAGGGCAAAAGAATATAGCCTTTAAGTAAGAGTGGTATGTTTATTATCACTCTAGAAACAAATAATTATCAAGTAGGAAAAAAAAGATATATAAAGATACAAAATGGCAGGATCCAACCTTCCCTACAATATTATCTCATTGAAGAGGGGTGAATTAAGAAGAGAGTCCCAGAGACCATCTTCGAGCCGAGTCTTCCCGTTCTTTTTGGGTATGGGCAGTTAGGGTTTCCATGGTGTGAAGCACCGCCGGCATGATCCTCATGGCCGGGGCGCATCACATGCAGGATCAGTATAGGATCCTGTGCACATGAGCCAGGTTGTACCGTAGGTGTGTTGTATAATCATGTCCGGCACCTGTATGTCAATGTATGAAGGATTCATGAGCCTAATGAGTGGCAGTGAATGGCTCCTGAGATCAATAAGCGGCTTAGAGCATTGGGTGTACTGTGTGAACCAACCTGGAACACAGGGAGTTAAAATAAGCTGTGTGAAAGCTGTAGAGATCAGGCACAGAGATGAGCAGCTGTATAGGAACTAGAGTAGCTGATTACTAGCAGCCAAGTGGGTGTGTCCAGGTGGGAGTGGCAGGCACGATAAGAGCCTGCCAGCTGAGCGATTGAGAGTGGAAAGACTTCTGAGATCAGAGGAGATGAGCTGAGACCAGAGAGAAGTGCAGATCCAGTCTGTGTGAGGGACTGAGTGATAGTCCATACCGCCATGTTGAGAGATGGTGAAGGGAGCATGCTAGCTCCATGCCGGTAACCAGGACCGGGGTCGTTACAGCACCTGGAGTGGGGAAGCCGTGGCTGACCTGGTGGACGCTGGACGTGGGGTGAAACACGTCCAGGAAGGAGCCCATGGGGAGGCTTGGCCAACCCATTACCTCAGGTAGCGAGACCCGGATCCGTGCAGACGGCAGTTCCCATGTAATGAAGTGAGCTGCGTGTGTATCATGCCAGGCGGGCATAACCGCCATTGGGTCCGACTAGGCAGTCGGTAAAGGACCCGTAGATGTATGTGAGGGCTTAGGTAAAAGTGCCCTGAATGAGAGACGATGGCCTATGTGTAAGAGCCATGTATAATGTTGTGGGGAGAGAGTGACCCAGCTAGTATGGATGAGGAGTTGGAGGCATTCTGTTTCCTGTGGGACGAGAGGGAGGCTTGCCCTGCTGCTTGCAGTGGGTACCTGTCCCTCAACCACGGCCTCTAATGGTGTGGGTGTGCCTGTGGCCAGACACAGGGGTCACGAAGGCTCCTAGAAGGGTAACCATGGCTGATCCGGAAGGGTGCTACTCAGACGCAGGGTACAGTCGTCGACCTGGAGACCTGCCATGAGATGGAGGTTTGGTGGCGACTGGTGGCCCGTACCGTGGTGAGTAGGCCATGGTGACGCATGGTTAGCCCGGATTCTATGGTTGACCAGGTCCCTGTTATGGTCATGGAAGAGCCACAGTCCATGGATGTATTATGATGGGCTGTGAGCGGATGTAAGGATGCATGAGGTCCATGAATATTGTAGGATGGATCACATGTGGTGTGTAAGGTCCCGGTCAGGCAGGAATCCTGACTACGGGGTAAATATGGAGTCATCGTGCTGGGTAACTAAAGCCGGGCGGCTGGTACCGCCATGGGGACCCACAGGGCCCGTTGAGGCGTATGTAGCGAAGGTCAGAAGCAGGGGTTAAAAAGGGCTCCTAGAGTGGGGACACCATGGTTGAACCAGGTGGACTCTGACCGGGATGTAGGTTGAGATGCGTCCAGGAAGGAGCCCCTTGGGGATACATGACATACCCGGTACTCAGGTTGCTCAATCCCTGTTCTGAACCCAGAGGGGTCATCGTTGATATGTACCTAATGTATTTGTTATAAATGTATTGTAAATGTATAGATGGGCCGGAGGCCGTGATCACCATGGGAGCGGTTGATAGAGCTCCAATGGGGAAAGAGTCATGGTTACAGGTCCCGGGTTACCGTAAATGTATAATGTGCAATATTCTATGTACTGTAATGTATTATGTGATGTGTTTGTGTTAAATGTTAAATGTACTACCCCGGTTATTGATGCTGGTGAGAAATAAAGGGTAGACATTTGGAAAAATTATACACGTGTTGGCGTCATTACGCAGCAAGCGAGTAGCCCAGCTCGCTACCTTACAATGGGTAAAGGCTATTTCATTAAACCAGTCCTCTTGTGTCAACTGGGGAAATAGTCTGTCTCCACAATCTAGGCTGTTCCATCATTTCAAAGGGACCGTGCCACATTGCCAGGAATTTACTTTCCACCGTGGGGACCAGGATCAACACCCCATCTCAAGGTGCAAAAGTATGGACCTTGGCCCCCTATCATAAATCCTTTTCTGTGCTCCTTGAGCATGTATCATATGCTCTTTAACAATGGGCATAATGGCCGCAATCTGGTCCTGCATTTGGGTTAAATGGTCTATTATGCTTTTGAACGGAGTGCCATGTCCCTCCCAGGTTTGTTTAGCAACGTCCAACAGTCCACGGGGACGTCGGGCATACAGAAGCTCGAAAGGCGAGAACCCAGTAGAAGACTGAGGTACCTCCCTGATGACAAAAAGCAAATACGGGAGTAAGTAGTCCCAGTTCTTCCCATCCTTGTCTATCGCCTTTAGGAGCATCAGTTTCAAGGTTTAGTTGAACTGCTCGACCAGTCCATCTGTTTGAGGGTGATACACAGAGGTGTGTAACTGTTATCTGTAACAGCTTTCAGAGCTCTTTCATTACCTTTGATATAAAGAGGGTCCCCTGGTCTGTATTTGTTTTGAGACGCCGACTCAACTAAACACATGCACCAGCTCCTTGGCAATGGTCTTGGTGGTCGTGTTACGCAAAGGTATGGCCTCGGGATAATGAGTGGCATAATCCAAGATCACAAGGATGTGTTGGTGTCCTCGTGCAGACCTGGGGAGGGGCCCAACCTAATCCATCCCAATCCTCTCAAACGGGATCTCGATAATAGGTAGGGGTACCAAAAGGCTACAGAAACGGGGCCTAGGCGCAGAGGTTTGGTAGTCAGGACAAGACTGCAATATGTGTGAATATCGTGATGCATGCCAGGCTGAAAGAAACAGTGTAATATCATTTCGGTGCTTTTTTGGACCCCCCAGGTGACCGCCCCATCACCCCCCATTACGTGTCCGTGGGCCAGGTCCAGCACACTCTGCCTGTAGGATTTCGGAACGACCAATCGTCGTACCGTGTCTTCCCCCTTTTTCTCTATTTGAGAAAGTCATTTTCCAGGGCCATATAAGGGTAAGCCAGCCTAGTGCCTGGATCCACCTGTACCCAGTTTACCACTTGTACATTTTTGCTAGCCTGAGGTTAGGATCTCTTATTTGCTCGCTTTGGAAGTCATCTTTCTGGACTTCCAAATCCAGCAAATGGGGAGGTGAACGGCCGCCCGCCTCCGACTCTCCCCTGGGTTCATCAGAATCGCCAGCCATAACTGAAAACGAGAACTAGAGGTCGTTTTCAGCAAACTCCTCCCTGGAATCCTCTTGTGGGGCTCCTCCAGTGGCTCCGGGCCCACACGAAGCGTTGGAGAAGGTTCACCTGTGCTGCTACCCCGGGGTACCAACCGATTCTCCCACAACTGCCAAAAGTGGGAAAAGTCCCTGCCCAGAATGACATCATGCAATAATGCTGGGACTAGTCCCACCTTATGATGCACAGACCCATGGGAAGTAGTGATGCAGGAGACAATTGTGAGGTACGAGCATGTGTCTCCATGCACACACGTCACAGAAAATGTATCTGATGGACCAGTCGGGACTGACACCAGACTGGCCTTTACCAGAGTCACCACACTCCCAGAGTCTAACAGCGCAACATTTTTGCCATCGATGGACAAGTCACACAGGTGTTTTTCCATATCACCTTGACATGCAGCAACACACACTACCCGTGCAACCATAGCCATGTGTTTTTCAAAGTCTGTGACATCGCACTGCATTGGTTCAGTAGTTAGTGGACAGTCTGCAACAATGTGTCCCACTCCCTGGCAGCGGAAACACCTTACAGGCCCCTTGCTTAGTCCATAGTTCGGCACCTAAGGCCTCACAGGACTGGCAGTCCCGTTTTCCTCCTCTACTGTCCTAGGACTTTTGCCTCCTCGCCTAGACCCTGGAACAGATCCTTGTGGGGGGGGAGGGGGGAAGAGGGAGAATGTGTAGCGTTGATGAGGAGTCCTTCCGCCATGGAATAACATTCCACTAGATCCACCAGTTGATCTGCCGTCATGAGGTTTCCATGGCTTACCCATTTTCTCAGGGCTGGTGGTAGAGCTCTTAGGTACTAGTCCAGGACGACTCTTTGTATCATCTCTGGTGCCGTCAACACCTTGGGTTGTAGCCATTTCTTAGTCAGTTGAATAAGGTCGAACATCTGGGACCACAGTGGTTTATCGGGCTGATAAGTTTATTGGTGAACTCTCTGTGCTCGTACAGCCGTCGTCACTCCCAACCGGGCCAGGATCTCAGCTTTTAGTTTATCAAAGTCCTGCGTGCTTCAGGCTCCAGATCAAAGTAAGCCTTTTGGGTCTCACTGACAAGAAATGGAGCAAGCAAACCGGCCATCATGCATTCAGCCGCTTTTCCTGCTCCGCCGTCCGTTCAAACGTGGTCATGTAAGCTTCAACATCATCCTCTATAGTCAGTTTCTGCCAGTACCGACTCTCATGAATCACCCTCTGGTTGGCCTCCGTATTAACCTCAAGTACATTAGCTAGGTTCTGCGCCACCTGCTGGAGAAGTTGGCGGTCTCTACCTGTCGTTTCCATCAGTTCCTTCAGCTGTGCCGTCATTAAGCGATTAGCTTCTTGCTGCATGGCTGTGGATTGTACCAGCGCTTTCACCACATCATCCATTTTGATGCTTTTAACATGCTGCCCGCATTCTCCACCAAAATGTGATAACATGCTCTGGGATCGCCTTTGCTGGGATCAAAGGGCGCATAGTTTCTGCATTCAACTCATGCAAACAGCAGAGATCTGGGTGCAGCTGACGCTGGGTCAGATTTATTTAGGTGAAAGCAAAAACAGAAATGAAAAAAAACAGCAGCAAGATAATCCTTGCCTGTCCGGAGCTAACTATACAGAATGATATCCTAAATACAGACTGGAGGGCTTCTCCCTTTCAGCCAAACTACATAAACACTGAGCAATGCTTCCTCTCACATGTGTCTCATACACAGACAGGCTTTCTGTGTTCCCGGGTTGAGACACTCACCCAACCTCCTATTGGGTATCCGGCATCCAGGTGTGCTCTGTCTTGGAGCCATCGCCGGGTCCCCTTCCTGTCTGCTGACCACCGAGCTCACACAAACTAAACTAAACTAAAATTGAACTGTTTGGCAATAATGATAATTGTTACGTTTGGCAGAAACAGGAAGAAGCTTGGAAGCCTAAGAACACCATCCCAAGTTTGAAACATGGGGAGGCAGCATCTTGTTGTGGGATTATTTTGCTACAGGTGGGACTGGTGCACTTCGCAAAATAGATGTCATCATGAGGAAAGAAGATTATGTGGCAATACTGAAGCAACATCTCAAGACATCAGCCAGGAAGTTAAAGCCTGGATGGAAATGGGTCTTCAAAGTGGACAATGACCAGAAGCATACTGCCAAACTGGTTACAAAGTGGCTTAAAGGGAACCTGTCACCTAGATTTAAGGCCCTACACTATCACTAGCTGTCCCTACACCTTCCTAGCTGCTCCCTATCTATCCCTATCTGAGCTAAAGGGGCCCTATAAAACATCTGAAAAATAACTTATAACTTACAGAAGTCCCTGAGGCTGGGGACTGAAAAGGCATGTCACTGCTACTAACCATATTCCCGATTCTAACTACAGGGTGGACCATTTATAAGGATGCACCTAAATAAAATGGGAATGGTTGGTGATATCAACTTCCTGTTTATGGCACATTAGTATATGGGAGGGAGAAAACATTTCCAGGTGGGTGGGGACCATGGCGGCCATTTTGAAATTGGCCTTTCAATGGGAAGAGGGTCATGTGACACATCAAACTTATTGAGACTTTCATAAGTAAAACAATGGCGTGCTTGGTTTTAATGTAACTTTAATCTTTCATGAGTTATTTACAAGTTTATGACCACTTATAAAATGTGTTCAAAGTGCTGCCCATTGTGTTGGATTGTCAATGCAACCCTTTTCTCCCACTCTTGACACACTGATAGCAACACCGCACAAGAAATGCAGCACAGGCTTCCACTATACGTTGTTTCAGATGCTGCACATCTCGTATCTTCACAGCATAGACAATTGCCTTCAGATAAGTGATGAGCAAACTTTTTTGGGAATGGTGAAGTTAACAAACAAAACCAGCGCTATTGGTCTGAGACTGACCCACAGTGGATAGATCCCTCCAAGACTGCTGGAACACAAAAATTGATGGTATGGTGTGATATATGGGGTACAAAGATAGTGGGGCCATTCTTCATCCATGGAAACCTCAATGCCACTGGATATCTGAAATTGCTACATGGAGGAGGACCTGTAGAAGCGCTCACGTGCGAAATGGCACCGTAGTCTGTGGATCCGCGGATCCATCACCCCCTCCCTGTTTCTATGCACCCGTAACTGCACAATAAAGGATCTGCATTAACCAGTGAGCTGTATCTTTTTTCCTCTCCTTTGCTGTGGACTAAGTGTTGTGGCTTGAACTTTGGAGCGAGCACCCAGTGTGGCGTTTTGTATCCGCTTACATCGGCTGTCACGTACAGAGTGGCATTTCTGAAGGAAGCAACGATTGGTGCTTGGTCTGCTCCTTGAACACAGTAATATATGAGAGATCTACATCTCATGGAGCTAATATGAGCACACACAGATCAGTCAGGTCAACCAAACACTGAGGTGGTCACAATATGTATATATATTCACATACCTCCACAATTTGTGCCCATATTTCTTCACACTGTTGTAGCAATTCCTCACTGCCTCGCATGGTAAACGTCAGCAAGTCGGGGGGAAGGTCATGCTGGTACACAGACATGTGCTGTGCAAGATGTTCAGTCTAAAAAAAGACAACAGTTTTTTGGGAAGTATTGCAATCAGTCATTTAGATGAAGAAGACAAAAACATTTGAAAAGTGTCATGTGTCCAATTGTCAATGCTAAGTATGGATTATTTTTACTAGGATTTATAAATGTTTATCCATCTTTTTTTTTCTTACGAGTGGATTGCTGTGCTTTGTGTATGGCCGAGGTTTGAGAGTAGCATCTAATGGGACAAAAGGTCTTATCTGCCACTCACATCTGGCTCCTGCAGTTGATGGCACATGGACAGCTTCCGACCCACTTACTACCCGCACAGTATGCCCCCGCAAGGTACCGAGAGGTCAATAGTAAGGTTCCTCTAATGCTTCTGTTATGTACATTTTGGGCTACATTGGAGAAATGTACAGACATTCAAGTTTTAAGAGATTTGCCATTGTATACAATTTAGCTTGGAGACTTGCTTGTATTAGTCGGTTGTACCCACCAAACACGGCACACAGCTCTATTCACCTTGACATCATAAATTTACTTTCTATTGAATTTGTAGGGAATGTGTCATCAGAAATTGCCCTTTGTTTATCATTATTTTGTCATCACTACCTTACTTATATTCCCTGTATTTGTTATAGGAACAGGTAGCAACAATTGGCTACAGGGAGGGGGAGGAGGTGATCTGTGACATTCCCTCATGAGTGGTGGCTCCTACGTTATCTGTATACCGTTCATAAGTTTGGGGTTAGTTACAAATTTACTTATTTTTGAAAGAAAAGCACATTATTTTTCAATGAAGCTAACATTAAATTAATCACAAATACACTCTATACATTGTTAATGTGGTAAATGATTATTCTAGCTGCAAACGTCTGTTTTTTAATAAAATATCTACATAGGTGTATAGAGGCCCATTTCCAACAACCACCACTCCAGTGTTTTATTGGTACATTGTGTTTGCTAACTGTATAAGAAGGCTAATGGATGTTTAGAAAACCCTTGCACAAGTATGTTAGCACAGCTGAAAATTGTTTGGTTGATTAGAGAAGCTATAAAATTGACCTTCCTTTGAGCTAGTTGAGAATCTGGAGCACTTACATTTGTTTGTTCTATGAAACTCTCAAAATGGCCAGAAAAAGGAACTTTCATGTGAAACTCGACAGTCTATTCTTGATCTTAGAAATGAAGGCTATTCCATGCAAGAGATTGCCAAGAAACTGAAGATTTCCTACTCCCTTCAGAGGAGAGCACAAACAGGCTCTAACCAGAGTAAAAAGAGTAGTGCAAGGCCCCACTGCACAACTGAGCAACAAGACAAGTACATTAGAGTCTCCAGTTTGAGAAATCAACTTCTCACAGCTCCTCAATTGGCAGCTTCATAATTAATAATAATAAAGCTTTATTTATATAGCGCCAACATATTCCGCAGCGCTTTACAATGTAAGCTTCATTAAATAGTACCCGCAAATCGTCACTATCAACATCTACAGTGAAGGGCGACTCCGGGATGCTGGCCTTCAGGGAAGAGTGGCAAAGAAAAAGCCATATCTGAGACTGGCTAATAAAAGGAAAAGATTAATATGGGCAAATGAAAGACGGTACTACACCGTCGAAACATGTCGTGGCGGATGGAGGATTTTCAATAAAAGGACTTTCCAGTCAGCAGATCCTCAGCTTTGTTTTGGAGCGCCAGCACGAGACGTGCAAATTGAATTCACATCCTATAATATGGCAAAGGAACACAGACATTGGACAGAGGAAGATTGCAAAAAGTTTTATGGACAGACGAATCAAAGTTTGAGGTGTTTGGATCACACAGAAGAACATTTGTGACACGCAGAACAACTGAAAAGATGCTGGAAGACACCATCTGTCAAGCATGGTGGAGGTAATGTGATGTTCTGGGGTTGCTTTGGTGCTGGTAAAGTGGGAGATTTGTACAAGGTAAAAGGGATTTTGAATAAGGAAGGCTATCACTCCATTTTACAATGCCATGCCATGCTGTAATTGCTGCAAAGGGAGCAAAGTTTGAAAAAGAAAAAATAAAAATAATTATTTCTAACCTTGTCAATGTCTGGACTATATTTTCTATTCAATTTACAATTTATTTGAAAAGTAAAAGTATGAGTTTTCATGGAAAACCCAAATTTGTCTGAGTGACCCCAAACTTTTGAACGGTAGTGTATATAGAGGTGTTAGCAATGGTTTTAATCCTGTCTGTGATGATAATCACTGCTGAAAAATCTTCAGTATAGAGCAGGAATTATGAGACTAGTATGAGAGGTACATTTCAATGCACTACCTATCCAAAAGGTGGGTGTTAACTTGCTAATTAGTAAAAGTCCAACAGCTGGGACTGCCACTGAGAGGGACTCTACAAAACCCAGTGTAAATGGGACAGTGGCCGAAAAGGAGCACCACCACTCCATTCATTCTTGGCGGGTCTGCCGGAAATAGAAGAGTGCTGCAATCTCACAGCGAACACATAGAGCGGCAGTGTGCATATCCAACCCCCACTCCATGCAGACAGGACTCTGTAGAGCCCTGTTCTCGGGACTGATGGAGATCTCACTGATCAGATTCACATGTAAAGATGGTGGCCAGTGTGTGAATCAGAAATGTGTTGTTTTTTTTTGTTCTTTTTTAATAACTACAGTGAAATCATCAAACTTTTTTATTTTAATTCATTTTACACAAAAAACTAAATTAAACAATAGATTCCCTATAAAGGGGTTTTCCACAAAGGTAATTTTATTCAATAGATTTTGGAATAATAGTAATTTCCACAATTGGATGTGATTAAAATGTTCCTATACGGAGATAATCATATACTGTATATGTGTCTCTGCTATGTACTGTGTAATGGATGTGCCCGACTGTACAGGGACCTGGTCCGACCATACCACATTTCCTGTGCTGAGATAATCTTATATATGTGTCCTTGCTATGTACTGTGTAATGGATGTGTCTGATCATACCACATCTCCTGTGCTGAGATAATCTTATATATGTGTCCCTGCTATGTACTGTGTAATGGATGTGTCTGACCGTACAGAGACATGGTCTGATCATACCACATCTCCTGTGCTGAGATAATCTTATATATGTGTCCCTGCTACATGTGTAATGGATGTGTCTGACCATACAGGAACATGGTGTGATCATACCACATACCCTGTGCTGAGATAATCTTATATATGTGTCCCTGCTATGTACTGTGTAATAGATGTGTCTGACCGTACAGAGACATGGTCTGATCATACCACATCTCCTGGGCCGGGGAGGAGGCAAAATAGTATACAGACATTACAGCACAAGATCACAGCTAATTCTTTCTGTGAGGTAAAACATTTCCCTGACTGTTTAAGATACGTTTTAACTAGAAAAAAAATAATTTGCAATCCTGTGCTGTAATGTCCTTATACTTTCTTCCTCCCCTACCCAAGAGATGTGGTATGATCAGACCATGTCCCTGTAAGTTCAGACACGGCCATTACACAGTACATAGCAGGGACATATATAAGATTATCTCAGCACAGGAGATGTGATATGATCAGACCATGTCCCTGTACTGTCAGACACATCCATTACACAGTACATAGCAGGGAAACATATATAAGATTATCTCAGCCCAGTTGATATGGTATGATCAGACCATGTCCCTGTACGGTCAGACACATCCATTACACAGTACATAGCAGAGACACATATATAAAATTATCTAAGCACAGGAGATGTGGTATGATCAGACCATGTCTTTGTACAGACACATCCATTATACAGTACATAGCAGAGACACATATATAAGATTATCTCAGCTCTGGAACATTTTTATTAAACAAGGAAGGAAATCCAGCAGGGAGGTTCCGGTATTTTCTTCTTTTATTTAAATAATACAATACATCCAACAGAAAGGCAGTACAAGTGTACAAACAGGCCAACGCGTTTCGACTCACTCAGGTCTTAATCATGGTTTGTACACTTATACTGCCTTTCTTTTGGATGTATTGAATTATTTAAATAAAAGAAGAAAATACCAGAACCTCCTTGCTGGATTTCCTTCCTTTCTTATATGCACCAGCCCACAACCAGGGCGTTGTCTGAGCAAGTCTGGAACTGGTAGAAGCAGAATCAGATCAATGGTGAGCTGTTCCACTTCCCCATACCCTTTCTTGTATCATTTTTATTAAACACATCCAAATGTGGAAATTATTATTATTCCAAGATCTATTGATTAAAATTAAAGTTGTTCATGGGACAACTCCTTTAATGATGGATCCATTTGGTAACAGATTCCATTGACTTGTAATGAATGTACTGGGAAGAACAGGGCAGATCTCCTTTTCTACGCATCAGATCATATGATAAAAATCCATATCATCAATGGGAACAGATCCATAAAAAGTATATTTGTGTTGTAACATTGTATTACATTGCTTGTACCTTACCTCTTTCAGAAGGTTATCCAGGCTGTCCTGCAAACCGAAAAAAAATAAAAAAATCAATATGGGTAAGGTATCGAAAATCAGCAAATCAGCCCTGGTCCTATAATTTTATGTCTACATCCTCTACATGGACCCGCATGTCTCCATGGAAACAGACTACAAAGTTTGTGTAGACTGATCCTGACTTCATCCCCTATTCCTTCTGTCACCTTCTCTTTCTAGGATACACCTGGTAGGTTAGTAAGAAGTACGAGTCAGACCAGGCATAGGTCTACATAAAAGCTGGGGCCACAATAAACAGAGTTGGTATTATTAATGGAGTTGCCCGGTCTAGATCCACAAGTGTACGGTCAGTGTATGGGTCACTCTGTGACTGCAGACTTGTGAATCCTCATACTTCACACGCTGTGCACTGTAAAGATTCTCTGGTGTCAGAGACGGGAACGTCGAACATGAATAATGCCATCCAGAATCCAACTAGATTGGCGTGGCCTCACTCAACTTGCACTGAGAGAGGCCATGACCCACCAGGCGTATTGTGGATGGGAGTATAGATATCGCATACTCATGGCCACATGACCATCATACCCAAGCAGACTTATGGATTTAGACAGGACGACCCCTTTAAATATTGGGTAACTATCAATGTACTAACATTTTTATGTACAGTATTACAGAGGCTGCAAAGTGTTGCTGTTCAGTGGTTCTGATTCTTGAGAACTGTCACATTCAAGTGCACACAGAGTGATGTCAATACATGGCTCTCAATGACCACTGCAGACAATCACTGTTCTTAGCGGTGATGAACATAATTGCCAAAAGTCCTGGTTTTCCTGCAACATCTGAGTTAAATTGGATTGGGGATTATGTGAACTGCTCTCAAATATAGGCAGAAATGGGCATTCCAGGGTGTTCTCAGATGCAGGGTTGTAGAGTCGGTGTTCATTTTGGTGGAGTTGGCATAAAATGGACAGTCTAACTCTTAAAATATATAATAAATTGGCTCCAGTAGTTCAATGTATATATACTGAATATTATTATTATGTTCTATCTAAATATCTTGATTATTGTATCATCATATTGATTAAAGCCTGGTTTTCTCATTGTTCAACAATAAATGTATCACTTACACATGAGCCATGTATAAGGGAGTCAGAGAAGGAGTCGGGGAAATTGAGAAGTTTTGTGTCCTACTTCGGTGATTTTTCTAAATGTTTGGTGGTTTACCCACTAAACAAGCATATAGTTAGGACTCGTAACCATGAGGGCCCTTGATGGTGGGTTACGAGCTTACGTTATTTTGGCCCAAAATATCTACTAACACCTCACATTTTTATCAATAGTGTTTTGTTGCATCTTTTTATCTGTTTGCAATTGAGGCTGGGCCCTCTGGGGGGCGTCTGTCACTTGTGATGCATATATTTGGGGCAGAGCAGCCCGCCTTGTCTAACAGTTGGGCGTGACCAATAGGCTGAGCTCTGACACTGTGTCTCACATAGACCTGATGCCCTGTTGGTAACCTTGTGTCTATGTACACCACCAGTCTCCTCCCTGTTAGCCTGGATGGTTGCAGGTACTACAATCGCCCCCATGCTTAGGTTGCAGGAGACTGAGCATCGGTGTTCAGACACGTGTGTTACCTCTCAGTGAAGCCAGCAGCCTCCTGCTAGGTGCAATGGATATCTGAAGTGGCTAAATTTTAGTGAGTCGGAGGTTTGGCTTACTGACTGTACAGCCTTGATCGGAAGGGGGGTTTCTACATCCACAAAAACGTTGATAATTATAGATGTCACATGCATGGCAGGTGAGCACTCCAGAAAAGCAAGCATAGGCCAGTGGGGAGGTGACAGTGAATTATCAGGCGAGTGCTATTTTTTATTATTTTATATTATTACTTCCCTTTGGGCAATTTATATGCCATTTTAAAAAGAGAACAAAGCAAAAAAAAACCCTTCAACACCTTTGTTCAATCTGACATACAGCAATATAGTGTATGAAGCAGGCTCAGAAGCTGAGCCCGCTCCACACAGACCAGGCACCAGCTGCATTCCAGTCAGCACCTGCCTCTAACAGCAGCGGCTGTGTGCCATCTCAGATGCTACCGTCAATCACTCATACTGACATTTCAATGTCCCATTACTGATGTTTGCTAGTCTGGCAACCATCAGCATGGAGTATGGAGATCATGGGGCTGGTGTGTTATGAATGCAGCCAGGGGCTACTGAAGGTCCAACTGTGGCTTCAAAGGAGAGCAGTTATTTTCTTATATACCGTAGTCTTAGGCCACATTCACATGTTGAGTATTTGGGGAGTTTTTTTCCTCAGTATTTGTAGCCAAAATCAGGAGTGGAACAACCAGAGGAAAAGTATAATAGAAACACGTCACCACTTCTGGATTTATCACCCACTCCTGGTTTTGGCTACAAATTCTGAGGGAAAAAACTCACCCAATACTCAATGTTTCTCAGTATGATATTATTGCAGTAAGTGGCACAAGTCAAACGATCACAGGGTCAGATCTCATAAGTAAAAAAAAAAAAAGGTACAATTATTAATAAGTAAAAAAATATATATATAAAAAGAAATTTCTTTTTCCCAATTCAAAATTCCCTGTTTTCATCACATCACCAGTTTTTAGGGCATGTGCCCATGGTGAGTTTCTTTATTGTGTTGTTGCTGCAATTTTTGTCACCTTTTGTACACACCTGCATGTCTATCCATTCCCCAGCAAAGACTATGTAAACTCTAATGTGTTGCGCCAATGATGCTTTTTTTCCCCCTTGCAGTTTAGGTGCAGACTGTGGTCGGCACAAAAGAATGAGCTGTCAATTGTTGGTGCGCATTGGGCAGCGGTTTTCTGCCCTTCCTGCCATTGGCAATACTGAAAAAACTCAAGACCAAAATCTGCACCAAAAACGCTTTGCGTATTTGGTGCATTTTTCTGGCACATCGTGCATTTTAGCAACAAAAATTTAAAAATACTCAATGTCGGCACAAAGCCCAAGGCTATTTCCAGACACATTGGGTTCTGCTGCAGCATGGTCAGGAAACACTGTGTTGTACAGTACAAGCACACTGGATGGATTTCTAGAAATCCCATGCTCACTGTGCTTCTCCCCTCTGCAGCATTATTTCAGCTGCAGTGCGGGTTACCGAGCTTCTGCATCTCCGCAGCATGTTCATTTATTGCTGTGGAGTCGGAAGCGATCACCGTCACACTGCAGTTTTTCCCTGATCAGTGTCCATCCAGTTTGTGTGCCAAAACCAGAGTGTCTCCAAAACCCAGAACAACAGGTGTCAATCCTTCAATTATAGTTTTTCTCTGCAAGTTCCTCTCCTGGTTTTCGCACACAAACCGGATGGAACCTGATTAGGGAACAAAACTGCAGTGTGAAACCTGCTGGCTTCATACCACGGTATTCTAGTGTCAGGCTGTGCCCTGTGTTTTGCTGGAAGCACCAGACACAGCCCAACAGCCCTGGAGAAAAAAAAAAAACGGAGGATTAATATGCCTCCCGATCCTGTTTTCTGACGGAATCGGCAGTGTGCGGCTGCTGCCGCTGTCCAGTCCTGAAATTTCAAAATTGCAGCTAGCGGGGAGCTAGCCACAGTTCTGAAATTTCTGCCGGGAGCTCTCCCGCCGCTGAACTTCAGCACTCGCGCGTCTGGCAGCAGGATCAGATTTTCTGTCAGATCCGATGCAATCCGGCGCCCATAGCCTCCCATGTTAGGAGACTCCGAACCACACCGGCTCCAATTTTTGCCCCGGACACAAAAACGCTGCAATTTTGTGTCTGGGGCAAAAAAAAAATGGGCCGGATCCTCCCAGACATCACAAAACCGGATGGCAAATAGCTGCCAACCGGCCCCACCCAGCCCCATATGGAAACAATGGGGCTACAATCGGATCCAGGTTCATACCGGACAGCCCAGGATCCTAAAAAAACGTGGTGTGAAGCCGGCCTAATGGTGGGTTTACACGTTTCAATATCGTTGCGATATCGCAATTCAATGGCGCGGGAGCGCGCATTTAGTGCTCGTTTCTCCCGCATCGCATCAGAGGTTTAGACGTTGCGATTTGTGAATCCAACGTCCGTGCGATGTCTACGCCCCCCAACCCAGGAACGACCATTTAACATGGGAGTGAATGGGTGACGTAGAACTTCACATCGGAATTGGGCTGTCACACAGCACGATCCGGCTCCAATCTCCATTCAATATCGGAGCATTGAATAGCACGCTCATTCAATCCCAGATATCGCATTGACATCGTTCCTGCATCGTATTGGACGTTCACACCATACAACGCAGGAATCATATCGGCTCCAACGATCGAACCACGTGACTTTTCATTGAAATTGGACTCCGATATCGCAACGTGTAAACCCGCCATAAGGGGTTTATTGTATCTATTGAATTTTTAGCAGATTTGCCATAGAGCACTGCAAAAATGCAGAAAACATTTGAGGCTGCGTTCATACACAGCATATTGCTGCGTTCTCTAAGGATCCGTTTTTGTGCTAAAACTGCAACAAGAATGGATCCTCATAGAATGCAACATTCTGTGTGAACGCTGCACTCCTCAGTGACCGCAGGTGATCTGTCCTCATCCCGGAGGCCACAGCGAGCGTCGCCTCTAAAGGTACCGTTACATGCCACAATGTTGCATGCAGGCAATGTTGCAGGTGCATTGTGCTGTATCACACTATCTGACACTGCAATAGCGATGTTGCGGCGATACAGCCTATTCCGCAGCATTGCTGCGGATCACTCGCTGGGCTATTCCCAGCCCAGCAAGCGATGGCTGCGCCCACATTGCAGCAGCATCACTGGCAACACCTCGCCATGTGACAGCCAGGCTGCGATGTCGGAAGCGAGCGCGCACCCGCGGCAACGCTTCCAACATCGCAGCCTAAGTTGCTGCGTGTAACGGTACCTTAAGACCCTAATGGCCCTTTACACGCAGCTACAGGTAACAGGTTTTCACAGGTAACTTACTGGCTGCAGTGAAATCATGGAGACATAGTTCTATCTTGTTGCTGTGTACAAATGGAACTATGTCTCCATGATTTTACTGCAACCAGTAAGTTACCTGTGGAAAACCTGTCACCTGTAGCTGCGTGTAAAGGGGCCATAAAGCCTCCCATGCACCAGGTGACATCACTCGGTCACATGGTGCAGTCTAAGGTCCTGCACAGGTCCTACAGCGTCAGGATGAGGAGGAGCGCAGCAAGGTGAGTAAAAATCGCCCAATAATTGACATGTGACTTCTTTTTACAGACCCACTATTGAGCCCAAAAGCCGATCCATAAAAGTGCAGCGTGTGAATGTAAAATAGTGAAATGCATTGACTTGGCCAGGACAGACAATGTCTCAGCATTCCACTGCAATAGCAGATCCGAGCAAAGAGGATCAATAGCGCAGCTTGTGAACACAGCTGGCACACTCATTCTTTCCAAAACGTAGCAAAACCTGGGTAAATCACACAGGGCGTGCGGGCGGCTAACCCCACAATCACACAGGGCGTGCGGGCGGCTAACCCCACAATCACACAGGGCGTGCGGGCGGCTAACCCCACAATCACACAGGGCGTGCGGACGGCTGACGCCACAATCACACAGGGCGTGCGGGCGGCCGACCCACAATACACAGCGTGCGGACGGCTGACCCACAATCACACAGGCGTGCGGACGGCCGACGCCACAATCACACAGGGCGTGCGGACGGCTGACGCCACAATCACACAGGGTGTGCGGACGGCTGACCCACAATCACACAGGGGTGCGGACGGCTGACGCCACAATCACACAGGGTGTGCGGACGGCTGACCCCACAATCACACAGGGTGTGCGGACGGCTGACCCCACAATCACACAGGGTGTGCGGACGGCTGACCCCACAATCACACAGGGTGTGCGGACGGCTGACCCCACAATCACACAGGGTGTGCGGACGGCTGACCCCACAATCACACAGGGTGTGCGGACGGCGACCCCACAATCACACAGGGTGTGCGGACGGCCGACCCCACAATCACACAGGGTGTGCGGACGGCCGACCCCACAATCACACAGGGTGTGCGGACGGCCTGACCCCACAATCACACAGGGTGTGGGACGGCCGACCCACAATCACACAGGGTGTGCGACGCTGACCACAATCACACAGGTGATGGAAACAAAACACGCATCAAAGCCAAGGTAAAAACAGAGGCCAAAACAGCCTTAGAAATGGTTTTCATTTGCGCCAGAAGCCGGAGCAGTCCAGCTGTGTACGGTGCAGTTCTGCTCCGGGTATCAGCCGCCATACTGCCCGGCTCCCGCCTCACACCCGCACAGGAAACAGAGCCCGCACATTTACCCCCTCCGCCCTGTCCCGTTACCATGGTAACAGCGGGTGCAGCCATCCCGAGCGCAGAACCAGACCGAGACCCGAGCGCGAATCAGCCGCGTCTTCTAGCGATTGGAGGAAAGAGGGCCGTGACGTAATCAGCGCGCGCGCGAGGGACGGGGCGCCGGAGAGTGACGTGTGAGGCAAACATGGCGGACAGGAAGCGGAGAGCATCCAGGAGGAGCAGCAGCTCTAGTTCTAGCTCCAGCTCTAGCAGCGAGGAGGAGAAGAGGGTGAGGCGGGAGAAACCACAGAAGCGGGAGGAGAAGAGGAAGACGATGGCGGCTGGGTCGGACCTCTGCCTGCTGAGGCCACACAGAGCAAGAAGAGGAGAGGTCAGTGATGGAGCCTGCCATCTCCCTGTGCTGGACACATAGAGGTGCTCATAGAGCAAGCAAATCACCCCCAACGTCTGATGTGTATGTATGTATATATATCATGTCAGATAACAGTGAATGGTGTTCTCAATCCTCTACATTCCTGCAAGTAGATGTGTCCACCATACCCAAACCACAGGGCACCTGGAGGGCATCCCCTCCCCATACCCAAACCACAGGGCACCTGGAGAGCTGTCCCCTCCCCATACCCAAACCACAGGGCACCTGGAGGGCATCCCCTCCCCCATACCCAAACCACAGGGCACCTGGAGAGGCGTCCCCTCCCCATACCCAAACCACAGGGCACCTGGAGAGGCTTCCCCTCCCCCATACCGAAACCACAGGGCACCTGGAGAGGCACCCCCTCCCCCATACCGAAACCACAGGGCACCTGGAGAGCTGTCCCCTCCCCTATACCCAAACCACAGGGCACCTGGAGAGGCACCCCCTCCCCCATACCGAAACCACAGGGCACCTGGAGAGGCATCCCTCCCCCATACCCAAACCACAGGGCACCTGGAGAGGCATCCCCTCCCTCATACCCAAACCACAGGGCACCTGGAGAGGCATCCCTCCCCCATACCCAAACCACAGGGCACCTGGAGAGGCATCCCCTCCCCCATACCCAAACCACAGGGCACCTGGAGAGGCACCCCTCCCCCATACCGAAACCACAGGCACCTGGAGAGGCATCCTCCCCCATACCCAAACCACAGGGCACCTGGAGAGGCATCCCCTCCCCTCATACCCAAACACAGGGCACCTGGAGAGCATCCCTCCCCATACCAAACCACAGGCACTGAGAGGCATCCTCCCATACCGAAACCACAGGGCACCTGGAGAGGCATCCTCCCCCATACCCAAACCACAGGGCACCTGGAGAGGCATCCTCCCTCATACCCAAACCACAGGGCACCTGGAGAGGCATCCCTCCCCCATACCCAAACCACAGGGCACCTGGAGAGGCATCCCCTCCCCTCATACCCAAACCACAGGGCACCTGGAGAGGCATCCCCTCCCCCATACCCAAACCACAGGGCACCTGGAGAGGCATCCCCTCCCCCATACCCAAACCACAGGGCACCTGGAGAGGCATCCCTCCCCCATACCCAAACCACAGGGCACCTGGAGAGGCATCCCCTCCCCCATACCCAAACCACAGGGCACCTGGAGAGGCATCCCCTCCCCCATACCCAAACCACAGGGCACCTGGAGAGCTGTCCCCTCCCCCATACCCAAACCCAAACCACAGGGCACCTAGAGAGGATCATGGCCACATACTAGATAATGTGCCTCTCAAAGTAAAGAGGGAAAATTACCATTAACGACTCCAACGAATGTTACAATCAACAAAAAAGGAAGCATCAGTGAGTCAGTACACAAAGGAAAATGGCTGATTTATTAGTAACTATTGAAGTGTATCACGGTCTAATTGGGTAAATGGTTATTTCGGGAAGGCCATTTCTGGAAATATGTAACCAGAGCTATAGCTATATGAGATTACTGTGGCTCGTACACTCAGTTTTATGCCATGGTAGTAGAGCATACCTCACCCATATTGTGATCGTCCACAGCTCTCCCCAAAGCACTTTGTGTTCTCACTGCTTCAGGGCTCTACCTAGATATATCTAGAGCAATGTATGAGCACTGTGCGGCTGGATGATGACACGATGGCTTTTGTTGCATCTAGGTAGCAATTCATGCTCCTACCCTAAGCATTGGCCATGTCGTACCTTGTTTTCTCTCATCCGACTACATAGTGGCTAATGAGTGCTGGTTGTGACCCAGGGACTGTGGCTCATTCTTTGCTTTGTCCTTCCCAGGGCTCCCAGACATCCTGATAGAGTAGACCTTCATGAGATATCGAGCTATGCTGAGTAAAAGACTGCAACAATTGAAAGGGTTTCCCAGTACAAGATGGGTAAACCTCCGCTCCATACAGTCTGACCTCTGGGATTTCCAGTGATCCCAATACAATTAATATACGTACTATATGGTATTGCTGCGTATGTGACATGCTCTATAATCAGGGGTTGGCTGGTGGAACTTATCCCGGGTGGCAGCCTGATTCTGTCAGCCCTGAGGGGGAGGGAGGATTCTGCTATCCGATCCGGCCGGGAGGGGGGGCTATTTGATCCAGCCAGGTGAGGAGCGGGGGGGGGGAAGGGGGTGGGTTGGGAGTGTTTCTGACACTCACCGCGCGGTCCCGCTGTGTCATTGCAGCAGCTGCGGCGGCAAAGCAAGACCGGCGGCCCATTTCATTAGAGGGGCAGCCCTAAATTAGGGCAAAATCACCAGCCTGGGGGGCACTTGCCCCCCTGCCACCTGGGCCAGTCCGCCCCTGTCTATAATGGATAGATGGCCTGGGAAATATCAGTAAACTAATCACATTTTTCCTATGTTGCATAAAATAATTTGGGAATCAATTAGAAAATTACGCTCCCCCATATAAAGTGGACCTGTCAGCACTATTATTAATGTAAAGTAAAGCTATAGCTGTAATGGGGTTGTAATACTTAGTAAAGTGATATGTTTGAAGAAATCCGCTTTGTTGTTCTTTAATTAGCATTTGACATTTTCTGCTAGTCAGATTTCGGTTCACAGGGGCCAGACTACACTGGGTCCTCTCCTACCAGTCTGTGATTCCTCAGTCTCCTCCGACTGACCCGTCACTTTGAATGAATGGTCACTGCTCAGATATCACTCAGAGAAGGCAGGTTATAGAAAAACTGGAGGCAGGCAAAGGTAGTGGGGAACCACAGACTGGGAAGAGAAGAGACAGACAGTGCACAGTCCGATCCCTGTGCACTGAAATCTAATAATCAGAAAACTTCAAATGCTAATTAAAGAAGAGCAAGAAAGCAGATTTCTTCACCAAAGGTATCAATGTAATCAGTATTACCCCAGCCTTATAGTCGTGTAAGAAAGTCATTGATTGACAAAATTATTGCCTGAAAACAGAACACCCCATGTCTGTAATATAAGAATTTTTTTTTTTCCCTCCTAAGTTCTTGAGTTTGAGAGAGTGTACCTGGACAACCTCCCCAGTGCCTTAATGTACGAGCGCAGCTACATGCACAGAGATGTCATAACCCACATCGTATGCACCAAGTAAGAACGCCTTTTATTTGCACTTTATATACTCCCCCAGGCTTAGTGGTTTTCTCTGACTGCTCATGCATACACTACCATTCAAAAGTTTGGGGTCATTTAGAAATGTCCTTATTTTTGAATGAAAAGCACATTTTTTTCAATGAATCGAACATTAAATGAATCAGAAATACACTCTATACATTGTTAATGTGGTGTTCTAGCTGCAAACATCTGGTTTTTAATGCAATATTTACAAAGGTGTATAGAGGCCCATTACCACTGTCTTAATGGTACAGTGTGTTTGCTAACTGTAAGAAGGCTAATAGATGTTTGGAACCCTTGCACAAGTATCTTAGCACAGCTGAAAACAGTTTGGCTGATTAGAGAAGCTATAAAATTGACCTTCCTTTGAGCTAGTTGAGAATCTGGAGCATTACATTTGTTTGTTCTATGAAACTCTCAAAATGGCCAGAAAAAGAGAACTTTCATATGAAACTTCTTGTTCTTGGAAATAAAGGCTATTCCATGCGAGACATTGCAAAGATACTGAGGATTTCCTACAGCGCTGTGTACTACTCCCTTCAGAGGAGAGCCCAAACAGGCTCTAACCAAAGTAGAAAGAGAAGTGGGAGGCCCCGCTGCAGAGCTGAGCAACAAGACAAGTACATTAGTCTCTAGTTTGAGAAATCGATGCCTCACAGCTCCTCAACTGGCAGCTTCATTAAATAGTACCCGTAAAACAACAGTATCAATGTCTACAGTGAAGAGGCGACTCCGGGATGCTGGCCTTCAGGGCAGAGTGGCAAAAGAGCCATATTTGAGACTGGCTAATAAAAGTAAAAGATTAATATGGGCAAAGGAAGATTGCAAAAAGGTTTTATGGACAGACGAATCAAAGTTTGAGGTGTTTGGATCACACAGAAGAACATTTGTGAGATGTAGAACAGCTGAAAAGATGCTGGAAGAGGCCTGACGCCATCTGTCAAGCATGGAGGAGGTAATGTGATGGTCTGGGGTTTCTTTGGTGCTGGTAAAGTGGAAGATGTGTACAAGGTAAAAGGGATTTTGAATAAGGAAGGCTATCACTCCATTTTACAACGCCATGTGGACTGCGCTTGATTGGAGCCAATGTCATGCTACAACAGGACAATGACCCAAAGCACACCTCCAAATTATGCATGAACTAGTTAGGGAAGAAGCAGGCAAGCTGGTGTTCTATCTGTAATGGAGTGGCCAGTGCAGTCACCAGATCTCAACACCATTGAGCTGTTGTGGGAGCAGCTGGACCGTATGGTACGCAAAAAATGTCCTTCAAGCCAATCCAACTTGTGGGAGCGGCTTCGGTTAGCATGGGGTTACATTTCTCAATATTATCTCAGCAAATTAACAGCTAGAATACCAAAGGTCTGCAATGCTGGTATTGCTGCAAAGGGAGCATTCTTTGATGAAAGTAAAGTCTGAAGGAGAAAATTATTATTTCAAATAAAAATTATTTCTAACCTTGTCAATGTCTGGACTATATTTTCTATTCATTTTGCAACTCATTTGATAAATAAAAGTATGAGTTTTCATGGAAAACACAAAATTGTCTGGGTGACCCCAAACCTTTGAACGGTAGTGTAAATTTTGTTCTGTGGGAACATATTGGGTTAATTTCTTGTTTTTGGTGACCCATAGTGAACATTAAAAATAAATAATGAACAATGGAGACATGTCAGTACTCTGATCTGTGTTGTGGACAGAACCCACTCATGAATGCTATCATTTGCTGTCTGGTAAAACCAGAAATTGGCCCCAACATTTAGATAATAAATTGGTCAATTGTTTTAATATTTGAAAAAAAAGAAAAGTCATTAATGTGTGAAGCAAGCCTTAAAGGGAGGATCTGAAATGCAAATTAATTTTTATCTTAATGCAAATGAGTGTTACCGCGCCGTGCACTGGCGGCGTCACGGGTAAGATATCAGCAGACTACAATATATGGAGACCAAGTGGCGTTGCTCAATCCCAAAGAGTAGATGCAAACTTTTACATAGAAATGGATGGCACTCACCACAAGACTTTTCATTAGTGCAGGTGCTTTATTCCATTACAGCGGAATCCAGGGTCACACCGTGCAGGGAGGGGTGGGGGTGTGGAGAGGACTACGGGCGCTCCGTTTCATGTGTTTCAACGCTTCCACGGGTCCATCAATCCGTGGAAGCGTTGAAACACGCGAAATGGAGCGCCCGTAGTCCTCTCCGCACCCCCCCCTCCTGCACTGTGTAACCTGGATTCCGCTGTAATGGAATAAAGCACCTGCACTAATAAAAAAGTCTTGTGGTGAGTGCCATCCATTTCTATGTACAGTGTTGGTAAAAGTATTGACACCCCTGCAATTCTGTCAGATAATATCAGTTTCTTCCTGAAAATGATTGCAATCACAAATTCTTTGGTATTATTATCTTCATTTAATTTGTCTTCAATGAAAAAACACAAAAGAGAATGAAGCAAAAAGCAAAACATTGATCATTTCACACAAAACTCCAAAAATGGGCCAGACAAAAGTATTGGCACCCTCAGCCTAATACTTGGCTGCACAACCTTTAGCCAAAATAACTGCGATCAACTGCTTCCGGTAACCATCAATGAGTTTCTCTTACAATGCTCTGCTGGAATGGGTAGACCATTCTTCTTTGGCAAACGCTTCCAGGCCACCTGATATTTGAAGGGTGCCTTCTCCAAAACTGCCATTTTTTTAGATCACTCCACAGGTGTTCTATGGGATTCAGGTCTGGACTTATTGCTGGCCACTTTAGAAGTCTCCAACGCTTTCTCTCAAACCATTTTCTAGTGCTTTTTGAAGTGTGTTTTGAGTCATTGTCCTGCTGGAAGACCCATGACCTCTGAGGGAGACCCAGCTTTCTCACACTGGGCCCTACATTATGCTGCAAAATTTGTTGGTAGTCTTCAGACTTCATAATGCCATAGCACACGGTCAAGCAGTCCAGGCCAGAGGCAGCAAAGCAACCCCAAAACATCAGGGAACCTCCGCCATGTTTGACTGTAGGGACCGAGTTCTTTTCTTTGAATGCTTCTTTTTTTCTCCTGTAAACTCTATGTTGATGCCTTTGCCCAAAAAGAGAGAACATTCTTCCAAAAACGTTTTAGGCTTTCTCAGGTAAGTTTTGGCAAACTCCAGCCTGGCTTTTTTTTATGTCTCTGGGTAAGAAGTGGGGTCTTCCTGGGTCTCCTACCATACAGTCCCTTTTCATTCAGACGCCAACGGATAGTACGGGTTGACACTGTTGTACCCTCGGACTGCAGGGCAGCTTGAACTTTTTTGAATGTTTGTGCGGATGGTGGATAAAGAACCTCGACTATCTTGCATTGAAATCTCTTGTCAATTTTTCTTTTCCGTCCACATCTAGGGAGATTAGCCACAGTGCCATGGGCTTTAAACTTCTTGATGACACTGCGCACAGTAGACACAGGAACATTCAGGTCTTTAGAGATGGACTTGTAGCCTTGAGATTGTCATGCTTCCTCACAATTTGGTTTCTCAAGTCCTAAGACAGTTCTTTGGTCTTCTTTCTTTTCTCCATGCTCAATGTGGTACACACAAGGACACAGGACAGAGGTTGAGTCAATTTTAATCCATGTCAACTGGCTACAAATGTGATTTAGTTATTGCCAACACCTGTTAGGTGCAACAGGTAAGTAACAGGTGCTGTTAATTCCACAAATTAGAGAAGCATCACATAATTTTTCTAAGGGTGCCAATACTTTTGTCCACCCCCTTTTTTATGTTTGGTGTGAATTGTATCCAATTTGGCTTTAGGACAAATCTTTGTGTTTTTTTCATTTAAGACAAATTAAATGAAGATAATAATACCAAAGAATTTGTGATTGCAATCATTTTCAGGAAGAAACTGAGTATTATCTGACAGAATTGCAGGGTGTCAATACTTTTGGCCTATGACTGTAATAATTTTTATCTTAAATCCCCATTTATTTAATGTCTAGATCTAAACTGTTTTGTGATATATTTTAATTAAAAATTCCCTCCTCTTCCCTCACTACACAAACATCTTATCCCTACTTCTCTGATGACGCTTTGTTTTAGAATGCCAGTGCTGCTGGGATATACAAATGAAGCGTTATCAGGATGCAGAGGCTGCAGTCACTGTCACATTCTCTGCCCCCACCCTGCACGAAGCATCCTTAGGAATCTCTTTTTCAGGGTCTGGTCGGGTCCATGTACACAATGACAGCGCGCTTAGATTAACAGTAACAGTTGTCAGAAGAGCATACTGTCAGTGCGTGTTGTCAGAATACCCGGTGTGCGGAGACCAATGCAACCTCCACACGTGATGTCACAGACAGTTTCATCGCACCGTTTTAGAGCAGGGACAGAGCAGCCCATGAAACAGGTCACTGATGGCGCTTTATTTTAGGGAGGGATTAGAGGCTGTGTCAGTGACCTCAGCCTCTGTATTCATGATGATGCGTTGTGTGTGTCCCTCCATGCACTGGCATTCTCAAATTAAGCTTTATCAGCATGCCGAGGCTGCAGTCACTGCCACAGCCTCCGAGAAATGAAGCATAATCAGTGACCTCTGTTTCAGGGGCTCTGACACACTGTGATGACATAGTCTGTGACCTCACTTGTGGAGGTTGCATTGGTCTCTGCACTCTGGCTATTCTGACAATACACACGACAGTACACTCTCCTGACGACTCATTACTGCTGATCTGAGCTGCCGAGAGGGTGCGCTGTCATGGTGCACTTGGACCAGACCAGACCCTAAAATGGAGGTCACTGATGACACTTGTTACAGGGAGGGGGCATCGGCTTTGACAGTGACCTCAGTCTCTGCATCCTGATGACGCTTTGTTTTTGTATCCCAGCGTGCACAAAGTGTCATCATAGAATTGGTAGGGGAAAAAATAAAATGGAATAGCAGATAGTTTAGTGAGGGAACGTTAGGGAATTTTTAATTTAAGTAGATTAGAAAATTAGTTTTAGATTATGCCACTAAATAGAGGGGAATTTGGAATGAAAATGACTTTGTTTTTCGGCCCACCCCTTTATCCTTCAGCAGAGTCTGTGCCGTCCATACAGCTGTTCTCACACAGGAGTGGAAAACCTTATGGTTTTTTCTCACATGGTAACATTTTGGACCTTCTGAGTGATTGAAAACTGAACCAACAATTAGATGATTTTTTTTTTTTTTATTTATTAATTATTTATTTAATTCAAATCTAGTTTGTAGTCAACTGATCATTGTGGGTCCAGCTTCTCTTAGGCTGGTTTCACATAACGTTTTTGTGCCTGTCCGTGGGATCCGACTTTGAAGGGGGATCCCACGGACCCCCTGCAATCCGGATGGCAAATAGCCATCCGATCCTGTGCAGGATCCGTGTGGATCCTGCGGTCCCCTGTTTTTCCCTGCTTCTGCTCCTCCATCTTCTTCCCTCTCCTATGCTATTCTGTGCCCCCGCTATTCTTTGCTGTGCCCCCGCTTCTCTATCCTCATCTATCCCTATCCTGTCCCCTGTCTCGTCTCTCCTGTGTGGTAAAAAAAAAAAAAAAAAAAAAAAAAAAAACCTCCTCCCGGACTATACATCACCTCTCACCGGCTCCCACGCTGCAGCACCATCAGGACTGAAGGACCTGTGATGAATTTCACAGATCCGGTCACATGACTCGTCAGCTGACCAGGTCTCTTACATCATCACAGGCTCTTCTGCCCTGATGGTGTGTATCTCTCCGAGAGGGAGCGAGGGTTTTTTTTATTTTTTTACACACAGGAAGAGACAGGGGACAGGATAGGGATAGATGAGGATAGAATAGCGGGGCACAAAATAGAGGAGCGAGGGCACAGAATAGCATAGGAGAGGGAAGAAGATGGAGAGCAGAAGCATGGGAAAGACTGGGGATATGGAGCCGACATCGGATCCGAGGTGAACTCGATCCGATGTCCATAGGCTCCCATGTGTGGGCCCTCGGATAAGCATCAGATCAGCAGTGATCCGAGGCTGTCCAATGTGAGTCACGGACACAAAATTGTAGCAGGCTACGATTTTGTGCCGTGATTAAATCGGATGGGATCGGATGGTGCCAAAATCGGATGCCAATAGTGGCACATCCGATCCCATCCGATTCCCATAGGGGAACATGGGGTCCGATTTCGGATCCAATTGTATCTGTTTTGAAACGGATACAATCGGATGACCGAAAATCGTTATGTGAAAGCAGCCTTACAGAATTGTAACATTACATAGTAGACATGTAAATGAAGGGTTCATCATGTATTGCGGGATTCTGGATCTTCATTCTTGGTGGCTCTTACACTGGATTGTTAATATAATAATCTATTTATATAGCACCAAAATATTTCACAGCGGTTTACAATTCAGAGGTTCATATACAATGCTAAAATAATGACAACCCTGCTCCTAAGAGCTTACAATCTACAATGAGGTGAGGGTGACACAAAGTACAGGGGCTTATTTACCATCATGGTCCAGACATCTTGAGCAAAGAGATAAAGGCTGCATGAGCCAGCACCAACCAGTCTTTGTAGAGCTTTTGGGTTTGGTGGAGTGTGATAGAGAATTATGTTAGGAGAAATAATAAATGAGCTATTTATAAAGAATTTTGATTAGAGAACGTAATAGGCCGCCCTACAAAAGATGTGTTTTTGGGAGCGCCCAAAACTGTGTAAATTGTGGATAGTCCTAATTTCTTGGGGTAGAGCATTCCAGAAATATGTGCAGCTTAGGAAAATTCTTGGGAGTCGGGAGTGGGAGGTTATAATATGGAGACCTAAGCAGTTTTAACACACCCTAATTGGGTAAATCTAAAGTTAACAAGCTAGATACAGTTAGATACATTTTGAAGACGTACAGTTTGGACAAACGTCATGGTTGTGCTGCACGTCTGAGCTTGATGCTTTCCCATCCATCTACAGAGGCAGCTTTACAGCATGATAGAAGGGCAGGAGGACTAGAGCTGGTCAGATCCAGGCAGCTTCACAGCATAGAGCCTGCAAACGTCACACGCTCCTCTGCTTAGGTAGATTGCTGTTCTGAGACTGCATGGATGCCGTTCATCTAGGCAGCAATCTGTAAGATTTTTCATAAAATGTCAATTGTAAAGTTGTTTGTTTTTACAAGCACTTTACAATTGTAACTATTTAAGAACTTTATACAAACTCTTTAATATAACCCTACTTTTCTTACTGTAGGACCGACTTCATCATAACGGCCAGCCACGATGGGCACGTCAAGTTCTGGAAGAAAGTAGAAGAAGGGATTGAATTTGTGAAACATTTCCGCAGTCATTTGGGTAAGCACAAGATTACAGGAACCTTTAGGAACATATTCATGCTGATTTAAGTACCGGAGTAAGTCCAACCTATTCTTTACAACATGTACGTAAAGAATTAATGTCTGAATGAGGCCGTAGAGGGGTCTGCAGCACACTTTTGCTTCCTTGATGTTTGGTAATGACATTATGCATGTGTGTGGACACTACCAAACATATTAAAGGGGTACTCCGAGAAATGTACTAAAAAGAAATAAGATTAGTAAAATTGTAATATTTCATTTTATTAAATACCTTTTATTGTGCAAAAATGTAGCAAAAGGATAGTCTTTAGTTAGTGCACTTAAATGTCAGCTCCCAGCAGTTTCGCAGCCGCCCCATGTCTTAGAACGGGCTGCGTAAAGACATCTGCTGGAGACAGACTTGGGTGAGGGCAGCGTCCTATCAGGTATCATGATCGTACAGTCTTCTGTTCCCCGAACCTGACAGGACTTGAGGAGGAGCAAAGTGCAGACTAAAGCATGACCTTTCTAGCTGACTGAGATTGAACATTAATCTCATCACCCTGACAGATTTATTGGAGGGCAGGATGACGGCATGAAGCTACTGGAATATACTATACAAACTGTCCTCCATTTGTCCTATTGGGCTCGGTGAACAGAGGAATGCATGTTTCCGATATCTGGCAAGATGCTGCCCTCATTCAATGTCTGTCCTTAACAGACGTCTTTACGCTGCCCGTCCTAAGACACCGGACGGCTGGTAATCTGCTGGGAGCTGACATATTTAAAATACCGATTATCGAAACTAAAGATTACCGTTTTGTTATATTTTTGCGTAATAAAGGTATTTAGTAAAATTTGTAATATTTAAATGTGCTTAATTTTTGTTATTTTTATTACATTTCTCAGAGTAGAAGTACCCCTTTTAATATGCTTTAGGAAACCATCCTGGATATGGTACATCTGTTCTATCATTCAGCATTCTTGATTTGTCAGCATTGACACAGTGAGATAAGTGGTGGAAATGTTCCTGTTGTGAAGTAAAAATTAATCCTCCCGTCTTCATGTCTTTACACCTTGGTTGGTTCAGGAGTCGTAGAGAGCATAGCAGCCAGCTCTGAGGGGTCCCTCCTGTGCACTGTCGGAGAAGACCAAGCAATGAAAGTATTTGATGTCGTCAACTTTGATATGATCAACATGCTGAAGCTTGGGTAACTTATCCTCCAGATATCCTGCTTTATTATAAACCCCACATTGTGAGCGAAAGTGCGGTTAATACCAGTGAGACTGGGGCGGCCTATGTGTTAAGTCTGGTTGTTTTTTTTTTTTTTTGCTGCTACTACTATATGCGCTTTGTATGCTTGTTAGCCACATAGCCACCTAAACAGATCACGTAGTATGACAAGAACACTCCCATCAAAGTCAATGAACATCTCCAGACTATTTTTTTTCTTTTTTCATTCGTATCTCTGATGTTAAGAATTTCGCTCAACATCTTTCTCAAAGTAAAGCAGCAGTTCTGACAAGATGTCTGTCATAATAATGATGGAAATAGAGTTTAAATTAAACCTGTCACCCCTTTTCTGTTTTTTAAACTAAAAGTGCCACCTTCAGCAGCGCCAATGCTACATTCTGTGAAAGTGCCTCTTATCACCCTACCCCCTCCCATACACCTAAATAATGACTTTATAAACTTTCCCGCCCTGTATGTAAGGTTATACTTATCGGTCAGATGGGTCTTCATTATGTCCGGTCCTCACCACCTCTTCAGTCTTACTCCGCCTCTTCAGTCCTCTGGGCGCCTCCTTTTCACTCGCCCCTTTCTCTTTTTTGACGCCTGCGCTGATTCCTCTCTCATTGCGCAGGTGCCCTGAGCTCTGCCCTACTGTGGGCAGAGCGCCATTCAACATTACGCCTCCTTGTACTGCAGATGCCAGATCCTGCCCTGTTTTGTGTTCTCCTTTATGCAGACACCAGCGTGTGACTATAGCGCCTGCACACTAGCAGTAATGCACTGCACAGTAATGCGGTTTGCTCTGCCCACATTAGGGCAGAGCTAGCGCGCAGGTGCTAGATTCCTACGCTGCTGTCTGCATAAAGAACACAAAACAGGGCAGGATCTGGTGCCTGCGGTACATGCAGGCGTAATGTTTCATGGCGCTCTGTCCGCAGCAGAGCCAGTGCGCAGGCGCTAGATTCCCACCCTGGTGTCTGCATAAAGCAGAACACAAAACCGGGCAAGTGTGGTGCCTGTGGTACATGCAAGCATAATGTGTATGGCACTCTTCCCATAGTAGGGCAGAGCTCAGCGCTCCTGCATGAAGAGATTGTAATCTATGCAAGCGCCGGAAACGAGTATTGGATTAAAGAAGAGGAGGCGCCAGAAGACTGAAGAGGTGGAGGAAGGCTGAAGAGGTGGTGAGGAACGGACAGAATGAAGACCCATCTGACCCGTAAATATAACTTTACATACAGGGTAGGAAAGTTTATAAAGTTTACAGAATTCAGCATAGGCGCTGCTAAAGGTGGCACTTTTTGTTTAAAAAGCAGAAAAGGGACAACAGATTCACTTTACACTGTGTGCAGAACTATTAGGCAAATGAGTATTTTGACCACACAATACTTTTTGTACATATTGTCCTACTCCAAGCTGTATAGGCTTGAGAGCAACTACCAATTACCGTATATACTCGTGTATAACCCGACCCGTGTATAAGCCGACCCCCCTACTTTTGCCCCCAAAACCTGGGAAAACCTATTGACTCGTGTATAAGCCGAGGGTGGACCCCAGCACAGTAACAGCCGTGGTATATACAGCCCCAGTGGTATATACAGCAGGCCCCAGTGGTATATACAGCAGGCCCCCAGTGGTATATACAGCAGGCCCCCAGTGGTATATACAGCAGGCCCCCAGTGGTATATACAGCAGGCCCCCAGTGGTATATACAGCAGGCCCCCAGTGGGATATACAGCAGGCCCCAGAGGTATATACAGGCAGGCCCCAGAGGTATATACAGGCAGGCCCCAGGAGGTATATACAGGCAGGCCCCAGGAGGTATATACAGGCAGGCCCCAGGTATATACAGGCAGGCCCCAGAGGTATATACAGGCAGGCCCCAGAGGTATATACAGGCAGGCCCCAGAGTATATACAGGCAGGCCCCAGAGGTATATACAGGCAGGCCCCAGAGGTATATACAGGCAGGCCCCAGAGGTATATACAGGCAGGCCCCAGGAGGTATATACAGGCAGGCCCCAGGAGGTATATACAGGCAGGCCCCAGGAGGTATATACAGGCAGGCGCCCAGTGGGTTATACAGCAGGCCCCCAGTGGCACTCGCCCCCCCACACTGTGCAGAGCCCCCCCTCCCGATGCATTATCTTACCATCCAACCGCATCACCGCCGGTCCTCCCGTCCATCCTCGCGCGCTGCGTTCCCGGTCTCATGTGACCCGGCGGTCGCAGTCGGATGACGTCATCGCGCCGGGTCATGTGAGAGCCGAACACAGCGCCCGAGGATGGACGGGAGGACCGGCGGTGATGCGGCTGGATGGTAATATAATGCATCGGGAGGGGGGGCTCTGCACAGTGTGGGGGGGCGAGTGCCACTGGGGGCCTGCTGTATAACCCACTGGGGGCCTGTATACATCTGGGGGCTGTATGCACGGCTCCCCCTGCCGCTGTGATGGGCGGGGGGAGCCGTGCATATCTAATGAGCTGCCCCATGTGACGGGCCGCTCTGTCAGCAGCCTCCCCCCGCCTCCCCAGCACCCGGACACAGCCCCCCACACACCACATACCGTATAGACCCGTGTATAAGCCGAGGGGGGACTTTTCAGCCCAATTTTTGGGCTGAAAAACTCGGCTTATACACGAGTATATATGGTAAGTAAATCAGGTGATGTGCATCTCTGCAATGAGGAGGGGTGTGGTCTAATGACATCAACACCCTATATAAGGTGTGCTTAATTATTAGTCAAATGCCTTTCCTTAGGCAAAATAGGTCAGAAGAGAGATTTGACGTGCTCTGAAAAGTCCAAAATTGTGAGATGTCTTGCAGAAAGATGCAGAAGTCTTGAAATTGCCAAACTTTTGAAGCGTGATCACCGAACAATCAAGCGTTTCATGCAAATAGCCACAGGGTCGCAAGAAGCGTGTTTGGCAAAAAAGGCGCAAAATAACTGCCCATGAATTGAGGAAAATCAAGCGAGAAGCTGCCAAGATGCCATTTGCCAACAGTTTTGCCATATTTCAGAGCTGCAACATTACTGGAGTATCAAAAAGCACAAGGTGTGCATACTCAGGGACATGGCCAAGGTAAGGAAGGCTGAAAAACAACCACCTTTGAACAAGAAACATAAGATAAAACGTCAAGACTGGGCCAAGAATATCTTAAGACTGATTTTTCAAAGGTTTTATGGACTGATGAAATGAGAGTGACTCTTGATGGGCCAGATGGATGGGGCAGAGGCTGGATCAGTAAAGGGCAGAGAGCTCCACTCTGACTCGAGACACCAGCAAGGTGGAGGTGGGGCACTGATATGGGCTGGCATCATCAAAGATGAACTTGTGGGACCTTTTCGGGTTGAGGATGGAGTGAACTCAACTCCCGGACCTACTGCCAGTTTCTGGAAGACAACTTCTTCAAGCAGTGGTACAGGAAGAAGTCTGTATCGTTCAAGAAAAACATGATTTTCATGCAGGACAATGCTCCATCACATGCATCCAACTACTCCACAGCGTGGCTGGCCAGTAAAGGTCTAAAAGAAGAAAAAATAATGACATGGCCCCCTTGTTCATCTGATCTGAACCCCATAGAGAACCTGTGGCCCCTCCTAAAATGTGAGATCTACAGGGAGGGAAAACAGTACACCTCTCGGGACAGTGTCTGGGAGGCTGTGGTGGCTGCTGCACGCAATGTTGATTGTAAACAGATCAAGCAACTGACAGAATCTATGGATGGAAGACTGTTGAGTGTCATCATAAAGGTGGCTATACTGGTCACTAATTTTTTGGGTTTTGTTTTTGCATGTCAGAAATGTTTATTTTCTAAATTTTGTGCAGTTATATTAGTTTACCTGGTGAAAATAAACAAGTGAGATGGGAATATATTAGATTTTTATTAAGTTGCCTAATAATTCTGCACAGTAATAGTTACCTGCTCAAACAGTATCCTCCTAAGATAGCCAAATCTAAAAAAAAACCACTCAACTTCCAAAAATATTAAGCTTTGATATTTAAGTCTTTTGAGTTGATTGAGAACATAGTTGTTGATTAATAATAAAAATAATCTACAATAAAACTTGCCTAATAATTCTGCACACAGTGTAATAGAAAATAAACTAGAAAAATGTAACGACAGATTGAAAAACATAACAACTGGGGCAACTTTTACAAATGACGTCTAAAATTTAAAACAGCATAGACATTAGTTAGATTAGTCAGATATTAACAAACCCAACTTCTGTAATATAATTACAGTATGGAAAAAAACACAGACAAGAATACTACACATAGATAGTTGCACACCACAAAACATAACATATATTAATTTTATATAAATACAAAAGGACAAAATAAAACACTAATAAAAAACTCCAAAGAGGCATGAAAAGCAAAAATAAACTTTAATAACCCATGAAAAAATCACCATTCAATCAGCATCGTATTTAAACTAATGGTGAAAATGGAATACGATGACTAATGCAATTGTACCACAGATGGTGACCAATTAAGCGCATCGGATAGTACTGAACCGGAGTGTAGTGACAATAACTGACAGCATGTAACAGCAGGAGTGCGTAAGCACTATGAGCGCAGGAAGGGCCATACAAGCCGGGGAAAGGGGGGGCAGGATTGGCGCCTGGGGGGGTAGGGTATAGTGTGGGCAGGATGGAGCCGAGGCGGGGGGAGGGGGGGATAGGGCAGTGCAGGATGGAGCCGGGAGGAGGGAGCAGGATGGAACTGAGCCGGTGGGATAGGCAGGATGGAGCCAGGAGGGCAGGAGAGCCTAGGTGGGGCAGGGCAGATGGAGCCAAGGTGGGGGGGCAGGGCAGAATGGAGCCGGGGGTGGGGGGGGCAGGGCAGGATGAGCCGGTTGGGGGGCAGGGCAGGATGGAGCCGGGGGAGGGCAGATGGACGGGGGAAGAGGACGGGGAAGGAGGATGGAGCCGGGGGGGGGGGGGGACCACAAATCCCCCTCGCCCCCCTCTGTACTCACCTGTCTTCTCCAGTTCAGAGTCGCACTGTACAGCGGTGATGTGACAGGGCGGACTGTGTGACGTCACATGACTGCTGTACAGAGGGGGTCGGTGCGAGCTGGCGGACAGGTGAGCATCCTCACTGAGGATTTTCTTTATATTTACTTTCTGTGGTAGAGCGGGGGTGCCGCAGGGAGCGCGAGCAGGCGGAGAGGGGGGGCTGTGAGAAGAGCCGTGCGGTGCGTGAATTTTGAATTCGCACGCCGCACGGCTCTTTTTGCATACTGGCCATTTCCGTCTGCGGCGCGCGATTTCGGCCTCAGATGGAAGTGGCAATTATATAGTAGATAAGCCCAATAGAATAATGCCCCTCTGAAAATGGAGTCATTAGATAAAGGTGAAACTTTAGGAGCAATTCTTTGTTGCCCCAAAACATAGCAACTTTTGGCATTTTTACAACCAAAATTGGTGGGACATGACAGCTGGTCTAATTCATAATAAGCTGTGGTTTTCTGTACTCCAGAAATCTCTCTCCAGTACCTGACTAAAGTAAGATTTCTGGTATAGTACACGGAAGTGCACAACACTCAACAGAGCTCCAGATTCATGAAGATGCCGACACTTCATCATGAATCTCAAGAGTCTGACTCCATCAATCCCTTCAAGGCAGGTGAGAAAAATCACTGCCACCTATAGGACATCATGTAAATACAGTTAACTCAAAGAAACAGCACCACCTATATACACGGGCTCACGCCATCGGGAACTGACCCCAGCGCAGGCATTCATGACACGGGGCTCACGCCATCCAGGACACTGACCCCAGCGCAGGCATTCATTATCTCCTGGGTTCACACTGTCATACCCTTTGGCTGGACCCTTCCTGTTGCTGCGCTTCCTCCCATTTGCTTTCCTCTCTGGAATACAGGCTGGCGGTGCAGCTCCTCAGAATAGAGGGGGGGAAAGAGATGACGCATAGGGGTGAGTGAGACATTGTAAGGGTGGTGTGAGTGTACGAGGGATGGTGAGCAGCAGCAGCAACACCGGGTTACCCCCGCCCTCCTCAGTGCCGCTGCGATTAGTAGCAGGAGTATTTGGACTAATATATAATCGCACACGGTCTAGAATCGCCCGATGCGATACAATCGGGCCCCCATCTAGTAGAACAATAAATAGTAAACCAATAAAGTAGATGTATTCCTATAAAACACACCACTCCACATAGAGGCAAAGTGTTATACTCCTTTGGTCGCCGTATTCTTATATATCTTTCGATGGGTTTGAGAGAAGAGTATGGACTCTAAGGTTTTTTTTTCTGGACCCAAACTTGACCTGCACCTCATTGGAAGTCCCTGATTGGGCACTTCTGCTCTCCGTTCACATACAGCCATAAACAAAGCATTTCCAGGGGGAGAGAGGACACAGTTTTGTTGTTTTCTTTTTCTTTTTAGCCAGACTCCATCTGATAACGCTGATTTTACCTCCAGTGAAGCCATTCAAACCCTACAAGCAGTACACGCTGTGCCAAGCACCGAGTTTACCGAGCACTGAATGTACCCGAGCAAAGTGATGCTCACTCCAATGGTCTACATACATAAAGCTCTGAACTCTGTACCCAAACACTCATTTCTTTGTAAAGTCTGTCTTCGGCTCGAACATTGAATTTTAAAGTTCAGGTGCGCTCATCTCTACACAAGATGTGGGGGCCTTCATGAAGAGAGCTCCCAGGAGGTGCAGAGCACCCCTCTTTTCACTAACAATGGGTAACTTCATCAGTGTCATGTTGTGTGGTTAGGTTTGTCTTCTTCCTTTCTTTACCCCAATTCATGGCGGCCTTATGCCATAAAGTGTCTCAATCTCTCTTTTATCTGGATCTCCCTTAGGCTGGTCACACACACAGATATCTGGTCAGATATTGTTCACAGATCTCTGGTTGCAGTGAATCATGGAAGATGCTCATTTGTACACAGCCACAAAATGGAACCATGTGTCCATGATTTCACTGCAATCAGAGATCTGTGAACAATATCTGCCCAGAATCTGTGTTGTGACCAGCCTTAGTCACATCCTTTTCTAGAGTCTCCTTTTCTGTCTCAGAAAACTAAAAAAAAAACAAGCTACCAAAACCAGTGCAAATTATTGTTCATGGCATGTGCTCCAGATTGTCACATTTTCATTTTTCAGTGGTATATTGACCCAGCATGTCAATATCTAGTTAAAAAAAGTGTTGTATTCCAATCCAAGCTCAGCCTTTGATGCCTAAGAAGCAGAGCGACACTCTTCGGGATAAAAGAATTCCTTTATTTAGCAAAAAGTTAAAAACCTATATTGTTGTACAGCCATGAACAGGATGGAGGAGGGGTCGCTGGAGCGCCAGGATTACAGCTGTTTCGCGCTGTAGAAGCACTCACATGCGAAAGAGCTGTAATCCTGGTGCTCCAGCTACCCCTTCTCCCCCTTCTTCATGGCTGTACCATAGTGTAAGTTTTTATCGTTTTGCTAAATAAAGGAATTATTTTATCCAGAGGAGTGCCGCTCTGCTGCTTGGACTTATGCTCTTATCCCGTGTCCTGGGATTACCAGCTGGCACCCTTCGTCAATTGGACGCTGACGCAGGAGACCAGCACACAGTATGTCCCCGCTTTCTACCTCTCAGCTGTCCTGTGATGGTGGTGCATATATTAGCCTAGTTCTTGTTTATGTATTCATCCTTTGATGTGTCTTTTGTATTGCAGCTATCACCCGGGGCAGGCGGAGTGGATATATTGCCCTGGTGATGCCATTTCGGCAGTCGCCTGCTCAGAGAAGAGTACGGGGAAGATTTTTGTGTATGACGGCCGTGGAGATAATGAACCCATGCACGTGTTTGACAAGCTGCACTCCTCCTCTCTGACCGCCATCCGGCTGAACCCCGTGTATAAAGTGGTGGTGTCATCTGACAGGAGCGGCATGATCGAGTACTGGACCGGCCCTCCCCGTGGCTACAAATTTCCCAATAATGTGAACTGGGAATTCAAAACAGACACTGACCTCTATGAGTTTGCAAAGTGTAAAACTTGTCTCGCTGGGGTCAATTTCTCCCCAGATGGTAAAAAGATGGCAACGATTGGAGCTGACAGGAAAGTCAGGATCTTCCGTTTCTTAACTGGGAAACTGATGAGAGTTTTTGATGAGTCACTAAGTGTAAGTAAAGCCTTCCCGGCAGTGTGAACCTTTATGTGGTTTCTTCCAGCAGAGATGCTACAATTATCATTATTCCAGCCTTCCTTGTATATTAACTCTCTGATGACCTGTGCCATACATAGCACAGCACAGGTCAGGTGTCTGTATGGAGCAGGATCAGGATCTTACCTTCCACTATTACGGGACACTAAAGGCCCCATTACACGCTGAGACTTTCCAGCGATCCCACCCGCGATCCGACTGCAGTGGCTGGTGAGCTGTCAAACAGGCAGAATCACCAGCGACCAGTCAGCAACAACATCGCTGGTAACAAGGGTAAACACCGGGTAACCAAGTGTGCTCTGCTTAGTTACCCGGTGTTTACCCTGGTTACCAGTGCCCAGCATCTAATGTGCAGCGCTGAGCATAGGCTGGGAGGTCGCTGATCATTGGTCTCTTGCTGTCACACACAGCGATGCGTGCTGACCAGCAGGAGACCAAGGACCTAAAAATGGTCCTGAACGATTTGTAGCGATCAGCGACCACAGCAGGGGCCTGATGGCTGGTGCGTGTCACACACTGCAACATCGCTGGAGAGGTCACTGTTGCGTCACGAAACCTGTGACGTTTCGGCAACATTGCTAGCGATGTTGCTGTGTGTGAAGTACCCTTAAAAGTCTGCAGCCAATCACCAGCCGCTGATTGACTTGGGCAATCACATTACCATTAGCAATCTCGGCCCATGTTGCAAGACTGGTGCCAGTCCATGAGGCAAATATATATTCTTTTTACTTTTTTTTTTAATTCAATTTATATCTGGGGAACTTTTGCAGTCTAGAAGGATTTGTCTTGCAGTGGACATCCCATATATACTGTGCGATCATCCTGTATGACTAACAAAAATTCCTCCCTTTCTCCCCTCATAACTGTGCAATAGTAGGCTGCAGATCAGTCTCTGTGGCAGCTTCATAGATTTCAAATTAAGTTATTTCATGTTTGTGTCACCCCCACCCCAAAAAAGTGAAATGTTTAGAAAACCTAAATGTAGACGTTTGGCAGTTAAAAAAATGAAGGTAAAAACAAACATCTTTGGTATCAGAAAGTTTGCAAAAGCCTAAGATATAACAATATGAAACTTATTAAAATCGTTTATAGTCTTCGTAAGCAAAAAAAAAAGTTGATATGCTTGAATTCTGTTGCAATCAAAATGCTGCATGAACCCAAAAGTGCAGCTCACCATGTAATACTATACTCATAAGCTTATTAGGTACAATTGTAAATATTTATAATATATATATATATATATATATATATATATATATATATATAATACACACAGTTGTGGCCAAAAGTATTGACACCCCTGCAATTCTGTCAGATAATACTCAGTTTCTTCCTGAAAATGATTGCAAGCACAAATTCTTTGGTATTATTATCTTCATTTAATTTGTCTTCAATGAAAAAAAACACAAGAATTGTCCTAAAGCCAAATTGGATCTAAAAAGGGGGTGGACAAAAGTATTGTCACTGTTAGAAAAATCATGTGATGCTTTTCTAATTTGTGTAATTAACAGCACCTGTAACTTACCTGTGGCACCTAACAGGTGTTGGCAATAACTAAATCACACTTGTAGCCAGTTGACATGGATTAAAGATGACCAAAGACCAAAGAACTGAGGATTTGAGAAACCAAATTGTGAGGAAGCATGAGCAATCTCAAGGCTACAAGTCTATCTCCAAAGACCTTAATGTTCCTGTGGCTACCGTGCGCAGTGTCATCAAGACGTTTAAAGCCCATGGCACTGTGGTTAACCTAGATGTGGACAGAAAAGAACAATTGACGAGAGATTTCAACGCAAGATTGTGCGGATGGTGGATAAAGAACCTCGACTAACATCCAAACAAGTTCAAGCTGCCCTGTAGCCGAGGGTACAACAGTGTCAACCCGTACTATCCGTTGGCGTCTGAATGAAAAGGGACTGTATGGTAGGATACCCAGGAAGACCCCACTTCTTACCCCGAGACATAAAAAAGCCAGGCTGGAGTTTGCCAAAACTTACCTGAGAAAGCTTACAAAGTTTTGGAAGAATGTTTTCTGGTCAGATGAGACAAAAGTAGAGCTTTTTGGGCAAAGGCATCAACATAGAGTTTACAGGAGAAAAAAAGAGGCATTCAAAGAAAAGAACACGGTCCCTACAGTCAAACATGGCGGAGGTTCCCTGATGTTTTGGGTTTGCTTTGCTGCCTCTTGCACTGGACTGCTTGACCATGTGCATGGCATTATGAAGTCTGAAGACTACCAACAAATTTGGCAGCATAATGTAGGGCCCAGTGTGAGAAAGCTGGGTCTCCCTCAGAGGTCATGGGTCTTCCAGCAGGACAAGGACCCAAAACACACTTCAAAAAGCACTAGAAAATGGTTTGAGAGAAAGCACTGGAGACTTCTAAGGTGGCCAGCAATGAGTCCAGACCTGAATCCCATAGAACACCTGTGGAGAGATCTAAAAATGGCAGTTTGGAGAAGGCACCCTTCAAATATCAGGGACCTGGAGCAGTTTGCCAAAGAAGAATGGTCTAAAATTCCAGCAGAGCATTGTAAGAAACTCATTGATGGTTACCGGAAGCGGTTGATCGCAGTTATTTTGGCTAAAGGTTGTGCAACCAAGTATTAGGCTGAGGGTGCCAATACTTTTGTCTGGCCCATTTTTAGAGTTTTGTGTGAAATGATCAATGTTTTGCTTTTTGCTTCATTCTCTTTTGTGTTTTTTCATTGAAGACAAATTAAATGAAGATAATACCAAAGAATTTGTGATTGCAATCATTTTCAGGAAGAAACTGAGTATTATCTGACAGAATGCAGGGCGTCAATACTTTTGGCCACATATAAAACTTCTTTCAGAGGAAAAAACCTGGCACTATCCTGGGCAACGACTGTTGTATTGCGAGTCATTACTCTTGACTATCACTGTACAGCATTATGGAGGTGCTCACATCAGCATAAGTTAAAAGTCCATCAAAAAGAAAAAAAGCAGTGGCACTCACCATACGTGATCTTCTATTTTATTACAATTTCCAGGTGTACATACCGGAGTTCAAGTAGTGGGGGAGGGAGTGTGGGAACGAGGACGACGGTAACCATTTCGCGTAAGTGGCCACTTCTAAGGGTCCTGTCAGGACCCGTAGAAGCGGCCACTTGCCGCGAAATGGTTACCGTCGTCCTCGTTCCCGCACCTCCCTCCCCCACTACTTGAACTCCGGTATGTACACCTGGAAATTGTAATAAAATAGAAGATCACGTATGGTGAGTGCCACTGCTTTTTTTCTTTATGATGTGTATATATAACTTATATATATAATCAAAAAATGACAGCAGCACTCCAACTTGAAGGGTCTTTAGATGCCTTTATTCAGGCCCTCAGGGTGACCACGCGATGTTTGCCACCAAGTGACTTGTCTAAAAAGTCACTTGGTGACTGAAACGTCGCGTGGTCGCCCTGAGGGCCTGAATAAAGGCATCTAAAGACCCTTCAAGTTGGAGTGCTGCTGTCATTTTTTTGACTTTATATTGAGCAAGTACTTGGTTTGCTGGACAGATTTGCACCCTGTGATTTAGTGCTGCTCCAAAATTTTTTTCATTATATAAACTATAATATATATATCGAATATATAAAGCTGAATGTATGTGTGTGTATGTATGTGTGTATGTATGTGTGTATGTCCGGGATTGGCATCTACACCGTCGCAACTACAGCCACAAAATTTTGCACAGTCACACGTCTGGACGCCGAGAGCGTCATAGGCTATGTTGTGAGGCGAAATTTTAACCCCACGCGTTCCAGTTCACCAAACAATTTTGCCCCTATCTACATAATGGGGAAAAAGTGAATGGAAAAGTGTTGGAGGAAAATCGACAGCTGTCAGCTATAGCCACAAAATTTTGCACAATCACACGTCTGGACCCCGGGAGCGTCATAGGCTATGTTGTGAGGCGAAATTTTAACCCCGCGCATTCCAATTCACCAAACAATTTTGCCCCTATCTACATAATGGGGAAAAAGTGAGTTACCAGTTGACAGTTGTGAATGAGAGGGGCTTAATGATAGCACCAAAGACTAACAGCACATACCAGCATATATATGTCACTAAGGTGGGGCCCCAACATGAGATATTCACCACGCACGGGGACATGTATACACACACACACCCACAAAGAGTAACAGCAAGTGCATAGTCGCTAAGGTGCAGCCCCAATATTGGATACTCACCACGCACCCGAACAAACACACACACCACAAAGAGACACACACAACACAGACACACACACACACACACACACCCCCACGGGGACACACACACACCCTATAGCGACACATGCCTCACCCCACAGGGACACACACACAACACAGAAACACACACCACACAGACCCCCACTACCCCCAGGGACACACACACATACACACCCTATAGGGACACATGCACTCACCCCACAGGGACACACACACACACACCACAAAGAGAAACACACAACACAGATACACACACACACCACACAGACCCCTCCCCCCCCCCACAGGGACACACACACATACACACCCTATAGGGACACATGCACTCACCCCACAGGGACACACACACACACAAAGAGACACACACAACAGAAACACACCAAACAGACCCCCCCCACAGGGACATACACACCATATAGGGACGCATGCACTCACCCCACAGGGACACATACATACACGCACCCCAGGGACACACACACCACACAGACAGACACAGATGTGCACAAATCACCTCACACAACTCGCCTCATAAGTCTGCTATCTTTAATTTCCAAATACAAACATCTGATTAAAAACAGCCAATGTGCAACTCATGTGCCATATAGGGAATTAAGGCAGATGTCAGTCACATGAGCTGTGTATTATGTGTATGTGTGAGGTAACATATACTGCCCGGCCGGGGGGGGTTTACTGTTGGCTGGAGATTTATTACACCGCCTATAGCAATCAATCACAGCTCAGCTTCTATTTTCTTACAGGTCATTAACATGACATATTCAAATTCTATTTTGTTACAGCTAACATCAGTTACTTATTAACCCGGGCGCAGCCAGGTAGTACAGCTAGTATGTATATGTGTGTGTATATGTATATATACATATGTATGTGTGTGTACAGCTAGTATGTATATGTGAGTGTATATGTTTATATACATATGTATGTGTGTGTGTGTGTGTGTGTGTATGTATGTATATATATATATATATATATATACCGTATTTTTCGCTTTATAAGACACACCTAATTATAAGACGCACCCGCAACTTTGGTGAAGGAATAGAAAAAATATATTTTTAATGTTAATGGGGTCCGTCTTATAATTCCAGTGTCCGTCTAACAAATCATATAGGGTATATGTCCCTCATAGCCCCCTTATCCTGGGATATAGCCCCACATCCTAAAATTAGCCCCCTTAATCTGGATATGGCCCCCTTATATTGGATATAGCTCCCTACTGCGTGGCGCACGTTCCCCCCTACTGAGACACCGATAATAACTATGGAGAGCTGATGCACATGAAGTGGACATGGAGGAGGATTGTGGAGTTGTATTATGTGGACATTCTTTAAAATCGATTATGTCTCCCCACTTTCTATTCATATCTCCCTCTTTTTCCTTCCTCTGTTTGTATACCCCCTACTATGTAGTTTTTGTTATCATGCTGTTCCCTTCTCCCTTTTCGGTCTCCGGCCCACTGTTCCCGATAACCCCCTTATCACTGCCCCCCTTGATAAATGAGAGATCCTATCAAAATACTAAAAACATAAAAGAAGGGCAAAAATGAGCTCCTTTTGCCCTTCTCCAAAATGGCGGCGAGCAGCGTGCGCATGCGCACTGAACCGCCGGAAGTCTACAGTGACGGGGACCTCCAGAATGGTTGCACCCGGATATGACGTCACGGGAACTTTTCTTCCCGACCACAGCGCACCCAGGAGAGTCCTCCCCGCCGCTTCACTTCCGGCGGAAAGGTGCGTTATGCAGCCGGATAAGCTGCAGCTGTCACCCGCTCCCCTATATAGGCCAGCCACCTAGAGCACTCAGCACCACTCGCCCCTTGAGAAAGCCGGACGCGAAACAAGTGTCGGGGCCCCTGAGACGAAGGCAGGAGTGCACTGGACCCCTTAATCACACCCATGGGTAAGTGTCAGTCGGATTGCCTGCAGCTTTGACTGCATAGACTAGGTGACACCTCACCACAGCGCTCGCGCTGGTTTGGTTGTCCCTCTTTTAGCACAGGCATTTCTTCTTAGCAACCAGGGTGAGGGTACCTCTGTTCTTTTGCATCTCCTGCCTCCCTCTCCCACCTCCCTCTTCCACACTGTCCTTGTTTACCTATGACTGTTGCCTGTTTTTGTACCACCAGTAACTTAATTAAAACTTTTTGTACTGCAAATATGTGTGTGGACATTCGGGTGATTTAATCTGGGTCACAAAAACATCTCTGGTCTCTTTCTCTTAAATGCTTCATTTGATGTGTGCCCAGTACTATGACTGTTCCTGGTCCTTTATATTTTTATGTTGCACGTTCCCCCTACTGCGTGGCGCACGTGCCCCCTACTGCGTGGCGCACGTCGCCCTGTGTTAAATATTGCCCCCATGCTGCTGCCCATAGTAAAATAACAAACTCTTTACTTGTCTTCCTCCAGCGCTGATCTGGTGTTTCCCTCCATGCTGCTGCGCTCCTCCACTTCCTGCTTCTCAGTGCCGGTCATGTGATCGGCACAGCAGTGAGTGAAATCATCTCTGCATGCCTGATCACAGCGGCAGCAGGGAGACCGGGGAGACACCAGGAGATCAGCACTGGAGGAGGTAAGTTACGCTTTTTTATTTTACTATGGGTAGCAGCATGGGGGCTATAACGAACACAGGGGGGCATGTGCCATCACGGGGCGCAGGCACATATGATATGTGCCACTCCCCCAGCCCATCACCGCGGTGCAGTTTTACCACCACAGTGATGGAGAGTGGCAGTGCATATTATATGAGCAGGAGCAGGAGATCTCCTACTGCCTCCTGCAGCCTCCACCATCCCGCCCCAGCCACCAGCAACGCTCCAGAGCCCCCACACCTCCCCTTGGCCCTGTAGTGTATAATCCGTACATACAATTTGGGGGAACAAATGTGCGTCTTATGCGAAAAATACGGTGAGTGTATGTGTGTAAGTATTTGGCTCCCTTGAACTTTTCAACTTTTTGCCACATTTCAGGCTTCAAACATAAAGATATAAATTCTAATTTTTTTTGTGAAGAATCAACAAGTGGGGAAGGCAATTGTGAAGTGGAACGAAATTTATTGGATATTTTAAACATTTTTAAGAAATAAACTGAAAAGTGGGGCGTGCAATATTATTTGGCCCCCTTAAGTTAATACTTTGTAGCTCCACCTTTTGCTGTGCTTTTGCTGTGATTACAGCTGCAAGTCGCTTGGGGTATGTCTCTATCGGTTTTGCACATCGAGAGACTGAAATTCTTGCCCATTCTTCCCTGCAAAACAGCTGGAGCTCAGTGAGGTTGGATGGAGAGCGTTTGTGAACAGCAGTTTTCAGCTCTTTCCACAGATTCTCGATTGGATTCAGGTCTGGATGTGACTTGGCCATTCTAACACCTGGATACATTTATTTTTGAACCATTCCATTGTAGATTTTCTTTGTTTGGGATCATTGTCTTGTTGGAAGATAAATCTCTGTCCCAGTCTCAGATCTTTTGCAGACTCCAACAGATTTTCTTCCAGAATGGTCCTGTATTTGGCTCCATCCATCTTCCCATCAATTTTAACCATATTCCCTGTTCCTGCTTAAGAAAAGCAGGCCCAAACCATGATGCTGCCACCACCATGTTTGACAGTGTGGATGGTGTTTTGAAGGTGATGAGCTGTGTTGCTTTAAGCCAAACATATCGTTTTGCATTGTGGCCAAAAAGTTTGATTTTGGTTTCATCTGACCAGAGCACCTTATTCCCATGTTTGGTATCTCCCAGGTGGCTTGTGGAAAACTTCAAACGAGACTTTTTATGGATATCTTTGAAAAATGGCTTTCTTCTTGCCACTCTTCCATAAAGGCCAGATTTGTGCAGTGTACGACTGATTGTTGTCAAATGGATAGACCCTCCAACCTCAGCTGTAGATCTCTGCAGTTTATCCAGAGTGTTCATGGGCTTTTGGCTGCATCTCTTATCAGTCTTCTCCTTGTTCGAGATGAAAGTTTAGAGGGACGGCCAGGTCTTGGTAGATTTGCAGTGGTGTGATACTCCTTCCATTTCAATATTATCACTTGCACAGTGCTCCTTGAGATGTTTAAAACTTGGGAAATCTTTTTGTATCCAAATCCGGCTTGAAACTTCGCCACAACAGTATCTCGGACCTGCCTGGTGTGTTCCTTGGTCTTCACGATGCTCTCTGCACTTGAAACAGAACCCTGATGGTGGGTTTACACGCCACGATATCGTTTTCGATATCGCAAACTCAATGGCGCGGTGAGCGCGCAATTAGTGCACGTTTTCACCCGCATCGCATTGACTGTTTAGACCTGCGATATCGGAATACAACGTCCGTGCGGATGTCTCCTGCCTCCCAATCCAGGATCGCATAGTTAACATGGAGTGAATGGTGACGTATCAAAATCGCATCGTAATTGGGTGTTTACACAGCACGATCTGGCTTCAATCGCTATGCAATATCGGGGCATTGAATACGCACGCTCATTTCGTAATCGATCCCGATATCGCATTGACAATCGTTCCTGCATCGCATTGGACGTTTCACGTACCATACAACGCAGCACGATTATCGGGTCCAACGATTGAACCACGTGACTTTTGATTGAAATTGTACTGCGATATCGCGACGTGTAAACCCGCCATGAGACTATCACAGAGCAGGTGCATTTATACAGAGACTTGATTACACACAGGTGGATTCTATTTATCATTACCAGTCATTTTGGACAACATAGGATCATTCAGAGATCCACACTGAACTTCTGGAGTGAGTTTGCTGCACTGAAAGTAAAGGGGCCGAATAATATTGCACGCCCCACTTTTCAGTTTATTTGTTAAAGTTTAAAATATCCAATAAATTTCGTTCCACTTCATGATTGTGTCCCACTTGTTGATTCATCACAAAATAATTAGAATTTATATCTTTGTTTGAAGCCTGAAATGTGGCAAAAGGTTGAAAAGTTCATGGGGCCAAATACTTTCACAAGGCACTGTACGTGCCATAGAAAGTTAAATAAAAGATACCTTGATATCTGTATACTATGTTTGAGGAGTCTCTCTGTATGGGACTATGGGATCGTGTGTGTATGTATATGTGTGTGTATATATAATGTAAATACACACGTACGTATATATTACAGTGGGGAAAAGAAGTATTTGATACACTTAAAATTTTTCATGTTTCCCACCCGCAAAGAAGGGAGAGGTCTGTTATTTTTATCGTAGGTACATTTCAGTTGAAAGACAGAACCTTACACAAATCAACAGAAAAATTGTATTTTATAGTTTTTACATAATTAATTATAAGTATTTGATACAATAGAAAAGCAGAACTTAATATTTGGTACAGGGACCTTTGTTTGCAATTACAGAGGTCAGACGTTTCCAGGAGTAATTGGCCAAGTTTGCACATTCTGCAGTCTGGATTTTGGCCCACTCCTCCATATAGATATTCTCCAATCTTTTCAGGTTTCAGGGCTGTCACTGGGCAACATTGTGTTACAGCTCCCTCCAAAGATTTTCTATTGGGTACATGTCTGGAGACTAACTAGGCCATGCCAAGACCTGGAAATGCTTCTAAGGCTAGTTTCACACCACGATTTTATGCTGTCAGGTTCTGTCTGGTGTTTTGCAGGAAGCAACGGAAAGAACCTGACAGCCCCAGACAAAACAGAACCAGAGGGCAAATATGCCCTCCGATCCTGTTTTCTGCCGGAATCAGCAGCTGCCACTGTCCAAGTGCTGAAATTTCAGCATAGTGGCTGGAGGGAGCTCTCCGAGTGCAGAAATTTTCAGCAGGGAGCTCTCAGGTGCTGAAATTTCAGCCGGAGCTCTCCAGGTGCTGAAATTCAGTGGCGGGTGCTTTTAGCACCCGCCGGTCTTTCAACACCCGGCGTCCGGAAACCGGTCCAATTTCATGTCTGATCTGGCGCCCATAGACTCCCATGTTATGGGGTGCCGGATCCAAGAGTATCCGATTTTTGACCAGGAAATGCTGCAAGCTCCAATTTTGTGTCCAGGGCACAAAACGAAATCCCCGGATCCTTCCGAACAGACAGCAAAACGGATGGTAAATAGCTGCCACCCGGCGCCATAGGGATATAATAGGGGCCAAATCAGATCCCGCACACCGGACAGCCCCAGATCCCAAAAATCGTGGTGTGAAGCCAGCCTTATGGAACCACTTCTTAGCTGCCCTGCCGGTGTGCATTGGGTTATTTTCATGCTGCAAGACCAAGCCACAGCCCATCTTCAATGCTCTTACTGATTGGTTGTTGGCCAAAACCTCGCGATACATGACCCCATTCATCCTACTTCTATACAGTGCAGTCGACTTGTCCCCATTGCAGAAAAGCATAAAGTATGTTTCCACCCCCAAGCTTCAGGTTGTGAAGAATTGTTGGGGTTGTATCCCTCCTTTCTCCAAATACAACACCGAGTGGAGTTGATACCAAAATGCTCTATTATCAAATCTCATCTAACCACATGACCTCCTCCCATGCAGTCGGTCATTGGTGAACTTCATAAAATATAAGGGGAGACAACAGAGGCGCAATAGTGCCCTATCATTTAGTATAGAATAGGGACTTATAGATGAATTCAGGTTTGCACTAACCTGGTCCAGTTGTGCCTCCCACAACTGGAATAAAAGCGTTGGTTTTTAGTAATACAGGCTGCTGCTGGACCTCCACCTCCACAGGGCCGTGGATGCTTCAAGAGTTCTGGGGTCAAAGGTGTGTTACAGTCCGCGCTGCCCGATCATCCAAAAGGATCACAGGGGAAACAGTGTTCCAAGCAAAGTTTTCTTTATTCTTACAAACCGACGCGTTATACCCTGAGGACGGTGCCAGGATTGGACGCCGAAACGCGTCGGTTTGTAAGAATAAAGAAAACTTTGCTTGGAACACTGTTTTCCCTGTGATCCTTTTGGATGATCGGGCAGCGCGGACTGTAACACACCTTTGACCCCAGAACTATTGGTGAACTTCAGACAGTCTTGGACATGTGCTGGTTGCTTTGTTACAAAGCTGCTGCATATTGTCCAGCAGCCCATCCCAACCTTGTGCAGGTCTACAATTCTGTCCCCGGTGTCCTTACACAGCTCTTTGGTGTTGGCCATGATGGAGAGGATGGAGTGTGATTGATTGTGTGGACGATGTCTTTTATACAGGTAATGAGTTCAAAAAAGAGCAATTAATACAGGTAATGAGTAGGAGGGAGAAAAACTAAGGCTGGCTTCACACCATGGCAAGGTCCGGTCCGGGGCTGTCCAGTGTAAACCAGACAGCCCCGGACTGGATCAGCACACAGAACCGGAGGGCCAAATGTGCCCTCCGTGCAGCCAGATGGCTGTAATTGCAGCTGCTGATTTTTCAAGATCGCGGCTAGCATGGAGCTAGCCGCGGTCCTGAAATAACAGCAGCGTGCAGCCCCTGGTATCCGGTTCCTGGATTCTTCCGGACCGGGGCAATCTGGCCCCATAGGCTCCCTTGTTAGGGAGAACCGGATTGCCCCGTATCCGGGAGAATCCGGGATCCGGCTTTTTGGAGAGATTTTTCTCCCCGGACACAAAAACGTTGCAAGCAACATTTTTGTGTCCGGTGAGAATAATCCGAATTCTCCCGGATTCCACCGCAGAGATGAAACCAGATGGCAGAGAGCTGCCATCCGGCTCCATCCGGTCCCATAGGATACTATGGGGCCAAAAAACCGGTCCGGGGCTGTCTGGTTTACACCGGACAGTCCCGGACTGGGCTGCGCCGTGGTGTGAAGCCAGCCTAACAGGTCTGTGAGAGCCAGAATTCTTGCTTGTTGGTAGGTGATGAAATTGTTATTTCATGCAATAAAATAAAAATGAATTATTTAAAAATAATACAATGTGATTTTCTGGATTTTGTTTAGATTCGGTCTCTCACAGTTAGTGTCTTTACGATAAAAAATACAGATGTTTCCATTCTTTGTAGGTGGGAAAACTTGCAAAATCGTCAGTAAGGCACAGACCGTCCCGAGTGTTTGACTTCTGCCGAGTCCTTTTAAATCACTGATGTAGTTGGCCTTTCTGTTTTGTCTATTAGTTTCCATGGATGAAAGCCTTTATTAGCTGATGTGGCCTTACATGTCTGTACGATGATATTGTAGCAAGGCTGGGATTTATTAGGTGATGTTGAACGACTCTGCCCGTAAATCTGTTCCTCTCTGCTAGCGGTGGCCACATTGCCCCGGACTCTCGCTGTTCCTAAGCTTTGGGTACGTGTTCATGATAAAGGATCCCATATGATGTGGTTTGCACAACAATCTGTCAAACACACATCTCCATGACTCTGTAACATTTAATGAAGCCTCCGCAGTCCGTAATAGGAATAGTTTCCATTTTATTTATACACAAAGCTGAGCAATATCGTTAGAGCGGGAGGTCATCAGAACGGCCGCCCTTTCATGTCCTGCGCCAGCGTCTGCTCGACAGCTGTTCACTCGTGAGAATTTGTGGTCTTAAGACGACGGCCCTGATTTCTGCCAGATGTATGGCAGCTCCCGGGATGGATGTGATTTGCTTTTTTGTTAACTGATTCAACCTGTTAGTTTTTACGATTTTCAGTCCCATTAGTATGTGACGAACTGGACAAACTACAGGAGCACAGATACTCGGGTGCCCAGAATATACTGTCTGCACCTAATATTCTGTGCATTATCCTTTTGTTGTACATGGACATTTTTATTTTCGTTCTCTAAATGGCAATCTAAGCATCTCCTACAATCTGTCGTAGTTCACATGTTCCTCACTTACAAATAAGTGGGGACAGCCGCCTCTTGTACACTGCATATGTTATTGCTGAGAACCCTGGTGATCAGTTGTAAACTGTGCTGGACTCTGGACTCAATTGTTTCATTTTGCTGCAGTGCCCCCGCAGGGGAAAAATAGTATTACACAGTTCTTATTTAATGAGGACCTGTTACCAGTTTTTCCCCATATCAGCTGTAGCCAGCACCAGTAAGCCCTTATATACAGTATTCCAGAATGCCATATATAAGTCCCCAGGTCAGTCTGAATAACATAAAAAAATACTCGCCTATGTGGTACTCCAATCCTATGGGCATTGGTAGTCTTGATCCGGCACCTCCTCTCTGCTTGCGATTGCCTTCTCTGCTCCATGTGGATTACTCTTCCTACGTCATCCACACAGTGTCCTCCATTGCGCTCCTTCGCACTCACACTTCTCTCTACCCTGCTGAGGGCAGAGTACTGTAGTGCGCATGCGCAGAGAAAGGTCAAAGAATGTTTGCACATGTGCACTACAGTATATTTCTCTGCCCATGGCTGGTCAGAGAGCAGTGCATGTGTGGAGGAGCAGAATGAAGGACACTGTGGATGACATTGGACATGCCATTCAAATGGAGCACGGAAGGAGGATGACAATTGCAAGCTCAGAGGAGGTGCTGGATCAAGATCAGCAATGCCCATAGGACCAGACCACTGCATAGGTGAATATAACAAAAGGCATTTTTTACACTATACAGATCGGCCTGGGGACTTGTATCATTATTCTAGAATTCTGTATATAAGGGTTTACTGAGAGTGGGCGCAGCTTATAAGGGAAAATCCTGGTGATAGGTTCCCTAAGAGGACCTGTCACTTGCCATAAATGTTATCTTTTTGCCTGGTGCAAACACTGCTGATCTCCTGAATTTGGTATTTTTCTTTTAGTATTCCTGCGCCTGTATCCCTTAGATATGGCTCTCTCCTCCCTCTATATACATACATTTTTAGCCAATGGGGTGTAGTCCTCAAGAAACCACAAATGAGAAGCCAAAATCACCCCCACTTGGATAACAAGACTACTGAGGAGGAGGCCATATTTCAGGATCAGAGAGAAGCAGGAACAGAAGAAAAGTAGTTACAGATTCAGGAAAACACAGGCATTTACACCAGGAAAAAATACATATTTATTCATAATAGTCCTCTAATTGGAGTGCTCTCCAGATTGAAAGGTGTTTTATATTTATTTTTATTGTTGCCTCTGTCTGTTCTGGTGACTTCTTGATGATCGGGCCATGAGATGATTTGATCACTTCCTTTTGCGACATTTTTACTATAGAACTTTTGGAATCTTTTCTTGCATATAAATGTCATCCACTAAGTATGTTGTTTCGGTGTAAGATCTGACGTTCTTTACTGTGTGTCTTGGCAGATGTTCACAGAGCTCCAGCAGATGAGACAGCAGCTTCCAGACATGGAGTTTGGGAGGCGCATGGCTGTGGAGCGGGAGCTGGAGAAGGTGGACGCCATTAAACTGATGAACATTATCTTTGATGAGACCGGCCACTTTGTGTTATATGGGACAATGCTCGGGATCAAAGTGATTAATGTAGAAACAAATAGGTAAGCTTACTAAGTCAGTGTTAGGCTACTTTCACATAACGATTTATGAGGGAGCCGATGCTGTCCGATAAATTCGGACAGCATCGGCTCCCTTCTGATGCCTGGAATTGGATGCCAAATAGGCATCCGATTCCGACATTAAATCGTAGCCTCCGGGCAAAAAAAAAAATAAATATATGCTCACCTCTCCCCGAGCCACCGCTGTCTTCCTGCAGGCTCCCGGTGTCTGCAGAGGTCTTCCTCTGCTGTGTAGGACCTGCGGTGATGTCACAGTCACGTGACAGCAGGTTCTACCATGGTAACCCGCGGTCACATGATTGTGACATCACCGCAGGTCCTATACAGCAGAAGAAGACCTCTGCAGACACCGGGAGCCTGCAGGAAGACAGCGGGGGCTCGGGGGGAGGTGAGCATAAACCTTTTTTTTTTTTTTTTTTTTAACCCCTGCGCTTCCAGTTGAACATTTTTACTGTACTGAGCATGCTCAGTACAGTAAAATTGGGTCCGAGGAGACATCAGATGTTTCCTCGGACCCTTCTCCATAGGGCCCCATGTTAAACTGATCGGGTTCGATCGGATGTGCACTAAATGCCATCCGATTTGATCCAATCCGATTCTGTCAGATTTTATTTTCGGTGCAAAAATCGGAGCAGGCTCCGATTTTTGCACCGATAAAAAAATCGGACAGAATCGGATCGGACCAAATCGGATGGCATTTAGTGCACATCCGATTCGGTCCGATGCCCATAGGGCTGCATGGGGCCAAATTCGGATCCGATGCTGTCCGATTTTTATCGGACAGGATCGGATTTTAAAAATCCGTAGTGTGAAGGCAGCCTTATGTGTGTGTATTATATCTGGATTCCCTCCTGTCTACAAATCCATTCAATTCATGGGACTGGTGGTCACCCCTTCTCCATTCAGATGGGATTTTGGGACACCATACTTTTATAACTTATCATGTGAATAGATGATAAAGGGTTTATTCATTAATAAGGTTTAGGTGAAGCCATGACTACAATTCAGGTATGTGTGTGTCTCTGTAGGGGCAGGTGATACTGGTGATCAGGACTGCATCGCTGCGCCCTCCCCTTTATAGCTTTGTGTAAATTTGTCATTTCTCCTTCGCCTCATTGGGGGACACAGACCGTGGGTGTTATGCTGCTGTCCACTAGGAGGCGACACTAGGCAAATCTGCAAAAGAGTTCAGAAACTCCTCCTCCACAGCATTACACCCTGGAGCAGGAAGCGATTCTCCAGTTTTTGCTTAGTGTCGATAGGAGGTAGACATGGTCCATAGGACCACTCCAAATTACATAGTTAGATATTTTTTACTTAGATTTTTTATTCTTTTTTACCAAGGATATCAGAGGGCGACGGTATCTCCGCATACCGATCTCCCAAAACCAGCAACAGGCGGGAACGCGGGGTGTTACCTCCACGTATCCCCTCCTGCCACGATGGATAGGGAGCAAGGCGACGGTTCCATTGCGTTCCGATCTCCTTGTTTTTTTCTCCCATGGCCGGCGCTTCCACAGTTTCCCCTGTCCCCACTGGGAACCTCAGGGTGACTTCTGCAGGCTTGCAGAGAATTCACAGCAGAAAAGAGCTGATCCAGCGGGGCACATCAGGACGCCAGGCCAGGCACAGACTTCCCCATCTCCCTTCTGGGTTATGGGTCGAGCAAGCCCAAGATGCCCTCCCCATTCCCTGCCAGGGTCTGGGTTGAGGAGCCTACACAGGTAATCAGGGCTCCCCTGGGACCCTGCATGTGTTCTTATTTTCCCCCCCTGAGCCGACCAACTGCAGCGTCTGTAAGCTGCAGAACTCTACTGTGAGGGCCTCTGAGAGCAGGCTCTCCCACCTCGGGTCCCCCCCTCCTCTGGACTATTTGTGCTGCGCCCGCTCCCATGGAAGGGAGCACAGCAGCGGCGGCTCATAGCGGGCCCTGGGTGCCGATGGGGCGCTGCCCCACCGTGGTTGCAGCCTCCGGTGCCGGGCGCCGTGCTCCCGGTTCCGGCCCCGGACCTCCGCGCCAGCCCCCCGCCATTCCTGGGCCCGCGTTTTACGCGAGGCCCCGGCTTCGGCCTAGCCGCACGTCACCGTCCCGCCCACCGGCTCGTCCCATTGGACGGGAGCCTTTCAGCGTCAGCACGGGGGCGGGACAGGTCTGAAAAGGGCGCCATTCAGTTTTTCTGCGCGCTCTCGCGCTGGCTCCGCCCCCTTCTTCATGGCACCGCCGCCATTGCAGCCCCGGCGTTGTCACCGCTGTATAACAGCGGCGAACAGCGCTTGGGGCATCAGGGACTCAGGCTGACCAAGCCATCTGTGGCTGGTGGTCAGATGTTTTGCCACTACAACCACTGGGGTTTGCACATAGGTTTTTGCTCTGGGGAGAATGCCTGCAGGGGCACCCACTGATGGGGCAGATGGCAGCAGGCTCATGCTGCCTCCGCTGAGGCATCCCTTGGTCCCTATCCTCCCAGGTGGAGATCATAGGGATACACAGCTTAGCTCCGATTCTTGGGCCACATTACAGCAAGTCTCACAAAAAAGACATACTGTTGCATCCACCGTACGGGGTATACAGGGACCCAACACAGCACAACTAATACGGCTTCGCTGTGCGCCAGTCTCTGATAGTTCCTGACGGGCAGTCAGCAGGGGCGTACCTACACCAGGTGCAGAAGTTGCGATCGCACCCGGGCCCGGCAGCCTAGGGGGCCCCAAAAGTCCTTTGTCCTATAGAAAAAGACTAATACTCTTAAACATTTGCAATAATTGGGGGCCCATTGGAGCCTTCGAATCGGGGTCCCAGGGCCTGATGTTACGCCACTGGCAGCCAGCATGGTACAGCCTGCTTCAACTGGTACTCCCCCCCCCCCCCCCCCTCCCTGTACACCACGCATGTGACAGTAATGCTACCCCTGTACTCTGTTTCAGAGTAACATCACATTACTAGGAATACTGCTAATTCACAGAGCAGTACAGCCAGAGTCCCTCTGTCCAGCACACGGACCACTTATAGTTGTTCCTACCACCGTGCCTGATGCAGGTACCTGTTGGTACACCTTCCCGATCTGATAGCCTTACCCGGGGAGGGTAGCTACGTTTGAAGTGATATACCGACATGCCCTCCTCCTCGGTTCCCCTCAACGTTGGGAACCCTGTTGATATTCAGACATAAGATACTCATTCATCCCTTCCCAGGCCCCTACACAGTTGAGAGAACTAGGTTGCGGTGGAATTACGGCGAGTCTAACTCACAGGTTCTTCCTGGGTCCTCCATTGTCGGAGAGTCCAGTTGAAATTGATGTAACCTACAATTATCTGACAACTGCAAGGGTCCTAGGACTGTTACCAATTTTTTCCAATCCCACAAAGGAGCCGTGGTGTAGTGGTATACACTACTGCCTACCGATGCAAAGGTGCCCGGTTCGAGCCCCACTGCAAACACTTTTCTGCTAGAGTTCCGGTTTGCAGGGATGACAGTCAAGTCCTTCAAAACACAGAATGAACTCCATGATCAGCCCTGCTCGAGTGGTTTAGCTCGGGTCTCTGGAACCAAAGACCCATAACATACTTCCTCCTCAGCTCCCCACTGTCGGAGGCGCTGGGTTGTAGCCGATATTGTATATGCCAAGCTTCTTCCTCGACTCTCCACTGGGGATTCGGGTTGAAACTGCGAAGGCATGAGGCCTGGCCGGCCTCCGTCACCTGACTACAAAGACGTAACTCGAGGTAGCACAACGTGGAATACGAATTCTGTCGCCTATCTCCTCACTAGACCTATATGGGTATTTGGCTTAAGATGACACGTGCGAGTACTCTGCACAGCCTGCCTCGAGACGGGACCTTGCGGCCCCCTGACCGCATTGATCCAATGAATGGGCTCTTCTTGCCCCCGTAAGACCATGGCCCGAGCCTTTTTTCCACGCACTCTGTCCCTTCTCGATTCAGGAGTCACCAGTGGGATAGTGCTCGCGGTGTGCAGTGCAGGACGCCAGTGATCACAGCCTCCGGTTATTTTTCTGCCAGCACTGCTCTTGTCTTCCGGTTTTCTCCGGACCTCCGCGACGGGCCTCTGCGGTTCCCAAGCCCCGCGTTTTTTAGCAGGGCCCGGCTTCGGCCTAGCCGTGACATCTCTGGCTTTCTCGCCCGTTCTCAGCCCGCCTTCTACCCGCCCTCCACCTGCCGTCGGAGCTTCCGAACCTTCAGCTCAGGGGGTAGGGCGACGCTGAAAGGACTGAAGCGAAAGGATTACATAGTTTTTTTTTTTTTTTCCCCCGCCTGAAAATGGCGACGTATATACTGCTTTTCAGCAGTCTTCCATATCCGGATGGCTCTTTCATCAATCCATGACTTTCAGAGACTGCGAACACAGTGACATTTGCACCGTGCTCGTTAAACAGATTCAGTGGGACCGACCTTCTCCGGGTCTACCCAACCTCCAAGGCGCGTGCTGCAACACAGCACATATATCCAGGAGCCCCTGCTCCGCTGCGTGCCCTTGACGCCCCATGCTGCAGCGTCACGTATAGAGTCTCGGCCATATGGGACGCACAGCATCGCATGCTCATGGCTGCCGTTAGTTGCAACGCATTTACAGCTCTAGTCAGTTTCCCAGACAAAGCACAGATTCTTCATCTTGGACTCCGCAGCTTTCGTCAGGGATTTTCTCAATCCTTCACAGCTGCTATAAGAGTCCTGGTCAGCATAGTAGCCAGTTCCATGGTCTCAGCGGAATCACCGGCCTTTGCAATTATCCATGCTCAGGCGTTGCACGAATACTGCATGGGGGGCGATGTACCCCCCTCACAATGCTCAGGGCAGTGATCTTGCCCTGTCTCGAACATACCCCTACATCTACGCACATTCAGTAGTATCTCTAGGACTGGCATCGTTCGGTCACCTTCTGGCATTCAGACACGTCAGGATGCAGTCAGACACTGCCACAGCCGTGGCATATGTCAACCACCAGTGTGGAACCCGCAGTCTCTAAGCGATGACAAGTTCGCCACATTCTTCACTAGGTGGAATCCTACAACACGGCAATGCCAGCTGTTCTCATACCAGGTGTATTCTTCTGGGTGGCGTTTTCTTTTTTCCTAATCGTCAAGGCATGGACTCAGGGTAACCAGCCCCTTCACCTACACGTCCTCCGTCGAAACGCCGACGCCAGGTACCCATAGATATGGTGCTGACGGAGTCACACCTCAATGCCACGGTCCCGGCCTTCCTGGCCTGGTCTCAGCATCCGCAGTCAGTGGCACAGACTCACTAGTCCAAGCCTGGACCGGTACCCGCCTCTCCTACATTTCTTCCCCTCTAATAGTCGGGAATATCACAACGGGAATGTCACCGGGGCTTCTTTATAGTCTCAGACTGATCCACTCGCCCTTGGCGCGCAAGCTTGCCCAATTTATGGCGCAGTACCAGGGCCTCTAACGGACAGTTCAGACCTGTTCGCTCACGGCCAGTTTTTCCTCAGCACTCTTCACATCTGAGGTTAATACCGTAGCCTTTTCAGACTTAGAATTTAACCCAAGAGGTTTTTTCCCAGGATATTGTAACAAGCGTAGTCACAGAGGAGGACACCAGCTTTATCAGCAATATCCCATCACACACGTGTACTCATTTTGGTTTTTTTGCTGGGACTCCTTTAACAGTCATTCCCTTGGCCCTACTTCTTACTGGGGACTCTCCGTCTTCCACCCAGACCTAGACTCAGGGCTATCCTTTGGGTCTCTCACACAGCAGGTTTTTCACCCTCTTACAAGCACGTCTTGCCACCAGACTTCTATGAAACCATTCCTCGAAGGGTCTGCTATTTCTAGTGCCCATACAACAAGACTGGATCCGTGGGGAACTGACCTTGATACTCGCAGCCGGCAAGAATCCCGTTTTCAGCCATGATGGAATACTACCTATAGCATCCTCATTCACATAGCGGTATGGTTCGGTGGCATTTTATTTGTCTCTGCAGACATATCGGTATTTGCAGCGGTTTCGCGGAATCCATCTTTTTTTCTAGTCTTTCATCGGAACAAGACTTTCCTATGGCTGTTTCCTTTTTTTTTTTTTTTTTTTTTTTTTCTTCAGGATAGGTTTACCATTTCCACCTACATGACGACGTCTCTCTGCCATCGCTACGCCCGACTTCAGCCCGTCCGGTCGCGAGGGACTTACAGGTGCGGGACCTGGTCTGGGACCTACGCATCTAGTTGTTAGTGCCCTCCTGAGAGGTCGGATTCTCTTTTCTCATTCTTCCAATGGGCAGAACTAAGAACACGTCAGCCTCTAAGGCTCCTCTAACCATCCAGGACGCTTATTCCATCGATGAATCATCCCTTCCAGAAGGTCATGGTACATTCTACTCAGCCAGGACGGCCTCCTGGACAGTTCGGTAACAGCCTTCGGCGCAACAAGTGTATAGGCAGCCAATATGGCCAGCCTACACCCATACCAGCCGCTACAGCGCTTGCACTCAGTCCGCAACAAACGCAGGTCTGGGTACACGTGTCCTCCAGGCGGCAGCTCGCCTGTTGGCTCATTGTTCTTCACTGATCATGCTCAGTGTCACTAGTTCCTGGGGTATGGTTCTTCTCTGACCTTGCTCAGTATATCTAGTTCCTTTGTTCTTTCCCACCCAGGGACTGCTTTGGGACGTCCCACGGTCTGTGTCCCCCAATGAGGCGAAGGAGAAAAGGAGATTTTTGTGTACTCACCGTAAAATCCTTTTCTCTTAGCCTCTAATTGGGGGACACAGCACCCACCCTATTGCTCTTATGGGCTTTTTCTTCAGTTCTCACATTTCATGGTTAACACGTTTACCGTGTTTGCCTATTATCACTCTGTTAATTGTTGCCTGTTTAAACTTGTGCCTGTTTAGCTCAGGCCTTGTAGTACTATGGGCCTGTTTAATTTCAGGTCTTGTTATACGATCATATGCTTCGTTAACTCTTCACTGTTTTCCACATGCGCCTGCTTACCTACAGGCCTTGTGGTACTAATATTGCTCTGCTAATTCTTCACTGTTTACACACGTGCCTGTTCGGTTTCAAGCCGTGTTCCACTATTATTACCTTGTTAACTATATTGTTTACACGGGTTGACTGTGTGTACTTCCTGTGTCACTGTTATTTGTTGACTCTCCTACTGCTTTAGCACAAAACTGGAGAATCGCTTCCTGCTCCAGGGTGTAATGCTGTGGAGGAGGAGTTTCTGAACTCTTTTGCAGATTTGCCTAGTGTCGCCTCCTAGTGGACAGCAGCATAACACCCACGGTCTGTGTCCCCCAATTAGAGGCTAAGAGAAAAGGATTTTACGGTGAGTACACAAAAATCTCCTTTTTACATGACCTTCTACCTCCAGCTCTTTACAAGCTTAAAGATATGACAAGGGAATACCAAGGCCAGGTATCCATCCACAGACAGTTGTTTCGGGGTGTTGCCCTCATCAGTGTGGAGTAGGATTCTGGCTAGGTGGGAGCAATGCCTAGTAGACCAACAAAACAAGCTTGTATAGAGCTGGATATTGACTCAAAGGCCCACTTAATATGGTGGTTATCATGGCTAGGTCCTTCACTAGAGGAAGATCTGGCTAGTCCTGTGTTGAGACTCCTAAACGAGGCTCCACAGACTCTATTTGCATATTCAAAATTCCCAGGGGGCAATGGGCCTAGGAATTCACTGTGTTGAGTGCTTTAGCCGGCTGCCCGCAGTGTTTTCTTGAACTGGTCTCCCTGAGATTAGTGAATACTTTGTTTAGTTAGCTCACTTGGGTCGGCATACTTGCACGTGGAGCCAGGAAAAATGCCCTGTGTTTGTGTCAAGACAATTGTAGAAGAAAAAAAATCCAGCTCCAAATGGAATAAAATTGAAGACATTAATATGCAAAAGAACGATAAAAGTAAGAAGCAGGCGATGAATTATGCTAAGATCACCCATGACCAAAGGTAGCATGCATAAACAGCTACGTGTTTCAGGCCCCCTCACACCACGATTTTTTCCTGTCTGTGGGGATCTAGTTTTTTTGTAGGACCCCACGGACAGGAACGGACAGGCCCAGATGTGAACTCCGGATGCCAATTCTGTGTCCGGATCCATGATTTTGACGGATTTGGACACAGAGCTGGGAGGATCCCAGTGGTGCCGGGGCAGTGATGTCACACGGGGAGGAGAAAGAATCCTGTGTTCCTCCCCCTATGTGACATGTCAGGGCTGTAGTTTTGCTTTCCCAGTTTTTTTACATACACTACATACACTGGGAAAGCAAAATAAAACAGAAAAACGTATTAAAAATAAGAAAAATAAATACTTGCCTACCTGCCCGGCTGTCCAGGACCCGAGAAGATGTCCGAATGCTGCCAGGTCCTTAAAGATTTGTGATTGGCCGGAAGCGATCATGTGATATGTGATATGCATCCCACCTGATTGCTACCGGCCAATCACATTTTAACTAAGGTCCTGGCAGCATCCGGACGTCTTCTCGGGTCCCGGACAGCCGGTAGAGAGGTAAGTATTTATTTTTTTAACACATTGCTTTATTTAATTTCACTTTAGCAGCGTATGTAGATACACCGCTAAAGTGAAATGACACTGTGCAGAGCAGTTTTAGTGTACTGAGCATGCTTCCTGTTTTTTTCCCGGATCTGAGCTCCATAGACCCTCATGTTATTTGAATCGGATTGCGTCGGATTCGATGCTGTCTGATTCTGTCCAATTGTCTGCTGTGCCCAAAATTGGAGCAGTCACGGACACAATCGTATCGCTGCACACATGGATGGCTATTAAGCACCAATCCGTGCTCATAGGGATACATGGGGGCAAAATCGGATCCGTGGCTATCAGTTTTACAACAGATGGCCAAGGATCCCAAAAAAGCGTGGTGTGAAGGAGGCCTCCGATGTCTGTCTTATTTGATCAAGTACTCGGAGCCATATGAAACGCATAGCTCTCTATGGTCATCAATGATCTTTCTGCCACGGGATCAGCATAATTTATTTCCTGCATTTTACCTTTTAGTATTTTGGATTTTATCGTCTTTTTGCACATTGAAGTTCTGAATTTTATTCTATTTGAAGCTGGATGCTTTTCTTCTATAAATGCCTTTTTTTTATTACTTGCTACTGTCAGCTGACAATTAACGGTATAAAGGTGTATGTATAATATATATATATATTATATTATATTATATTATAATATTATACACACAGTCCCTGACAAAAGTAAAAGCTTATAGCCTGACGTTAAATTCATTCATTGGTTGTATAAATTGCTCTTTAGAAAGCTGAAACCCTCCGAAATGTGGTTTAGGTTAAGAAAATAAATTGGCATCGATGCTGAAATATTGATCATTTAATTAATGAACACAGAATGGTCACATTTTGGCAAGACAAAAGTTTTGTCGCCCACAAAAAGTATTGTGATTTTCTGATCATCATAATGGGAGACCCAGACAATGGGGTTTAGGGCACTGCCCTCCGGAGGCCACACTAGGTACTACAAGTTTGTAGACACCGCCCCCTCCGCTTATAAACTCCTACCGCAGGATATATCCTCAGTTTTAAACTTAGTGTGCTCGGAGGATCACGCGCTTTGCTTGCACTTCACTGCATTCTCACAGCTTACGTGATGGCGTATGAAGACAAGGTAAAAAGGTCTCGGTCGGGGACCTTCGGCAGTCTCCCTGCTCACCTTCGGGGAACACACAGGTTGAGGTACCGGAGGGCCTGGAGCCTGGACACATTGTGTCCCCCCGATACGCTGCTGCACTCCTTCCCATCCTTCCTTGGGGGCTCTGGGAAGTGGGAGATAGGAGCTTTGCACAGCTCCGCTCCGTCCGAGGCCTCCCTAAATGGTGCTTACAGACCGGACTGGAGCCAGCCCAGTCCGAGGCCTCCCTAAATGGTGCTTACAGACCGGACTGGTGCTGAACCCCCGTCCGAGGCCTCCCTTAATGGTGCTTACAGACCGGACCGGCACTGAGGTACCCTGTGTATCTCCGGTGTGCCTGGGGGTAGTGTCTGGCCCTTATGGGTTCTGGCACTCAGACCGCGCGTAACCGTCGGGTCCGCGGTTCTGGCGGTGTACCCTGTGCTGGGGTCACCCTGGCTGACCGCCCTGTGTGTCACAGGGGCTGCGGCTGTGGGCTACAGGTTTTTTTGTCTGCAGCCCTGGGTATATTATTGATACCTCCCGCGCTGCGGGCTCCGGCACCAGATTTAATGATGGCTGCCTGGAGAAATGTGGAGCAGCCCAGGGGCTGACGTCGTCACTGGGCGTGTGTGTGTGCTTCCCGCGTGTTTTTGGGCCCGCCCACAGCTTACGCGGCGGCGGCCATCTTTCCCTCACTTCCCGGCTGGGATCTGATTCAGTGCACGGCTGCACTCCTGGGGAGACCGGTCATAACCCTAGCGGAGGCCACACACACATCGCTCCCTTCCACCGCATTGACGCGGTCGGTAAGCCACCGGTGTTCTTGTTCTTTCTCTGTTTGGCTTATTTTCCCCTGCTGTGGGGATGTCCTCAGCGAGGAAGAGTGCTGCTAAGGCGGCCAGTACCACCATTGTCTGTGCTACTTGCAACGGGACACTGGTTGGGGGATCCTGCAATAACACTTCCAGTTCGTGGCGCTGCCTTTCGGGTTGGCCTCGGCACCGAGGGTGTTCACGAAAGTGATGGCATCTATGATGGCTCTTCTGCATGCGCAGGGTCACGCCGTCATACCCTATTTAGACGACCTGCTGGTCAGGGCGCCATCGGAACACCTTTGTCAGAAGAGCCTGGAGGTGACCATGCAGTCTCTGGAACAGTTTGGGTGGCTTCTCAATATCCAGAAATCCACCCTGGTACCGACCCAGTCTCTGACGTACCTGGGTATGGACTTCCACACGGACTCTGCGCTGGTGTCCCTCCCACAAGTCAAACAGCTGGCCATCCAATCAGGAGTACGCGATCTTCTCCTGTCACCGCACTCATCCCTACGGGTGTTGATGAAGCTGGTGGGACGCATGGTGGCAGCAATAGAGGCGGTGCCTTTCGCACAATTTCGCCTCCGTCCTCTCCAACTGGAAATTCTTCGCAGGTGGGACAAGAGGACGTCCTCTCTGAATCGGCTGGTGGTCCTTTCCCAACCGACCAGGGATTCCCTGCAGTGGTGGCTCCAGCCATATCACCTGTCACGGGGCCGGTCCTTCCTCAAACCGTCATGGTTAGTGGTGACCACCGACGCCAGTCTCAAGGGCTGGGGCGCGGTGTTCTTACACCACAGGGCTCAAGGCCTCTGGACACAGTCGGAGTCGGCGTTGCAAATCAATGTGCTGGAGATAAAGGCGGTCTATCTAGCACTCCTGGCCTTTCAGACCTTCCTGTCAGGACAACCCATTCGGGTTCAGTCCGACAATGCGACGGCCGTCGCCTATATAAACCATCAAGGAGGAACCAGGAGTGCGCAGGCCCTAGCCGAAGTCCACCGCATTCTATCATGGGTGGAAGACAACGACTGTCTGATCTCCGCAGTTCACATCCCAGGGGTCGAAAACTGGGAGGCCGACTATCTGAGCCGGCAGGGGATGGACGCCGGAGAATGGTCTCTTCATCCGGACGTCTTCCGGGACATCTGCAGCAGATGGGGTATCCCGGATGTGGATCTGATGGCCTCACGGCTGAATCATCAGGTGCCACAATACATGGCGAGATCGGGGGACCCTCAGTCTCTGGGGGCGGATGCCCTAGTCCTGCGTTGGTCCAGTTTTCAGCTACCATATGTGTTCCCACCTCTAGCTCTGATTCCCAAGGTCCTGTGGAAAATCAGGACGGAATGCCGCAAAGCCATTCTAGTGGCTCCGGATTGGCCGAGGAGGTCCTGGTATTCGGATCTGTGGCAACTGTCAGGCGGGAACCGGTGGGCTCTTCCAGACCGCGCAGATCTGCTCGCTCACGGCCCGTTCTTCCACCTCAATTCCAGGGCCCTCAGATTGACTGCATGGCTCTTGAGGCCTGGCTTCTGACATCCAGGGGGTTTTCTCCTACAGTGGTTGACACTATGAATCGGGCTAGAAAACCCGTATCGCGAAAGATATACCACAGAACGTGGAAAATCTTTTTCACATGGTGTGCCTCTAGTGGACGGTCACCGTGGCCTTTATCAGTCCCAACTCTGTTGGCCTTTTTACAGTCGGGTTTGGAGTTGGGTTTATCCCTCAGCTCCCTGAAGGGCCAGGTGTCAGCGCTTTCAGTGCTGTTTGACAGGCGCTTGGCTCTCCTCCCGATGGTCCGTCAATTTCTGCAGGGGGTGTCTCGGGTGGTCCCGCCATACAGGCGACCGCTGGACCCTTGGGACCTTAATATGGTTCTGACGGCTCTGCAGAAACCACCGTTCGAGCCACTAAGAGAAGTTCCCCTCTCCCGGCTGGCTCAGAAAGTGGTTTTTCTGGTAGCAATTACGTCCCTGAGACGCGTCTCAGAATTGGCGGCACTTTCGTGCAGGTCACCTTTCCTGGTAGTCCACCACGACAAGGTGGTGTTGCGCCCACGGGCTGAATTCTTGCCAAAGGTGGTTTCCACTTTCCACTTGAATCAGGAGATTGTTCTCCCATCATTTTGTCCCGCTCCCGTTCATCAGGTTGAGCGCGACCTTCACACTCTGGATCTTGTGAGGGCTGTACGCATTTATGTGTCCAGGACTGCCTCCTTCCGGAATTCGGACTCTTTGTTCGTCCTTACGGCGGGTCGCTGTAAGGGGTCCGCGGCGTCCAAATCAACCTTGGCCAGATGGATCAAGGCACCCATTCAAGAGGCTTACCGAGTTTCTGGTTTACCTCTACCGGTGGGTCTGAAGGCACACTCGACTAGAGCCGTCGGTGCTTCCTGGGCTTTGCGACATTGGGCTTCTGCCCTTCAGGTGTGTCAGGCGGCCACTTGGTCCAGCCTGCACACTTTCTCTAAGCACTATATGGTGCATGCCCATGCCTCTGCGGATGCAAGTTTGGGCAGGCGGGTCCTCCAGGCGGCGGTTGCCCATCTTTGAGAGGGTCCGTGTATTTCAACGTCTTTTGAGGAACTCTTCCCGCCCTGGGGTTTGCTTTAGGACATCCCCATTGTCTGGGTCTCCCATTATGATGATCAGAAAAAAGAGAATTTTGTTTACGTACCGTAAATTCTTTTTTCTTGAATCATCAATGGGAGACCCAGCACCCACCCAGTGTTCCGTTGGTTGTTATTCTTCCTTTGGACTGTCCCCTGTTGGGACAGAGTTGTTTTTCGGTTGTGGCACCGTCTGTGTACGGTCTTCCCGATAGTTCGGGTGTGGTTTGCCTCCTCGCAGCTTATGGACCAAACTGAGGATATATCCTGCGGTAGGGGTTTATAAGCGGAGGGGGCGGTGTCTACAAACTTGTAGTACCTAGTGTGGCCTCCGGAGGGCAGTGCCCTAAACCCCATTGTCTGGGTCTCCCATTGATGATTCAAGAAAAAAGAATTTAAGGTACGTAAACAAAAATCTCTTTTTTCAACCAAATAATTAACTTAAAATACAAATAGATGTTGCATAAAATTGGTGAATGAAGTTGTGGTGCTATTAGAGTCATATTTAATATTTTGTGTGACTTCCATGAGCTTGAAGGACTGCATCCATGCGGTTCAACAACGATTCATGCAATTTATTAATGAAGTCATCAGGAATAGCAAAGAATGCAGTCTTACATGCCTCCCAGAGTTCATCTAGATTCTTTGGTTTTGTCTTCCAAGCTTCCTCTTTCATCCTACCCCAAACATGCTCAATGATGTTCATGTCTGGTGAGTGGGCTGGCCAGTCCTTGAGCACCTTGATCTTTTTGCCTGGAGGAGCTTTGTTGTAGAGATGGATGTATGAGATGGAGCATCATCCTGATGCAGAATTTGACCCCTTTTATGATTTGGAATGTAAGTGGTTGCTAATACTTCTTGATATTTTAGGCTATTAATATTGCCTTCCACCTTGCAAATGTTTCACACATCCCCCATAGTCAGTGGGGTAGGCAGTGGAAGAGTTGTTTGCTTTGGATTTTCTAACCAACAAACGTTGCTCTTGAGCAGTTGTCTTGCAGGGTCTGCTGGACCTGGGCTTGGCAAACACATCTCCAGTCTCTTCAAATCTTTTTTTAATTCTTTATACTTGATGCTGAGACACATTAAAGGTGCCAGACACCTCTGCAGTGGATCTGGTCTTCAGCCTCTTGATAATCAAGGCTTTGGTGGCAGGGTGGATTTTTGGCATCTTGTCATAGCTCAAGTTACAGTTCAAATGAAGGTGTGGGGTGCTGGGTTTCTATTTATACACACCCACTAATTAACCGATCATTTACTGAGCACAGGTGAGGATGTAAACTAGGATTGGGTGCATTATACAGTTGTGGCCAAAAGTATTGACGCACCTGTAACTTACCTGTGGACCTAACAGGTGTTGGCAATAACTAAATCACACTTGCAGCCAGTTGACATGGATTAAAGTTGACTCAACCTCTGTCCTTGTGTGTACCACATTGAGTATGGAGAAAAGAAAGAAGACCAAAGAACTATCTTGCTAAGGCTAGAGAAAGGGACAGGACCCCGAAACGTTGTCACCCCCCACCTGATGGCCGAATAAAGGCGGTTGTTTGGTTGTATGACTAAGAAGAGTGCTGCAGTTCTTTATTTTGTATACTTATACAGCAAGGAGGAGCTGTGACTGCTGAGCACATAATAAATATATATATATATATATATATATATATATCGGGATTCTAGAAGAGCGAGTCTCTGACTCGCCATGCCCGCTGCGCGGCCAATGCTTCGGGCGTATCCACATGACCACGCTGACTCGCAGCGCGTGTGGTCTCAGAAGGGGCAAAAAACCCATTCGCAATTATATAATAGATATATATATATATATATACACACATACGCTACACCTCAAAAACATCTCTAGATTTCGACCATTTGTTACTGTTGATTCTGCAAAAATTCTGTTGCCCTTATTCATTCTCACCTGGATTACTGCAATTCTCTACTAATCGGTTTCCCTCTTACTAGACTCTCTCCTCTCCAATCCATTTGCAGTGCAGCAGCCAGGATCATATTCCTCTCCATTCTCTTCACCGATGCCTCTATCCTGTGCCAGTCATTGCACTGGTTGCCAATCTGCTATAGAGTACAATATAAAATTATCACTCTCACCCACAAAGCCCTCCACAGTTCTGCACCACGCTACATCTCCTCCCTCATCTCTGTCTATAGCCCTACACGTGCCCTCCGTTCTGTAAGTGACCTAAGACTTACATCAGCTACAATCCAAACCTCCCACTCCCGTCTCCAAGACTTCTCACGAGCTGCACCAATTTAGACTAGCCTATCACTTCACCTCACTTGTCTAACTATCTTCCGTTTTCCAAATCTGGCCTCTTGTGTCATCTGTCTGCACGTGCAGACTGTCTGTCCCCCATGCATGATATAGCACTTTATCTGTACTTGTACAGATCCCGACCGGTGACTGGTTCATGCAGTATTACGTGAATCCCCTATTTATTATATTGATGGCTGGACCATATATGATGGCAATTTTTATCATTTTACCTTTTGTGCCTCCCCTATTTCCTCATAGATTGCTGCTTGCGAGCAGGAACCTCGCTCCTCATGGTTTTTGAATTTTTTTATACTTTGTATTGTCTCCTATTGTTTGTATATGTCCGCTCTGAATATTAAAGTGCTGCGTAATATGTTGGCGCTATATAAATATTATTATTATTATTATTATTATTAATAATAGAGGACCCGACAGTTCTCATGATAGTTCTGTACTTGCAACACCTCTCTATATAATTGCCTTATGATGTTCATCACTGACTTCTGTTGAGATGAGGCCAAATCCCACAATCTCCTGCGCTGACCGGACGTACGCCAGATGCCGTATTGGGAGACCCAAGTGATGGGTCTCCCAATATGGCAATCACCACAGTCCCGACAACAACCCCGCTGCACCCACCTCAGACGTCGGACACCCCCGCTGCACACACCTCCGACATCCGATACCCCCGCTGCACACACCTCAGACGTCGGACACCCCCGCTGCACACACCTCCGACATCCGATACCCCCGCTGCACACACCTCCGACATCCGATACCCCCGCTGCACACACCTCCGACATCCGATACCCCCGCTGCACACACCACCTCTGCTGACAGCAGTCTGCAGCCCCCTCGTCCAGCGCCTCCGATAAGCTAAAACTCAACTACAAGGCCTGTGGTGAGGTCCCAGTCATGGGCGAAGCCGGGTCACATGACTATAACGTCACCACGGGTCCTTTAAGCTGAACGGCATGGGGGAGCACAAACAGCAGCAGCCAGGTACTGCAGCCCACTGACCCCACATCACAGTCGGCTCAGCACTCACCCCAGCGAGCACAGGAGAAGGGGGTGGCAGAGAGCGAGCACTGGGGGAGAGAAGTAGTGAGAGCGCATGGGTGGTGGGGGTGAAGCAGAGAGAGCACATGGGGGGGCAGGGAAAGCACACAAGGGAGTGGCATGCAGCAGCGTGAATAAAGAGAATATTTCAGCTTACCCCTGAGACGTAATCCCGGTCTGGCACGGAGCACGGCGTCCTCGCTGCTGCGCAGCACCTGGGTCAATGAGGAAGTAAATATGGATCCAGCTCAACCAACCAGGCAATTTATTAAAATTCAACAAGCTTTATTGGCAAATCCTTTTTAAGCCAGCGTTCAAGAGTTTTTCACTCGAAACGCGTATGGCAACATTTTTTATACACACCACCCCACAGGTACAACCCCTGGAAAAAATTATGGAATCACCTGGCTCGGAGGATGTCCATTCAGTTGTCTAATTTTGTAGAAAAAAAAACAAATCACAGACAAAATTAAAGTCATTTCAAATGGCAACTCTCTGCCTTGAAGAAACACTAAAAGAAATCTTGGAAAAAAAAAAGTGCTAGCCAGTAATGGTTGCTATTGTAGACCAAGGAGGGGAAAAATTATGGAATCACCTGGCTCGGAGGATGTCCATTCAGTTGTCTAATTTTGTAGAAAAAAAAACAAATCACAGACAAAATTAAAGTCATTTCAAATGGCAACTCTCTGCCTTGAAGAAACACTAAAAGAAATCTTGGAAAAAAAAAGTGCTAGCCAGTAATGGTTGCTATTGTAGACCAAGGAGGGGAAAAATTATGGAATCACTCAATTCTGAGGTAAAAATTATGGAATCGCCCTGTAAATTTTCATTCCCAAAACGAACACCTGCATCAAATAAGATCTGCTTGTTAGTCTACATCTAAAAAGGAGTGATCACACCTTGGGGAGCTGTTGCACCAAGTGGACTGACATGAATTATGGCTCCAACACGAGAGATGTCAATTGAAATAAAGGAGAGGACTATCAAACTCTTAAGAGGGTAAATCAACACGCAATGTTGCAAAAGATGTTGGTTGTTCACAGTCAGCTGTGTCTAAAATCTGGTCCAAATACAAACAACATGGGAAGGTTGTTTAAAGGGAAACATACTGGTAGACCAAGGAAGACATCAAAGCATCAAGACCAGAAACTTAAAGCAATATGTCTCCAAAACAGGAAATGTACAACAAAACAAATGAGGAACGAATGGGAGGAAACTGGAGTCAAAGTCTGTGACCGAACTGTAAGAAACCGCCTAAAGGAAATGGGATTGACATACAGAAAAGCTAAACAAAAGCCATCATTAACATCTAAACATAAAAAAACAAGGTTACAATGGGCTAAGAAAAAGCAATCGTGGACTGTGAATGACTGGATGAAAGTCCTATTCAGTGATGAATCGCGAATCTGCATTGGGCAAGGTGATGATGCTGGAACTTTTGTTTGGTGCTGTTTCAATGAGGTTTATAAAGATGACTGCCTGAAGAGAACTGCAAATTTCCACAGTCATTGATGATATGGGGCTGCATGTTAGGTAAAGGCACTGGGGAGATGGCTGTCATTACATCTTCAATAAATGCCCAAGTTTACATTGATATTTTGGACACTTTTCTTATCCCATCAATTGAAAGGATGTTTGGGGATGATGAAATAATTTATCAAGATGATAATGCATCCTGCCATAGAGCAAAAAATGTGAAAACATTCCTTGAAAGAAGACCCATAAGGTCAATGTCACGGCTGGCAAATAGTCCGGATCTCAATCCAATTGAAAATCTTTGGTGGAAGTTGAATAAAATGGTCCATGACAAGTCTCCAACCTGCAAAGATGACCTGGCAACAGCAATCAGAGAAAGTTGGAGCCAGATTGATGAAGAGTACTGTTTGTCACTCATTAAGTCCATGCCTCAGAGACTGCAAGCTGTTATAAATGCCAGAGGGGTGCAACAAAATACTAGTCATGTATTTGAGTGTGTTTTTGTGTGTTTGTTTTTCATGATTCCATAATTTTTTCACTCTGCTTAGTCTGAAAATTTTTTTTACTGACTACCGCATTTTTTATCTTGATTTCTTTTAGTGTTTCTTCAAGGCAGAGAGTTGCCATTAGTAATTACTTTAGTTTTGTGCCATGTCTGTGATCTGCTTTTTTTTCTACATTAAACAACTGAATGAACAATCCTCCAAGCCAGGCGATTCAATAATTTTTGCCAGAGGTCGTATATGCTTTGTCATCTTAGGCCCCTTCCACATCAGCGTTTTTTTTTAAATCGCGGCAGATGCTGTGAAAAAACCGCATCTGCCGCGATTACCGCATAACCGCGACACTTGCGGCACAGTTGCGGCAAGCCCCATGCAATGTCTATGGGGCTTGCGGTAAGTGTGCGGCAGGTGCGGCAAGTGCGGTTTCGGCACTTGCGGCAGGTGCGGCCGCGAAAAAAACCGCGGTCAGCCGCGTTTTTTTTGCGGCCGGACCTGCCGCAAGTGCCGATACCGCACTTGCCGCACCTGCCGCAAGCCCGCATAGACATTCTATGGGGCTTGCCGCAAGTGTCACGGTTATGCATTAATCGCGGCAGATGCGTTTTTTTCACCGCATCTGCCGCGATTTAAAAAACCGCTGATGTGAAAGGGCCTTAGATGTCTATTTTTTGTCTTTTCTATAAGTTTTTAAAAAGGATTTGCCAATATAGTTGAATTTGAATCAATTGCCCGGTGTGTCGAGCTGGATCCGTCTTTACTTCCTTATTGATGCAATAGGATCTGACCCCTGTTTAGTAAAGTAGAAATGTCTAGAGCAGTGATGGCGAACCTTTCAGGGGCCGAGTGCCCAAACTGCAATTCAAAACCTAATTCTTTATTGCGAAGTGACAATAAGGCAATTTAACCTAAATTACAGGAGTGGACGTCACAAGCGCTGCACAGGGGAGAAGCCGCAGACGCAACTCTCTCCCCAGTACAGTGCTGGCTGTCCTGACACCCTGATGATTAATTATATTATTTTAACAATTAATTGATTTTAAACTTACCTTTGCTGTCTTCTCTTCTCTTCAGCAGTGGTCAAACAGTTCATGTGTGCAGTCGGCCGCTCCCACTGCCCTTTCCAGACACAGCAGGCGGATTGATCTGAATGGAAAAAAAATGCAGACCATTAGATATATAGGAGATAGATTTTATCATGGAATGAAAGCAGATTCCACACTCAAATCCTGGTCCCTGTCATGTAGCTATGTGCTCCATCCTGTCCCTTTCCTTGCAGTAATGTGCTCCATCCTGTCCCTTTCCTTGCAGTAATGTGCTCCATCCTGTCCCTTTCCTTGAGGTTATGTGCTCCGTCCTGACCCTCTCCTTGAGATTATGTGCTCCATCCTGTCCCTTTCCTTGAGGTTATGTGCTCCATCCTGTCCCTTTCCTTGCAGTAATGTGCTCCATCCTGTCCCTTTCCTTGAGGTTATGTGCTCCATCCTGTCCCTTTCCTAGAGGTTATGTGCTCCATCCTGTCCCTTTCCTTGCAGTAATGTGCTCCATCCTGTCCCTTTCCTTGAGGTTATGTGCTCCATCCTGACCCTCTCCTTGAGGTTATGTGCTCCATCCTGTCTTTTTCCTTGAGGTTATGCGCTCCATCCTGACCCTCTCCTTGAGGTTATGCGCTCCATCCTGACCCTCTCCTTGAGGTTATGTGCTCCGTCCTGACCCTCTCCTTGTAGTTATGTCCCCATCTAGGCCCCCTTCTTGTAGTAATGTGCCTCATCCTTGTCACCTTGCAGTAGTGCCCAGTCTTGCAGTAATGTTCCCATCCTGCCATCTTGTAGTAAAGCCACATCCTTGTCCCCTTGTACTAATGCCTCATCCTGCCCCTTCCTAGCAGTTATGTCTGCTTCCTGTCCACTCCTTGTAGTAATGCCCCTTCCTGCCCCCTCCTTACAGAAATGCTCCTTCATGTCCACATCTTTCAGTAATGCCCCATCATGCCCCATCATGCCCTCGCCATGTAATAATGCCCCATCATGGTAGTATTGCCCCATCATGCCCCCTCCTGGTAGTGTTGTTCCATCATGCCCCCACCTGGTACTATTGCCCCATCATGCCCCCTCCTGGTACTATTGCCCCATCATGCCCCCTCCTGGTACTATTGCCCCATCATGCCCCCTCCTGGTACTAATGCCCCTCATGCCCCCTCCTGGTACTATTGCCCCATCATGCCTCCTCCAGGTAGTATTGCCCCATCATGCCCCTTCCTGTAGTATTGCCCCCATCATGCCCCCTCCTGTAGTATTGCCCCCATCATGCCCCCTCCTGTAGTATTGCCCCCCCATCATGCCCCCTCCTGTAGTATTGCCCCCCATCATGCCCCCTCCTGTAGTATTGCCCCCCATCATGCCCCCTCCTGTAGTATTGCCCCCTCATGTAGTATGTCCCCATCATGCCCCCTTCTGTAGTATTGGCCCCTCCTGTAGTATGTCCCCATCATGCCCCCTTCTGTAGTATGGCCCCCTCCTGTAGTATGTCCCCATCATTCCCCCTCCTGTAATATGGCCCCCTCCTGTAATATGGCCCCCTCCTGTAGTATGTCCCCATCATGCCCCCTTCTGTAGTATGGCCCCCTCCTGTAATATGGCCCCCTCCTGTAGTATGTCCCCATCATGCCCCCTTCTGTAGTATGTCTCCATCATGCCCCCTTCTGTAGTATGGCCCCCTCCTGTAATATGGCCCCCTCCTGTAGTATGTCCCCATCATGCCCCTTCTGTAGTATGGCCCCCTCCTGTAATATGGCCCCCTACTGTAGTATGTCCCCATCATGCCTCTTCTGTAGTATGGCCCCCTCCTGTAATATGGCCCCCTCCTGTAGTATGACCCCATCATGCCCCTTCTGTAGTATGGCCCCCTCCTGTAATATGGCCCCCTTCTGTAGTATGGCCCCCTCCTGTAGTAAGTCCCCATCATGCCCCCTTCTGTAGTATGGCCCCTCCTGTAATATGGCCCCCTCCTGTAGTATGTCCCCATTATGCCCCCTTCTGTAGTATGGCCCCCTCTTGTAGTATGTCCCCATCATGCCCCCTTCTGTAGTATGGCCCCCTCCTGTAATATGGCCCCCTCCTGTAGTATGTCCCCATCATGCCCCTTCTGTAGTATGGCCCCCTCCTGTAATATGGCCCCCTACTGTAGTATGTCCCCATCATGCCTCTTCTGTAGTATGGCCCCCTCCTGTAATATGGCCCCCTCCTGTAGTATGACCCCATCATGCCCCTTCTGTAGTATGGCCCCCTCCTGTAATATGGCCCCCTCCTGTAGTATGTCCCCATCATGCCCCCTTCTGTAGTATGGCCCCCTCCTGTAATATGGCCCCCTTCTGTAGTATGGCCCCCTCCTGTAGTATGTCCCCATCATGCCCCCTTCTGTAGTATGGCCCCCTCCTGTAATATGGCCCCCTCCTGTAGTAAATCCCCATCAGGCCCCTTCTGTAGTATGGCCCCCTCCTGTAATATGGCCCCCTACTGTAGTATGTCCACACCTCTTCGTAGTATGGCCCCTCCTGTAATATGGCCCCCTCCTTAGTATGACCCCATCATGCCCCTTCTGTAGTATGGCCCCCTCCTGTAATATGGCCCCCTCCTGTAGTATGTCCCCATCATGCCCCCTTCTGTAGTATGGCCCCCTCCTGTAATATGGCCCCCTTCTGTAGTATGGCCCCCCTCCTGTAGTATGTCCCCATCATGCCCCCTTCTGTAGTATGGCCCCCTCCTGTAGTATGTCCCATATGCCCCCTTCTGTAGTATGGCCCCTCTTGTAGTATGTCCCCATCATGCCCCCTTCTGTAGTATGGCCCCCTCCTGTAATATGGCCCCCTCCTGTAGTATGTCCCCATCATGCCCCCTTCTGTAGTATGGCCCCCTCCTGTAATATGGCCCCCTCTGTAGTATGTCCCCATCATGCCTCTTCTGTAGTATGGCCCCCTCCTGTAATATGGCCCCCTACTCTGTAGTATGACCCCATCATGCCCCTTCTGTAGTATGGCCCCTCCTGTAATATGGCCCCCTCCTGTAGTATGTCCCCATCATGCCCCCTTCTGTAGTATGGCCCCCTCCTGTAATATGGCCCCCTTCTGTAGTATGGCCCCCTCATGTAGTATGTCCCCATCATGCCCCCTTCTGTAGTATGGCCCCCTCCTGTAATATGGCCCCCTCCTGTAGTAAGTCCCCATCATGCCCCCTTCTGTAGTATGGCCCCCTCCTGTAATATGGCCCCCTCCTGTAGTATGTCCCCATTATGCCCCTTCTGTAGTAGGCCCCTTTTAGTATGGCCCCATCATGCCCTTCTGTAGTATGGCCCCCTCCTGTAATATGGCCCCTCTGTAGTAAGTCCCCATCATGCCCCCTTCTGTAGTATGGCCCCCTCCTGTAATATGGCCCCCTCCTGTAGTATGTCCCCATCATGCCCCCTCCTGTAGTATGGCCCCCTCTTGTAGTATGGCCCCATCATGCCCCTTCTGTAGTATGGCCCCCTCCTGTAATATGGCCCCCTCCTGTAGTATGTCGCCATCATGCCCCCTTCTGTAGTATGGCCCCCTCCTGTAATATGGCCCCCTCCTGTAGTATGTCCCCATCATGCCCCCTTCTGTAGTATGGCCCCCTCCTGTAATATGGCCCCTCCTGTAGTATGTCCCCATCATGCCCCCTTCTGTAGTATGGCCCCCTCGTGTAATATGGCCCCATACTGGAAATGATTCATACCTGGAAAAAAAACAAACAAAAAAAAGATCATACTCACCTACTGTAGAGCTCGCGCTTCCACTGCTGCTCTCTCTCCTCTCCTGCGGTTATATGACGCCGATCGCGTCATTACATGACCGCAATCGTGTCATCGCGGTCACGTGTTGCCGGGCAGGCAGGCGGGGCTACAAAAGAGTGTTGGAGGGAGGAGAAATGTCTCCTCCACTCCGACACAACATCTTTGAACTGCCGGCGCCATAGTGCCAGCAGTTCAATGCATCAGTGCAGAGGCGAGGCCGCGTTCCAGCGTAGATGGCTCTGCGTGCCCTCCCTGGCACGCGTGCCATAGGTTCGCCATCACTGGTCTAGAGCTTCTTGTCTTGGAATTCCACATTGTGTTTTTCCTTCTAGAAGTGTACGAATGTATTGCCATATTGCTTGTTACCTTTCTCCTGGTCAGTTGGCTGCATTTCCCTGACAATGACAGATCCGTGCTGACCGGTGGGTGACAGATGAGCTGGTGTCAAGTGGAACAGTGACACCAAGTTTGCAATTTATTTGAACATGTCTAGGAGCAATAATACAAGGATGACAAAACACGATATCTAAGAAGGGATGCTTCAACGAGTCAAGGATTTACTTAAAACGTGTCAGAGAGTGGTGACAGGTCCTCACTCTAAAGGGTGTGTCCATGATAGAAAAAAATAATTTAAGGCACACTCCCCTTCCAACGCAGGCCGCTCTGCTCCTTAAGCAATACCTGCTCTGTTCGGCAGTCACAGGGCCGCTGCTGCCTGTGATTAGTTGCAGCGGTCGAGTGATTAGATAAGCATGTCCTTAGAGAAACATCTGATGATGCATTCTTCTAGTGACTTGGCCACTGCAGACAATGACTGGTTGCAGCTCTCACATGACGTTCGAGCAGAGCAGCATGCGTTGGATCTGTGGTGGCAAAAGATGGTGATTATGCCAATTTGGGAAAAACAATCCATACTTGGTAAAGATATCGAGAGCCTTTCCGTCAGTCGAGTATATGCGGTCTTATTTATTTTTGTATTTCACTTAAATAAGGGTCCAGTAGTGTACAATCCATTTAATATTTATAGCTTTCATAGCTCCAAAGGCAGGCAATGAAGCCTCACATATGGGGGACAGTCTGACATTGTCGATGTATATTCTTCTGACAGGTGTGTGCGTATTCTTGGAAAGCAGGAAAACATCAGGGCGATGCAGCTGGCTTTGTTCCAAGGTGTCCCCAAAAAGCACCGCTCTGCCTCCACTGTGGAGATGAAGGCTTCAGATAACCCCGTCCTTCTGAGCGCTCAGCCGGACCCCACCATCGTATGCACATCCTTCAAGAAGAACCGTTTTTACATGGTTGGTATAGTCTGCCCATGCAAGTAACAGAGTATCTCATCAAAGTCATCACATTAAGGGAATCTGTCAAGAAAGTTTTTGCTAGCTCATCTGAGAGCAGCATGATGTAGACGGAGACCCTGAATACAACAACGTATGAATTAGATTTCTGGGTGCAGCAGTTTTGACAGAGTTTTTAGATTTAGCAATACAGAAGAACTGAGAATGCTGCCCCGCCAACACCAGGCTCAATATGTACAATGTCTATAGACAATGAGCTGCTAATCACAGTGTGGGGTGTGCCAGACTTGGGCTTGTGTTCTGCCTTATCGGTGCAATGATAAGCTGCTGGTGCTAAAACAACACATTGCAGGTAAACAATACCACACAGTGCGATAAAAGGCATTACTGAAATCTGTGTTAAACCTTACTACATGCTGTCTTCAGATAACATAGCAAAAACTTATTGAGAGATTCCCTATAATGCTCCCATACACATTACACTAAAGCCAGATGATTCTGCGGACAGTCTCATGTGTATGGTGGTCTCCTGACTCTTCCATTAATGATGATGTTGGGAGAGAGGATGATTCGGCTTGCTGACTTTCAGACGTCAATTCATTTTGTTGTACCTGGAGATGAGCTGCAACCAAAGGAGTTGGGCCGCGACTCTGTAAACACAGTACACTCAGTCCAGGCAGATTTACCTGTACTTATGGGAGTTGGGGCAGATAGTTGTGGTGCTGTATCTGTGTATTGTGGCCTTCAGGTCAGTCAAGTGTTAAATATATGATATCAATTCTGTCTCGGTTTATTAACACCATTCATTTTTGCTTTGAAAAAGGTACAGTGCAACACTAAGAAAATGGAGCAAAAAAGCAACACAAATGGATGATGTGTTTGGTTTTTTGCAAAAAAAAAGATCCGTTTTTGCTGCTGAAAATGCACCAAAAACGGAGCACAAACGCACTGTGTGAATGAACCCTTAGACGGATTACCTGTAGATAAACTGGAGCCCAGATGTTGTGTGACTGCAAGTCCATGAAAAATGCAATAGTAGAGAGTTGGCTTTGCTTCAAGCATTGATTTTCTGATTTTCTTTTCTTAGCATCAGCTCTTTCATGTGGTTTTAAGTGTAATTGTGTGAATCAGAGATGATTTATATGAATTTGTTGACTTTTTTCACATTTCAGTTCACCAAACGTGAACCCGAAGATACCAAGAGTGCAGACTCCGACAGAGATATATTCAATGAGAAGCCGTCTAAGGAAGAAGTAATGGCGGCCACACAGGCTGAAGGGCCAAAACGAGTTTCTGACAGCGCCACTATCCACACCAGCATGGGGGATATTCACGTTAAGCTTTTTCCTGTTGAGTAAGTGTCTTATATGTGCAGTTTGTCAGATTATTATACAGACAGCTAAGCCTGTATCTTGTGGTTGCCAGTATTCCTGCAGCATCACTGCTCTGCTACAACCTTGTCTTCATCTGCCTGGACTCCTTTTCGAATTTTTTTGTGAGATTTTCTGTTTACTTTGTGTCCTATGTTTGGCATTAATGTTGAGTGCATAAGATAATTAGATGTTAATATCCTTTTATTTTCACGCAGATGTCCTAAGACAGTGGAGAACTTCTGTGTGCACAGCCGTAATGGATATTACAACAGCCATGTATTTCACCGGATCATAAAGGTAACAACAAGCAGATGGCAATGTTTTCCTATGTTATGCAGCTAGTGTCATTTAACCCCTTAATGACGAAGAAATTTGTCATTTTTCATTTTCGTTTTTTCGCTCCTCGGCTTCCAAGAGCCATAACGTTTTTATTTTTCCGTCAATATAGACATATGACGGCTTGTTTTTTGCGGGACGAGTTGTACTTTCAGATGCAATAATTTGTTTTACCATTTAATGTACAGGGAAATTGCAAAAAAATTCCAAGTGCAGTGAAATTGCAAAAAAAGTGCAATTACACGTTTGTTTTTTGGATTTTTTAGTCGCCGTGTTCACTATATGGTAAAACCGACGTGACGGTGCGATGCCTCGGGTCAGTACGAGTTTGTAGATACCAAACATGTATACCTTTATTGGTATCTAGGTGGTGGAAAAAAATTCAAAAGCATGAAAAAAAAAAAACATTGCACTCTTTGCGCCATGTTCTGCGACCCGTAGCGTCCTCATTTTTCGGGATCTGGGGCTGGGTGATGGCTTATTTTTTGCGTCTCGAGCTGACGTTTTTAATGATACCATACTTGGGTGCATGCGCTGTTTTGATCGCCCGTTATTGCATTTTTTAGCATTGTTATAGCGACCAAAAAAACGTAATTTTGGCGTTTGAACCATTTTTTGCGCTACGCAGTTTATGGCTCTCATTATTTGATTATTTATATTGATAGATCTGGCGATTCTGAACACGGCGATACCAAATATGTGTATTTTATTTAATTTTTTAATACTTTTATTGTGGATGGGAGAAAAGGGGGGTGATTTGAACTTTTATGTTTTTTTTTTTTTTTTCAACTTTGTAAAAACTTTATTTGTTTATTAATTCTTAATTTTACACTGCCCCATAGAGAGGCACCCTGCTGCACAGTCCGATCGCTTCTGACACATACAGAGGAGCTGCAGCTCCTCTGTATGTGTCAGAATCGCGGACCTGTTGTGGTTGGCAGCCTCTGCCAACCACAAGCAGGAAATTCTCCATACAGGTTCCAGGGTCAAGCCAGGACCCTGGCCTGTGACATCAGCACGGGAGATCCCGCGATACTATCGCGAGATCTCCCCTGGAGCCCGGTAAGCGCGCGCTGCACGCTCCGGCTCCCTTAGATCCCGCTTTCAGAGATTGATGGCGGGATCTAAGGGGTTAAACAGCGCCGATCGGTGGCGGGACCGATTGGTGCTGTTTCTCCCACATCTCAGCTAGTGAGATCAGCTGAGATGTGGGAGGTTTGGAGTGAGCTCCACGCCGGAGCTCACTCCAAACACGGGGGGTAACGACAGCCGACGTCTAGAGACGTAAGGCTGTCGTCTAGGGGTTAAAGGGATCCTGTCACCTCCAAAACGCCACCTAAACTACCAAAACCTGCAGCACATAATCACTAATCTCACACTCCTTTTGTCTCCTAAAAGCATCCTGTGAAAGTGCATAAAAACGTTTTAATACTCATTAGTGATTATAATTAGCAGGGGTTATATTCTTTAGCCCTTAGGGTGTGTTGTTTTCCAGGCTCCAGGATCCACCCTCTCTCTCTGTGCAGCTTCTGCTGTGATGTGGAGCTGAAGGCAGGACTAATGATTTGCATTCTGTGAGTGACAGAGAGGGGGAGGGCAAAGCCTGCACAAGCAGAACAGAGAGAGAGGCTGTATCCTCCAGGCTGCAAAACAACACGCCCTAAGGGCTAAAGAATATAGCCCCTGCTAATTATAATCACTAATGAGTAAGTATTAAAACGTTTTTATGCACTTTCACAGGATGCTTTTAGGAGACAAAAGGGGTGTGAGATTAGTGATAGGATGGTGCAGGGACATGTTTTGCTAGCTTAGGTGGCTTTTTGGAGGTGACCGGATCCCTTTAAAAGGATATTCCCAACTCGGCAAGATATCAACTATCCAAAGATTAGCAATATATGATATGTTGACTAATAAACCAATATTATATTCATCCTTAGATCTCGCATGGAATATGGCAGCATGGTTTTTAACACTTCATCCTCCCTACTTTTAATTTTCTGAGAGAACCTTTGGGTTTTCATAGGCTGTAAGCAATAATCATCAACATTAACATAAACAAACACTTGAAATAGATCACTCTGTAATGACTCTATATAATATATGGGTTTCACTTTATGTATTGAATTACTGAAAAAAATTAACTTTTTGATCTAATTCATTGAGATGCACCTATATATGGGGAAGCATACAGCTGCTCTTTGGGACACAAGAAAAAGGGAAACTTGGACAAGCAAAACTGCTGTGAAAAAGGGGATTTCTCCTTCGCCTCAATGGGGGACACAGGACGATTGGTTATGCCATTCTGCCACTAAGAGGCGACACTAAGCAATTGAAAGAAGAAGTGCCGTGGCTCCTCCCAGCAGTATATAACCCCCTGACTGGCACAGTACAGCCAGTTTTTTGCTTAGTGTCTTTGGAGGCTAGACACTGTTTGTAATTTTCTCTCATCATTGAATGATTTGTTCTTGCTCTCCAGACCCCACAGTTGGGACTCTGAGTTGTAGCTGGTGATTCCTTCGGTCCTCTGCACCGTCCCTCCTCACACCCCACAGATGGGAATCTGAGTGGTAGGTGATGGCAGGCTCCTGCAGCATCCCTCCCCAGACCCCACAGTTGGGAATCTGGGTTGCAGGAGGTATCTATTGGGCCTCTGGCCACGACAGCACAGAAGATGGATGTCAGGCTGCACTGGGATGGATGATCCGCTCCCCTGCCCCTTGTAGGGTCCGGGGATGGGAGCCGTCATGAGGTATGAAGCTGCGCTACCCTCCGGTGCCCCCTGTATTCCTCTGTGCTTGCCCCGCCCCCTGCGCTCTGCGCCGACCCCTCTCGGTCGGTGGCCTGCTGTATTAATTTAGGCCCCGGCTTGGGCCTGCACATTGTGTTCCCACTCCTGGTGGTTATGCGGCCTGGCATCACGCTCGCCTGGTCTGAGCATCACGGGGGGCGTGGCCTAGCGTTTCCTGCTCCCACATCGTTTCTGGCGCGTCTTTTACTTTTGGGCGCCATCTTCAGCAGCAGAGGGAAGGCACAGTCTGAGTTCAGCAGGGGGTCACAAGCTTTTGGGTCAGCGCTGCACTCTCAGCCTACTTAAGGGTGACAGGGTTCAGCAGTGATCTATATCCTGCTATAGCCCTAAGCTGTCTCTGTGTGCTCAGCAGTGAATAATTGTCGGTCTGCTGCAGCATTAACTGTCTGCTTGTGCCTCATACTCAGCAGTGTATACCTCTGTGTGTAGCAGGGGTAATTTTGCTATGATGTCTAGCAGAAAGGACAAGCGAGCACCAAAGGCCTTTAATGTGTACTATGCCTTGTGCACTGCATGCAAGGCTGTGCTGCCCTGCGGTTGTTCTACCCTGCTCTGCCAGGCCTGTGCCTCTGACTCCTTTCAACCCTGTGCCTCTGTCTCTGAGCAGGTACCCACTGGTGAGGATGTGTCCTCTAGCGGCCCCGCTACTCCGGAATGGGCGGTTGCATTATCGCAATCTGTGAGCCAATCCATACAGCAGCTCTCTGAGACGCTGATCCAGGTTGTGCAGGCCCGTCCTTTGCCCAGCACTTCGGACCGACCCGGTTCCCCGAACTACTGTTCCGGTCACGAGGAGACACGCTCTCGTACTCCTCCTCTCTATAGTTCTGGTAGGAAGAGACTCCGCAGGAGTTCTTCCACGGCTCTGTCCCAGGGATCTCATGCCTCTCCTGCACGGAGCAGGTCCCATGAGTCGCGCCCTTCTGGTGTGCTCCGTGATTCTGATGCGGATGTGGGTGATCCACTTGAGTCCGCTTCTTCTGATACCCTTGCCATGGTGGACGATCTGGTGTCGGCCGTTAATCAGGCCTTGTTAGTGGCTTACCCAGCTTCGGTCGCCCCCTCGGACCACGTGGTTTCTTTCAAAAGGTTTTCTCTGATCGTCCTGAGATTCAGGAGGTTCTACAGAAACATTGGTCACAGCCGGATAAACGGTTTGGTAATCGCAAGGCGATTGAGGCCCGTTACCCTTTTTTACCAGCGGTGGCAAAAGCTTGGTCAGATTCCCCGGAGATGGACCCTCCGGTATCCTGTTTGGCATCTAAGACTCTTCTTTCTCTTCCTGATGGCGCATCTATCAAGGACTCTACTGACCGTCAGCTGAAACACTTGTCTAAATCGGTGTTCGAAGCTTCAGGATCATCCCTGTCTCCCTCATTTGCCTCAATGTGGGTGGCTAAGGCCATTGTGACCTGGGCTGGTGATTTACACAGGGATGAGAATCCAGAGTTGTTGGTTCTTAATGCTCAGATTTCTGTCGCTGGGGAATTCTTGGTGCACGCCTCTATTGATGCTGCTAATTGCACTGCGGTGGCAGTGTTGAATGCCATTGCGATTTGCTGGGCTCTCTGGCTTCGAGAGAGGAAGGCGGATTCGGCTTCGAAAAAGTCTCTCACCAGCATGCCTTATTTAGGTGGGCATCTATTTGGAGAAATGCTTGACAAGCTAATCTCCGACGATACGGGAGGTAAAAGTACCTTGCTTCCTCAGCAGAAGCCCAAGCGTAAGTTCACCAAGGGTCAACAGACGAGGTTCCAGTCCTTTCGGAACTTGTCCGGGTGGTCTGTTTCCCGCCCGGCACAGTCGTCCTGTGCGCCTCACACAGACAGGGGTTCCCAGGCTCCCAAGAAATCAAGTTCAAGCTGGCAGCCCCGTAATAGACAGACTAAGTCAAAGGAGTCCGGGTTGCAGAGGTTCTCCTCTTCCTGACTCTGCTACTCAGGAAGACCTTCCCGAATGGGCGGCCGACTTTCCCGCTTTCAACATGCCTGGCTCACTGTTACAGACGATCAGTTGGTCCGGGAATTGGTGTCTTTCGGATACAGCATCGAGTTTCACACTCGCCCTCCCAGAAGATTCCTTCCTTCTAACGCTCCGGAAACACCGGAAAAGGCACAAGCCTTCTTTCAGGCCGTCTACTTCCTACAGCGGGTGGG